>OX382364.1:21424808-22624808 GCA_947508005.1 Amphipoea lucens
GTATATAATATATTATGTAATTATTCTTATGTACGAAGATATATACATAAATGTACTGCATCTCCAGCATTTCTATGCGAATTTTGATAATTCTTCTAGTTGGTGTCTTCAATTCTTCAATGCACTAGTGTTAATTGAATTTGTGTGGGGTAGGTAGGTAGGTACAACTAAAAAGTGAAAAATAAAAAAAAAACAACCGACTTCAAAAAAAACGGAAATGCGGAATCAACGACACCGACTTCCGAAATTAAAGTTATTTATCATTTTGTAGTGTTTTTTTTGAAGTCGGTTATTTTTCAATGTAATAATATCACAGCACATAATTTCAACATAGTAATCGCTTGATTCCCCATCCACATGACAATATTCCTAATTGTGCCACCGTAATTATGTTGTGACATTAGAGGTTGTCAGAACAATGGTGCATAATAGTCAATTAACGGTGTTCAAGTCAGACGACCGGTTTAATGGAGTCTTGAAGAGCTTATAATTGTCAACCTTTACACTCCGTTTGTGGAACGGTTGAAAGGTGAATGAAGATGGAGGTAATAATCATTCTATTTGTGACTACCTGTTGCCAACGACTTTGTCTACGATCTAGGAAGAAAAGTAGCTTCTCCAGGTCATGGCCTACCCATTCGCAAAATCACACTAATATTATAAAGGCGAAAGTTTGTGTGTGTGTGTGGGGGTGTGTTTGTATGTTTCTTACTTCTTCACGCTCAAACGGCTGGACTAATTTTGATAAAATTTTGTATGGAGGTAGCTGACACCCTGGATTAACATATAGGCTACTTTTTATCCCGATATTCTCACGGGATCGACATTTACGCTGGAGAAACTGCGGGGCGCAGCTAGTTTTATCTAAATCTGTTACACAAAAAAATTACCCCCTTTTACTAATAAACGTTGTATAGTGTCTGTTTAGATACACAACGCTTTGTCTTTTTCTTCGAAAGTCAAATTTATAAAGAAAGAATAACGTTCTATATTCTATGTTATGGTTTTGGTTTCCGCACTTAGTCCTTCAAATGGACCATTGTGCGTGGACCATGGCGTAAAAGAGAGAAATCTGTGTGTAACTATTCATCTGATTTAATACGTTTATTAATAAGGGGGTTTATCTCTTCTCTTTATAATATTAGTTTAGATAATATTACTATTATATTTTCTGCCTCTGTGGTCTGGTGCTTGCAAGCGCTACTGCTGAGCATGAGGTCGTGGATTCATTAGGATTTTTTCAGCATCAGCTCGGTGTCTGGAATTGTGCCCGTTTAATGGCAATTGGCTCTCCCCCTATTGCATGGAACTTAAATATAACTGGGGTTGTAATGTACAAAGTGCCTTTGACACTCAAGGCATAGACAAGTAATGAGGTTACGTCTGGCGCGGATTAAAAAAAAAATATTTTATTTTATTTGCGTATATTTACATGATATTAAATCTATTTAAATATTTATTTATTTCTGTAACTGCCCGTGACATCACAGCGGCGGGCCCTACCAGAATGCCAGCGCTGCGACATTTATTTTTTAAATGTCGCAGCATCATGCTGAGATAGGAGCCTTTTGGCCTCGTATAAGAGTTTCTGTCTCATTTTTCTTTTTGTTACTTTTTTTTATATAACTTGGTTTTTTATTTTTTACTGTGTTTAGTTTAGTTTGTAATCTTCCTGTACGAGTCACAATAAATACTAAAAATATTTTTCTTTCTTCTTTACTGTGAGAGCTTAAAGGCCTATTCAAACCTAAGCGATATTCACTACCGTCTGCGGTAGGGAAAACCAAGTGGGTATGCGGTAATATTACTGTTCACACCAAAGCGGATTTCGCTATCCTTGATATAAGATATTTCGGTTTCCTCTTGGCAGCTTTTGTAATCGATTTTACAGTCTATTTTAAGGTTAAAGGGTGCCCTATTTCTATCAGTCTTTAGACAGAAACACAAGGAGACACGTCCCAGCTTTGTTAAACATCCAACTGTCAGTTACATTTGTTCGTTAATTTGTATACTTACTTGTTTGTGTGAAATGGGTTACTGGGCCAGGCAAGGGTAAAGATGGGCGACAATGAGACGTTACACACACGGTTTGTTTGTATGGTGATAGACGACAAAGCAAATGAAAACTTAGGGAGTAGGTACTTCAGTCTCTGTGTCGTCTTGTTTGATTTGTGAATTAACAGACAATTTGTTTATTTTTTTTTGCAATTTAAAGTATTAAGGAAAACTTATTAATTATAGTCATTGATTTATTTGAAATTGGTAATTTTTCTTATAAATTATTTGAGTAAACACTAAGGATTATTTTAAGCATTTACTGTGGTAGGCCACAAAGTTAAATAGGTACAATATATATTTTTCAACACACTTGCTCGTAAAATGGCTCTTAATGCACCGCTTTTAGGACCATAATGCAGTGTATTACACACGTGTGCTTTTTCTTTACGTTACGGTACTTGTGCTTTATTTCCACAGATAACTATTTAATTTACTAGTCGGAGGTCGGAAAAGTGCGTTTTTTTTTTAATCTGTTCAAAGAAACTTCATGCCAAAAGGAATCCGCGAGCCATATTTCACTTTTTTTTAATAGTCTGAATTGTCCTTGGTCCCAAAATGAACTAAAATGTATTTACCTTAAGATGAATGCGCAGTTGTAGCCCGCGAAATTCAATTTTTCTAACGTTTTTTGCAATTTTCAGGTCAGTGTCAGGTTGTATCTTGATCCAAATATGATTCGCGACTATAACAGGTATGTATTTACAGAATTATAATCATTAGAATCATTAATACATCTTTCGTAGTTACATTTGTTCCATAAGAACAAATCTCTTATGGATAAGTTCTTAGTTCTTATTATGATTCTAATGACTATAATTCTGTAAATACATATCTATTATACATATATACACATTTTGATCAAGATACAACCTGATACGGACCTGCGAATTGCAAAAACTTAAGAAAATTTAAATCTCGCGGTCTACCACTGCGCATTCACCTTAGGGTACATCCAGACAGAGCGAGGCATGCGCCGCAAATGATTTTTTTTATATGTACGGTTGCCTCAGGCTGAGGCATCTAACATACAAAAAAAATTCTTGCGGCGCATGCCTCGCTCTGTCTGGATGCACCTTATAATAATATGGTCCGTGGTCCCTCGCGGAACCAAACGGAAAAGACCACTGGCGTTCTATTATTGCGGATTCTCACTGAATTAATGTATATTTCTGTATGCCAATAGTACTTTCTGATTCCATACTAACTGAACTACAATTTGACATACGTTTTGTCTGTGCCTTTAAATAAATAAACGCGCGCCATTACTTACTCTATGGGTAAACCTGCGCGCGCACGCCGGCGCGGCGCGCGGAAAAACAAACCCAGCCCGCCATTATCCATACAAGTTAATATTTAACAATACAAGTCTGTTTTTTCCTCGCAAGTGTGTTGAAAAACGTCGTATGATACGCGTGTGCATTGATAATTAAACTCTCGGCTACCTTATCGCGCTCGCCTACGGCTCGCGCGAATAATACCGCCTCGAGTTTAATGATCAACATAGCACACATGTATCATAATGTACTATTGTAACACCTACTTTGTACCTGTGTACACAAAATATAAACTTTTTTTAATCTCCTACAGAAGAACACAGTTACATGTAAGTATATTTATAGAACAGGGACAAATAAAGTTTGCACTTCCAATAATTGTAAGAATATTAAAATAAATCGAAAAACCACACGAAAATCGTACAAAGTGAACAAAGCGAATAACATAACAAATGAATAATAATACAATTGAATAATAAGAAAGTAATATAACCATAAAAGACAAAATTCAAAAATAACAAAACTTTACGACCCAGGTACTTTTGTCTTTTTTGAGCTTTGATCATTTTCATAACTTGACTTGATTTGAACTTTTGTTATAATTTTGCCATTCTGAATCCCATTATCTAAGCCATAGAATTTAAGCCAAGCCTAAGCCGATCTGCCATGCCTACAAAATATAATGCAGTAAGCGGTACAATGATGTAGGTACTCAGTACAAACCGACACGTAACGAAAAGAAGAATGGAACCGTAACTTTTAAAAGATGAAAATTCAAAGATTTCCTTCCAAACTGTGTATTGAACGTCGGTGAAATTGTAAACGTATTTCTGCAAGACAATACGAAGTTCAAATGTGAATCAAACGATTTGGAGAACACATCACAATTTCAGTAGATGTTTTCGGAAAATTGCTTTCGGATTTCAGTACCTACATAAGACACGTGAAACCTAGATACCTACATGTCTTATAAAATGTGATTGTATAGATAAAACGAATACAACTGACAATGACATAAATATAATACAATGAAACAAAGCATTTACTTGATTTCCAAAATATTTTGTCTGTGTGAATTAATATTTCAAAATTGTTGGAACAAAACAAAAAACGTGTGCGGTCTCGACCCCCGTCAGGGACCAAGGTCTTTAGACGATACTCGCATGCACACATACCTACTCGTATATAAATGAAAGAGGTGGAGAGAGAGAGGGAAAGTGTGATCGCGTTTTTAATACAGAGCTCTCATAAGATTGTCGCCATCTTGGATTTTCACTTTGACCTCGCTATCGGTTTCAGCTCCTTCGAAAACCATGAAAACCACACCCACGATGAGAAATTTGCCAAATTTCGAAGCCGCCATATTGGATTTTCATTTTGACCTCACTATTGGCTTCAACACCCTCGAAAACCATAAAAAATGACCATGTGGTTAATTCTTATGTAGCATGGAGGACGGACAAAACGCTTTTTTGTTTCTTAATGATATCTACCCGTTTACACTTACAGCAAGCCGTGTTAAATAACTTCGTTCCAATAAATAGTTTAAAATTGATGTATAATTTATATGAAACTAGCGGCCCGCCCCAGCTTCGCACGTTTGCAATTTTTTTTTCGAATTTCCGAAATTTTCTTTCATACAAACCTTGTCCTGGCACAGCACAAACACAACAAAAAAAAAGAATTAAGTATCCAATTTGGTGCAGTCGTTCGGAAGTTATGCACGTACAGACACCAGCACATCAAGCTACTACAATATGTCAAATTTCTTTAATAGATTTTCAACTTTATCGGTTAAGTATAAGGCTCAAAGTTGATTGGGTGATTGGGAAAATTTGTCAGTTTTGGGCAGCTTGTAGTGCTGACGTCTGTACACACATTTCGGCGATTCATTTTTATTTATATAGATAGGTCGCAAGCGGTTGGTCGACTCTTCACGTGACCAGAGGGCTGGCCTATTTTTTGGCCATAGAATCAGCATTGCCATACAACGTGGCAATGCTGCCAGCCTTTTGAGCACGTTTCCTGTTGACAGTGATGCGGACGAATTTTTGAAGTGAAACTTCTTTACGCACGCTTGACTTGGGGAGTAAGCTGGCGAACGCGTGACGTAAGCGTTACAAAAAGTGTGATCGGGCGAGGCGAACGGGAGTTGAGTGGGGGATATAAGCAAGAGAAAGCAGTGCGCGCGCACATTTTCTTTCTCTCTTCTTCTCATAGCCAAATAAGTTTGAAGTTTCACTTCAGTAGTGTGGTCATAAGCACACTCGGTTTTTTTTTTTATGCCCTTTGATTATTTTCCCTCCCTTTTTATATACTTGAACATATTATTATTTTAAGATTGTTAGCTTTTAAATTATGTAAATATGTAAAGAAGACCCTATAGATAGATAAATAAACAGTGATATTCCATTATCATTATTTGTTTGCATGTGGTCAATGCCGGGGCCTATTTAATAAAACTGTCAGGCGACAGGTGACAGACGACCACCTAGACGACTTTTTTCATAGTTTTTCATAACAGCATGCCTGTAATCCTTGAAGGCTTAGTCAGAGGTGTACCTACAACGAACAGCAACTTTCGTGAAAATGTGTAAATTTTGTAAGTTTTTTACATATCTCTCGTTTTACGTATCTTCGTCTCGTTACTCTTTATTTCTAAACAAGCGCAAGTGAACACCTTTTTGTTTAACGAAGTTCCAATATGCAGGATGGCAGGGAAATCGGCGCGCAACCTGAATAGCAATTTTTTTTTTTTCGCCGAAAAACGAAAAATTTTAACGCAGGGGGGTTCAGAGTCATCCACTGAATTCATGCGCTCGTCGATATCCCTACCACCCTATATTGTTCTCTCACTTCATTGCAATGAAAATGATAAAGACAAAGAGAGGTACAGACAAATACACATTCTATAGCGATAACGATAATGGAAAAATGTCAAAAATGTATGGGCCTGACCCCGTTGAAACTTGTTGTAGAAAATATGTGAAACGCTTTGCAAGCAATAGTATCTTGTCTAGGCTTTCTGGTATAAATAGACGTCATATATATCCTAATTTTGAGTTTCCAAAACTTTGATTTGCTCTTTCCCGACCAATAACGACCTATACAAACCCCATACCTATTTAAGGGGGTGGCGCTAAGATAGTCCGCGAAATTCAAATTTTCTTACGTTTTTTGCAGTTTGCAGATCTGTGTTAGGTTGTATGTTGATCAAAATATAATTTGCGATCGTAACAAACATGAAAAATAATTCTGTAAGTTGTACAAACAGCCAAAGCTATGGAAGTGCGGAGTCTCCTAACACAGGCGTCATTATGCTTAAAAGGAGGCTTCAATCGTAAACTAATGCAAACTAGTTGGTACAGAAATAAACATTTTGTATTTTTTTGTATGACTACTGAATTATAATTGTTAGTATCAGCAATACAACTCCTTGAGTTCTATTGGCCACAAATGTCATAATTCCATAAAATAGTCATTAAATTTGAAGATTTTTGTGACTGTAATTCTATAAATAAATATTTGATACAGCCGCAAATCATATTTAGACCAATATACAACCTAACACATACCTAAAAATTGCAAATAAGTAAGAAAATTAAACTTTGCGGACTACCCAGACACTTTCGCCTTAAACAACATACCTATTTAACATACATTGATAATGTCGTAACTCGTAAAGTTCAGGTAGATGGTAAACTATTAGTTTATTACTTTGAGCTTGGCTAAGTATGTATTATCAAGTTAAAGCCCACCCGGCTTAAAGTTGATAATACATACTTAGCCAAGCAGAACTGTGTGATAGCTGAGTAGAGTGTTAATGAGTTGTGCTTAGTTTTGTGAACGTGTATCGCAGGTGATTGTGTGACGACACTTGAAAATGATTTTTAAGAACTTCGCAAAGGGTTGAAATTGGTATAAGGATATAAAGTTACTGTTCGGTTGTCGTACGTATCATCATCATCATAATTGGCAGCCCACTTCCATCCACAGCTAAATATAGACCTCCTCCTTTTGGTGTCATACTTCCCTGGTCCTTGAGAGTCTCATCCAGCAGTCTTCTCTTCAGCCTCTTCCAGGGTAACTGCTACAGTCAATATGTTCGGTTGTTCGCCGCCGTAATGATTGCGGAGTTATTTTTTACTGATATTTGAGCAGCAGAACAATAAAGAATAGGTGTTAGAATTGAAGTTGTTTTATTTTTCGTCTTGCCAAAATTAGTTCGGTATGTACTAAAGTTTTTGCTGTATCGAAAGAACCTAGCGACCCGCACTGCTTCCCACGGCTGCAATGGCTCATGTGAAAATATCAAAATTTATTGCTACATCTGTTTTTATTTAGCTTACAGTGTCTCCCACTGCTGAGCAAAAGGCCTCCTCCAAATCCTTCCAGCCATCCTTTTCTGGAGCCACCCCGGTCCAACCCCGGCGGTAAGCGTCTCGCCACCTTTTCCTGGGGCGGCCTCGACGGCGCCGCCCATCCTCAGGCACCCATCGTGTGGAGACCATATTCCAGGGGTCACTGTGCATGCAGCAGCCAACGTGACCTGCCCAATCCCATTTCAGCTTGGCAGCATAAACCTACCGGTATAAATTCTGTAATGCAACACCCACTTAATTTAATTACGCATATAAAACATTCCGGTATAAATGCAGTAAATTATGGTGAAAATAGCATCAAAATCCTTTGGACAGTTTAGAAGATCTGAGCATTTACACAGATAGACACGATAAGCGACTTTGTTTTTGTGTTACAAGATAAAACATAATTTAAGACCCATAAAATAGCCAAACAGGAACGATTAATACTATTTGCTTCATAACACTTCATAACAACGGAATATTTTTCCTGTTTATGTATGTGTACCGGAAGAAAAAAGATAATAACAATTTCTTACGCTATATAAACTATGTATGTAGAAATATTAATAAATGGAATAGAATTATATGCCTATCAGCTAATAGAAATCTTATTGAATGAGCTGGGATTCTTGCCAACGGTTCCAACATACATCAACTTGGTACCTACTACCTATGCTATATAGGGTGTCCCGTAAGTCGACGTCAAACGGGAATCGGGTAATAGGCCAAGTCATGATAGTTATCAGAAAAATATTTAAAAAATCTAAGTTGTGTATTTTTAAAATTATTGGCATTTAAATGTCACTTTTTGCCCAACCAAATATTTAAAATGATTACTTTGCCAAACTTTGTCTAAAAAAAAATGTACTATTCGAGTTTGGCAAGTAACATTAAAAGCAATTTTTTTTTTTTATTCCAAAGATTTATTTAAATATTTTTCTGACTTGGCCTATTGACCCGATTCCCGCTTAACGTCGACTTACGGGACACCCTGTATATGGTAATGGATGGCGAAATATTCTGCTTATGAATGTAATTTGGCCATGGTCATTGGTCAAGGCTATAGGGCTATATTTTGGGTTTATATAACCTCCTTGATGGTTGAGAGAGATATTTGAGCATGAATCTCATGGTCATACCTACCAGGAGTATATACAGTAGTAATGAGCATATTTGTGCAGTTACAGACAGCTTATTAAACTCTTGATATCTGTCTTGTGTTAATAGTCTTGAATCTTTTCGGTTTATTTTATGTTTTTCTGGTTGTTTTAGTGTAATTTTGTCAATTTTAAATGCTCCTTTTTTACTTTTTGTATTTAGTTTTCTTTCTTTCTTAGACCTTTGTCCATTCATTAAAAATAATTTAAATGCCAAAAGCGATACACAAAAGCAACTTAATACCTACTCAGCTACATTTTTACAACAACGTTTTCCTACCTAATTAAAAAAAAAAAGACGGGTTGCACTTACACATTAATATTTGTGAGTGCAACCCGTCTCTTTTTTTAAAAAAATGCACAACGTTAATACGTTGTGCATTTTTGATATTTTTCATTAATAGATGCACTTTGTTCAATTTCCATATTGTTGACGACCACAGCGCCATCTATTGGCGACAAGTGCCACTAATCGATGACGAGGGCGGTGCGCGGGGACATCAACGCGATGCTAGCGACGTAGCGACGCGCTACGTATCTTCACTGCGACTGTCTTGGTGACCCGTCAACGAACGCACGCAAACTATAACCGCTATATTTTAAATTGTGAAGAAATACATCCAAATATTGTAAAAACCGATATTACACACGTTATCATAAGGAGCCTGGTGTCTAATTTCAATCCACGACGCTGACACGACGACGACCTGACGCAGAAACCCCAACATATTTGGACCTTCGAGCCGAACGTTCATCCGAAGCAGCAAGCACCATCTTCAGCAACGGTCAGGTCAATCCACCCAATTTCCTTCCAAAATCCTGTGCTCAGTTTGTGCTAATATCGTTATTTTTCGCAAAAATTCCAGTGTTTGACTACGGTGCAAATTGTGTGTCTACCTACATCCCTCGGGCGCACACCGGTCAACTGTAAGTACTTGATCTTTTTCTCTTGCAAGCCACCAAAATGAACACCAATAAGAGGCATTCAATAGTAGAAATAGAAAGAAGTGAAGATATCATTCGCAAATTAGTTAAGAAAAGAGGTATCGTTAAACGAAAATTAACTTTGTTTTCGAAGTATGCGCAGTCCTTAGAGGTTTCGAAATTAACGGACGCTCAGAAAGCGGAGTTAGAGGAGCGTTTTCAAGCCTTTAAAGTACTAATCGATCAATTTTCTACTATACAAGATGAACTAGATTCCATTGTGTCAGATAGTCAGTTGGACGGAGAACTGCTAGAGAGAGAAACGTTTCAAAATCAGTTTTATGCTATTGTGGGCAAGGCTAAATGTATTTTAAAAGATACTTCCACACAGAATGTCGACGGTCAAAGTCGCACTTTTAATTGCATGAAGTTACCTACAATTTCATTACCGAAATTTGACGGTTCATATGATCAATGGCTCGAGTTTCGCGATACTTACTTGTCAATGATACACAATAGTGACAATCTAGATAACGTTCAGAAGTTCCACTACTTACGGTCAGTTCTTACGGGTGATGCACTACAAGTGGATAAGGCACTGGAGTTTTCTACCGACAACTATTTAGTTGCTTGGAGTCTCTTAGAGAATAGATTTAACAATGATAGTTTACTAGTTAGTAATCACGTCAAAGCTTTATTCTATGCTCAATCAATGAATAAAGAATCAGCTTCTCAAATTCGTAAATTAATAGATACAGTTTTAAGAAACATTCGGGTGCTAAAAACGTTAGGAGAACCTACAGATACATGGGATACTTTAATTATCCACATAATAACTTCCAAGTTAGATTCTTCGACCGATCGCGAGTGGGAAAGTCACAAAAGTACCCTCCCGAAAGTAGGAAAATTAAAGCTGTCTGAATTAATGAAATTCCTCAAGGATCGTGCTGATTTTTTAGAATCTATTAGGCCTCAAAGCAAACAATCAGTAGACCATCACACAAAGAAACAGTCGGTCACCAAATCACACAGTCATGTTATTACACGCAAAGATAACAACAACAAAAAACCATCAAATTCACCACGTTACAAATGCGCTCAGTGCGGTTCCAATCACCCGGTTTACTCGTGTGAAGATTTCCTTAATTTATCACTTAAAAATAAATTTCATTGAGGAGAAAAGGTTATGTCGTAATTGCCATCGATCAGATCACGCAGTAAACGAGTGTTGGTATGGGCCGTGCAGGCATTGTAATAAAAAACAACACGTTAATTCACACAGATGCTGTTGTAGACGCTCGTACATCATCAGCTGTTGCTCAAATCACGCAAATAATGCCACAGTCTGAGTCAAATGATACGAGTGCTTCACACATACAGATGCCGCTGACCACTTCTCACAAATCTCACACAATTTACGAGGGAGATAATAATACCAAAGTGCAATGTTTTCTAAATCCGGTACTATTATCGACCGCATTAGTGGAAATAGCGGACAAACATCATAAATATCACACAACGCGAGCTCTCCTCGACAACGGGAGCCAACATTGCTTCATATCCGAATCGCTTTGTAACAAGCTTAGTCTTCCATTGATACAATCCACTGTTCAAGTTATAGGGATAGGTAATACTATATCCCAATCCACGCAATCATGCCGTATTCAGTTGCGATCCAAAACGAACACGTATAGCACGCATTTTAGTTGTTTAGTTTTGCCTCGTATAACGGCACAATTACCATCACTAGCAGGTAATTACCACATCGAAATTCCACGCAATGTTCAACTGGCCGATCCAGAATTCTATCTGTCTGGCGAAATTAATTTATTGTTAGGGGCAGATAAGTTCTGGGACCTGCTTAGTGAAGGTCTGATACGGTTGCCGAATGGTCCATATTTACAAAACACACAACTCGGTTGGGTCATATCGGGAACTGTTCATAAAAAGGTTTCACGCGTTAACCTTACTCATTGTAATTTCACGCAAACATTAGATTCAGAACTCAAACGATTTTGGGAACTGGAAGAAATAACTTCAACGCATAACAATCTTACCAAAGATGAAAGTGCATGCGAAAAGTTATTTAAAGATACGACGTTACGCGATGTTAAAGGTCGTTTTTCTGTGCGCATTCCACTTAATCAATCAGCTGATGTTTTACATGACACATTTTCTATGGCAAAAAACAGGTTTCTTGCACTCGAACGCAAACTCATTAGGAGCGCGCCTAGCTATAGAAAAATGTATAACGATTTTATGAGCGAATACTTAGGTCTGGGTCACATGAGTCGCATAACAGAATACACTTCACCTTGTTATTTTTTACCACATCATGGTGTCTACAGGGAACATAGTTCAACAACAAAACTTAGAGTTGTCTTTGACGCAAGTGCAAAGTCCACTTCAGGCAAATCATTGAACGAATACAACACATTGGTCCTGCGTTACAAAATGATTTGTTTTCAATTTTGCTCCATTTTAGACAATTCAAGTATGTAGCATGTGCCGACGTTGAGAAAATGTATCGGCAAATATTAGTTCAGCCTGATCAGAGAAATCTGCAACTAATACTTTGGTTTGGAGGGAAGACCCAGCTGAGCCGCTCGGTGTATTCCAACTAAACACCGTCACTTACGGGACGGCGTCCGCGCCGTATCTCAGTATTAGATGTATAAAACAACTCGCGGTAGAATGTAAGGATGACGTCATCGCACAAGTAATTAATGACGACTTCTACGTCGATGATTTAATAACGGGACATCAGGATCAACAAAGGTTATTAGAAATATGCAAAGATGTTTCTGAAGTATTGGAATCAGGTTGTTTCTTCCTTAGAAAATGGATATTTAACTCAGCAATTCCACAAACAGAGTTACCAACTACGTCTAAGGAATTCTCACTAGGAGACAACTGTCATACCAAAACACTAGGTATGGGATGGTTTTATTCATCCGATGAATTGTATTTTAACACAAAATGTGATCATGACGTAACTCACGCTACCAAACGTAATATTCTCTCAGTCATCGCGCAGATATACGATCCTTTAGGTTTACTTACACCAAATATTATTATAGCTAAAATTCTATTACAAAAGATGTGGCTATGTAAGATAGGGTGGGATGACGCAGTTCCTAATCATATACTAGTAGAATGGCAAAAATTCATTCATAAATTACCCAATCTACAAGACATGACGCATTCCACGTTACGTCATTGGAGAAAATACACACATTATTAAGCTACATATATTTTGTGACGCTTCGCAAGATGCATACGGCGCCTACGCCTATATACGCAGCTATACAGATACACAGCTGATATCAGTTAATTTGTTGTGTGCGAAAAGTAAGGTCGCTCCCGTTAAACCGGTTAGCGTACCGCGCTTAGAACTGTGTGGCGCGCTAGTAGCCGCAAAGTTGTTTACAAAAATTAGTAACTCATTAAGATTATCTTTTAATAGCGTACACTTTTGGTCAGACTCAACAATAGTTTTAGGTTGGCTTAAAATGTCGCCTAATTTATTAAAAACATTTGTGCAGAACCGCGTTGTACAAATTAATAGAATAGAATAGAATAAACTTTATTTCGGACAACATCAATAATCCATATAGTGTTAGTATTAAAAAAAAAAAAAAAAAAAAATCGGAGAGCCGAAGCTCTCGGCTACAGTTTTCAGGATGCTGTTATGACTACCCCTCACTCTCCTCAGAAGCGACGCCGTTTTTTTGCGCACAAGTGCATAGAAGCCGTCGGTGCGGGCTTGCGCAAACATGTTCGACGCGCTACAGTAACGAGGCAGCCCCAACAACATCCTGAAAGCATTATTATATTTGACGCGCAGGACATCCAGCGATCTCTTAACATAATTGACCCATAGACTGCCCGTGTACAAACTTTGGCAATAAGCCTTGAACAGTGTTACTTTTACTTGGTTTGTACACCGCGCAAATCTACGGGACAACATATTGCTCCGGACCGCTAGAGCCCTGCGCTCCCTCTCAATGTCCACATCGTCCCTGAGGTCAGCGGCAAGACAATGCCCAAGGTATTTAAAAGTTGACACCCTCTTAATTTGTGACCCATCCAAAAGCAACTCGGGCCCATCTCCACGGCGTTTGCCGCTGACCTCAAAGACCATTTACTCACATTTTTTAACATTATATTTTAATCCATGTGCGGCAGCGTAGGTCTCACACGTTTTAAGCATCTCTCTGATTGCTCCCGCCGAAGGACCCAGCAGCACCATATCATCTGCATAGCTGATGTTGTGAACACTGCCCGAGTGACATGTCAAAAATTTTTTTTCCGTATTTTTAAATTAGTTTTATTTAATTTTTAAGTGTAATTAAGTTGTAATAATATATCTAAATGTTAAATAACTGCATATATACTCGGGACTATTGTTTTCGTGCAAGCTTACAAAGTTAAACACAGTTTTTGGTTGCCCACCGTTACCGGTAACCTCTCACGAACAGCTGATGTTCGACCTGCGGATATAAACGGGGAGTATTGTTTACTTTTTATTCTATAATTAGCACACAATCGTCTTTTAGACACTGTATCACATTCCTTGACTCACTTGTTTGATTTGGCACCCATGCACTGGGTCTAAGTCACTTTGTTTACCTACCTACATAGATCATAACGAAGCTTATTATTGTGAAATATCAAAATATTGAAATTCTATTACTGCTAACTTTTTTTGTACATAATAGCAATTAATGTTGACTATCGTTATTTTCAATAATCATTGTAATATTAATGTAAAACTAGATTTTTCTTTAGCTAGGCATCCTACCCACATAAAAAAGTTAAATCATAAGTCAATAGAATCAATGTAACTGTATTCTTTATCTAATCATATCAGTTGCATTCCAATTTGATTCAGCCTACCTCATCTTACCTATAAATCAGCACTAACTTCTCCAAATTTTCCTTTCATTTCTAGCTTTTCTTTGGTTATTTAACTAGTTCTCACTGTTTCTTTAATTCCATTTCAGTACTTATTCCTGAAACCATGCCTGTGATGACCCGTAAGGCTGCTGCTCAGGAGTTGGAGCTTAAATTGAAAACAACCATTCAAGATCTTAAGGCTTCAAACAGTAAATGTGATAAGCTGTTACAGGAAATAGAGGATAGTGAGAACAAAGTCGAGAAGGTCGTTTTCAAAAATACAAGCTTAAAACAGGAGCTAGTAGACCTTCATCAAAAATACCTGGTTGTTGTCGAAGAACGGGACAAACTGCAGTTGGTCACGGATGGTTTCAATAACTGCAGTAACTTATATGAGGAGGCTTTGTGTAAGGTTAGGGACCTAGAAGAGGAATTAATTCATGCAAATGTACAAATTGCTAAGTTACAGAAACTAGAAGAATGTACTCAGGCTCGGGAAACTAATAACTTGCATACTGAATTATTCAATACAAATTACAACCCTCATTCCTTAATAACAATAGACCTTACTGAAGATTCTATATTGAAATATAATAATAATAATTATAAAGTTAGTCAAAATAAAATAAAAAAATATGCAAAACTAAATAAAATTATAAATAGATGCAATAAATTTAGGAAACAACAAAAACACAATTCCAATAATATTAAACTAAGGAAAGAACGTGTTTTTCTAATAAATAAATTAAAAAACTATGAAATTAAATTAGAAGACAGTAAAAATATTTATCACATTGACACTCAGCGATTACAGTCTGAAATTGAGGTACTTGAAGAGTCACTACATTTACATTATATTAAGTATGTGAGCTCTCAAAAACAAATAAAGGAACACATCCTAGCTGCAAACGAGTTGGTGGAAATGTGTAATGATGAGGTAGGTAGAGGGGACCCGATGACTCAGAGCACACATCAATGTTCTTGTCAAAGGGATTCCAACCCTGGGGCTATCCAACCTGAGGCAACGGAGGACCCGTCCCAGTCTGGAGGAGCTCAGGACTGTAACCCCAATCAAGATGCACCGCTTGTTGTTCAAGAGTCATCTCAAGTAGCTCAGATAAAGAGTTGTGCTGTAACTTCTAGTAATGCTTGTTATTGTTCTGTTATGTTTTCAGATAGTTTAGGGAGAGGGTTAGGTAAATTATTAAGTAACAACCTGGGTCAATCTGCTGTTATTGTATGCCTAGGAAATCATACAATGAGATAATGTCATCAGTAAGTTGCAATAAATATAATCCAAATGCCATTATTTCTGTATTTGTAGGTAATAGTGCAAATGTAAAAATAGATGACATCACTGACAGTGTCACTGAAATCTTAAAGATTAATTGTCAGAAAATAATTTTGTGTGCTTTCCCATACTTTGAGCACTTAACAAGTAAGCAAAACCATTACATACATAAGCTAAATAACCATATGCATTTATTAGCTAATCACTATAGTGACAAAATTATATTTTTTGACACCAACACTTTTGTTGAGAAGTTAAAATCGACTAGGGATACAGTGTATCTGCCTATTAGTTTTAGACGTGAAATAGCATTAACTCAGACATAAGTAGTATGTCGAAGTCGGATGTAATTAGCACCATAAAAATTAGTAATAGTACTAATATGAAGGTGGTTAGCCACGATAATTTAAACTAGTCAGTAAGACAACAGAAGGTACCAATAACAATATTATTAATACTACCTCCAACAAGGTATCTTCTAGCACTCAATTAGTTAATTGTAAAAAAGGGGCTAAGCAGAATTCCTTGAAATTGTTTCATCAAAATATTCAAGGTTTTTCTTCCAAATTATTAGAAATTGAATTGTTTTTAGAAAAAACAATGTTTGATATTATTTGTATTACTGAACACTGGTTGAAAGATTATGAAATGATGATTAATTATGAGAACTATAGTGTAGGCAGTTGCTTTAACCGAAAATCCATGCTGCGTGGTTCATTAATCTTAATTAAAAATTGTGTAAAATTTAAGACTCGTAAAGACATAGTGGAACTATCGGTGGAACATAGCATCGAACTGTCCTGTGTTGAGCTGGATAAGCATTTTATAGTGTGCGTTTACAGACCTCCAAACTATCAAAACTATTCTATATTTGAGTCGGTAATGGAAGATGTCTTGGGAAAACTTGCAACTGGTAGCAAATCAGTAATTATTTGTGGTGACTTTAATATTAATATTTTAGAAAATAATTTAAATAGCAGTAGATTGTTAAGCCTCTTTAAATCATTCAATCTGTCAAATGTGTTTTTGGAACCAACGCGAATAACTATGGCTACGGCTACATGCATTGATAATGTCTTTTGTTGTTGCGAATATTTAGATAAAGCCATTGTAAATTATCTTCCTTCTGATCACAGTGGTCAAACTGTTTCTTTTGAGTCCAACACACCGATGCAAAAAGTGCAGATTCAAACTAGACCAATAACATCGGGTAATTTGAATAAGTTTAATGCTACTTTAACTAGCAAGTTGAGTGCTCAGGGCCTAAGTGTGACTAATGGTAATATTTTGTATAAAGAATTCTTTTCATTAGTGCAAACAGAGTTCAATAATTCCTTTAAGAAGAAATCTAAAACTATTTGCCCTAAGTTTTTATTCAGTGACTGGGCAACTAAGGGAATCAGGAAAAGTAGGGATAGATTATTTGAACTGTATGGCCTTAAGCCGTATATTAACACGGATACGTTTAATAAGTATGTTACTACATATTCTAAAACTTTTAAAAATGTCTGCAAAGTAGCTAAAGCTTCTTTCATTAGTAACAAGGTTAAATCAGCATACAATAAAATAAAGACAGTTTGGAAAATTATTAACAATGAAACGAACAGGAACAAAAAACATAATACTGATTACACACTGGACACTTCCCGCGGTCTCATTAGCGATAACATCGATGTCGCTCAGGAATTTGCAACTTTCTTTACCAATATCCCAATTAAAACTACAGAAACTTTAAATTCCTCGCCTGCACTAGCTATTGAATTATTAAGAGCGAATGTCTCAGCCTGTCCTGAGGAATTTAACTTTAAACATATAAACCCTACAGTCATTATAAAGGCATTTAAGCAACTTAAAATCAAAATTACCGAGGATCTGTGGGGCATGTCTACTAAAGTTTGTCAATCCATTATTGAGACAATTGCACCCTATTTAGCTTTAATATTTAATTTGTGTGTAGATCAAGGGGTTTTCCCGGATTTAATGAAGTTCAGTAAAGTTATTCCACTTTTCAAATCTGGAGACAGCAAAGACACTAATAATTATAGACCCGTATCGGTTTTGCCGGTTTTCAGTAAGGTTTTTGAAAAAGTAATGTTAAATCAAATGCTCAATCATTTTAATCGTAATAACATCCTACACGATCAACAGTATGGTTTTACCAAAGGACGTTGTACAACCGACGCCGGTGTCACCTTATTAAAACATATCTTTAACGCATGGGAAGAGGCACAAGATGCAATAGGCATTTTTTGCGACTTATCCAAAGCATTTGATTGCGTAAATTACGATACACTGCTCTTGAAACTTGAGCATTACGGACTCGGTAAACTTGCTCTTAGCTTAATGAAATCATATTTAAATGACAGATTTCAGCAAGTTCAAATTAACGGTGTGAATTCATCGGGCTTGTAAGTCAAAATGGGTGTTCCGCAGGGCTCAATATTGGGGCCATTCCTATTTTTAGTATATATTATTATTATTATTATTATTATTATTTATTTAATTAAAAGCCAACATGGACCAATTATAAAATAAACTAATACAAATACAAATGATTTACCTCATTTACTGATAAACCGATCACAAATGGTGTTATTTGCTGATGACACATCTCTGATTTTTAAAGTAAGCAGACGTGCACAGGAGCTTGACGACGTAAATAACGCTATGCTTTTGGTCCATGATTGGTTTACTGTAAATAATTTGGTATTAAATGAAAAAAAAAAACTAAATGCATTAGATTCGTTTTACCAAATGTCAGAAGTAGTGAATGTCACGTTGTATTGAATAAGGAAATACTCGAATTCGTCGAAAATACGGTTTTCCTGGGGATTACGCTTGACTCAAAGCTGCAGTGGGGTCCGCACTTAACATCTCTTGCAGGGCGGCTAAGTTCAGCCGCTTACGCTGTTTGGAAAATCCGCCAATTAACAGACGTGGATACCGCGAGACTGGTCTATTTTAGTTACTTTCATAGCATCATGTCTTACGGTATTCTGTTGTGGGGACGGGCTGCAGATATTGATTCTATCTTCATCCTGCAAAAGAGGGCTGTCAGAGCCATATACAAGCTCAGCAGACGCGATTCTCTAAGGGAACTGTTTAAAAAAATTAACATCATGACGGTTCCTTGTCAATATATATGTCGCATCCGGTCATTCGTTTGACTATTCGGAACGCCAGCGCCATCTGGCGGCGCTGGACAGAGTCTAGCCTGAGTTCGTGTGGGGTCGACAACAGCGCGAGAGAACGATTGGAGCCCTCTTGGACATTGGACATCAAACGAACAACATGCGCTCAGAAACTGTCCCGCGTTCCGTATCTGGTTGTATCGTGTACTTATAGTGTGTGATTTGCTAGTGTGATTAAATTGTTCGTGAAATTATAATCTGATTTGAACTGCAAACCGTTTTTCTATTGCGTAATAACCAACATAATACCCATAGTTCGCCCACAGTAGTTGAAATATGGCTGATAATAACGAGACACACATGCCTTCTCCGTTATCAGGCGTGGGATTCGTGTTGGTTTATGCGCAATAATCAGAACGCTAAAAGTGAAAGTAATTGTTGTCATTTGAAAAACAAAGTGTAAACATGCGAACGCTTATTAAATCGTGTGGATCTGTTCGAGTTGAACCCAGATAAACCAGATACGGATGCGCGATCGTAGTGCATGTTGTTTTGGGCATAGGCTGTATGCAGAATACGTGACGCGCGTGTATCACCTACCGCCATGTTTGAAAAAAAACAAGCGGGTCCCTAACCGGCGTTCAAGTTCGTCGTATCCCTTTCCCGTAATTAGAGCACGCGGTAGGACGCGTGTGCAAACGTAACGGCACACAGCACGACAGCTAAATTGTGTTTTGCTGAAAATTCACTGCAAGGTGGATAAAGGAGCAGCATCAACGTGGCCATCGTAAATAGCATACCAAGGACGTGGCGTGGAGCTACCAGCAACGTGGAGTGACTGAATCGAGCCAAGCAGCGCAGCCGTCAGCGAAGCCGTTCGCGTGCTGCAAGTGGGAAACCAGGACATATCGCGGCCTGGTGCACGAGTGGTGGCAGCCAAGCAGTGCAGGCGGATGGTGGAGCACGTACTGCAAGCAGCAACGGCGAGTGGATGTTTGCGTCGTACAACTACCCCCAGACACGTTAGAAAATACAGGTGAGCTGTATTGTTTTGTTTACGATTCTGGTGCTGAATGCTTGTTAGTAAAGGAGAGGTTAAGTGGCAAACGAGTTAATAACTTTGTTGCGCTGACTAGTATTGGTCAAAGGCGTATATTCAGCAGAACAAATCATACGTAGCGTTGCGATTAGCGAGCAATAATTTGAGATTTTATTACGTTTCTACCCGACCCAACATTTACTTGCAAAGTAATATTATGATAGTATGTGATCAACTCGTAAGTTGATACAGTTCCTGACCTGATCACCAAGGCTTAGCTTAGTATAACAATGTGGTCAGAATTGGTCGACTGGAACAGGCACTGCTGTTGATTTTTTCGGTCACAGGTTAACACACAAGAACGTCTGCAAGCAAGATGGCAGTGTCGGACGGCGCTGCACTCTTTGGATCTCCTGTACGAGGAGTCGCTGATCAAGGACGGTGCTGTTCGAGCAGGGAGTTTCGCGACTTCTGCCAGGGAAGCGGTGGCAGCAAGTGGATGTCTGTACTATTAGACCAGTTGCAGATCTATTGTCTACCGAATCTGGTGGGTTGTTTTCATTTTGTTTTGACTCTGGTACTGTCGGTACTGAGTGCTTCCCTGGTAAACAATAGCAAAAATGGTTACAATGTTAGGTATAGCCCAATCTAGTTTACAATGCATTTTTTTAAATACGCTCACGATAAGTTAAGAATGATGCCAGTAGGTTATGTACCAGTCGAAGTAGATGGTGATCACAGTGGTGATAAGCAAGCCTAAGTAGTGGTAACCACGCGAGTAGGGGTTCTCTATCGGCCGTAGTAAGGTTGTGTGTAGTCACAGGGGTGATGCACATGGATCCATGCGATGGATGTGTGATAGCAATGCGATTGCTGGTCGGCTAAGAGAGCCGTGGCGTTAGAGTGGTTTACTCGTGTGTGGGTTCCCAAGTGTCTAAGGCTCTAAGTGAAAAAGTTTATTGTTAATGTGGATAACGATGGTACATGGCTCTGGTTGATGATTTAAGCTTTGATTAGATAATCGAAGTTTGTTTACATGGCTCTGGTTGATGTTTTTTTGCTATGATTGATTAAAGTTTGATTACATTGCTCTGGTAGAATCAAGTACGCTTATGAGGCTAAGGCACAGGCCAAGGGATCAGAGTTTTACTGACGAATTTGAGGAAAGTCGAGTAGTAGTCTTGTTGATGAAACAGAGCAGAGACTAAGTTGGGTGTGTTGTGTGGGGTTTCGTGAGAAACCATGAAGGTCAGGAGTGACCGAGCTATGTGATACTTTGCGGATATGTTTGTTTACAGATTAACACACGAGGACGTGTGCATCGCAGGATGGCCGTGTCGCATCCGGTCATTCGTTTGACTATTCGGAACGCCAGCGCCATCTGGCGGCGCTTGACAGAGTCTAGCCTGAGTTCGTGTGGGGTCGACAACAGCGCGAGAGAACGATTGGAGCCCTCTTGGACATTGGATCAAACGAACAACATGCGCTCAGAAACTGTCCCGCGTTCCGTATCTGGTTGTATCGTGTACTTATAGTGTGTGATTTGCTAGTGTGATTTTGGGATGCATGAAGAAGCCTCCCCGTGTAGCGCAGTTTGTTCCACCAGTTACTCAACTGAACCGAGCGCTCGGCGCATCCTGGGCAGTCACACCCAACATCTTATTTGACTGGCCAATTCTTCCCTTGCGGTGGTAGGGCTAACGCCCGCCTGGTTTGCGACCACCCTCCCACCGGAGTTCAGCGTCAAGCAGCCTGCTGTGTTTCGTCGATGCGTGGGAGTTCCAGTGCCTTAGGCATCTTCTGGGCACGCTCGTTCGATCATAGACCTCATCCAACGCTTTCCATCAGGCGTGATCGAGGTCAAGAGCGGGCCCATTCAGCAATAAAAAAAAAAAAAAAAAATTAAATTGTTCGTGAAATTATAATCTGATTTGAACTGCAAACCGTTTTTCTATTGCGTAATAACCAACATAATACCCATAGTTCGCCCACAGTAGTTGAAATATGGCTGATAATAACGAGACACACATGCCTTCTCCGTTATATATATGAAAACATTATGTACGTTCGAAAAAATCTACATCTTTTTAATAAGGTAAGTGACAGGCATAATTTTAACACAAGAAATAGGAACAAATTAGATCAACCGCGTTTCAGATTGTCTAAAGTAAAAACTTCTTTTATGGGTTACTGTGTAAAATGTTATAATAAAATACCATTCGATATTCTTCAACTAAATGAGAAGAAATTTAAAACATGCATTAAACGCACACTATGTAGACAAGCATATAATAAGTTGGATGATTATATCGCAGATAAAAATGCTTGGCTAAAATATGCTGGTCCTGCTCCACAGGCCCTTGAGCTCTCTAGTTAAAATTTCAATATTTGGAGGAGGTGCTTCCCTTTTTCTTTTTTAGTGTTTCTGACATTACGATCTTAATATTTATTTTTATTTTATTCAATCATGTTTTAATTGTTTAATGCTGCAATACTAAACACCTTTTCCTGTTTGGTATTAAAATTTTTATTCATCTCTTAAATAAATTGCAATCTATAGTTTTGTATCATTTAGAAGCATTTTTTCAATTTTGTAAATGTAAGAACCATGGATCCGTTTATTATGATTTTTTGATGTTGACTTGAAAGAGCATGTCAGTTGAGAATGTGTCATGCTCACTTAAATGTTTCGCTGATGGTGGCGCGTGTGTTGGATCATTCAGTTCCCTACAAAATGGTTGAGCTGGATGGTGCTGATCCATGCGTCATGTTCGTGAACGGACGCCGTCGGTTGAGACTGGTCATCTCTTAACTGCCAAGGCTTATTTTTAATCTTATTTCTTGTATTGTTTCTTCATTTGTGTTTTTTTTTTTACATTGTTCTTACATATAGAAGCAACAAGAATAATGTACTCAGGATTTTGTAATATCTTGATTTAAAAGAGTGTCCATGGAGTTTCTTGCCCGTTCTTCTCCATAGAGATCTACGCTTTGGAATGGGCGACTAGCTTCAACTTTCTGACTAACTGACCGACTACTTAATTTTGACAATTCAAAAGTACCTGTAATGGTTTAATTGAAATAAATGCTTTGAGTTTGAGTTTGAGTTAATTCTAACCCCATCAACACTGCATCCGACACGCATGCTGCTGAGTGCGACTATCAGGTCATCCATGTAGAGGTTGAAGAGCCTGGGAGACGTCAGACCACCCTGCCTCACTCCGCACTCCAACCTATACTGCTCAGAGACTGTATCATCCCATTTCACCTGATTGACTTGGTTACCATACCAATACTGGAATAGCCCACATATTTCCGTGGGTATACCCCCTTTTTTTTTTTTTTTTTATGGATGGGAAATCATCAAATGACCCCTCCCGCTCTGGGTGGAGCGAAGGGAGTGTCAGACTCTTACTGACTAAAACCCATCCGTGTTCCTTCCTTAGCCCTTTATGTTCCGGGGTAGCGGTAACCCTTTCGGACAATCCCGCACCCCCGGCAGGCTTCGGCCCTGGCAGGCCCCTTCCTTTATGCTGACATCTCTTTGAGGCGCGCGTGGAACACGTACGCGCCGTCCGGCACGGGCCTGGTCCTGATCGGACGGTGAGCTACCCATTACTCTCCGTCCGTAGGCCCGCGCCTACGGTGGCCGGGAGTCGTCACGCGGCTCCCGACGCCCGGAGCGTCTCCCGCGGCGGCTGGGGTGTGAGGCTCTCTCCCTCAGCCGTTCAGCCACCTCCTTCGCTAGCATGACTGCTTCGCAGAAGGAGGTGACCGCCCCCCACTCCCTCTCGCCCCGGACCATGGCTTGAACCAGGGCCGGACGCGAGAGGTCGCCGCCGCTGTCGATCGCCTCTACCAGGGCACGGCGGTGCTCCGCCAATGCGGGGCAGACCTCCACCGTATGCTCCACCGTGTCCTCTGGGCGATCCTCGCAGTGGTGACACCCGGGCGTCTCCTCCCGCCTGATGATGTGCAGGAACCTCCCAAAACATCCGTGTCCGGTGAGGACCTGCGTCAGGCGATAGGTGAGGACGCCGTGACGCCTCTCTAGCCACTCCTCAAAGAGGGGTCTTATCGCCACTATCGTGGCGTGCCCTGCGCTGGGTTGCGAAAGTCGCTCCTTCCATGCCACCATGAGATCGCGCCGGAGGTCTGTCCGCTCCGCCGCGATTTGCCGCGGAAGCGGAGTTTCCCCCCGGCTCAGTGCCTCCGCGCGCCACTCATACAGGCGCGCTAGGACTATCGCCTCCAGATCCCATGGCGGCAGTCCGGCAAGGAGGCTTGCCGCCTCGCCCGAGATCGTGCGGTACCCCCGGATCAGCCTTACGGCTACCACCTTTTGGGGCGCGTTCAGATAGTGGGCGGCTCGCCGCCGCAGAGAACGCGCCCACACCAGGGCCCCGTATAGGGCCATGGACCGCACGACCCCCGCGTAAAGCCTCCGGCAGGAGGTGTTTGGCCCCCCCAGGTTGGGCAGGAGCCGCTTGAAGGCGGCCCCGGTCCTCTCCAGTTTGGGGGCCAAACGTCGGAAGTGTTCGACGAAGTTCCACCGGCTGTCGAGGACGAGACCCAGGTATCTCATCGTTGCCTCGACGCCGAAGTGAACCCCTCCCACCGTTAGTTGGGATCCCGATGGTGGCCCGTTCCGAGGCCCATGGAAAGACATGGCCTCGGACTTGTGCAATGCCACCTCGAGACCCAACCGCCGGATTCTTTCCACGACTATCGCAACCCCGCGTGTCATCGCGTCGGCCGCCGCCTGATGCGACCTCCCTTGCGCCAGGACCAGCGTGTCGTCAGCGTAGCAAACCACGCTGACGCCATCAGGGAGGTCGGCCCGCAGCACCCAGTCGTAACCGATGTTCCACAGGAGCGGCCCCAGAACCGATCCCTGTGGGACACCGCACGACATCTCTCGCCGGTTCCACTCCCCGTTGCGACCGGGGTAGATGACGGCTCTGTCCGTCAGATACGCCCCAACTACTCGACGGAGGTAGGTCGGCACCCGGTGATACCGGAGTGCCTCCCCAATACAGCTCCAGGGCAGGGTGTTAAACGCGTTGGCGATGTCGAGTGACACCGCCACGACTACCCCACCCCGGGTCACCGCGTCCCCCGTCGTGAGGGCTCTCACGCGCATGATGGCGTCCACCGTCGAGCGCCCCTTGCGGAAGCCAAACTGGCTATCCGCGGGTATACCCCTGTCTCCCATCTTTCTCCAGAGGACATCGTACGAAACAAGATCGAAAGCCTTGGAGAGATCAAGGAAACAGGCGTACACCGGCGTACCGCGATCTTTATAATATTGAACGGTATGCTTGAGGCTTAAAATAGCACTTTCAGTTGATAGTCCGGGGCGAAACCCGAACTGTGCATCATGAAGATATATGTAATTACTTAAGCAAGAATCAAGCACACCGTCCAATACCTTTGCTATTATAGTCGCAAGAGAAATGGGACGATATTTACCTCTGTCCGAGACGTCACTTGTCCTGTTCTTCACAATGGGAACTACGATGGTCTTCATTAAATTAGCAGGTAGGTACGCGTGACTAATACACATTGTGAAAAACATAGACAAGACTCGCGGCAAATGGACACCTGTGTGCCTCAGGTGCTCAATGCTGAGCCCATCATGCCCTGGAGATTTGCCCCTTTTCATGTTGTTAATGACTGCACGTACTTGCTTGGTTGAGAAACGTATCAGAGGTTTTGCGCCAGGACTGATGGGCCCACCATCATTCACCATGGTTGAAGGACCGAGAGGGGACTGAACTTTGAAATGGTCCTTGAAACTATTAGCAATTCCCCTCTTATCACTTATCCCATCCACACATGCAGAGAGGCCAGGTTTCGCATTCAAATTACCAGTGGACTTCCAAAATGTAGCAAAATTTTTACTAGCTCGTTGTTCAGCTATCCTATCCATTACAATTTGCTCGGCATGGTTTTGACAAAATTTCAGTCGACTTTTAAAAACCTTTCGCTTCTCACACATTTCATCATAAACCCGGCCCGACGAAGGACGATTGTTCAGTATCCAGGTCTGAAAGCTACACCTGGCCTCGCGGTGGGCATCTCTCACATACTCATTCCACCCACATACTCGCTTACCTCTCCACTTTCCCCCCCCAGATGTCCCTCTAGATTGCCTTGCCGCCGCACATAGGATTTCTACAATCTGTTCATACAAACTGTCCAGAATAACTCTATGTTCAGCCAAACCACATGATCCAACGCTACACCTTTCAAACTCATGGGGGAAATCAACGTCTCGCAATTTACTGGTACATAGATTATGATAACTTTGCGTTTCTGACTTAGTTCTTTCACCCCAACAGACAGAATTGCGGCCCGCACCCCCAGTCACTAATTTAGGCCTCACAACTTCTAAATCGCAATCCAGATGCATCGGTAGATGATCCGAAACGTAAACATCCTCCGATACATCCACATTTGCAATAGTGTGCCAAGCTGATACAGATACCACACAGTGATCTAACCATCTCCTGCTTCCGTGCACATCACTTATGAAGGTGTAGGTACCACTATCAACCCCGCGCTTCTGTACATCAGCACAAACCCAGGATTGGTCAGCACAAAAGTTCATTAATTCTTTATAGAACAATTCTTGGGGGTGAGCGTTGAAATCACCCAATATAAACACATTCTCTATATCATAACTTGCTATGGTAGCACTAATCTCACTTAATACATCTGTAAAAGTTGGTAAGTTATCCGGACAATTTGTAGGCATGTATACAGAAAAAACAATTATAGTACGACCCTAAATTAATATTATAAATTAAAATTTAAGCATGAACAATGGCCCAGCATAATCCACGCCACAACGTTTGAATGGATACCCTGGCTCCAGTCGTTCGGTAGGTAAGTTACCCATTTGTATGTTTAACGGTTTAGGTCGCATACGCTTGCAAGTCATACAGGTGTGCACCACTTGTTTAGCTAAGTTACGCCCTCTAATAGGCCACCAAGTATCACGAATTGTGGCCAGTAGTAACTGAGCCCCTGCGTGTAGTAGTGATTTATGTTGATGCTCAAATATAAGGCGAGTAAATCTGTGTTTGCCACACAACAACAACGGATGTTTTTTGTCATATGAAAACGAGTCTGAATATGATAATCTACCTCCTACTCTAATTAAATCATAGTCATCCAAGAAAACATTTAAACTAGAAATACTGCGTGGGCATTTTACTTGATGATTTTGTTTTAATGTTCTATAAACATCTGAGAAAGATTGTTGTTGTGCTATTCGGGTTAAAGTTCTAATAGAAATATCTAATTCATCCATCGATAGGCAACCTGTAAGGCGTTCTGTTTTTAGTTTTGTGCGGCTATTGTGAATGAAACGCATAACGTATGACACTACGCGTCGCAAGCGATTAAAACATGAATACCTATCGAATGGAAAGGAATCTGAATTTACTTGAACTAGCAATGAAGTTTTAAGTGATTTTAATTCAGGTAATTCATCGTGATTAACATTACTTAAATTAATATCATGTTCCCATTGTGTGTTAGGAACCTGTAGAAATGGCGGTCCGTGCCACCACAATTCACAAGTTTTAAGTATACCTAGATGCACACCACGTGATAACAAATCAGCTGGATTTTGTTTACCGGCTACATGAAGCCACGGCTTATCGCCCGTGAGTTCATTAATTTGTACAACGCGGTTCTGCACAAATGTTTTTAATAAATTAGGCGACATTTTAAGCCAACCTAAAACTATTGTTGAGTCTGACCAAAAGTGTACGCTATTAAAAGATAATCTATATGAGATGAGTTACTAATTTTTGTAAACAACTTTGCAGCTACTAGCGCGCCACACAGTTCTAAGCGCGGTACGCTAACCGGTTTAACGGGAGCGACCTTACTTTTCGCACACAACAAATTAACTGATATCAGCTGTGTATCTGTATAGCTGCGTATATAGGCGTAGGCGCCGTATGCATCTTGCGAAGCGTCACAAAATATATGTAGCTCAATAATGTGTGTATTTTCTCCAATGACGTAACGTGGAATGCGTATGTCTTGTAGATTGGGTAATTTATGAATGAATTTTTGCCATTCTACTAGTATATGATTAGGAACTGCGTCATCCCACCCTATCTTACATAGCCACATCTTTTGTAATAGAATTTTAGCTATAATAATATTTGGTGTAAGTAAACCTAAAGGATCGACTCCGCTACTGAATGTCGAAGTTTGAAATGTCGACGTATGTTAGTTCTAAAGTACAGGATCTCGATGTACGCCAGTTCGAAAGTTCACTGGAGCGAAGTATGCAAGGCCGACGTATCGTTAGTTAGAAAGCATACGAGTGCGATGTACGCCAGTTCGAAATTACCCTGTTACGAAGTATGAAATGCCTCCGTACTGTTAGTTAGAAAGCATATGGGTGCAATAGGACTATTCGCACTCGTATGCGTTCTAAGTTCGATACGCTATTGGAACAATAATTGTAATAGGAAATAAACAAAACATTCATAAATAGATATATCTTTAAATTATTAAAAAGAAAAAAAACAAATTAAACCAGAACCAAACAAAAAAAAATGCGCTTGTAGCATTACATAACATAATGTTATTAAAAACACCATTTAGATTAAATATATATTATAGTATCAGTAATTTAATTTATTTCAGTTTTGTATATAAAATTAAATCTTCATATACGCTATGTACGTAAGACCACTTATGTATTCTTTTAAATCTACGTTATCCTTCTTTAATAACTGTTCTCTGATTTTTAGGATATGGCATGATTTTTTGTATTTACGTTTCTTTATATTTGCATTAATTCTTTCAATCTCCAAAATTGTATTTTTTTGTTCTTTTTGCAATTCTTTCATCGATTTATAGATATTGAATGTTTTCCTGTTCAGCAAGTTATTCCAACGATTATGCCAATTTTCAATATTGTTTTGGGTAGTTGGGATATCAGCGTTCACACAATCTAATACGGACCATATCTGAGGCGGAAATCTTGGGGCCGACTTCCTCAGCTGTAATTTCAGTGTTGACACCTTCTTTCGATTAGTTACACGTTTGTAAATTCCATGAACATAATATTCAGAAAACCAGTCAGTCACTTTTTTTGCTTCTTCGGGTATAATTTGCTCGCGAATAATTTCAAATGCGGATGGTATCTCAGTCGGATCTAAAAAAGCAAGGGCCGCTAGATGGCGCATTTGATGCGCAAAATTACTGTCGCTAATATACTTTTTTGATAATCCTTCCTTTTGGATATGCTTCCAAATATTTTGGGACAAATGAAAATAACAACATTTGTGTTTTGCATTTGGAAAAACACTTTCACTAGCTCTTATCGCAGCTAACTCAAAATCTGTGATAATGAATTCCGGGTCGAGATTAATATTTAATTGATTGAATGTAAATCCCAGTACAATTTGTAAAAATATGCCATAAATTCTTTCAGATTTACTCGACAAAAAACCATAAACAAGTGGTAGTACCTGGTTGGTATCGTCGTTCTGGCCCACTTGCCAATGTATCGAATACAATTGGTAAAACAGACTTGGACAACATTGGAACGTGCCATCCATAATCCAAAATTGAGATTTATCCAAAAGGCGAAGATTTGTTTTTGTACTAAACACAAGAATTGTATCGGTCTCATCAACGTAATGGCCAATTAAAAATTGTTCACCTTCAAATTTGGTATACTCGTCGGGTATGACAATATCATTCAATGATTTCGGTAGTTTTGGTTCATTTCTCATCCTTTCTCTATGAATGATCAAACGCATAGCTTCTTTTGACGGCATAAAAGGAGATGACGTACTAGGCACGTCCTGTATACTTTTTGAATAATTTGCCCAGGCCTATCAAAACTGTCGGCAGCTTTTCTTTTTAATGAGTGCCTGACGGTATTTGCTTCAGCAGTATTCGAATCTGGTTCATAAAGATGAAATATATTGTTAAATTTGTGTACATAATGATCATCACCATTCTTTCTTGTAGTTACCGTGGCGCCACAACTCGACGACTTTTTTCTCACGCAATTCCAGTAGAACACATTATCACACTTTTTATTAATCATATATAGAAACCCATCAAGAAACAAAAGATTATTATTTTTATGCGACATAACAAACTCACATTTACTGTTCTCCATTTTTACGAATGAGTTAAAATGATGAAGCGATATCACTGTTGTAGAACAACAAATTAATTAATGACACTTGGAAAAATACTATCTACCCTCAAAATTTCTATAATTTTGCAATAAATATAGTACCTGGTAAACTTAATGTTTTTAAAATGCATTGCCTATTTGTAATGTAAAATAGTAAACACATAGTGTTATTTATCATTGTTGCGTTAAACTTCCGTTTAAATATATTTATCATAATAATAGGTACAAACAATTACTAATATCCGCGTCTGTCCCTAAATAAAAAATGAAGTAAATTTATTTTTACACAAATTTGCTAATTATAATGTTGTAAGAGTACCAGTAACAGTACGGAGGCATTTCATACTTCGTAACAGGGTAATTTCGAACTGGCGTACATCGCACTCGTATGCTTTCTAACTAACGATACGTCGGCCTTGCATACTTCGCTCCAGTGAACTTTCGAACTGGCGTACATCGAGATCCTGTACTTTAGAACTAACATACGTCGACATTTCAAACTTCGACATTCAGTAGCGGAGTCTAAAGGATCGTATATCTGCGCGATGACTGAGAGAATATTACGTTTGGTAGCGTGAGTTGCGTCATGATCACATTTTGTGTTAAAATACAATTCATCGGATGAATAAAACCATCCCATACCTAGTGTTTTGGTATGACAGTTGTCTCCTAGTGAGAATTCCTTAGACGTAGTTGGTAACTCTGTTTGTGGAATTGCTGAGTTAAATATCCATTTTCTAAGGAAGAAACAACCTGATTCCAATACTTCAGAAACATCTTTGCATATTTCTAATAACCTTTGTTGATCCTGATATCCCGTTATTAAATCATCGACGTAGAAGTCGTCATTAATTACTTGTGCGATGACGTCATCCTTACATTCTACCGCGAGTTGTTTTAAACATCTAATACTGAGATACGGCGCGGACGCCGTCCCGTAAGTGACGGTGTTAAGTTGGAATACACCGAGCGGCTCAGCTGGGTCTTCCCTCCAAAGTATTAGTTGCAAATTTCTCTGATCAGGCTGAACTAATATTTGCCGATACATTTTCTCAACGTCGGCACATGCTACATACTTGAATTGTCTAAAACGGAGCAAAATTGAAAACAAATCATTTTGTAACGCAGGACCAATGTGTTGTATGTCGTTCAATGATTTGCCCGAAGTGGACTTTGCACTTGCGTCAAAGACAACTCTAAGTTTTGTTGTTGAACTATGTTCCCTGTAGACACCATGATGTGGTAAAAAATAACAAGGTGAAGTGTATTCTGTTATGCGACTCATGTGACCCAGACCTAAGTATTCGCTCATAAAATCGTTATACATTTTTCTATAGCTAGGCGCGCTCCTAATGAGTTTGCGTTCGAGTGCAAGAAACCTGTTTTTTGCCATAGAAAATGTGTCATGTAAAACATCAGCTGATTGATTAAGTGGAATGCGCACAGAAAAACGACCTTTAACATCGCGTAACGTCGTATCTTTAAATAACTTTTCGCATGCACTTTCATCTTTGGTAAGATTGTTATGCGTTGAAGTTATTTCTTCCAGTTCCCAAAATCGTTTGAGTTCTGAATCTAATGTTTGCGTGAAATTACAATGAGTAAGGTTAACGCGTGAAACCTTTTTATGAACAGTTCCCGATATGACCCAACCGAGTTGTGTGTTTTGTAAATATGGACCATTCGGCAACCGTATCAGACCTTCACTAAGCAGGTCCCAGAACTTATCTGCCCCTAACAATAAATTAATTTCGCCAGACAGATAGAATTCTGGATCGGCCAGTTGAACATTGCGTGGAATTTCGATGTGGTAATTACCTGCTAGTGATGGTAATTGTGCCGTTATACGAGGCAAAACTAAACAACTAAAATGCGTGCTATACGTGTTCGTTTTGGATCGCAACTGAATACGGCATGATTGCGTGGATTGGGATATAGTATTACCTATCCCTATAACTTGAACAGTGGACTGTATCTATGGAAGACTAAGTTTGTTACAAAGCGATTCGGATATGAAACGGATATAAAACGGTGAAGGAAAACATCGTGAGGAAACCGGCATGTCCTAGAACCAAAAATTCGAAGACATGTGACATCTACCAACCCGCACTGGGCCCGCGTGGTGGATTACGGCCCATTCCCTCTCACAAAGAGGAGGCCTGTGTCCCAGCAGTGGGAACGTTATAGGCTGATTATGATGATGATGATTATGATGATTCGGATATGAAGCAATGTTGGCTCCCGTTGTCGAGGAGAGCTCGCGTTGTGTGATATTTATGATGTTTGTCCGCTATTTCCACTAATGCGGTCGATAATAGCGTTATTTAACGTTATATTTTTTAGTATCATTACAAATTTTTTGAACGATAACATTAGTGGTAACGGAACGAAATTCATTTCGTTTTCAAGTCCGTACACACACACGTTTCACACGTTGTTAGATACTATTTTGGATATTAATATAATTATGTACTTGTATGTGTTTGCGTATTACAAGTAACTCTGCATCTAAGCAAACTAAAAGTATAGGACCGGGACTAACCCTGATTTATTTTGTTACATTGCATATACTGGTCGGTTACACCAATGTATGTACTTGATGAGTTTTCACCCATTGATTGCATAACTAGTATAGTTTTATACCAATGTATGTACCTGATGAGTTTTCACCCATTGATTGCATACACTGGTCGGTTATCCAATGTATGTACTTGATGAGTTTTCACCCATTGATTGCATACACTGTGATTCGTTCCCGACTTGGCTAATGCTTACGGGCAGTATTTTTTTTGTTGTTGTGTAGTTGGTAATTCACATTCAATTCTGACTCGTTTCGAAGAGTTTCTGTATTTGCGAAGGTCTATCAAGCGGCCATCTCACTTATTTATTTATCAGTGTTTTTTGTTTATTTTTTTGCAACGTTACTCAATATCATACTATTTATACCTATTCTTATTTTATTTTTTATTTAAGTATGCATACACACTTCACGTTGCAGTATAAAACTGATTTACATCCGTCACCTCACACACCAGGGTCCAGTTTTGAAAACTAGCGTCAGGCACTAGTTGTCTGGCATTTTTGCTGAACTGGGCCTTTTTAGCGCAACCGTGAGGCGCACTTTCCAGCTTATTTTTTTCTTTTTACATCGGACTTTATACTGTTTATTTGACCTTTATTTTTTATTTTTGTTTTTATCTTATGTATGTATCTGGTGTATTGTGTGTCTTTTAGTTTGTGCTAAATAAATGTATTTTCTTTCTTTTGTCTTTCAACATTATAATAGCAGAAAGCCGTAGAAAAATCCAAACAAGCTGTATTATATATAAGCAGAATAATTAAGTGAAGTCGCACTGATAAGTTTAAAGAAGCATACATACTATGAAATTATTTTACATAAAGAGTTTGTATTTACCATTTACTCATAAACGGTAAATCCATCCATCAACTGGTTTACGATCGCTTACTCTGAGTGTTCGGTATTAGTAGAACATTATGCAGGTATTTTTATTACAATCGACCAACTACACAACAATGGAACATTTGTATTGGTAAGCGTTAACTGGCACTGTTTTTAAAGCCTGCTTACTTGAATTAGATTCAATAATTTATCGAATATATCAAATATTATAACATTGTTTCCGTTTTCAAGGTTGGAACTTGTTTCACTTGTGCAAATCTTTGGAAGTTTGTTTGCACAAGTGAAACAAGTTCCAACCTTGAAAACGAAACTGCTACGATTTTTTTTTTTTTTGAAAATATTATTTCTTAAGTTTAGTCAAGCTGCTGTACACTTCATCTGTAATCAAGAATTTCGTGTTGCGGCAAGCTGTAATGAATTCTATGAATTCTTTTGTTGATTGCAATTTCCAGTGCAAAATGCATTTGATTTTACTAAAATTAGTTCAATCATTAACCTTTTCAGATTTTATGACACTAGTTACTTTACTTCGATTTTATCGAAGTGGAACTTTTGTTAAAACTGGTACTTATATATACAAGGATATATACAAGTTATCCATTTATCTGGTACCTTTCAGAGAGAACTGAATTACCACTTTAACAACAACAAGGATATATAAAAGTTTATCCATTTATCTGGTACCATTCAGAGATGACTGAATTACCACTTTAACAACAACAAGGATATATAAAAGTTTATCCATTTATCTGGTACCATTCAGAGATGACTGAATTACCACTTTAACAACAACAAGGATATATAAAAGTTTATCCATTTATCTGGTACCATTCAGAGATGACTGAATTACCACTTTAACAACAACAAGGATATATAAAAGTTTATCCATTTATCTGGTACCATTCAGAGATAACTGAATTACCACTTTAACAACAACAAGGATATATAAAAGTTTATCCATTTATCTGGTACCATTCAGAGATAACTGAATTACCACTTTAACAACAACAAGGATATATAAAAGTTTATCCATTTATCTGGTACCATTCAGAGATAACTGAATTACCACTTTAACAACAACAAGGATATATAAAAGTTTATCCATTTATCTGGTACCATTCAGAGATGACTGAATTACCACTTTAACAACAACAAGGATATATAAAAGTTTATCCATTTATCTGGTACCATTCAGAGATAACTGAATTACCACTTTAACAACAACAAGGATATATAAAAGTTTATCCATTTATCTGGTACCATTCAGAGATAACTGAATTACCACTTTAACAACAACAAGGATATATAAAAGTTTATCCATTTATCTGGTACCATTCAGAGATAACTGATATACCACTTTAACAACAACTCATTTGTTATGACCAAAATGGAACGAAAGAGATTACTTTGTCAGTTTCAAACAGAACAACTGGGCTATAGTTACTATCAAAAATATATTATTATTCATTCATATATAATATAGTGTAATCATAGTAAAACAATTGTCTGTATTTAATTTGGTCATCATAAAATATGAAGCAATACTTGGAAGGTAGACCGAACGTACCAAAGAAATATTGTTCGATGGTATGTTTTACTTTTTTTTTTTTTTTTTTAAGTTTAAAGTACTTAAGTGTATAATATAATTACGACATTGTGGGTAGATTAATTAAACTTTAAATCTTGTTGAAATTATTAGCCTTACAAAGGATATGTAAAATTAAACAGTGTTAACTTATAGGTACCCACTATTAATTTAATAGTTTACCTTTTCAAATTACTTCGTAATGTTTTGATACCGATTAACCACATAATCTATCAGTATCGCGACGTCCGCAATCTTATTTGCCTAATTTTAGGCAATTGTGTTAACCAAACATTTAATGGCTTAGTTGGGTTGGCACCTATCAATAAATGAGGTTATACGCTGTTAAATGCTGTACAAATAACCTCCTCCTTTTTGAAGTCGGTTAATAACATAGTAATTTGTTTTCGACCTTGGATTGAGTTCATTATTTAAGTGAAAATAACGGGTGCATTACATAATTACGAAAAAAAAATTCGTCACAATTCCGAATTTCAAAATAACGATTTTCAATAGTAGAATTGCGCGCCAATTTTCCATTATTTTTACGATAGGACGCACCGTTTTTGAGATATAAGCAAATTTAGAACCAGCTACGACTCCATGACGCGCGCTCGCTACGCTCGCATGTTCCCGAAAATAACACTTGTGCGTTCCGTGTTTACAAATTTAAACTCAATAATGCTATATTTCACCACTCATTATTTGGAGGGACACTTTATTTACTAAATAAAACCTCATTCGTTAATTTGCCAGTATAAATCGCAACCATTAGGTTGTTATTATTTTTTTTCATATATCTGCACGACACACCTTAATCCTCGTCGCCAATGTGGTGTTCACTGTAATCTACCATTAGGGGCTTATGGTTTAGGAATAAAACGACCGAATTATCAGTAAGTACACAACCACCCAAAGGGAACGTCCTGTCGCGCCAACGGCTAAAGTAAAAGTGGCAGCTCCAGTGTTACCAGTGAGTTGAGTCTACATTTAATAGTACATCACACGTAGATTTCGACCTGGTAGTTGAGTCCTGATCCGAGGTCGCTCTTGAGCCTGATGTTGGCGTAGGAGAAGCCGACACCTCCGGCCGCGACTCTGGGGATGGCATTAGTGTGGTCCAGGTCCCGCAGAATTATACCCTGGAAAAAAGAAATGTACCAATTAGATGAATGTCTAGTGTAATAATATCAGAACATCGACCATTTGTTTTCGAAAAACTAAAGAACTAAATATAGGTCACCGCAGGTCAATTTGCGAACTCACCACATGTTCAACTAATGATTAGGTACTATTTCTTGGAACTAGTCCGTTATATCACAGTTCTACAGTGGTTATATCTCGAGGCTAGTAGATAATTTTATAACAAATATTTTGCTTATAATTTTATAAACAATGAAATATCAACAGAACTTTTTATTTCGATATCATTTTTATTAATACCTATGTATAACATGCATAGGTAATCATGCTATAATCTTCCCATTTGCACTGCTGGGATACAGGCTTCATCTCTGTGAGAAGGAGTGGGCCGTAATCCACCACGAGGGCCCAGTACGAGTTGATGGATGTCACATGTCTTTGAATTTTCGGTTGTAGGACACGCCAGTTTCCTCACGATGTTTTTCTTCGCCGTTTTGAAAGCAGTAGTGATGAAATAAATTACACAACGTAAAGCGCCAGCTTGGGTTCGAACCTACGACCACTCGTAAGTCGGGACCGATACCACTGGGAACCACTGCTGTCCTACCTATGTTTAATTAGTAAAAGGTCACGATGCTTCCCACCTGATGAAAAGTGGTTTCAGCTGCCATCAAAATAGAGGACACCTACAATACCAGAAGGTGTTCTGACTCGTTGCCGGCTTTAATTTGGCGCGCTTTCAGCTTTTTCAGTTTTAATAGTTGTGAATGATGTTTTGTGCTACTAAATGAATGTTCAAATTCGAGTTTTAATGAAGGAAAGCGCTTTTAGCGTTTGAAATGAGTTGTGAAAACTATTTGCGGGTGTGTAAGTAAAGTATACATATTTATATGGTAACGATATCCTCATGTGATGAGGTATTACGCATCTTCATGCATGTACCTACCTACTTATTATCTTATTTATATTGATTGTATAATATAACGTGTCTGGCATCGCGATGAGTCGATTATCTTTATCTTTTGTGTCTGCACGAGGTGTTATGAGTGATATGTCACTCATGCAAATAATGATTGGCTTACATTGGCTGGAATGGTCATACGTTCAGTAGAGCTGACACATTGGTGCATTGGACCTTTTGGATTGGAATTCTGTAGTCACAAATTCTCTTTCTACATAATCCAACAAGGTACCTACAGGTTCATAGAGTCGGGCGCATGGCAGAGGTGACAAAACCAGTAAGCTGGCCTCTCATTCTATTGGAACTCCATACTAGGCTAGGCCAGCTCTAGGTTTTAAAGTGTTGACACGTCGTTGTCGTTTTAAGAAAAAAAAAACAGTGGCACTCTGGGAGTGCCGACAGAAGTGAAAATAAATTACAAACAGAATACTTTGCCATCACTCACTGACATATCGGATATACATTAAAACCGAGTACATCTCGAGGACAGTCGAACACATCGAGGCGGTGTCGCTTACGGTAACAGTGGCGTGAATTCAATGGTTTTTCCCATCTCAAAAAATGCCCAACGCGCTTAAAAAAGTTTTCACTTCAAAAAATACTTTCAGCACACCATCGACACGCCAAAAAGAAGAAAAGTTGCGTAAGTAGAGGCAGTCACCTCAGTTTATAAACTAATTATGATACTAACGATGCAACGCAACTAGTTCCAAAAACAAACCGACCAAATGCGAGTCAGACTCGCACGTGAAGGGTTCCGTACCGGCGTACAATATTTAACGCTATCATCATCATCATCATCATTTCAGCCGAAAGACGTCCACTGCTGGACATAGGCCTCCCCCAAGCACCTCCACTTCGACCGGTTTTGTGCTTCTCGCATCCAACGAGTTCCTGCGGCCTTCACAAGGTCGTCGGTCCACCTTGTGGGAGGCCTTCCAACGCTACGCCTTCCGGTACGCGGTCGCCACTCCAGAACCTTTCGGCCCCATCGGCCATCTGTTCTGCGAGCAATGTGCCCTGCCCACTGCCACTTAAGTTTGGCAATTCTTCGGGCTATGTCGGTTACCTTGGTTCTCCTGCGGATCTCTTCATTTCTGATTCGATCCCGCAGGGAAACTCCAAGCATAGCCCTCTCCGTTGCCCTTTGGGTGACTTTCAGCCTTTTAATAAGGCCCATTGTGAGCGACCACGTTCAGTGCCATATGTCATCACTGGCAACACGCACTGGTCAAAGACTTTCGTCTTGAGACACTGCGGTATGTGGGACGAGAAGATATTGCGAAGCTTCCCGAACGCTGCCCAGCCGAGTCGGATTCGACGATTGACCTCTTTCTCGAAGTTGGACCTACCTAACTGGACAGTTTGTCCTAGGTAAATATACTCGTCCACGACTTCGAGTGTAGCGTCTCCGATCTTCATGAGAGTGGGTGTTACATGGGCATTTGACATGACCTTCGTTTTGTCCATGTTCATTTTCAGACCCACTCTTTCAGAGGCTCTACTGAGGTCATCGAGCATTGTACTGAGGTCCTCCATAGTCTCAGCCATGACTACTATATCGTCGTCAAACCGAAGGTGAGTTATGTACTCGCCATTGATATTAATGCCAGCTCCTTTCCAGTCCAGAACCTTGAAGACATCCTCCAGAGCAGCGGTGAACAGTTTCGGAGAGATAACGTCTCCCTGTCTCACACCTCGCTGCAGAAGGATAGGTTTCGAGGTCTGGTCCTGGAGTCGGACTGACATAGTGGCGTTTTCGTACAGACACTTCAGCACCTCGATGTACCGATAGTCGATCTGGCACCGTTGAAGAGACTGCAGTACAGCCCATGTCTCGATCGAATCAAAGGCTTTCTCGTAGTCCACAAACGCTAAGCAGAGAGGCAGGTTATACTCTTCGGTCTTCTGTATAACTTGTCGCAGCGTATGTATGTGGTCTACGGTGCTAAAGCCTTTACGGAATCCGGCTTGTTCGTGAGGCTGGAAGTCGTCAAACCTGCGCGCGAGACGGTTCGTGATGACTCTCGAAAACAGCTTGTAGACATGGCTCAGAAGTGAGATGGGCCTATAATTCTTAAGAAGGGCATTGTCACCCTTCTTAAAGAAAAGTATCACCACACCTCTGTTCCATGCCTGTGGTGTTTTACCCTCGAGTATGACGGAATCAAACAGCCTCTGAAGGGCCTTAAGAATTTTTTAACGCTAACCCCCCTTTAATTTTTAACTTAATTTTTTTTTGTTATTATAGCGGCAATAGAAATACACACTGTGAAAATTTCAACTGTCTGCTTATCACGGTTCATGAGATACAGCCCGACGGACAGACGGACGGACGGACAGCGAAGGCTTAGTAATAGGTTTCCGTTAGCACCCTTTGGTTGTCTTTGGGTTCTAAAAATGGAACTAGCTACTTTCATAAGTCAACTACATATATTTTTTAATGAGTCACACCACCTACGAGATTGTTAACATACCTTTATACATAATAAACCTCATACATAATAAATTATTATGCCAAGGTGGGCGACTTGGATTCTTGCTTTTTATAATAATGTCAACAACTAACAATGTATGGGTCATTGCAGTTCGTCTGGCCCGGGGCCGGGGGATCCCGGACAACTCCCCAGTGAGCGTGTCTGAAGTCTGAGCCAGTCTTATCATAAAGATTAGATGTAAGTTTTATTTCATCTTCTGCTATAAAACGACGGCAGTCCTTCTAGTATACACTGTACAACTAATATAATTTTTATTTTTTTTCCCAAATTCTTCTCTCATTTTTTCATTAATGATTTTAGAAAGGCATTAATTTTAAATTAAAAAAAAATATAATAATTTAATTAATAATAATTATTTTTAGAGCAGTGGTGGCCCAGTAGAGCAGTGGTGGCCCAGTGGTAACGGTCGCGACTTACGAGTTGTAGGTCGTAGGTTCGAACCCAGACAGGGGCTTTACTTTGTGTAAATTATTTCATCACCACTGCTCTCAAAACGGTGAAGGAAAACATCGTGAGGAAACCGGCATGTCCTAGAACCAAAAAATTCGAAGACATGTGACATCTACCAACCCGCACTGGGCCCGCGTGGTAGATTACGGCCCGCTCCCTCTCACAGAGAGGAGGCCTGTGTCCCAGCAGTGGGAACATTATAGGCTGATTATGTAATTATTTTTAATTTTAAAAGGCATTAAGTCATTTTAATTTTACCACATTTTTGATACAAAGGGAGAGTCGTTTCCCTTTTTGGGCAGTGGATAATGGCCATAAATGCTCTGCCGGCCTTCGGGCTAGCTATTCAATGAGCCGTAGATCATGTTTTATTGTAGGTACCTAATATTATCTTCAAACAGATGCATATAAATTAGCAATAATACAATATACTCAAAAGTAGGCGGCAGCACATACCTAAAAGCTGTGTAAATAAGCGATAAAGTGTTTTTCATTGTTGCAAATATTTGTTCAAGACTGTTTTATTTAAAGAGATGTTGCGATATCTGTTACACACTGCTGCGATAATAACGACGCAATAAAAGTAGGAAGCTTGCGTTCCTTCGTCCTGCGATATACCGATATGGGTTTTTATAACATTTGTGACGCACACAATTTTACACACACCTGCGTTAATAACGTATAACGTGTAGTGTAGGTTACACACACACGTTAGTAATATCGGACGGTAAAAACGTAGCTATGTGCAAGGAATCGGGTTGCATCGCAATAACGCATCCGATATTATCGACCGACTAGCTTCTGCCCGCGACTTCGTCCGCGTGAAATTCGTACTTACCTCTAAAAATTTCGAAAATGTATGTAGGTATGATCTTTATCATTTATTTAGATAAATAAGTATTCAGGCCAATTTTTATAGATCAAAGGAATGAGATTTTTCAAATAAACTGTAGCCCCACTTTCCACCCCCACAGGGGTGGAATTTTGAAAAATCGTTTGTGATCATAACTTGACTCAAAAGCCCATACCCATTTTCGAGTTAATTGAAGCAAGCAGTAATATCCACCCCTTAAACTTTACTTGCCCTTTTCCACCTTGGTAGGAGTCGATTTTTGAAAAACCCTAAAACAGATAAGTACCTTGTTGTATTTTTTGTTTTGGTAGTACCTAGTTTCGAGTTAATCCGATAGCGAGTTACATATTTTTCTAACCTATCAACTTTGTCACCCCCAAAATCCTCTGTAAGGGGTTTTTTTTTTAACTAAAACTGACAATCGTTATTATTTACTGACCCAAATATTGCCAAGTTTCATGTTTATTAACCAAATAAATAAGATTTTTCATATAAAATGTATCCCCGCTTTTCACCCCCACAGGGGTGGAATTAATTGAAATAAAGATGAGATCAGCAGTGGGACAGCACAGTATATTCATTCGTGGTTAATATTTTACAAGCAAGTTACAAAGAGTACAATAGAATATAAACAACCCGTAACCAAGCTTATTTAAATCAATGACAGCAATGTGTTACATATGATTATTTCTCGCAGGCCAGTATATACATATAAATATACGACCTCCAATACGCCCCCTTAATCTATTACACATGCATATGACTTCTGTACTCGGTACATAAAAATAAATCAAATAGATACTAACACTTCTGTGTTTAACTGTACTAGCTGTATACAAAAGTATAGTACAAAAAACAGAAGAATAACAAAGAAAAGAATGCATAACGAAACTACATAGAAAATTATCTATTACCAAAACAACATAAAAATAAACATTTAACTACTCATCGCCCCCTTAATCGAATAATTTGATAGGGATAAATCCTTTAAAAATTCTCTTAACTTTAGGCTATGAACACTTTTAGTTAAAATGTCGGCTATCATATTATTAGTTGACATGTACTTTATCTCAATTTTGTTAGTAAGTACACACTCGCGAATAAAATGATATTTTATATCTATATGTTTCGTTCGATTATGCATCATTTTGTTACCTGCAATTTTATGCGCCGACTGATTGTCATTATAAATTACTACCGCTTTACTATCCACAGCCGTTAAACTATTTAGTAAACTCCGTAAATAGAGAGCTTCCTTCGAAGCTTGACTTAATCCTACGTACTCTGCTTCTGTACTTGACAAGGATACTGTCGCTTGCTTCCTACTCTCCCATGACACTATATTTTTACCTATTTTGAAAATTAATCCTGTAAAAGACTTTCTATCAAGTGCCCCTCCCCAATCTGCATCTACATAGCCTCGTAAGTCTAAATCTCCCGACTTCCTAAAAGTGAGACAAAGGTTAGACGTACCTTTTAAATACCTTAAGACCCGTTTCGCACATTTAAAATGTATTTCATCAAAGCATGAATTGAATTGTGAAAGTACACTTACCGCATGTGCTATGTCTGGTCGCGTATTACAGGCCAAATAGTTTAGACAGCCTATTAAGCTTTGATACGGCAGATCGCTATGAGAATTTGTCGATCTTTCTAATTTCATACCGACTTCCATTGGGGTTAAAACTGGCTTAGCGTCTGTCATGTTAAAGTCATTCAAAATATCCGAAATGAACTGTTGCTGATCTAGACAAATAACATCTTTGTCCCTCCTCAACCTCATGCCTAAAACATGCCTAGCCTGCCCTAAATCTTTCACTTTAAACTTGTCAAGCAAATTGTTTTTTAATTTCTGCTTTTCTTGTTCACTATTTCCAAAAATAAAAAGGTCATCTACGTAAATAACGACAATCAACTTCTTGTTGTTTTTAAACTGCTTTTGATACAAACACGGTTCTATTTTTGATTGTACAAAGTCCAAATTCAACATTTCTTTATCCAATTCCTTGAACCAAGCATTTGAAGCTTGTTTCAATCCATACAAAGAACGCTGCAATTTGCATACTTTGGTTTCTTGACCTTTGACTACTGCTCCTTTTGGTTGGAGCATGTAAATGTCCTCTTTAATTTTTCCGTATAAAAAGGCAGTCGTGACATCCCATTGTTCAATAAACCAACTGTATTCAACAGCTAGCGAGAACAACAATCTTAAAGTAGAGCTTCTTACTACAGGAGAATATGTCTCAGTATAATCTACACCACATACCTGTGTGAAGCCTTTTGCTACAAGTCTAGCCTTGTACTTTGTTACCTTGCCATCGCTATCTTTCTTGATTTTGAACACCCATTTGCATTGGATAGGCTTCTTATCAGCTGGAAGATCCACCAACGTCCAAGTCTGGTTCTCCTTCAGTGACATAAGTTCATTATCTATCGCTTTTTGCCATAAATCACCATCTGGTCTCGCCAACGCTTCATTAATAGTCAATGGATCACCATCAAGACTGTTCTCCTTGGCATACATAACATTGCATCCGTACCGGTCGACTTGTCTGCGTTCTCTTAAAGGATACCTCTTTTCTGATTCAGGTATTCTGACTTCTTCTTCAGTCAATACATCATCAGATACTCGCTCTGGTACTATAGGTTCAGGTCCTATGTCCTCCGATACTTTTACGTTCTCGTCTTCAGTATCACGATTCATATCGTTGTGAGCCTCTAAATGTTCAGATCTGCTTGTAGATACGTTCGGTAAACTGGAAGGAACAGAATCTTTATTTAGGTTTATGATTACTTCCAACTTTTCTACGTTTTCCTTTTGGAGAAAGACGTTTTCCAGAAATTTCACATCTCTCGCAGTCGTCACTTCACCTGTCTTAGGATTCATCAGACGATAACCCTTTTGATTATCAGGATATCCAATAAAAATCATCGGTTCCGTCTTCATGTCCAGTTTCCGTCTCTTTTGCTTTGGCATCAATCTATATGCCAAACAATCAAAGATTTTCAGATGACTAACATCCACATCTTTTCCATTCCAAAGCTTTTCTGGTACCGCATTATTCAATGCTTTCGTAGGGCTTCTGTTCTTTAAGTAAACAACAGTATTTACAGCCTCGGCCCAATACTTCTTGCTCAAGTTCGATTCTGACAGTAATGTTCTTGCCTTCTCTATTATAGTACGATTCGCTCTTTCTGCGACAGAATTATGTTCCGGCGTGTACGGTACAGTCGTCTGGTGTTTTATACCTGCAGACTTTAAAAATGATTTAAATTTACCATTACAATACTCCGCGCCGTTGTCAGATCTCAGACATTTAATCAATTTACTTGTCTCATTCTCAACTTCCGCTTTATATTCACGGAACTTTTCTAATGTTTCGCTTTTGTTCCTCAAAAAATAAACATGAGTCTTTCTAGTATAATCGTCAATAAATAGAAGAATATACCTCGAACCACCGAACGATGACTCCTCGATTGGTCCACAAACGTCGCTAAAAACCAATTGTAAGACCTCGTTCGCTCTCGTACCTTGCTTTTTAAAGGGACTTTTGCATGTCTTTCCTTCTATACATGGAATACACGGCTCGCATAAATCGGTACTCTTAAATTCCATACCACTTACTAAAACTTTCATTTTATTCATATAATTACGCGATAAATGAGCTAATCTTTTGTGCCAAACGTTCGAAATATTTTTATTTTGTTTTGACAATGTCACATTCACGACGTTATTTTGATTTTCTGTCAACTCATAAATTCCGCCGATCTCTTGACATCTTGCAATAATTTGTTTTTTACTTTGAATCATGCAACCTTCTTTGTCAAAATTCATGCAATAATTTTTCTTGGTCAAATCGCTCACCGAAATTAGGTTCATGGATAAATCAGGAACATGTAAAACGTTTTCTAAAATTAATTTTCCGTTTTCGCTGACTTGTGGCTCAGCATTTCCTCGTCCTTTCACCAATAACTTCTCCCCGTTTGCTACTGCAATCTTCATGTTGTCGTTTACATGTGTGTAAGACAACAATTTGTTTTTATCATGGGTCATATGATTTGAGCACCCACTGTCTAAATACCAATTATCTTTGTTTATCGCCCCCTTTGTATTCAGGCAGATATTCGCGGTTTTTATCCGCTTCTTGCATTCGGACACCTTGTGACCTTGCTTGTGGCACTTAAAACACTTATAGACGAACTTCTGCTTACGATCATTAGTTTTAGTGTTAGATCTAGCATCGTTCTGTACTTTACGTGTTACTAAGGCTTTTTCGTACTCTGTGTTCAACTTACTCTGTCTACTTCCTTCTTGTAACAATTTCATTTTGATTTGCTCCACCATGATTTCTTTTCCACTATTATATCTACAGCCATAATGAGAGGGCTATACTAAGCGGTCAATCCACCCAGCAAAATCGATATGATCCAATCATCAGGGATTGGAGCATCTATATCTGACGATTGTTGTGTCAGGAACGTAATTTTTGATATGTAGCTTTCCATAGAATCAAAATTCTCTAACTTACAGTTAAAAAGCTCTCGCTGAATATGTATACGTCTTCCCCATCCTTTGTCTTCATACGCTTTCCTTAAGCTATTCCAGGCTTCTTTCGCAGTCTTCGCATTGTAGACGTGGGTAAAGCACTCTGGTTCCAACAACAAGCATATTGTTGTTCGTGCCTGCCGGTCTACGTCAGCATTCACTACATCTGTAGAAATTACTTCCCACCAGTTTTTATTTTCTAAGTAATTTCGCACCAGGAATTTCCAATTTGGGTAGTCGGACGAATTTTTCAGCCTCTTAATACCACTTATGCCAACCTCAGCTGACATAATTGCGATTTCGTAAGCTTCACAAGCACACAAATAATATTTAAACCACTCAACTTATAAATAATGCTCTAGCATTTGTGCTTCTGGGATCTGGGCCCATAACCAATTGAAATAAAGATGAGATCAGCAGTGGGACAGCACAGTATATTCATTCGTGGTTAATATTTTACAAGCAAGTTACAAAGAGTACAATAGAATATAAGCAACCCGTAACCAAGCTTATTTAAATCAATGACAGTGTGGCGAACCAAACTAATTGTCTATGGTTCCCACATCATAAAGACAACACTACGCGGATCTAGAGCATGATGTCTATGGCACAGCAAGTAGCTGGTTGGTCTGATTTTGAAAACCACAATAACTCTTCTCCACAGAACTTACTTATTAACCGATGTTATTATCTTAAGTAAACGTGTACCTATTCCTTCGCTGCCACTTGGATACTGTACCGTGTGTTGTGACATAAATACACATTCTACAAGAACTGGATCTGGTTTCATTTATATAAACAAGGGCGCCATAACGCGCCTAAAACAGCAATGTGTTACATATGATTATTTCTCGCAGGCCAGTATATACATATAAATATACGACCTCCAATAGAATTAATTACTTGACTCAAAGATTTTATTATTATTATCAGCCATTTCTGTCCCACTGCAGGGCAAAGGCCTCCCTTCCCTTCTTCCACTTATCCCTATCCAGTGCTGTTACTCGCCAATCTTTGTCGAAAGAGTCGAGTTCGTCCCGCCATCTCATTCTGGGCCTGCCGCGTTGCCATTTGCTGCTGTTTGGGACCCATTGTGTGGTTATTTTAGCCCATAGCTCCTCCGGCATGTGAAAGATGTGACCAGCCCAGTTTCATTTTAGCTTGGCAGCCGTGTGACCTATATCGGCAATTTTCGAGTTAATCAAACCACACAGTAAAATCCTAACCTGTAAAATTAACTACCCCTTTTCACCCCGTTAAGGGTAGATTTTCGAAAAACCCTGATACACGTTATTCTTTATTTATGGTCTTAAGTATAAATACCGAGTTTCGAGTTAATCGGACTTCGCGTTAAAATTCTTCAATACAAATTTTGACGCCCCTAATCCCCCTCTAGGGGGTAGTTTAGAAAACCAAAAAATGCCAAACTTCATAATTTACTTAAGTATTCGTGCCAAGTTTTATGTTTATTAATCAAATGAGTAAGATTTTTCATATACACTGTACTCCCGCTTTTCACCCCCATAGGGGTGGAATTTCAAAAAATTGTTTGAGATGTGTTCATTACTTGACTCAAAGATTATTTATACGAATTGTTGACTTAATCAAGCCACGCATTAAAATCCTCACTTGTATAATTAACTACCCCTTTTCACCCCGTTAGGGGTAGATTTTCGGAAAACCCTGATAGACGTTATTCTTTATTTTTGGTCTTAAGTATAAATACCGAGTTTCGAGGTAATCGGACCATGCGTTAAAATTCTTCCATACAAATTTTGACACACCCCGCCTCAATCCTCCTTTAGGGGGTAGTTTGTGAAAACAAAAAATGCCAACCTTCATAATTTACTTAGATAAATATTCGTGCCAAGTTTCAAGTTTATTAACCAAATGATTAAGATTTTTCATATAAACTGTTATCCCGCTTTTCACCCCTACATGGGTAGAATTATGAAAAATCGTTTAAGATGTGTTCATAACTTGACTCAAAGATTATATATGCCAATTTTCGAACTAATCAAGCCACGCAGTGAAATCCTCCCCTGTAAAATTAATTACCCCTTTTCACACAGTTAGGGGCAGATTTTCGAAAAACCCTGATACACGTTATTCTTCATTTATAGTCCTTAGTATAAATACTGAGTTTTGAGTTAATAGGACAGCGCGTTAAAATTCTTCCATACAAATTTTGACACCCCCCAATACCTCTTTAGGGGGTAGATTAGAAAAACGAAAAATGCCAAACTTCATAATTTACTTAGGTAAGTATTCGTGCCAAGTTTCAAGGTTATTAACTCAAGGAATAAGATTTTTCATACAAACAAAATCCCCCCTTTTCACCCTCTTAAAGGCTGAATTTCCAAAAACCCCTTCTTACTGGATACTTACTCTTCACAAAGAACACACCCTCCAAAATTCATGTCCCTAGGACCAGCGGTTTAGGCTGTGCGTCGATATCTCAGTTAGGTCGTTCATCCCCCTTTAGGGGTAAAATTATCAAAAAGCTGAGACACGTATAAATTAATTTTCAATCGTTAGCCTCAATACAAAATTTGAAGATCCTAACTTTTAAACTGGCGGACTTTCATACAAAACTTCATCCCCCTTTTTAACCCTTTGGGGGTGGAATCATCAAAAACGCTGAGACACGTATAAATTAATTTTCAATCGTCAGCCTAAACACAAAATTTGAAGATCCTAACTTTAAAACTGACGGACTTTCATACAAACTTTCATCCCCTATTTAACTCCCTTAGGGGTTGAATTTCGAAAAATCCTTCCTTATTCCTTGTCTACATTATAAAGGGAACCATTGTGTGAAATTTCAGCTTTCTAGGTCTATGGGTTTGGGCTGGGCGTTGATGAGTCAGTCAGTCAGTCAGTCAGGCCTTTTGTTTTTATTTATATAGATTACAATAACCTATTCACTTCGAGTAAATGGTTTACAAACCGCAAAGCCATTTGCAGGACAATAATGATGCAAATGAGAACAATTAACGTTATCTAAGTATCTAAGTTGTTTAAGAAAAACTTAATTAATGTTCTAAAATTGTCTTGAAGTCGATTTTATTAAAATTCGAAGACATGTGACATGTGCCAACCCGCACTGGGCTCGCTTGGCTCCCTCTCGAAGAGAGGAGGCCTGTGTCCCAGCAGTGGCAACATTATAGTCTGATTATGCATGATTATTATGCAATTTCAATGAGAACAAACTAAAAAAAAAAATATACCTACATCCAAGGATCATGATTTTACTTTTACGAAAGTCAATCAAGTCTAGATTTTAAAGTATAATTAAATATTTTATAACTTTCATTAGAAAATTAATTAAGATAAATTAGGCACCTGCTGAAAAGGGTACGATGAAGTTACGAAGAAAACCGTTTACACAATTCTAGTAACTATAAAATTAAATAGAACATAAAATAGTTGCAGAGAATTTTTACCTTAATAATTTGTTGTCCTGGATCAGAAAAGAACACTTCTTTAACTTGCTTCTTTAGTGGGATGGCATTGTACTCGGCTTTCTGCTGCCATAGCAATCTGTTGTTGAAACTGGAGCCCACAATCAGATCCTTACAATGGACGACACAAACGATCGACAAAAGTACGATGAATAATACAGGCGCGGTCTTCATTTTGCTGGTAATGTGTGTAACGTATTAGGTAATGCGACCCGGTCAGTGGATGTCGATCGACTGGTTAACTCGCCTTCGCGTCGTATACAAAAACCCGTTTACCTCACAGTGTGAGCAAGCGGAAAAAAGTGTTTAGGTGGTACACAAGGGCTCTCGTGACTGCGTATACAGGGTGAATTTTCCAAGTGGGCGTGGATGGCCAAATTCTAAACTATGAGGAATAGCGAAAAGTACTCAAAGGAGTCGCGGGCTCGATTTTGAGATCTTGAGCGGATTTTGAGCGGATCACGCATTATATTAAGGTCATTGGCAGTCCATGTAGGTCAAATTCAAATTCGTGAACTTATAAGTTAACAAGTTTGACCTGGGCGATGTTTTAGCGCTTAATACAAGTAGAGATTGTGAACCACGCTAGTGTTGCATACCGTAGAAAAATAGAAATCTTCGAATTATAGACTGGCTTCTTTTTAACCAGTGAAAAATGTTCGGTTTTCCTACTTACCTTGAGTTTATGGCAATATAAATAAACTAGCTTTTGCCCGCGGCTTCGCTCGCGTAGAATTTGGTCTGCCACATTAAGTTACGTGACATTTTTTTTAAAATACTGATATTTTTTTAATGTACCCGAAAGAAAGCCAAAAGACTATTTTATTTGAAAAATATGAAAAAGAAACCTCAATTTCACTTTATAAAACCTGAAAAGAGCTACCAAAAAGATTGGTTAGATGAGCTAAATATAGCAGTGGTCTGCCATTCTGCTGTATACTTAGGATTCTGTATTCAAGACCGCGTAGCACAAATATTAGGCAGAGCTAAATTCGGAGACTACATTGACATAGGCACAGTAAGGATCAAGGAAAGTCTTGAAAAATTTTATCCTCCTGTTGGGTTTCGCCGCAGTTGCGTAAGAAAAGGCATAAAATATTTTTCATGAATCAGAATAATGAAAAAGGATTCTTCATGCCAGTTTCTTTATGGGTCAACAAATTGGTTTCACTGTCAGGTGAAAAAGTCATATTATAAAAACACTAGCTGTTTCCCGCGACTTCATCTGCGTGTATTTTGTATTATTTTAATATTTTTTAATACAAATTTGAGAGCAGTGATGGCGAAGTGGTAACGGCCGCGACTTACGCGTTGTAGGTTCGAATCCAAACAGGCGCTTTACTTTGTGTAAATTATTTCATCACCACTGCTCTCAAAACGGTGAAGGAAAACATCGTGAGGAGACCGGCGTGTCCTAGAACCAAAAATTCGAAGACATGTGACATCTACCAACCCACACTGGGCCTGCGTGCTGGGTTACGTCCCACTCCTTCTCACCGAGAGGAAGCCTGTGTCCCAGCAGTGGGAACATTATAGGCTAATTATGAATACAAATTTCGAGGATGCGAAGAAGCATATATCAATCACAATCTGAATCATTTTGAACGATATTGCTAATCCATTGCTTCATGTGTTAGAAAAATTTGTTTGCTCAACAACGTAAATAACGCAATGAATGTTGTTGAACTGTCAAAATGAAAGACATGCCATTGTGACCGTGTTATGCTATAACCCCGCTGTTAAATTCCTTTTAGAACTTCTTAGTATTTGATGTGTCGATGCTAGAATAAATAAACATAACTTAGAATCTTTAGTGCCTATATCAATTTTATGATCATCCATAATGTTTATACTACCATAAAAGGCCACAATATGTTAGATTTACGACACCCTGCTAAACCTGAGCAATCATAATATATCATATTTCTGCATTTTATACTACTTTTGCAAGAAAAAGACGTAAGTACTGCCCTCTTGAAAATTACTCAAAATATGATTCAAAACAGCAACTAACTAGAGAGACATGTATGACGTTCTTACATCACCATAACACTATTTGGATTAGTAGGTAATTGAAACTGAACCTCATGTAAAGCAAATACTGCAAATCTTCAAAAATTGGAAAAGCACTTTAGCAAGAAAAAACACAGTTTAAATCACCTTTTACTAGCACTTATCAAAAGAAACACTAACTTATAAAAAAAAAATAGTGTCACTCCGGGAGTGCCGACAGAAGTGAAAACTTGAACAATTACGTGTGTATTTTTTGAATCGTCATATTATAAACAAAACACAAACAGAATACTTTGCCATCACTCACTGACATATCGGTTATACATTAAAACCGAGTACATCCCGATGACAGCCGAACACATCCGAAGCGGTGTCGGTTACAGTAACAGTGGCAAGAATTCAGTGGTTTTTTCCCATCTCAAAAAATGCCCAACGCGCTTAAAGCAGTTTTCACTTAAAAAATCCCTTCACCATGATTATCGTTGGCGGTCTTGTAACACCCTCTGCTGGTATTGTATTTGCCTCCTCCCTTTTTTGCCGTAGTCTAATCCGTCTGCCACACGATCTAATATTTTTTAAATTGTTATATTATTTTCTAATAACTATAACATTTTTATCTATTATTACCAGCAGCGCCCCGCGGTTTCACCCGCATAAGTGTCGATCCCGTGGGAATCCTCTACCGATCATTTTTCCCCTGAGAGTTCATTTGGTTTATATGTATGTATGTATGTATCTGTGTATATATAGTATTTTATATACATTACCTAGCTAGTTCTCCTGTATGTTGCACCTGCCATGTTTTGTCTCTGCATCACCCTAAGGTTGACTGGTAGAAAATGCCTCAGGCATTAAGTCCGCCTTTGTACAGTATTTTTTTTTTTACTTGTGCATAAAGTTTTAATAAATAAATAAATAATATCGGGATAAAAACTATCCTTTATCCTTTCCCGGGACTTAGACTCCTCTTACCGAGAGGAGGCCTGCGTCCCAGCAGTGGGAACATTATAGGCTGATTATGTGTGTGTGTGTGGGACTTAGACTATTTCTATACCAAATTGCATCTAAATCGGTTCAGCGATTTAAGCGTGAAGAGGTAACAGACAGACAGACACACTTTCGCATTTATAATATTAGTATGGATTTTATCAAAAAAAATTAATTCGATATATCTCACCCGTAACAGAGCGTTATACTGGTGTCGTGAAAAATTAATATAGCAGAATCTGTAAAGCAAACCTCCTTAGCCACTGTAATCTCCTCAGATCAAACATTCACCACTTTTTAACGTAATAAAACCAGCATTTTAATAAAAACAAAAGCACATAACAGCCCTTCTTATCTTTATATCTTCACTTTTAACTTAAACAGATATAAAGTGCTCAAGTATTTGGTCTATTCTAGTATTCATACCTACAAACGTATCTAAATCATTAATGTAATCTTCGTCGTTTGCAGATTGTTTTCCCTTTTACGACTTTAGTATAATGCTGTGTCTACGAGACGCCTATAAAATTATTGTTATAGCGAATAGTATTCTGCGTTTTATTCCAGCTGTACTGACTTTTACATGAAGGTTTGTTTAATTGGGTCTGGCATGGGAAACCCTCATCTGGATGTGTTTACGAGGCTATGTGTAAAAGTAGGAAAATTTTCAAATCGCGACTTAAGTGGTGTCAAGACCACGCAGACCAAATTAAAATGGACACTTTGGCATTACATTATTCTAAAAATGACTTCAAAAATTTCTGGCAATGTACTAATAAACTAAATAATAAGCAAAATCGGGCTGAATGCATTAATTCTGAAAGGGATCCTCGTAACATTGCTAATATATTTAAATCAAATTTTAAGGTAAGTCCACTTGTGTCTTCAGCGGCGACGCAGTGCTGTCCCCAGCCAGATACTTCTACCATTATACAAATAAGATCTAAAGATGTTAAGAGTATTATTGACAGCATGACTCGAGGTAAATCGCCTGGACATGACAGCTTAAGCGTTGAACATTTACGGCATGCGGGCTGTCATTTACCCAGAGTGTTGGCCATGCTTTTCTCCTTTTGCATTAGTCATAGGTATCTTCCTCAGGACCTCATGAGAACAATAGTCATACCGATTGTTAAATGTAAAACAGCAGATATTTGTGATAAAAGTAACTATCGTCCCATCTCCCTGGCGACAATTCTGGCAAAGGTAATGGATAGTCTGCTTAACAGGCATTTAAGAAAGAACCTGAACCTGCATCACGCGCAATTTGGCTCCCAACCTGGCCTTTCCACTGAGAGCGCTATTCTCTGTATGAAACACACGGTTAGGTATTATTTGGATCGTAGGACACCTGTTTATGCTTGTTATTTAGAATTATCCAAAGCCTTTGATCTAGTTTGTTATGAGGTCCTGTGGGATAAACTGCGTAAGCGTAATGTATCTACAGAGCTAGTGGACATTCTGAAATTTTGGTATGACAATCAATTAAATGTCGTTAAGTGGGCGGATTGCTTGTCTGAGGAGTACAAGCTAGAGTGTGGCGTGAGGCAAGGGGGAATTTCCTCGCCCACGCTTTTTAATGTATACATGGATAGCCTGATTGGCGAGCTCAGTAGCATGCATGTAGGTTGTCATATTGATGGAGTCGCTGTCAATAATATAAGTTATGCCGACGACATGGTGCTGCTGGGCCCGTCAATTAGGTCCCTTCGTCATTTACTTGGAGTTTGTGAGCGGTATGCCGAGAGTCATGGTCTCAAGTACAATGCTGCCAAGAGCGAGTGTATGTTTTTTGGTCTTGGTGATAAAACCCGTCATGAACCTCCACCTATTTTTCTGAACGGTTCTCCTCTCACGAGAGTGAAAAACTTTAAATATCTAGGGCACATTGTCACCGATGATCTAAAGGACAACGAGGACATTGAACGTGAACGCAGAGCGCTGGCGGTCCGGGGTAATATGTTGGCTCGCAGGTTTGCTCGTTGCTCAGCTGAAGTCAAGTTAGCGCTATTCAAAGCATATTGCCAATCCTTCTACACGAGCAGCCTGTGGGTTAATTATACTCAAAAGGCATACAGCGCTCTGCGGGTACAATACAATAACGTCTTCAGGATGTTGTTGCGGTTGCCGCGGTTCTGCAGTGCGTCCGCGATGTTTGCCGAAGCGCGTACGGATGACTTTTACGCAATAAGACGCAAGCGCGTGGCGTCGCTGTTGGGCAGAGTACGCGGCAGCAGCAACGACATTCTGAAGATAGTTACGAGTAATTATCAGTGTCCGATACACTCGCTCTGGGTAAGAATCGTGGTTGGGACGAAAAAATGAAATGTATTTTTATTAATTAAATTTTTATTGTGTATTTTTAATTATGTATTTTTTTAATTGTATATTCTTAATTGTGTATTTTGAATTGTGATTTATATTATTATTATTTAAATTCTTTACCTACTAACATAGTTTATAAGCTCATTTTGTTACTAACCATAATGGATCATGTTATCTGAAAATAAAATTATTATTATTATTATATTCTATTTTCTTGAAGGGCTTTCCGTTTAAGTGCCAATTGCGCTGGAGTGCCAATAGTTCTTTGCTTTTGAAATGTTCTTGTGATAAAACCGGAATAAAATTTAAATTGTATCGAGTTGTTGGCGTATCGTATTGTAAATTCTTTCACGGATTCCTTCTTGAGTTTTGATTTATCTTGACTTCACAAGTTTCAGTTACGACTAGTATTTTTTCTGTATTCTTAAACGAATCGTATAGTCATAAAAAGAGATAAGTAACCAGGGTCGTCGCGTATAGTTGAAGTTTAGTAAGAAACCGATGGATGTTTTCGAATGAAAAAACTCAATAATGCTATATTTCACCACTCATTATTTGGAGGGACACTTTATTTACTAAATAAAACCTCATTCGTTAATTTGCCAGTATAAATCGCAACCATTAGGTTGTTATTTTTTTTTTTCATATATCTGCACGACATACCTTAATCCTCGTCGCCAATGTGGTGTTCACTGTAATCTACCATTAGGGGCTTATGGTTTAGGAATAAAACGACCGAATTATCAGTAAGTACACAACCACCCAAAGGGAACGTCCTGTCGCGCCAACGGCTAAAGTAAAAGTGGCAGCTCCAGTGTTACCAGTGAGTTGAGTCTACATTTAATAGTACCTACATCACACGTAGATTTCGACCTGGTAGTTGAGTCTTGATCCGAGGTCGCTCTTGAGCCTGATGTTGGCGTAGGAGAAGCCGACACCTCCGGCCGTGACGCTGGGGATGGCATCAGAGTGGTCCAGGTCCCGCAGAATTATACCCTGGAAAAAAGAAATGTACCAATTAGATGAATGTCTAGTGTAATAATATCAAAACATCGACCATTTGTTTTCGAAAAACTAAAGAACTAAATATAGGTCACCGCAGGTCAATTTGCGAACTCACCACATGTTCAACTAATGATTAGGTACTATTTCTTGGAACTAGTCCGTTATATCACAGTTCTACTGTGGTTATATCTCGAGGCTAGTAGATAATTTTATAACAAATATTTTGCTTATAATTTTATAAACAATGAAATATCATCAGAACTTTTTATTTCGATATCATTTTTATTAATACCTATGTATAACATGCATAGGTAATCATGCTATAATCTTCCCATTTGCACTGCTGGGATACAGGCTTCATCTCTGTGAGAAGGAGTGGGCCGTAATCCACCACGAGGGCCCAGTACGAGTTGATGGATGTCACATGTCTTTGAATTTTCGGTTGTAGGACACGCCAGTTTCCTCACGATGTTTTTCTTCGCCGTTTTGAAAGCAGTAGTGATGAAATAAATTACACAACGTAAAGCGCCAGCTTGGGTTCGAACCTACGACCACTCGTAAGTCGGGACCGATACCACTGGGAACCACTGCTGTCCTACCTATGTTTAATTAGTAAAAGGTCACGATGCTTCCCACCTGATGAAAAGTGGTTTCAGCTGCCATCAAAATAGAGGACACTTACAATACCAGAAGGTGTTCTGACTCGTTGCCGGCTTTAATTTGGCGCGCTTTCAGCTTTTTCAGTTTTAATAGTTGTGAATGATGTTTTGTGCTACTAAATGAATGTTCAAATTCGAGTTTTAATGAAGGAAAGCGCTTTTAGCGTTTGAAATGAGTTGTGAAAACTATTTGCGGGTATGTAAGTAAAGTATACATATTTATATGGTAACGATATCCTCATGTGATGAGGTATTACGCATCTTCATGCATGTACCTACCTACTTATTATCTTATTTATATTGATTGTATAATATAACGTGTCTGGCATCGCGATGAGTCGATTATCTTTATCTTTTGTGTCTGCACGAGGTGTTATGAGTGATATGTCACTCATGCAAATAATGATTGGCTTACATTGGCTGGAATGGTCATACGTTCAGTAGAGCTGACACATTGGTGCATTGGACCTTTTGGATTGGAATTCTGTAGTCACAAATTCTCTTTCTACATAATCCAACAAGGTACCTACAGGTTCATAGAGTCGGGCGCATGGCAGAGGTGACAAAACCAGTAAGCTGGCCTCTCATTCTATTGGAACTCCATACTAGGCTAGGCCAGCTCTAGGTTTTAAAGTGTTGACACGTCGTTGTCGTTTTAAGAAAAAAAAAACAGTGGCACTCTGGGAGTGCCGACAGAAGTGAAAATAAATTACAAACAGAACACTTTGCCATCACTCACTGACATATCGGATATACATTAAAACCGAGTACATCCCGAGGACAGTCGAACACATCGAGGCGGTGTCGCTTACGGTAACAGTGGCGTGAATTCAATGGTTTTTCACATCTCAAAAAATGCCCAACGCGCTTAAAAAAGTTTTCACTTCAAAAAATACTTTCAGCACACCATCGACACGCCAAAAAGAAGAAAAGTTGCGTAAGTAGAGGCAGTCACCTCAGTTTATAAACTAATTATGATACTAACGATGCAACGCAACTAGTTCCAAAAACAAACCGGCCAAATGCGAGTCAGACTCGCACGTGAAGGGTTCCGTACCACCGTACAATATTTAACGCTAACCCCCCTTTAATTTTTAACCTAATTTTTTTTTGTTAATAATAATAATAAAAAAAAAAAATAAAAAAAAATAGAAATACACACTGTGAAAATTTCAACTGTCTGCTTATTACGGTTCATGAGATACAGCCCGACGGACAGACGGACGGACGGACAGCGAAGGCTTAGTAATAGGTTTCCGTTAGCACCCTTTGGGTGTCTTTGGGTCCTAAAAATGGAACTAACTACTTTCATAAGTCAACTACATATATTTTTTAATGAGTCACACCACCAATGAGATTGTTAACATACCTTTATACATAATAAACCTCATACATAATAAATTATTATGCCAAGGTGGGCGACTTGGATTCTTGCTTTTTATAATAATGTCAACAACTAACAATGTATGAGTCATTGCAGTTCGTCTGGCCCGGGGCCGGGGGATCCCGGACAACTCCCCAGTGAGCGTGTCTGAAGTCTGAGCCAGTCTTATCATAAAGATTAGATGTAAGTTTTATTTCATCTTCTGCTATAAAACGACGGCAGTCCTTCTAGTATACACTGTACAACTAATATAATTTTTATTTTTTTCCCAAATTCTTCTCTCATTTTTTCATTAATGATTTTAGAAAGGCATTAATTTTAAATTAAAAAAAATATAATAATTTAATTAATAATAATTATTTTTAATTTTAAAAGGCATTAAGTAAGTCATTTTAATTTTACCACATTTTTGATACAAAGGGAGAGTCCTTTCCCTTTTTGGGCAGTGGATAATGGCCATAAATGCTCTGCCGGCCTTCGGGCTAGCTATTCAATGGGCCGTAGATCATGTTTTATTGTAGGTACCTAATATTATCTTCAAACAGATGCATATAAATTAGCGATAATACAATATACTCAAACGTAGGCGGAAGCACAGACCTAAAAGCTGTGTAAATAAGCGATAAAGTGTTTTTCATTGTTGCAAATATTTGTTCAAGACTGTTTTATTTAAAGAGATGATGTAGGTAAGGTACGCAGGGAATTGGTTCTCCTCAACAACAAAAAAAAAAAATCCACAAGAACAGGTATTTTTAAGAAAATGCAAATGTATTCAAAACATTTGCATATTGCAGGCACCCTTCGTGTTTCTTATTTCGACAAAAAAGCAAACCGTTGTTAATACCCTTTCGATATTTGCCATTTATTATCAGAAAAGATGACCATGTTTGCCAAAACCAACAGCCAAGACCAACCCTTTGCCAAACGTTCGTCGCCCAGTCACCACGTCCAATTATAAGTTGGTGATCTTTGGCCAAATGAATCTGAATGAGAATAATCGTCTTGGAAACTTTCCACGTGGACCTTGTAATGACACGAATAACCACAGCTGCATTTCATCTAGCATTTATCAGAGATTCAGAGCAAACGGGAAATGTTACCGTAGGGTTTTTGTGGCAAGGCCCTGGATATTATATACGAAGAGCATTCTTGAGCTATGTAACTCAAACAACAGACATTAAGGCTCTCCCCCACAGGCACGTTATTTTCGGTCTATAATATCGGATGCGTTATTGCGATATCTGTTACACACTGCTGCGATAATAACGACGCAACAAAAGTAGGAAGCTTGCGTTCCTTCGTCCTGCGATATACCGATATGGGGTTTTATAACATTTGTGACGCACACAATTTTACACACACCTGCGTTAATAACGTATAACGTGTAGTGTAGGTTACACACACACGTTAGTAATATCGGACGGTAAAAACGTAGCTATGTGCAAGGAATCGGGTTGCATCGCAATAACGCATCCGATATTATCGACCGACTAGCTTCTGCCCGCGACTTCGTCCGCGTGAAATTCGTACTTACCTCTAAAAATTTCGAAAATGTATGTAGGTATGATCTTTATCATTTATTTAGATAAATAAGTATTCGGGCCAATTTTTATAGATCAAAGGAATGAGATTTTTCAAATAAACTGTAGCCCCACTTTTGAATTTTGAAAAATCGTTTGTGATCATAACGACTCAAAGGCCCATACCCATTTTCGAGTTAATTGAAGCAAGCAGTAATATCCACCCCTTAAACTTTACTTGCCCTTTTCCACCTTGGTAGGAGTCGATTTTTGAAAAACCCTAAAACAGATAAGTACCTTGTTTTATTTTTTGTTTTGGTAGTACCTAGTTTCGAGTTAATCCGATAGCGAGTTACATATTTTTCTAACCTATCAACTTTGTCACCCCCAAAATCCTCTGTAAGGGGTTTGCAAAAGAAGTATGTAAGGATCGTAGCAGGGTACAGTCCTGGGGCCGTATTACGAAGTAGTAATGCCATCATGATTCCAGTGCGAAAAAGGGATGGTACTATTGGTCATGTATAGTTCCGTCTCTCTCTTACACTGGAATCATGATGGTATTAAGCCGTCATTATACGGCACCTGTAGTTTCTGCTAACCCTCATGGGAACAAGGCATGAGTTTATGTATGTGTATGTAAGAATTATTATAATAATAATAATATAATATTGGACGCCGGCCGCTGGACGGCTTAGGACCTCGAGGCCCATCGGCCTCTGATAGGGTCCCAGCTCCCGGCGGAAGTGTGCAGCGCATGAGATGGACACGATCCATCAATGAAAATGTCATGCGCTCATACTATGGGGCTACAGAGGGGGGAAACAATCTGACCGCGTATCTTGTTCGGATGCTCTCTCTTTTTCAGGTGCTTGAACCAGCTGTCAACGTTTCGGTTCAACGACTGTCGGATCAGGTGCGGGTCATCCAACGTAATCATATGTTGGATGACACTGTACTTAATCGCCTGCGAGATGAAACACAGAGTAGCCATGTCATCGCTCCCCAGTCGCAGACTGCTGTTATACTACCGCAGTATAATACAAGTCATGCTGACGAGGGGAGTAATGATAGGGCTACAAACGTAAGTACCCAGTGCAATGAGGAATTGAGGAGTGCTTTGGAGGATGCGATTCAGGAATATCGCTTCATGTCGCCCGAACTTAGGCCACGCTTGCCTCGTTTGCCCATGCATAACAAAAATAGGGCGCTGGTGGCGGCCCTGGATTCGCAGTTGTCAAAATATTTTGATACCTGCGAAGACCTCACCGATACTCATTCGATTCTGTACTGCGCGGCTGTAGCGGCATGTCGTGTAGCTCATGTTAAATTTAGCAATGACTCTAGAGCTACACGACCGAAACCAGCCGTACCAGCTTGGCAGTGCAGAATTGAACGTCGTATTGGTGGGGCCAGAACGCTCATCGGCAAACTAATCTGTTTCAGGGAGGGCAATACTCGCCCTAGAGTGATGCGCTTTGTGAGGCGGGCATTTTCGGGGACTGATATCAGCCCTCAAGACTATATGCCCTGTGTCACAGAGCGCATCGACTTCCTGAAGCAGAAAGTGTATGCATGGGCGAACCGTATCCGTCGGTATAAGCGGCGAGTAGAGCGATACACTCAGAATCGCACCTTCCAGAGTGATGAAAGGTGGGTTTATAGGGGTTGGGAACGACCGGACCAAGGTGTGGCTGACACGCGCCTGCCGGATGATGATGCCATGTGTTCCTTCTGGCGCAGTATCTGGTCGGTGCCTGTCAGTCACACCGAAGGTGATTGGGCTCGAGAGGTCGAGCGAGCCTGCGATCCAATACCAGAAATGGGGGCTATAACCATCTGCCCCCAAGATGTAGCTCGTGCAGTCCGTCCACTGCCCAACTGGAAGTCTCCAGGGCCGGACGGGCTGCAGAACTTTTGGATAAAATGGTTTACAAGGTCGCACGCTTGCTTGGCATCTCAGTTCCAGATCGCTTTGGAATCTGGTTCGCTACCCCAGTTCCTAACGACAGGAATTACCCACCTGCTCCATAAATCAGGTAGCACCGCGGAACCCAAGAATTACAGGCCGATCACGTGTTTACCGACGGTTTATAAAGTTCTTACATCCATTTTGAGAGCTAAAATTAACAAACATATAGACACCAACGCCATCATGTCTACCTCTCAGAATGGATGTAGGAATGGATCCCGCGGTACTAAGGAGCTACTCCTCATTGATATGGCCATTAGCCAACAGGTTCGTCGCTTCCGAAAGGATCTGTCGACATGTTGGATAGATTATAAGAAGGCCTATGACTCGGTGCCACATACATGGCTCATGAGGGTGTTGGAATTGTATAAAGTAGATACAACTCTGCGCACCTTCCTGATGTCGTGTATGGGGCAATGGAGGACGGTCCTTCACTATCCAGGATGTCGAAATATTCAGAGGAATAGCGAACCGATAAGGATCGAGCGAGGCATATTTCAGGGTGATAGTTTGAGTCCGCTTTGGTTCTGCTTAGCCTTGAATCCTCTTAGCACACTGCTGGAGGATTCAGGTCTAGGCTATCGGTTGAGGAGAGGTGGTCAGGTTATATCGCACCTCCTCTACATGGATGACCTAAAACTCTTTGCCCCCAACAATTTGCAAATGATGGAGCTACTGAAAGTAACTCAAACTTTCAGTAACGCTATTAGGATGGAATTTGGTGTGGACAAATGTGCGGTCATGCATGTAAAACGAGGGGAGATTGTGGAATCCGTGGGAACTCAACTCTCGGATTCCACAAACCTAAGAGCCCTCTCCGCATCCGAAACCTATAAGTATTTGGGTATGTCGGAAGCGTTAGGCATCAATGTTACTGATATGAAGCAATCGTTGAAGGAGCGCTTCTTTGGCCGCCTGAAAAAAGTACTTAATAGTCTTCTATCAGGCGGAAACAAGGTGCGCGCCTTCAACGGTTGGGTCATGCCGGTTTTGATGTACTCTTTTGGCATACTCAAATGGACTCAAACCGAACTCGACGCCCTGGATAGGAGGGTCCGTACACTGCTGACTGCAAATCGAATGCATCACCCACGGTCATCGGTAATGAGGTTGTATATCCCGCGAAAGTGTGGGGGTCGAGGGTTTTTAAACGCTAAGACCCTCCACAATCGCGAGATATGCAATCTCAGGGAATACTTCCAAGAAACCGACGTGGGGTTGCATCGAGATGTAGTCATAGTGGACAAGGGCCTCACCCCGCTCTCCTTGGCTAAAGAGAACTGGCGCAAACCAGTAGTGCTTGACACTAATGATCGCATGGAGGTATGGCAGAGTAAGGAGCTTCACGGACGCTTTTTCCGGGCCCTTCATGGACCGGATGTAGACCTACTAGCGTCCGTAGCCTGGCTACGTTGCGGTGATCTCTTTGGAGAAACCGAAGGTTTTATTTGTGCAATTATGGACGAAGTTGTGATGACGAACAATTACCGGAGATTTATTGTGAAAGACGGCACGGTTGACATCTGTCGGGCATGCCACCGACCGGGAGAATCAATCAGGCATATTATCTCCGGGTGTTCTCGTCTAGCTAACGGAGAATACTTGCATAGACACAACCTTGTAGCCAGGATAATCCATCAGCAACTTGCTCTGAAATACAGCCTTGTGGAATCGGAGGTGCCGTACTACAGGTATGTGCCCGACCCAGTTCTCGAAAATGGAAATATCACATTGTACTGGGATCGATCCATCATCACTGACAGGACTATTGTTGCCAATAAGCCTGATATAGTGGTGATGGATCGATTAGAGCGGCGCGCAATGATTGTTGACATAACCGTCCCGCATGATGAGAACCTCGTGAAAGCTGAGAAAGATAAACAAATCAAGTATCTTGACTTGGCTCGCGAGGTTGTCGACATGTGGGATGTTGACTCAGCAATCATTGTGCCGATAGTCGTCACAGCCAATGGATTGATTGCCAAAAGCCTCGACCAACACCTGAGGAGGCTCACGTTAGGCAGCTGGATCAAGGGCTTGATTCAGAAAGCGGTACTTCTGGACACGGCTCGCATTGTCAGGAGGTTCCTCTCTCTGGAGCCCTGACCGCCGGTAGCTTGGACCCTGTTCCCGATCCCGGTGGGCTACTATTTTTTATATTTTTAAATGTTTTTATATATTTTTTTTACTAATATTTAAAAATATAATTTATATGTATATAGTGAAATAAAGGAAATAATATAATAATAATAATAATAATTTATTTTGGTCCTTTTACAAAGTAATACATTTATAAACTTAAAAATACTTAGTGGTACCAAGTTCTTAACAGATGGTCTTAAATACTTATATAAAAGCTAGTTTAATTTACATGTTTTTTAATTACCTATGAAAAGTGCGCTGGTACTGACATAATAACTTGTGGCGACCTGCCTGAGCTAGGTTAATAAAAACCTGTGTTTCAGGCCATCCCCATACTAAGTGTTTAGCTGATAATTTGTCCATAGTTAGTTAATTTTTTTAAATAATATTATCCTATTTATAGTAGGTACTAAATACAATAAAAATAAAATACCAATTTAATAACTACATCATTATTGAAGTACTTCTAGAAGTCTTTCTGTGTCTGTGTAATCAAGTGTACCCAAATATTCGCGTATCTTCAGACTACAATGTTTGTAACTGGCACTATAAATATTAAGTATTCTATTGAGCTTATTATATAAATCGGGTCCTAAATAGACATAGAATCGTTTTACAAAGGCATGTCTAGTTTGAGACTTTATGCAGACCAAGTCCTTCCTTCGCTTGTCAGAAGGTACTGGCTTGTAAGCGAGTTCAACGTGCTGCTGTAATATGATGTGCAGTATAAATAATTGGCGTACTGTTAGCACCTCACATGTAATGTAAAGCTGGTGTGTAGGAAATCTGAAAGGCCTAAAGGTGGCTACCTTTAGAATTGCTCTTTGAGTACGTTCTAGAGGGAGTAAGATAGACTTTGCAGCACCGCCCCATGAAGTTATGCAGTATGTAAGTACAGATTGGCACAAAGCTAAATATACCTGTTTAATTAATTTAAAATCAGCAATGTGGCGTAAGTTCTTAAAAATATATATGAGTTTACGTACTCTAGTACATTGCAAATCAATGTGTGTACGGAAATTTAGATCTGTGTCAATTGTGACACCTAAATATTTCATGTGATCAGCTTTAACTAGAGTAGGACACGAACAAGCAGCGTCAGCGTCTGTCGTACAGTTATGAGCATAAATGGTAAGGTTAGTAAGTGGTATATTAGTGTTTCTCATTCTAAATAGAATATACTTGGTTTTATCTGCATTTAATGTTAGTAGATTCATACGAAGCCAATTTGACACAATGTTAAAGCCATTCTGAGCATATTTATAGACCTCCTCTCGTGATTTAGCCGAGAACAATAGGGCTGTGTCATCTGCATATGACATTATGATACCGTCTGCTAATTTCAGGTTGCACAGTTCATTTATGTAAATTAAAAACAACGTTGGTCCCAAAATACTTCCTTGTGGAATGCCGTAGCCGCTGTTTTTAAGTTCTGAACTTTTATATTGACCGAGTTTTACACACTGATGACGATTTCTAAGGTAATCAGAAAAAAGTAGGAGTTGTGTGCCTCTTATCCCAAGTTTTTCAAGCTTGTGCAATAGTTTAGAGCAAGAAATAGTGTCGAAAGCCTTGGCGAGATCCAGGAAAATTCCCATGCAATGTAAGCCATTATCCAGATTTGTAGTAATATAATTTGTCAATTTGTGTACTGCTTGGCAGGTTGATCTTTTTGGTCTAAAACCAAATTGACTATCTGAAAGTAATTTGTTGTCCTCAAGATATTTTATTAGCCTATTATTTATAATTCTTTCCAGAATTTTCGAGAGGCCTGTTAAGACTGAAATGGGTCTATAATTATTAACGCAGGACTTGTCTCCCGATTTAAATACAGGGGTAACCAATGCTTTTTTAAGTAGGCTAGGAAAAACTCCCTTAGACAGACATAGCTGAAAGATATGTGTTAAAGGTTGAGCAAGGATGTCTTTAAATTTCTTAAGGATTCTATTTGGTATATCATCCCACCCGACTGCACAGTCATCTTTTAACCCGGAAATTATTCCCAAAACTTCGTCGACATCGGTATCTAATAATACAAAAGACTTAACTGGATTTACAGTTCCAACAATCTGGGGTTGGCAAGGGAGAGTTCTAATTCCAGGTGTTTTTTCAGCCAAATTTTTACCCACATTAACAAAAAAATTATTTACTTTATCTGCTGCTATATATGGGCTAATATCTGTTGATAGTAAATCAAGCGCAGGTTCGGAGTTTTTGGCGGTAAATGTATTTGTTCTTATATATTTCCAGACTAGTTTACTATTTTTTCCTGCTGATTGAAGCTCATGTTTATCATGTTGGATTTTTATTTTCTTCAGAAGGTTATTACAGAAGTTCCTATATCTTTTGTACGTTATGCTAAGTACCTCGTTGTCAGGTGCGAGTTTAGATTTTAAATGCAGTTTGTCTCTATGTCTTATACAACGGACGAGACCTGGTGTAATCCAGGGTTTGACATTACTATATTTCCTAGGCATTTGTGTAGTGAAGGTGTTTTTAAAGATTGCATGTTGCAATGAGCCTATAAAGTAGTTTAGGGAAGTGTTTGCGTCGCATGAGTTGTAAACTGGGTCAAAATTTATGCTGCGTATGTCAGTTTCAAGTTTTGCCATATTGACTTTGGTATAGCTGCGCATGCATTTTTTCCTGGGTAATGATATTTGTAATGTTAGTAAAATTGCATTATGATCAGTTAGCGAAGAATTAGTAATGAATGTTTTTGTTAGTTTTTTTGTCTTCAAAATAATATGATCTAAGCATGACCCACTTTGATGCGTGGGATGATGATAAGCTGGCAATAGTCCGTGATATGAGCAGATGTTTAGGTAATTATGGGCATGATTATCAATTTTCCCGGATACAATGTTAATATTTATGTCGCCTATTAGAATAATGTTTTTGAAATTGCACAACTTGTTTAGAAGTGTGTCAAGAGAATCTAAAAATCGGTCAATATCTTGAGAAGGAGGTCTGTAAATAGCCATTACCACTATATCGGGGCTAATTTCAATGATCAAGCAATTACTATCCTGAACTATCGGTTCCTCTACTGTTGCTTTCAGATTTTTCTTGATATAAACTACTAAACCATCATTTTGATTGATGTGTCGATTAGTTTTGTGGGAAGAATAACCATCCAGGGGTGGTAAATTGAGTGTCTGGTTGGACAACCAGCATTCTGTCAGGACAATTATATCACAGCTTATGCCAAGATTTTGTAACAACACTTCAAAACCGTTCATGTTTCTGTTTATGCTGCGAATGTTTTGGGTGAGCACAGTTAATGTTTTATCTATTGCAGGAATTAAATGTTTACAGTCTGCAACATTACATATTTTAGTTTCAGACACAGAAAAACTGTCTAGATCATAAAGCAAATTATCAATCATAATTATATATATTATTTAAGATATAAATATACAATTAAACTACTGTTAAAGCGCTTAAAAAGATAGGAAATATGTAGCGCTCTTAGGCGCCTTCATAATCTATAGAATTTATATAGTTTTCCTCTGCAAACTTGCGTGCCGGGCAACTAACATCACCAGTTTTGTGGTCACTTTTGCGCTTGAAGCGATTGCACGTCGCACATTTGTGGGGAGCGTTTTTATTGCTGCAGTCCTTAAAAGAATGACCAGTCTCTCCGCAGTGGTTACAAGTTGAGCTAGTTTCTCGGCAATATTTGGCTGCATGTCCAAATTGCTGACAATTGAAGCACCTGGTGACTATCGTGAAATCTCTCACGGGGCAGGACGACCAATTGATGAAAATTCGCCCTTGGTCAATAAGAATTCTCCTGATATCAGCTGGTAACTCTAGAATATAATTACAGGTGCTCAGATTTTTCTTACCTGATTTATGGCTTAATTTCATTGTAGCTAAGAGGGACTCACGGGTTGCGTTCGGCAGCTTCTCAGAGAGGTTTTGCTCGAAAATACGCTCAAATACTTCCTGTTCAGTTAGGGCTGCGGGGACACCAATAACTGCAACCCTTAGACGGCGCTTTGTTGGTTCTTCAATGGTAAGGCCTGATGAAACTAGTTTCTCCGACTTCCGCAATTTTTCAATGTCTTCTCTCTTGTCCGTGCTGATGATGACCCCTCCGTTTCTCACTTTACGAACGCTACGGACATGAAGTTTCAGTTCCTCGGGAGAGATGATTTCCTGGACGAGAGACTTCGTGTCGTCGCTGGTTTTAGTTTTATCGCTATAGTAAATAATAATTGCCGGAAGTTAAAAAAGTCAGATCAGAAACTCAGATAACTGTCTTCCTGATTGGAATCTCTGATCTGACTTCTTTCATCGAAATTTTTTGATACCAGATATATCCGGTTTTTCGAGAAATTTTGGGTGACCTCTCAAGCTCCGCTAATGAGACACAATTGATTTTCTATTGTTTCGTATTAAACGCGTTGTCTTCTTTCCTGAAGCCCATTTTGAATGAGACATCCTAATTTTTATGTAATGCCGAAGTCGAGGCCTCCTTGATCTGTGAAAGTATAAAATGAAGTTATAGTCCATAGAAGAAGTTAAGAAAGGCTCTTTTAGGGGTATACTTTGTACTGAAAGTACAACAAATATTATTACAGTCAAGAAGAAGAGGCTCAAGACGCCATAGGGATCTTTTGTGACCTCTCCAAGGCATTTGATTGCGTCGATCACGAAACCTTGCTTTTGAAACTTGAGCATTACGGACTTGGAAAACTTGCGCTCAGTTTAGTTAGTTCTTATTTAAATGATAGACAACAGCAAGTTCAAATAAATGGTGTCAATTCACATGGTTTAACAGTAAAAATGGGTGTGCCACAAGGCTCGATTTTGGGTCCTTTCCTCTTTTTAGTGTATATTAATGATCTACTCCATTTATTAAAAAACCAACCACAAATGGTGTTATTTGCTGATGACACTTCCTTAATTTTTAAGGTAAATAGACGTGCTACAAATTTTGACGACGTAAATAACGCCCTACTGCAGGTCCAAAATTGGTTCACTGCTAATAATTTAGTATTAAATGGAAAAAAAACTAAGTGCATAAGATTTTCTTTACCAAATGTCAAAGGTAGTGATTGCGAGATAATATTGAATCAAGAGAAACTAGAATTCGTCGATACAACTGTTTTCCTAGGGATCACGCTCGACTCAAGGCTACAATGGGGTCCTCGTTTAACATCTCTTGCAGGACGGCTAAGTTCAGCTGCTTATGCTGTCAGAAAAATCCGTCAGTTTACTGATGTTGATACCGCGAGACTGGTCTATTTTAGTTACTTTCATAGTATCATGTCTTACGGTATTTTACTTTGGGGACGGGCTGCAGACATCGATTCTATTTTTATTCTGCAGAAAAGAGCCATCAGAGCCATATATAATCTTCGCAGGCGCGATTCTCTAAGAGAACGGTTTAAGGAAATTAACATCATGACGGTACCTTGTCAATATATCTATGAAAACATCATGTATGTAAGGAAAAATTTACATCTTTTTAGTAAAAGAGGTGAGAGACATAATTATAGTACTAGAAATAGGGACCTATTAGTTCAACCAGGTTTCAGACTAGCTAAAGTAGACTCATCTTTTATGGGGTACTGTTTAAAATGTTATAATAAAATACCTCCCCACATTCTTCAACTGAATGAGACAAAATTCAAGTCTTGTATTAAACGCACACTATGCAGGCAGGCATATTATAAGTTAGGGGATTACATCGCGGATAAAAATGCCTGGCTCAATGCTAGTCCTGCTCCACAACCACAACTAATTGATTAACACTTGAAAATACTGTTGGAGCTGCTGAAGATTGTAAGTCTATCTTTGCATTGTATAAATTCAATCTCCTAGTATTGTATAATTGCATAACACATGTGTGAGTACTATGTACACACTATAAAGCTACCATTTACTGGGTACGTCTTTCATTGACTTGAATGTGCTCTGGCGGCTGAGAGTATGTCATGCTCACTCAAATGTCTCGCTGATGGTGGCGCATGTGTTGGATCATTTAGCTCCCTTCAAAATGGTTGAGCTGAATGGTGCTGATGTATGCGTCATGTTCGTGAACGGGCGCCGTCAGTAGGGACTGGTCATCTCTTTGCTGCCATGGCTTATTTTAATTTATTATTTGAATTGTTGTTTTTTCTCATCTTTTCATTATGGACGCTTTTAACGTTCTGCATCGTTCTCACATGTATAATTTTTAACATGAATGATGTAACCAAGACTTTGTAACCACATTATTTTGATTTAAAAGAGTGTCCATGGAGTTTCTTGCCCGTTCTTCTCCATAGGTACCTACGCTTTGGAATGGGCAACTAGCTTCACTTTTTCTGACTGACTGACTTCTTGACAATTTAAAAGTGCCTGTAAATGGTTTAATTGAAATAAATGCTTTGAGTTTGAGTTTGAGTTTGATTGATGTGGAGTTAAATATAATCAATTTAAATAACAGCAATCACACTTAATTGTACTTATTTAACCTATCTACCTTCTGAAATTACAAGGCCTTCATTTAATATTATTTAGTTTTTATATAAAATACTGTCGTGTCAATTTTTAAAATCTAAAAGAAGCAGGGACGGACAGTACCGGGAATGTTTTTCATGTCACTATAACTCTACCAAATCTCAAATTTTACCTATTCCCTTCATAAGTTGCGGCAGCACGTGTTTTTTTATTTTGTCGGTTTATATAAAGTTGTTTTTATTGAACTGATTGTTACTAAAAATTTATTCATTTCATGTAGGTACCTATCCAAGCATCGTGACGAGTAGATAGATAGAATATGCTTTATTGCATGCCATTGTTACTTACAAAAAAAGCACATACAATATTTATTAAAATTGTTTGAACTTAATTTGAAAATAAAAGGTTTCGTACTCCTGATTCTGCGAGCCTCTTTTTTCTAATGTTATAATAAATGGAGTATAGTTATCTCTGATAAGTTTATTAATTTTAATAGAATAATACCCTCATAAAAACGATCTATCTCACACAATCTTTTTTTATGACTTATTAAGCTGATTAAATAATTCACTTTCATACAAAACAAACCAGAATACTGCAGCAAAAGGTATAAGCAATAGCTTTATACTACATAAGGACCTTTGCGGGATTCCCAGCTCAAATGCCGGACTCAGTGCTTGAAATTAATTAAATGGTACAACGCATTGTTGCTTGGCAATCGATGAAAACATAGAAAGGACTTAGTGTAATTGCTTTGCGTTTATCAAGAACAGGTATGTCGTGTTTTTTTCTCTTTATTGTAGGCATTATTATTATAATGTACGTATTGTTAGTCCATTTCATAGGTATAAAAGTTTATCTTAAAAAATGCCAAGGTCTACTTGTCTATGTGACAGTTAGATATTTTAACCCAGTTTCAATGAACTGGGAATTGATGTTACAAGGGGTAAAGCAATTACGAAGTATACTGTACATCATCATTTCAGCCGAAAGACGCCCACTGCAAGACATAGGCCACCCTCAAGCATCACCATTTCGACCGGTCCTTTGTTCCAGCATCCAGCGGATTCCGGCGGCCTTCACATTGTCATCAGTTCACCTTGTGGAAGGCTTTCCAACGCTACATATTGGGTTGACTGTAGACCACATACCTAATAACTTGAAAATTAGGCACCTAATTAAAATACAACAGTTCCATGGAATTGTAAAATGGCCGTCAGGACAATCGCATAACACAATTAAAATGGCAATGGCTTTCATTGTAAAAGTTCAACAACATTCATTGCGTCCTTTACGTTGTCGGGCAGACGAATTTTTCATACATATGAACCAATGGATCAGCAATTTCCTTGAAAATCCTTCGGATTGTGATGGAAAGTTTATTATGCAATTGGGTGTGGTTTTATCACTTCCCATCTTATACAAAATAAAGAATTGAATACTTAAAAATAGCTATAAAATATTCATAAACCTACACTGAGGAGCTTATGGCTAAGTAATATCAGCCGCACGGGTCGATCGATCAGGTTAAGCTATGCTTGCCGCGGTTGGTCCGTGGATGGGTGACCATCTTTACATACCAAGATCAAGGTTAAGCCGTTGGTCCCGGCTGTCATTCGTGGATCTTTGACAGTCGTTACGCGTCGTCAGAAGCTTGAAAAACTGACAACCAGTCTTACCAAGGGGTATCGTATTATCCAGTAACTGGGTTGTGGAGGTCTGATAGGCAGTCGCTCCATGTAAAATACTGGTATTCCGCTGCATCCGGTTAGACTAGAAGCCGACCCCAACATAGTTGGGAAAAGGCTAGGCAGATGATGACATTCATAAACCTACGCCTTCTTTCCATGGTAGGCGAACTATACCTAAGTAAATATAATTGTTTCCAGAATTTTTCTTAGATTTAAAAGATTTGGCACAGCATTCATCTACAATACAAATAAACAGCAACTGCAGTACGTCGAAACACAAAATAAAATCGTACAGCAATCTGTGTTGTTACGGGACATATATTAGAGGCAAATGTCACAACAATGCGACGTCACTGACAGGGTAAAGAAAAAAAAAGCGTCCAAGTGCGCGTCGGACTGTCACACAAAGGGTTCCGTACAATATACGAGTATAACACTACATATTTCATTTACACGTTTAATTCTTGTACCCTCTTTAATATTTAATATTTTATTTTCAATATATTATGTTGTTATAGCGGCCATAGTAGTACATTGTAGAGGCTTATGGCTAGGTAATAACAGCCGCACGGGTCGATCGATCAGGTTAAGCTACGCTTGCCGCGGTTGGTCCGTGGATGGGTGACCATCCTTACATACAAAGACCACTCTGTGCCTCGTAAAGCACGTGAAGCCGTTGGTCCCGGCTGTCATTCGTGGATCTTTGACAGTCGTTACGGGTAGTCAGAAGCCCGAAAGTCTGACAACCAGTCTTAGCAAGGGGTTTCGTATTACCCAGTAACAGGTTTGTGTGGAGGTCAGATAGGCAGTCGCTCCATGTAAAATACTGGTACCTACTCAGTTGCATCCGGTTAGACTGGAAGCCGACCCCAACATAGTTGGGAAAGGCAAGGAAAGATGAGTAGTACATTGTGTGGAAATTTCATGTGTCTAACTTATTATAGGATACAGCCATGTGACAGACGAACAGACGGACGGACGGCGTAATCTTTGTAATAGGGTTCTTTGGGTACGAAATAAACCCGAGCCAATGACGGTTGGTTCATATGGGAGCAATGGAGGAAAAACAACGAAGGAAGGGGTATATATGTATATACGAACATGTATCTGGTTTTATACATAGCTATCGGAAAAAAAATTCCCGAGTGAGTGGAATCAATCGAATTCCGTCTTTACAAGTACTCCTTTAGTTTTATGGTGATTGATAAGACACAGATGTATAAAAATAGCAGCAGTAGAAAGTTGTTTGTTTCCCCCTTGAGACGCACTGCGCACTTTGTATGTGCCTACGTTCGATTGATTTTAAGTGTGTCATAGTGTAATTTTATTGCTTTAACTAGCTGCGCCCCGCAGTTACACCCGCAATAAATGTCGATCCCGTGGGAATATCGCGATAAAAAGTAGCCTTTATGTTAATTCTGGGTGTCAGCTACCTCCATACAAAATTTTATCAAAATTGGTCCAGCCGTTTGAGCGTGATGAAGTAACAAACATATAAACACACACACGCACCCTTACAAACTTTCGCCTTTATAATATTAGTGTGATATAAGTTTTTGAAACAAAGTTCTTTAACGTGGCTTGCGGTAGATGTGAACTGGTAGAATGTCACGTCACAAAAAAGCGTTATGCGCCATTATGTGACTTTACAGAAGAGTAGCTGTTGCCTGCGACTTCATCTACGATCCAGGATGAAAAGTAGCCTACATCCTTGTTCAGGTCATGATCCATCTGTGTGCCAAATTTTACTCAAATTTGTTCAGCCGTTACAGCGTGAAAGCGTAATAAACAAACAAACTTACTTTCGCACGTATGATATTAGTTAGGATAGTTAGGCAAACGTTTTTGGGAGATAGTTTTTGTGGTTTTCGAAGGTGCTTAAGCGGATAGTGAGGTCAAAATGAAAATCAAAATTGGCAAGCTTATGAGAGCTTCTGAAAATTTATATTAGATGGATCTGTAAAACGCGTATTAAATTCACACTTTCTCCCTCTCTCCCTTTCTGTCTCTTTCTATTATATACGAGTGTATGCGTGTGCGTATGGGGTAAGGAACTTCGTTCTGATGTTTTTTTATCCGTAAATTGGCAACATGTATTTTCTTTACATTCGTGTAGTACCTAATTTGTTATCATTTAATTGTGCTTTTTGTGTTGTACGTTTTATTTTATGTGCACTAAATAAATCGTTTATCTGTCTATCTATATATCTACTCAATAATTTGGAATATCCAATTCTTGGTTAACCGTGTCATATCTTTAAAAATAAATGAGCATTTATCATCACATTTATTTTGTAAATCATCGTAAAATACCTAATTAACCGAAGCGTATAAAGTATATAGTATAAGTGAGTCGTTTTAGTGAAAAAACCTTCGAGTACAGTCAACGACAGTTGTTGTTGATGTGATGTTGTAGTTTTTCTCGATGCGAGTAGGCATTTCAGGATAACGACTTAGGACAGTTACGGTTATTTGGTCCTTCGAGAATTAACTGTTATTATTTTCTATTTCGATTGGCTCGATAGTTGTAAGGCTATATAGGTCATCATCGTCTGCCTAGCCAGTATTTTACATGGAGCGAATACCTATCTGACCTCCACGACCCGTAATGTAATACGATACCCCTTGGAAAGGCCTGGTTGTCACATAACCTTAGATATAACAACAAATTTACTACCTTGGCTGCTTTTGAAACCATAGTAAATAACAAGAATGTCACATCATCCAAAGCTGAAACTATCCCTACCATCCGTACCTAACATAAAAACAAAACAGTTAAGCTAGCCTCGCGCATAACCTTCAACATTATTCCCGTACAAGACGACTTTTGTGACCCATCCACTTTATATAAGCCTTTAATCGCATCTTACGGTTCCATGTGGACGGACTTATATACCTCCCGACCACAGATATAGATACACCTAGATAACGCAAGAGCACCTACTTCGCGTGCCAAAAATCGCACCAGTTTACGATCGAAAATCATAAGCCGCCACTTTCGCGCTCAGTCCTGCGTACTGCTGGCTGGGTGAGCGTGAGCGAGAGAGCGCGAGCTTGTGACGTCATAGTAGGTAGTCAAAAAGTGGCACGCTTAATGTTCATACAGTTCGTGATACTTGCGTTATCTAGGTATATCTATATCTGTGCTCCCGACCTATATACTGAACATACAGTTATTACTAAGGCCTTTTCACATTAATACATGCAGGGTTTCGTACTAAATGATGGAGGACCGACAGTCGTAGACCCAAATTGTGACAAAGAAGCGCCCTAATTGCGTAACATACTATCAATCACAATCAGAATCATTTTGAAGGGTATTGCTAATCTTCATTCGATACCTTTGGGTAGAAAGGTCGTATAAACCAAAACCCGACTTTTCAGGAGAGCAAAAAAACTATTTTTTTTTACATAAAAATTCATAACTTTTTTGTTTTTGAAGTTATAAAAAAATGATCTATGAGAAAGGTTCTTACAATTTGCAAATGAAAAAAGTTAAATCATCAAAACCTATCTATCTTCTTTAGTTTTAAAGTTAGCTTGGATTTACGCCTAAGAAAAAATCAATTCTTGGTAATACACCCCATGAAAATGTACTTTAAAAAACTATATAAGTCGTATATCCATTTTTGGTAAGCTTATGGTCACATTTACTGTCGTAAAAACCCATATATGTAGTTTTTTTTTTGTATTAAAAACCATTTATAATCATAGATCAATTGAATTCTGACTAATAAACAATCCTGTTACCCTAAGAATAAGTAGGAACTCAATTATTATTATTCTAATACCCAATAACGGTCGATTCAAATAAAATAAAACTACCTGAAATACGAAATCAACATTTATTAAGTATTACAATACCTTCTAATCAACATTTACTATTATTTCAATAATGGTACAACATACCTAACAGGTTTAACATTTTTAAATTGAAAAAAAAATATTTATAAAAACTTAAACTGAAAAGTGAAATAAAAAACACTACTTAATCATAAAAAAACAAAAAATTATTCTATTAAAAATTAACTTCTTCTAAATTAAAGTAATCAGGCATTTTAGTCATTTATAAAATTATGCCTTGATCTTTTTCTTAATTTTTGTACATATTTAGATGTACTTAATTCAATAAATTATTGAATTAAGCCTTTTTACTAAGGCTTAATTACTAAGTAATTTATTGAATTGCATCTAAATAATAAAAATAAAAAAAAACAATCAAGCACTAAACGTAACTAACTTATGTACTAAAAAGTAACTTATTTATGATATTAATTTGTACCGATTCATAAGTAGTTTAAAATTATTTATGAATTGTTACTATAAATTATTTTAATTATTATTATAAATTATTTTAAAACGAATTATGAATTGAGAAACGCATTTTCAAAAAATAAATTTAGGTGACAAAGAATACAATCATTTAACATAGTCTTGTTTTTTTTACTAACCATGGTACCACCATGATTATTTAAACTTACCCCATGGAAATGTGGCTGACTCTCTCACGCTAACCGACGAAGAAGACGAGGAAGAGCTAATTGAATAATACAATTATTATTATAACAGAATAATAACTTTTCCTATTTACGTAATTTCACATTTCGTTCGTTAGCAAAATATTATTTAGTAAAAAAACAAGACTATGTTAAATGATTGTATTCTTTGTCACCTAAATTTTTTTTTAAATGTGTTTCTCAATTCATAATTCGTTTTGAAATAATTTATAATAATAATTAAAATAATTTATAGTAACAATTCATAAATAATTTTAAACTAATTATGAATCGGTACAAATTAATATCATAAATAAGTTACTTTTTAGTACATAAGTTAGTTACGTTTAGTGCTTGATTGTTTTTTTTTTATTTTTATTATTTAGTTGCAATTCAATAAATTACTTAGTACAAAGGCTTAATTCAATAATTTATTGAATTAAGTACATCTAAATATGTACAAAAAATAAAAAAACGATCAAGTCATAATTTTATAAATGACTAAAATGCCTGATTACTTTAATTTAGAAGAAGTTAATTTTTAATAGAAAATTTTTGTTTTTTTATGATTAAGTAGATTATTTTATTTCACTTTTCAGTTTAAATTGTTATAAATATTTTTTTCAATTTAAAAATGTTAAACCTGTTAGGTATGTTGTACCATTATTGAAATAATAGTAAATGTTGATTAGAAGGTATTGTAATACTTAATAAATGTTGATTTCGTATTTCAGGTAGTTTTATTTTATTTGAATCGACCGTTATTGGGTATTAGAATAATAATAATTGAGTTCCTACTAATTCTTAGGGTAACAGGATTGTTTATTAGTCAGAATTCAATTGATCTATGATTATAAATGGTTTTTAATACAAAAAAAAAAACTACATATATGGGTTTTTACGACAGTAAATGTGACCATAAGCTTACCAAAAATGGATATACGACTTATACGGTTTTTTTAAAGTACATTTTCATGGGGTGTATTAACCATGAATTGATTTTTTCTTAGGCGTAAATCCAAGCTAACTTTAAAACTAAAGAAGATAGATAGGTTTTGATGATTTAACTTTTTTCATTTGAAAATTGTAAGAACCTTTCTCATAGATCATTTTTTTATAACTTCAAAAACAAAAAAGTTATGAATTTTTATGTAAAAAAAAAATAGTTTTTCTGCTCTCCTGAAAAGTCGGGTTTTGGTTTATTCGACCTTTCTACCCAAAGGTATCGAAGTAAACAAATGCGCCGGTATCTGTCTATCCCGCTCGCTCTTCTGCTTGTCGCTGCGCGCCAAATGCGAGCCTTGTGTGTCGGTCGTAAAGTGCTTCTTGCAATGAACATGGTTTATACACCAACGTCGCGAACTGCCTTTGGATTTACGACGTCGAATTCAAACTATGTTTAGGTGATGCATTTAACACGTTAGGGCGTATAAACCATTTACAATTAACGACTATTTTTACGCCCTGAGTTAATATAAATTATGGTCATTACATCATAACAAAACTACAAAAAAAAAACATTCGGCTTTTACATTGAAAATTTACCTTTTTTAAGAGGCTATGACCGAAAATTTCTGGGTCGTATTAACCATTTTTGTGCGAATTTCTGCATTTCGTATATACAGATCGATAGAGAAAAAAATTCTGAGAAAAATGGTATATATAACTCAATTTGGCCAAAATGGTTTATACGACCTTTCTACCCAAAGGTATCGAATGTATTCTGTCGGCGAATTTCTGAATAAAAAATCTTGTCAGTCCTACCACTTCAGAAATGCATTGTATATTTTTTTTTAAATGATTTATGTTCCTTAGTTAATACGTTATTAGAATGTTACTGCATGTTGTTAATAGGTACATACCTACTTCATGTATTAAACATTTGCATGCCATCATTACATGGCGGAATCTGTCATTGCACTATAGCGGTATCTACAAACGCCACATGCGAACAACGCGCCACACTGACGGCACGCAAATCCTGCATCTCGCAAGCAGAGTTTACCGCGCAACTAGCATAGACACAACAGCCCGACATGAATCAACGGGCAGTTGCCCGCCAGACACAATACCCGTCTGGTTGGAGGATACTCCATTTTCTATGGAGGTTGAGTGAACTTTATACCCTGTTCCTCATGCCTCTATAGTGCAATTTTGTACCTACCACATTTTATGCAAATAAACGATTTTTATTTGAGTGAAAAATTTGTCAGCTCAACAATGTAAAGAACAAAATGAAAGCCATTCCTAGTGTTAGTGTGTTACGTACCTAATTACCCCACAGTAAAGTTGTCAGAAATTATTATATCTAGCTCATCTGTACAACTTAGATGCAATGGTATGATTTAGAAAACCAATGCAAAAGCCTCCCAATCTTTGATCTATGAAATAGAAACCACCTAGTTGAAACTATCTAGTTGTAGGATCAAAATGTAGATAAAATTTGAACCTAGTTGATTGTCTCTTTAGCTGGATTTCGCTGGATTCCAGCTACGTTTAAAACTTACAATTAGTTATCTTTAACACACATGAGAAATTAAATAAAAAACACCCGTTTCATACACAAAACCCCTAAAAATATTTAGTTGATTTGTTTCAGTAGGATTTCTCCTACATCGTGAATGCGTTCAGAGTTACGAATCTCACATACACAAACACCCAAGCCGGGAAGCAGCTGTACTAGGTCATACAAATATTGTTCCGTTCGGGAATCCATCTCCCGTCGTGTTGGACCATAAATAATGAAGTATTGTGCATCAACACTGAGCTGTGATGGCCCAAAGATAACGGCCGCGATTTACGACTTGTAGGTCGTAGGTTCGAACCCAGACAGGCGCTCTACATTGGGAAAATAATTTCATCACCACTGCTCTCAAAATGGTGAAAGAAAACATCGTGAGGTTTCCTCATGATGCGTGTCTTAGAACCAAAAAATTCGAAGACTTGTGACATCCACTGGGACCGCGTTGTGGATTATGGCCTACTCCTTGTCACAGAGAGGAGGCCTGTGTGCCAGCAGTGGAAACATTATAGGCTGACTAGCAGCGCCCCGCGGTTTCACCCCCATAAGTGTCGATCATGTGGGAATATCGTGATAAAAACTATCCTATGTTCTCTCCTGGAACTCAAACTATCTCTATACCAAATTTCATCTAAATCGGTTCAGCGGTTTAAGCGTGAAGAGGTAACAGACAGACAGACACTTTCGCATTTATAATATTATTATGGATTATACATCAGCACTTTGCCTATGACCGACTGACCGTTTTATGCTTTGTGAAGGCGAGCCTGCGCTATTTATCGAGTTTAGTTTCAACTACGGGATGCCACTAAAATTAATCACTTAATAACCGAATTGCTCTTTGCTGAGCTGCGAACTTAATTGCATATCGGAATCGCAGTTGCTTTCATCTTCTACACTAAAACAATGTTAGTTGTTATTTTTTCTTGCCTTGTTTACCCAGCATGAACATTTGGCAAAATACAATAAGTAATCACCGATAAACAATATTGACAAAAACCGATACGAACGGAAAACTACAGATTTAAAGGTTAAGAAAATTTTCAAATGCATGGAAACTGTGCTTCAATTGGAACGCACTTTTTTGTGTTTACCAAGTATAGACGTCTGCTTCAGTAGCCTTACGTAGCTTGATAATGGCCGTGCTAGTGGTAATGTTTTAAAAATTATTCGGAAATTATGGATTTCGATTATCTACCTACGTAATTATATCAAAACTCGTCATCCCCTCGTCTGTTAGGCAGAATTTTTATGATCGGTTACAATAGATAAAGTAATTGTGTCTCATTCGTGACAGTCGAGCTCTTAAGCATCATGTTTAGGGCAAATATAGTACATTACTGCAGCGGCCAGCAAAAGAGGCATTGATGGACGAACGTGTAAATGTTGGGCCGAGGCGAAGCCGAATTAGTTAGTTGTGGCCAAGGCTTGTATAGTACTTTTCTCAAATAATGCGCGGAAATTAAAACTAAGTAGTACCTAGGCAGAACTTTTTTGTCAAATACAATCACTTTTCAAAATCAATGACAAACAACGAACAACCATAATTTATCCCGCGTTAAAATGTTCATTTGTTTTTTTATTTCAATAAACAGCATAATATTTTCAAACCAGTTCAAAATTTAAATAAAACCTTTGTTAAGTTACCTCCATGGTTGTTATGTTTCGGAGTAAAAGATCGTTCCATTTTTGACTTACGTATTACGTTTGACGTTCCATTTTTGTTTACACGTTCGTCCATCAATGCCTCTTTTGCTGGCCGCTGCAGTAGTGTACTATTTCTTTCCTTTTTTCCTAACCCTTACTCGTAAACAGCGATAAACCTATGAGTGACCCAAAAACTGCTACAGTAAAGGATTATAATCTCATCAAGAAGACGGATTGGTGAACACAGTTCGGCAGCTCGACCTACATAATAATCATAGATTGATAGCAAAAATTCTTTCAAAACAAAGTTCCCTGTTTTATAATTCCCGGTCCTTTCTCCCGGGATTAGTGTCAGGGGATATGTCTCAAACTTTTCCCGCAAACAGGGAAACTTTTGGTCCTTTTGATCCGAAGTGACGTAAGAGAAGACAAATAGACGTGTCGTGTTCTATAGAAGTTCTGAGTTAGCAGATGATGAAGCGATCGGGTTTCGTAAATGGCTTTTTGAGGTGTGGAATATCCGGATATTGGGAAGGCTTTGTCTTGTCGTACTAGTTTATCATTTGGGATCGTCTGAAAAGATGATGTTATGCCATATAAGGAATGTGAGATCATTATGTAGGTATATATGTATAAAGAAGTAATCCAGCTAAATCTTTTTTGAAAATAGTTTTTTTGTTTCCATATTCTTCTTTATGATACGATATTTTTTTTCTTTTTGCGTTTTAGCATAATGTTTATTATTTTATCGTTTGGTTTAATGTTCTGCTGCCTTGCCAGGAAGGTTCAATCGAGCGTTGTAAGGTTATAAATAAATTGTTCTTACGTCCAACAAATCCAGATTAAAAAAGAAGAAAATCTATACTTAAATACTTACTTAATAATACAAACATAAAAAAACACACACACAAACAAACCCACGATCACACACTAATACAGTCACCAAACACATACAATTGCACAATACACAGAGCTGCTAATTACTTTTCATGTCGTTGTTTTCACTTTGTTCCTAATTAGTTTTATTAGTTTAATTTTAATTGTTACAGTCTCAATAGTGTATAAGCTATCAATTAAGGGAAAGAGCGAGACAACCCCAACACAAGTATTATTCATTACTTACTGGGGCTGTCTCAATCACATCTGCAAATGTAACTGTTTGAGACCCAATAAACAATTTTTTTTTATTTATTTAAATACTGGCGCCGCGCCGCCGAGGCTCGTAAATTCAAAAGAAAAGAATATCGTAACAAACAACAAATCCATAGAGAATATCCAATAAAGAACTCCAATATAGAACAATTAAGAAAATATCCCGAGAACAATATAACAATAATTGGACCAAAGAAAGGGAACAATTTCAACAAGTTGGAAAAAATAACGTCGGAATTTCAATCGTCTCGGCGCTTTATGCACTTTTCTTTTCGTCCTGTTTCTCAGCGACGCCATTGTCCCGACATTTTATTAGTTCCAAGGGAGAAATGTATTATTTTTCCTCGAGTTTTTTTACGACACGGCTCTCAGTATTTTTTGATAAATAATATACGTACCTTGTGTATGTACAGACGCCAGCACATCAAGCTACCCTAAACTGTCAAATTTTACCAATCAACTTTGAACCTTATTCTTTAGCGATAAAGTTGAAAATCTATTAAAGAAATTTGACAGATTGTAGTAGCTTGATGTGCTGGCGTCTGTACACTTGCGTAAGATTTTGCGGTATTTATGTGGTGGAGTTTCTGAAACCTGTAATTTAAGTCGTTATACCGAAAAAGTCTTCGAATCCACTCAACGTCAGTCAGTGTATAATACCCGGCACGTAAGTTGGCAAGATATTTTGTAGTGGGGGAAGTTCGCGCATGCACAATTTCATACATTTTTACATGCGCGAACTTCCCCCACTACGAAATATCTTGCCAACTTACGTGCCGGTAACTGTATAGTCGTCAATTTTTTTCTCAATTCAAGCAGGTTTTCGGTGAAGGGACGTAGGATACGGGTGAAGTTTCTTCGAGAATTATGTATTCTCTTTAGGGCCGATTTTTCCAACGCCGGATAATTTTATCCGAGGAATAATTTTGAATTTTTGACAGTTCTTCTATACAAAAGCTGTCAGACGTCAATTTTATTCTATGAATAAAAATTATCTGTCGATTGAAAAATCCGTCCATTATAATTATTTTTTGGTTTCGATTTGTCCGACAGTTGTCACTTATCAGACCATCACATAACCTTTTGGAGAATAATAATATGAAAACCTCTTTGTTTTCTTTTGATAATAAATTCAATATAAGAAAAATATAATAGAGTAAAGTGAATAAACCGAACAAAAAGCATATGGAATGTTGTAGTTTTGAAAGCATAAATACCAATATTAGCCATGTTGTAAATTCTTTAATAGGGTATATGTAATCGCGCTCGTGATCAGAAAAGTTAAAACAATCTCATAATATTGTTAAAAAAAAAATTATTGTGTTTGTGTTTTTCAATTTGTCAAAAGAGAAATTACCCCGATAATCAATAAAACTGGCGCAACCACCAGAGGAAGCTTAGTAAATAAATCTATACTAATATTATAAAGAGGTAAAGGAGAAGGGAAAGACGCCATAGTTTCCTGGGCCCAGGTGTTAACTCAATCAAACTAGATTTATTTATAAGTGGATATAATAACAAGGCCTCACTGAAAATTTGGTGAAATTTGGCTATCCAGGAATCAAGTTATATGAAATATAGTAAAAGTGAGGTTACATTATAACATTGTAGTTTTTTGATGTTATTTGCGAAATATTTTTGAATGGTTTTGGTTGTATAATGGTTTTACGCATGGAGTGCAAGTAGAGAGCCTCCATGTGCGACGTGTTGAAGATCCTGACACGTTTAGATTGAGAACGGTATTCTGAGATTTTACCGATTTATTCAGTATCGATTACTTAGAATTCAGGCATGTACTTTATCGATTATTTAGTTTTACAACTTAATTTAATTTTTCTCGCTTCCTAGATAGAAACATGGTACTGTATTTTGTGATTTCCTTTAGAAAAATATAACGGTTTTTTTAATACCCATTTCAACTAGTTAACTGCTGGGCCCAGGATTTCCCTTCTCCTTTGTAAGTTTGTATGTTTGTAAGTTTGTATGTAGGGGGTAATCTCTGGAACTACCAGTCGGATTTGAAAAATTCTTCTTGCATTTGATAGCCCAATTCTTGAGGACGGCTATAGGCTATGTAACATCACGCTATGACCCTTAAGTAGGGTAATATTGGGCATTCTATGCCACTGTCGGCAAGTAGCTCGGCTAGTGCGCCTCGCTACGCGCCAGTGGCATAGAATGCCCAATATTGAACGATCGACTCGACTGCAGAGTAAATTACTGTACTCACCTAGAGATCATGCAAGTTATACCACTGGCCGCCAGTAGCTAGGCGAGTTCGCCTTGCTACATGACTGTAGCGTAGAAAACCGAATAATGAACGATCGCCTCCATACCTATTCCTACACTCAACCAATGATCATGCGAGTCTGTAATCGCTCTAACGATCGCTCTATCGCGAAAAAGATTGCGGTACTGTTTCTGTTTATAAATATTAATGTAACAAATACATTTACTCATTGCCAATCAGTTTGTTACCAAGTGTAATCATGAAGTTTGTAAAGCAACCACAATCGCTGCATGTTAAAACAATCTGCGAGGATGTTTGCAAGACTAGTTTTCGTCATGGAGAATTGTTACCTAACTCAGTTCGATGTATCATTTGCGGACCATCCAATTGTGGAAAAACCAATTTATTGATTGGTCTTCTCATACACGAAAATGGATTAAGATTTGAAAATGTTTATGTTTATTCGAAAACTCTTTACCAACCCAAATACATTTTTTTAGAAAAAGTGTTACAGCGAGTGCCAGGTATTTCACTCCAGAAATATCATGGAAATGAGGAAGTGCTAAGAGTTCAAGACGCTAAACCTAACTCTGTGATAATATTTGATGATGTTGCTTGCGAAAATCAAGATAGCATGCGTGATTATTTCGCAATGGGAAGACACAAGTTCATCGATTGTTTTTATCTAAATCAAACTTATAGTAAAATCCCTAAGCAGTTAGTAAGAGACAACGCGAATTTAATCATACTTTTTAAGCAAGATGACATTAATTTGCGTCATATTTATGAAGAACATGTCAACACTGATATGACATGGACTGAATTTCGTGAAATGTGTTCCAAAATATGGAATGAGCCCTTCAATTACGTAGTAATTAATAAAGATTGTTTAAAAAATAAAGGATGTTATAGAAACAAATTTGACACCTTTGTAGTCTTTGATTAAGAATATGGTTATTTAAGTCCGTTACCTTCGTGATATTATTATTCTTCAGACATCGCTTAATCAATCACTATCGGTTCGTTTTTCTGCAATGGAAAAATCGCTAAAAAGACAAATAGTAGTTGCTGTCGACGCTGTTAAGAAAAAAGTACGAAAAATGAGAGATGTTGAGATTAACAATCAGCAAACACTGGAATCAGTTTTCAAGCCTGTAACAGAACCACTCAACCAGATTGCTAATGCCAGTAAACAGACGTCTTTCCCGAGTCCTACAAAAAATGAAAAACTTCCGTTTATTGATAAAACTTTGCAGAATGAAGAAGCCAATAATAACAAAGACAATACAAACGAATATGAATCTGATATCGAAAGTGACTCTTCATATAAATCATTAGTTGAAAACAACCCAGGTCGTGACACGTCATCCTGGTCAGTATCCTCAGAAGCACTGTCAGATATTCCATTCGGTGTCAGAGTAGAGAACGGGAAATTGATGTTAGGTTCTGCTCGTATAACGATCAGCGATGAGTTTATCACTGTAGCTGGACGCAAATACCGAAATACGTCTGGTTTGAAACAGTTGTTACTGAAGAAGAACGTAGATTTAAGCATGGTTACAGAGAGTGACATGCAGCATTATAAGTCAATGCTACTCGATACAAACGCACATCGACGAGACTATGAACCGGATAAACCAATAAAAAGTAATAAAGGTCAAAAGTATATGCAAGTTATTAAGCCTCTTTTCAAACTACAAAGTACAATTCAGACCCCTCAATCGAAGGGAAAAGGTCTACCCTTGACAAAAATGTGGAAGAAAAAGGTCGATTTTGTATATTGGGACGATCCAAATGAACTGGTGGATAGGTTAAAATTATTAATTGCATCTCGAGATGCTGGTAACACAGGATTAGATAATGAAATTATATCTATCATTGAAGAATTACGTGAAAGTAAAATTATCAATAAATAAAACACCTATGTATTTAAAAATGTGTGTTCATTTTATTATAAACCTCACAACACAATACACCTTAAACATGAACGTAGATAAATTCGGACATTATATTCATAAAAGAATGCGATTATCAGAGTTATTTGAGATCAATGAAAATACATTATTAAAATCAGAAAACGGAGATTTTGATTTAAAAACATCAAGACTGAGAGGAATTAAAAATCCAGTAGAAGCTGCCGATGCAGTGAACAAGGATTATGTAGATCGATTGAGTGCCAATATGATAAAAGAATTTAATACACTTATTGGTACATTGCGTTCACAATGTATTAAAGACGCACGGGAATCAGTTCAGGTTACTTTAAAAGCCGAGATAGCTGCGACTTTACGTCATTTGCAAGATAAGTTTTATACTAAAGCAGAGGTTGATAAATTACTTCAAAAAACTCAGTAATGGCAAAACAGCAAATTGTTAATGAAATACACAAAGCAGCACGAAGAAATTTCCTTAGACGTCCTGTCATTCTAAAGGGAATTGATGACTTGTGGCAAGCTGATCTGATGGACATGCAAAACCTAAAGAAATATAATAAGGGTTACAGTTACATTTTAGTGGTGATTGACTGCTTCTCAAAGTATGCTTGGACAGAGCCACTAAAAACAAAAAATAAACTTGATGTTACTCGTGCATTTCAACAAATATTGATTAACAGCAAACGTAAACCTGACAATTTACAAACGGACATGGGAACAGAGTTTTATAACAACTCATTTCAGATGCTTATGAAGTCTCACAATATTAACCATTATTCATCATTTTCTACCAAAAAAGCTTCGATTGTAGAGCGGCTGATTAAAACTATTAAAAATAAATTATATAAATATTTTAGTCTGAATGGAAACTATAAATGGTTAGATTTACCGTTACAACATACATTAAAGATATATAACAACACAAAGCATCGAACAATTAGAGTTAAACCTAACGAAGTGAATAAAGCTAATATGTCAGTTATAGAAGAAAATATAAAAAAATCATTTAAACATGCACCTATTTGTAGAAAACCTAAGTTCAAAGTGGGTGATTTTGTTCGGATCAGTAAATACAAACACCAGTTTGAGAAAGGATATACACCTAATTGGTCAACTGAAATATTTGCCATAAAAAAGATTAATTTTACCATACCTGTAACGTATCATTTAGAAGATCAGCGAAAGCAAGCTATATTGGGAACCTTTTACGAGCAAGAACTTCAAAAATCGAAATATCCTGGTGTTTATTTGATAGAAAGAGTTTTAAAAAGAAAAGGATCAAAAATTTTCGTGAAATGGTTGGGTCTAAACAATGAAGAAAACAGTTGGATTAACAAAACTGCAATCGTAGGTTAAAAATGATATTAATATAAACATTATTTTTGCACTATTTCCATCATTACAATTCGGACAATGCAAGGTGGTGAACTGGTTAATACATTAATTAATAATCTACCGTTCGAACTTCATTTGCCTGGTTATAATTATTGCGGACCAGGAACAAAACTCGAGAAACGATTACAACGAGGTGATCGCGGTGTGAATAAGCTAGACAAAGCTTGTATGCATCACGACATTGCCTATGCAAACCATACAGACTTACCCAATCGCCACAAAGCCGATTTACAACTACTAAATATGGCTAAACAAAGACTTAAGTCGAAAGATGCTGGAAAAGGTGAAAAACTGAGTTCATGGATAGTGAGCAAAGTTATGAAAGCCAAACTGAAATCTGGTTCCGGTGTTAAAACGTTTAAAAGTTTCGTGTCAAAAATAAAATCAACGATCAAGAAACTGAACCCAAAGGATAGCAAAACATTAATCAACGTTGCTTACGCAGCGGCAAAAAAAATATTTCCAAAAATCTCAAAAATTCGAGTACCGCGAGTGATACCGTTACCAAAGACTGGAGGAATTCTACCATTAATCCCAATTTTTGCTGGTTTATCGGCTTTAGGAACTTTAGCTGGTGGTGCGGCGGGTATTGCAAAAACTGTTAACGATTACAAAGCTGGTCAGCAAAATTTGCAAGAAACAGTACGACACAATAAGGCTATGGAGTCTTTAAAGTTAGGCAAAGGTTTATACATTAAGTCACATAAAAATGGTAAAGGTTTATTTATAAAATCTTCAAAAAACTAAGAAATAAGCTACCTAATCGTCCTCTAACTAATGTAGATATCCAAAAGGATGCACGTAACATTCCCTACTTTCGAGGAGTCTACATGAAGGATCAATTACCAAGGATGCCAAAACGGATTGAATGTGGTGTCGTTAACTTGGATAATTATAAAAATGCTGGGACACATTGGGTAGCTTATGTTAAAGTTAACAACTATTGTGAATATTTTGATAGCTTTGGGGATTTGAAACCTCCATTGGAACTAATGCGATATTTTAAGAAATGTAATGTTTTTTATAACTATACTAGATATCAGAAATTTAACACAGAAAACTGTGGACACTTATGTTTAGAATATCTAAGGACTTTTTGGAATAAAAATGTATAAAAATTATGATTTTCTTTTATTTCAACCATTTGCAAGATGTCACTCACATTATCAATAACTGGAAACTCGTCAACTTTATCTACGTACTATCCTAACACATTGCAACTAAATGAACAGTATGAGTGTGCCTTATTGCATTTCTCAACATTTAATTCTATTCCAAACATTGACGAAACGAATAATAAGTTCTATTATGGTTCTAACGAAGTAATTGAAATACCGGAAGGCACCTACGAATTGCAAGATATTAATGATTACCTAAAATCTAAAATTAAAGATGCATCAATCAAACTGCAGTGCAATAACAATACATTAAAAACTACTGTATTCTGTACAAAAAACATAAATTTTAGTAAAGAAGATACTATCAGAAATTTATTAGGTTTTAATAAGCAGATCTTGGAACCAAATAAATGGCATGTGTCTCAGTTTCCAGTCAACATTTTACCTACGACAGTGATCAGGATCGAATGTGATATCGTAAGCGGCTCGTACACAAATGGAAAACCGAGTCACATAATTCACGAATTCGCACTTAACGTACCTCCTGGCTATAGGATTATAGAAATTCCGAAAAACGCAATATACTTTCCAATCAACCAAAACAACATAAGCTGCATACATATCCGGTTGATAGATATAAATAACCGCTTAATAAATCTACGTGGTGAAGAAGTGCAGCTGTATTTGCATCTTAGAAGAAAAAAATGATTGACTACAATAAATATGTGCATCAAGAAATTCAAAATATCAGTCCCGCTCAAGCATCCGACCAAATAAGAGCTCGCCGTAAGAAGAAAATAAAATTAACCAAAGACAACAAGGCATTTCTCAAAGTGATCGGTTTGCTAAAATGAATATCTTAGACGTTTTATCCGCTCCGACTTATGATACTACGGTTGAAGGAATTGAATTTCATTCTTACAAGCCCTATGTGACTAGTTTCAACAGAAACGATGAAATTCGCATACCTATTAACCAACAGGACTTGTACATCCTTCCATCAGCGAGTACCTTGTATTTGGAAGGATCCGTTATTGTTAGCAAAAAGGACATGAAAGATAAAGCCACTAGTGTTCAATTCACGAATAATGCTCTACTCTACTTGTTTCAAGACATAAGGTACGAGCTAAACGGAGTGGAAATTGATAGAATAAAAAATGCTGGCGTAACTACCACCATGAAATCGTTAATATCAATGAATGAGAATGAATCAAAGACATCGAATTCGTGGGGCTGGAATATCGATGGTACAAAAAACATTGACGGAGGTAATTTTTCTGCTTCTATACCACTCTGTAAAATCATCGGTTTCGCAGAGGATTTCAAGAAAGTCGTTATAAATAGCAGGCACGAACTGATATTGCTACGAAGTAACACTAACCTGAATGCTGTAAAACTTAACACCGGTGAAATTGTAGAAGACGTTCAGATAAATAAAATCATTTGGCGTGTACCGCACGTTAAAGTGTCTGACAAAGAGAAAATAAATTTGCTGAAACTATTAGAGAAAGATCGACCACTCCAGATGATATTCAGAAATTGGGATCTGTACGAATATCCGGCTTTACCTAAAACTACAAAACATACCTGGTCAATCAAAACATCCTCGCAAATAGAGAAACCAAGATACATTATTATGGGACTACAGACAAATAGAAAAAACAATGGCAGTTCTGATATGTCTCAGTTCGATCATTGTCATGTTCGTGATGTTAGAGTGTACCTCAACTCTACTTACTTCCCGTATGAAAACCTAAATGTGAGTTTCGCGAATAATAGAATTGCTTTATTATACGAGCAATACGTCAGATTTCAACAGTCTTATTACGGACGTCGACCGGAGCCCTTATTAAGTGAAAAACAATTTAAAGATTTGGCACCACTATTTGTCATCGATTGCTCTAGACAAGCTGATAATGTAAAGACAGGCCCTGTTGTGGACGTAAGAGTGGAAATTGAGAGTGATTCGGAAATACCAGATCAAACTTCTGCGTATTGTCTTATATTGAACGACTGTATTATTGAATATAAACCTTTAAGTAATACTGTGAGGAAAATATCATGAATCCGGATACTGTCATAGTAGATGTTCAAGGATTTAAAGACCAGTACAATAATTTTATAATAAAAGAGTTAGCTTTTGCTACCCGTGATTATACCCAAACATTTTTAATAAAACCACCATACTTGTTTAAACACTTAACAAGCGATGAAAAGAGGCAAGTTAAATGGCTGGAAAGAAACAGAGGTATTTTTTGGAACGAAGGGTACATCGACTATAGAGAATTTCGTCGTATAATCGTTCCCTATCTAGAAAATAAGGAAATCGTTGTTAATGGTCTGGAGAAAGTAAAGTGGATAAAGGAACTTTGTGAGAACTGTAAAGTATCAGACCTTGGTACTGAAAAATGTCCTAACTTCTTTATTTTACATAAAAGATACTGTGAAGGAAGAACTAATTTAAATTGTAATAAACATTTAAAGCATTGTGCTCTTAAAAATGTGTTATGTATAAGAAAGTATTTAGAGTTATAAATGTGTACCTACTTATAAGGTTATTGGTTTCATAAATAAAAAATAATTTGTATGGTAAAACTTCTTTTATTTTGTTAAACACCCAACACGTCTTCAAATAAAACAACCACTAAGAATTTACCTAAAGAACTGCTTACGCAAACAGTTAAGTATTAAAAATCACTATCTATTAAAGATTTAGATATTTTTTTAACTAAAGATTCAGTTTCGTCCATAACATTGTCGATAGCGTCTTTAACAATGTATTGAGCACTTATAATAACGTTCTCACTATCACTGTCACTGTCACTGGTTTGCGGATTGTTATTGCACAGATCTACGACTGATATTTTAATTAATTTGATCCCTCGTCGCTGTAATCTACTCATCACAAAAGATTTAGTTGGATTTTGCTTCTTCGACTTTTCCCTGCATCGTTGTTTTGATTTCTTTTCTTTCGTCACTTGTTTGATGTGCTCGGGTTCGTTGTGAAGCGTTTCGGAGAATCCTTCATAAGGATTTTGAGCGTACTGGCTAAACATAATCTCTGATTCTGTAATCTGGAACAAAAATAGACACTCATGTTGATATCGTGATGCAAAAACGAATTGTCTGCGGGTTAAAATATTCATAGCAGATTCACTAATAACTGTGACCAACATTGCTGCGAATTCAATCTCTAGTTACTAAACAATATAAAAATAAATTAGGAAACTTACCGATGACATGCCCGCAAAAAGTACGACACTGTGTGCTTAGTACAAGTACTCGAGATGAGTATTATTTCGTAAATGGCAAAAAAATAATAAAACCATCGCATGAATTCACAATTTATAAATGAAACGTTGGTTTATTATTATAATGTTAACTAAGCATTTGTAAGGGCAATGCACTGTTGTGTGTTTGTACGATCAGCGTTATGCAATTGACGCAAACATGGCTCTTCGAAATTTGTATAATCAGTCTTATTGTATTAGGGTCAGTTCACACCGCGACGCGACGCGACGCGCAGTTTTCAAGATAGCAATACAATTATAGACCTTATCTACTGCACAAAAAGGTACACATCAGTGAGGAGGGCCGCGCGGCGTAGCTCGACGTAGTAGACACACAGAATTATGTACTTTTTTGTGTAGCAGGTAAGGTCTATAATTGTATTGCTATCTTGAAAACTGCGCGTCGCGGTGTGAACTGACCCTTACGTACAAAATACATTTTACCTCTGACAAATGAACGACAAGTTTCAACAAGTTTCGACAAGTTTCAACGTGCATTTCATGTTGAAAATTGAATCTTGGTCGGGTTTCATTTTATTTAACCAACTACAAAAAAGGAGGATGATGTTTTAAAACATAAATTAAACAAGTATTCATAATATTCACATTTTATTTACATTTTTACATTAACTTTAAGGTTTTTAAAACTAAGAATTATATTTATCATACATTAAAAAGTTACCTAGGTATATTTTTAAGAACTATATTAAGATTATATTACATAAGTTACATTAATTATAATCGAACTCTATTACTAATTAGCATAATCTTAAAATTCATTTTCGCTCTTTAAAATAAGTGAGTGACCCCAGGCTCGCGTTGATATTCGATCTACAGATATTGACCGTTTATCATCATTTCGAGATAAGGCAATTTTGTTGACACTCTTAGTAAATATTTCGTGCTTTATGGATTTAAACATAATATTTTTTCTACGAATAATTCCACCATCTAATAAAATATTTTCATAATCTGATATATTTAAGTCTCTTACTACACTTGATTTGACTCCTTTTGCTTTTTTAATGATTTTATCGACTGTTTTTATTGAGTAAAGTTTTGATCTCAAACCAACAAAATCTGAGATATATTTTCCTCCCATTTCGTCTTTGAACAAACCTGGAACTTTTTTGTTCATAATTGGTATGTTAAAATCATTTTTATCATCATAGTTACTGGTGTCGAAATATTGCAAAAAATTATACTTCAAGTCACGATAAAAATCAAACGTGGATATTTTATAGACAAACGAATCGGTATCTGTATAACACAGCTGCACTCGGTCTTCATAATAAGGTTTTACAATATTGTAATGAAAGTCATACATATGTGTCTTAGAAAGTTCTAATACAGTAAATCCAATATAAATAGGTTTATCTAAAATAATTTGGTCAGGTTTCATTTGTATTGCAACTAAGTTTTCAGTTAGAATAGAAGCGCTATGGAAATAGGGGTTGGCTACAAGTCTCTCGGAGGATATAAATTTCTTAGTTCGGTTAGATTGATCGCACCATTGATTAACTAAATGAACGGTTACTCTATTTTCAGTATTTTCTAATGTCTTACCAAAAACACTGTTGTTTAACAACTTAAAAAAGTCTTGTTCGAAAGAACTTTTTGCCTTTTGCCTTAATCGAGTGTTTAATTCTATGTACTGTTTTAAATAGGGACTTTGCCTGAAAGTAATAGCTTTATGAACTTTACGTAATATTAAGCCATGTTCTAAACACTTTTTTAAATGAACGTAATGTATTACGTAGTTGTACTTATTATGCAAATTTGCAACTAGTTTCTTCGTTTTACCTCCTGGAGGTATACATTTTTCAGGACAAAATGGTAAATCATTGTGGTGTTTGTGTAAATGTTCAGGATAAAAAAGATCTACTTCTAATATAAAGCCCCACTCAGAGTTATCCTCGACATTTTCAACACGAAAATTAGTTATTTCATTTTCATCAAGAAATCTAAAACTAGAATATGGTAAATACTGACACATGCTAAAACCGTATAGGTTATTACAGTCTAGATATACTATGAAACTCTGAGGCTGTGATGCATTATGTTCCGGCATGTATTTGTGATTTGCTTTTGCATACCGATGGGAACACATGCACAAACCCCCTCGTATACCGCTTTGAATCATTCTGACGATAGCTAAATCCGAAATCAGTTCTAACTGAACACCTGTTTTTAGCAACATTGCATCGAACGATAAACTGGGTGCAGTTATGTAAAAGGCAGGATCGAGTTTGTAATATTGTTTACATGTTTTCCGAAACTTTTGAAATATGTCTGTCAACAAAAGCACGTCTGTTTTTAAGTATAGATCTGTATACTCGCCTAGGTCATTAATATTGAATTCAGTCCAAACATTCTGAGCATGAGTATAATCCTCATCGCTAATACCTTCGTTAGTCAAAGAATTATGGAAATAATATTTAGATGGTAATGACTTTTGATCGTAACATTTCCAATCTTTCATATAGTCATACGGGTACACACCTTTACGAGTCAGCAAACTAAATTGTGTTTCATCAGTAAAAATTGATTTAAGGTTAACAAAATCGTCTTCTTGCAATGTTTTAGCAAGTTTGTCTAAACTAGTTCCTAAAAAGTTGAAGGAATCTAAAAACCTTATTTGTATAAACTCGTTATCAGCAATAGAAATAAACTTTGTAAACGATATATATTTTTCCTTAGTCTTGGGTATTATTTTAATTTGTCCTGGAATTTCGCCTAACTTTTTAATAAATAAATGACAATCGTATCCAGATAAGTTATGAAAAAATACTGGGATGAATTTTGGTACTTTGTGTTGTAGGTTGCAGTGTCGATGTGCTGCACCTCGGTACCGGCCTGTAATATGACAGTGATCCCTTACTCTATCGGTCAACAGAAAATTTTCACAAATGTAGCACTTAACAGCGTGTTTGAAATCAAGAGCATCTATTTCTGTGAATATCATAGGCTCGTTTTTAGTTAGAATTTTGTGTATTGCTTTAGCATCTTCAGTCAGTAAATGTATAAATTTTGAAACACAATCTTTTCCGCGATAACTTCTATAGCCGCCAACCCTATCGTTAAATGATGACACTACATTATAGGCGAACGCGGCCGCCACGTGACGATGTGAGTATGACGTGTTAGCGGTGTTGAATTCATCGCCGGAAATCGGTTCGAGTATCGTTTCGAAATCGGCGTAAATGACGAAAGGAATGTTTTGTTTTCTATCATAATTTTTGAATTTTAAAAATGTTCCTTTATCTGGTAATACTGTGGCAATCCCTCCACACAGATGAGATTCAATTCGGCTGCGCGTTGGAAAAAACAATAAGCACGTTTCGCAAAAGTACAGTTTACCATGATGTTTGGTTATCTGGTTTCTGACTAGACGAGGCAAATCATTGATAAGACAATAATGAGTATTAGTATTATTTTCTAAGAACAATAGATGGATGCTCTTAGATTTATGATTCGATGTTGAATACAAAGGTCCAATGATAGTCTTCTCATTTTTTAAACCATACACGTAAATATTCAAAAACGGATTATTCTTCTCAAAGACAGCTATGTCCGAAAATGTTATTGGAAATGTCAAACCATCAACATTCAAAACATCCTGAAAGTAGGGATAAGATGAAACTCTGTCGGGATGTTGGTTGGTGGGGTACAGAGCCGCCACTACGCACCATAAAAAACAATACTCATCATTGTTACGAATATTCAAACAAGCTTTTTTATTTTTTAAACATTTTGGTAAGGTTATAAATTTAGATCCGCCGAGAGGTTGATATTTGTTAATATTTATTTCTACATGGGAATTGCTCGAAAATGTCCAACCACTATCTCTCTCCTGAAACTCTTCAATTTTCTTTAACAGTGAATCAACCGTTGCTTTATAAATTGAATCAAAATCGTAATTAAAGTTAATAATAATGTTTTTTGTAGCGAAGGATTTCATTTCCTTTTGATCATTTTTAAACATAAGAAAAAAAGAAAAAAGTTCGAAATTTATTTTCACAGCTGTATGTTTCAATAATGAGCGGTTTATTAGAGTTTTAACTTGTTCACTAATATTATTGAGAAACATTTCAGGAAAATTATTTATTTGTTCGCCAGTTGCGATGATCTTGTAACTAACAATTCGTTTTTTAAACGCAGAATTAATAATTGCGACATTGTCAAAAATAGTGGTCGCACTATTGTTTTTATGAACATTACTACGTAAATGACCAGACCATTGACGATTATCTACAAATAAGTTGCAAACCGAACAGTGGGGCATTATTTTACTAATCGAAATTAATTATCTCCCAAAAGGTATAGACGCTAAACTCGCAATGAAACGATCTTACCCAAGTATACCGACTAATGAACAATCGAAGTAAGTGTAGTGTGTCGAAATTATCAAATTGTTTAATCTGGACCAGGTCTGCATACGTCTTCAAGTTTGATGATTACTTATTCATCAACCAGTGCACCTGGTTAGGTATCAATGTGTTTCTGAAAAAAAAGAAAGATCGTTTAGTACCTATTTTTAGTGAAAATCAACAACATTTTAAACGAAAATACGAATTTATTCAATAATTACCTTTTTGTTCTTAATGTTGTACATAAATGTTCCAATTTTATGTAGTTCAAATGTGAGGGTGTATTCAGATCACAATACTAAACGCCAGGTACTAGCTGCTTCGGGTATTATAAGAGTTATTTCGACATTCGCTGTGAATCCATATATTTTTAAATGATTAATGAATTTACACTCCGTCACGCGTCGTAGCTTTGAGATAATGTTAAATTAATTTTTAGTTTTTTGACTTTTAAACGTTACTAACTAACGAAGTATTCGTTATTGACTACCTAGTCATACGATCAACGATCAATTCCCGAAAATCAATAAAATATTTGGTTAAAATAATTGGTATTGCGTAAAACATTACACGTGTAACCTTGTTTCTTTTTATTCGTCAGCTAAGTTGCATTCGCAACAGTAAGCTATTTTAGTCAAGGTTGTCACGCATACATATTAAGGTATGGATAAGTATCAGAAACTAGGTATACTATCACGAAATAAATAAAATGTAGTAAGAATATAGGTTTCTAACCTTAAGAAGAGAATTAAAAATTAAGTTCATTTAAAATTTCTTACTGTTACAAGTTAACTTATATCCTGTACCTACTTCACTCGAGCATAAAAGTATCACAACAAGTAAAACTGGGATGTATAACATGATAAATACTAATGTTATGATTGTCTCTAGATTGCCAAATAATTAAAGCAAGAATATTCCCTATTAGCGTTGTTGATAACTTATCTACTGGTCAACGTTTTGTCAACCCTAAGTCGTTTCGCAGTGTCGTCAATCGATGCTACCTCAAACATCCTTAGTCTTCACTTTTTGATCAAGTATAATGCGTCTAAGGAAAAAAGTTGTTTTACACAATATTATATGAACGGTTGCTGTCATTTTTAACATAGTGAATTATCGTTCGTTTTCTGATTTATAAGCTACATGTTTTCGAAGTACTCGGTACAAACTAACTGAAGTCTACAAGTGTGGAAGTAATCTTCAAGAAGTGTTCTGCGATCCTGCTGCGTTATCCTATCAATATCAGTGTTGATAACTAACCGCTGCCTGCTGCCGTCAGTCACTACGCCTGCCAGCCTACCATATCGATTGGACATAATTGGAAAATGTAAGTATAAAACATTCCACTCGGTACATAGTTCAGAGACCTGACCCGATGTACTAATTGTAATAATTATGTTTGACTATTATTTTGTTGTATCTTTATTTCAGGTCTGACTCTGAGTGCGAGTACTTTCAACAAGCTCCGATCGCCGATCAGAAAACCAAATCCGGCCGCAAACCGCCTGCAGACAACAATAGGAAACGCAAGTCGCACCCACCATCAACGAATTTAATTCGTACGAGGTAAACAAACTATTCAATCATTTAGTTCGCCATACCAGTTAAAAATCAACAGTCATTTTTATTCGTACGTCTCTCGTGTTCTGCAAGTACCTATTTTGACTGAGTGTGTATTTTTTTTCCTTTGCGTATCTAAACGGTAAATGTACTCTGTGTGTGTATGATGAACTAATAGAAGCTTTCGATGTTGTTTCAGTAAAAAAACCAATACTGATAATGATGTATTCGGTATCAGTAACAACTACGGGTCTGACACCGTGCCAAAAGACGATTCATCGAGTACATGTCTATCATCATTCTTCGTTAACCGAGTCGCCAACGGCTGCGAGCGGCGCACAGCGAGCATCAACGGAGAGTACTACATCGACTGCAAGGTGTACAAGGCTGACGACGCACGCCACACCGACTCCCTGGAGCTGTGGAAGAAGGCGCTTGTGCGACTCAAGTTGCAGACCGACGCGGATTCGTCTCAGTGGCGAAAACTACAAGAGTTCGTGCGCTCGGTAGATACTTTATTCCTAGAAAAACCAATGTTTTACGAAAAATAAACTAAATATAATAATGTACCTTGTTTATTATGCAGATCTACTTCAAAGCAGTGAGATAAAAAGTCGTTTCAAATATTGAGACGCATGTCAAAAACACCAAGTCGTTTCGACCCACGAAGCGCATTACAAAAACCAACAAGTCGTTTCTAATATTGAGACGCATGTCAAAAACACCAAGTCGTTTCGACCCACGAAGCGCATTACAAAAACCAACAAGTCGTTTCTAATATTGAGACGCATGTCAAAAACACCAAGTCGTTTCCACTCACGAAGCGCATTACAAAACCCAAGTCGTTTCTAATACTGAAATGCATGACCAAATCAGCAAGTCGTTTCCACCGTTGAAGCGCATGTCAAAATCATCAAGTCGTTTCTAACCACGAAACGCATTTCAAAATGACTAAATTAAATCTTAATCATTGATCGTGTGGATAGTTGTCACCACTGGCCGAAGCGAAGCAAACTCGCCTAGCTACTGGCGGCCAGTGGTATAACTCTCATGATCTTTGTATGAGTACAGTAATACCAGTCGATTCTAATACTGAACGTGCCAAATTCATCAAGTCGTTTCCATTGCTGAAGCGCATTACAAAAAAACCAACAAGTCGTTTCTACCATTTGAAGCGCATATCACTAATCATCAAGTCGTTTCTAACAACGAAACGCATGTCAAAATGATCCATAACATCGTCCGCAGCGAGGTGAACTCGCCCAGCTACTGGCGGCCAGTGGTATAACTCACATGATGTCCAGGTGAATACAGTAATCTACTACACAGTCGAGTCGATCGTTCAATATTGGGCATTCTATGCCACTGGCGCGTAGCGAGGCGCACTAGCCGAGCTACTTGCCGACAGTGGCATAGAATGCCCAATATTACCCTACTCCCTTAGAAGCCGAGCAAAACGAAAAAAAGTCAAAAAGAACGTTAAGTGATAGCGCGGGCAGATGATGCGATACGACGGGGTGGCTCGGGGGAAACAAGAAGTTTCACGCGAATGAAGTCGCGGGCTGAAGCTAGTAATTTATATACGCATCATCGCGCTCATTTCTCACGAGGGGTTAAGAAACCACCGCGAAAACACACTTGATTATAACAGCTTTTGAGTATTATAGATAAGGGTAGAAAAGGTGTTGAGTATTTTTGATATTGTGTAAACATTGCACGTCTTGTTAAATGATAGGTTTTCTGAAATAAAAGATGGATTTTGAATAATCTGTTTCTCTTCAATAAAATCACCCTTTGTATATTTCAGATACTGTGATTTAACGACTTCAAAATCTGTGTGTGGATTCAAAATTTTGAAATCGCCAACAAGGTGCCGAGTGTGACGACGGCGACAAAAGCCGCTGCGTGTGTAACGAGAACACCAATTTAAAATACATATAATACGCAATACAATAATAAAGAATAATCGGGGTCCCAAACAGCAGTAAACGGCAATGCGGCAGGCTATGGTAGGATGAAATCGACCCTTTATGGCAATATATAGGAATAAATCCTCCCTCCTTCCATTTATCCCTATCTAGTACCCTGTAGTGGAACACAAACGGCTGATAATAATAAACAATAATGTACTTAAGTGAAAGCCCCACTATTTTATTTAATAATCTCTTCTGAATTGAAATCTGTATATACAGCAAAGTTTTACAGACTGAAATCCTATTCAGTTTATCTGAATCACCTAAAGTTACGGTTAACTTAAGACAACGTCTATCCAGAATCTATCTATTATTCAATAAATCAGATTACACAAACTCCTAAATCCATTATCGGATATCGGTATAACAATCAGTGTAGAATCCAATTTGTTGCATACAGAAGTTTTTGAATAAGTTAGTACTAAACTGAAGGTTGATTAGGTAGCGGTTTTGCTTTTAGGGCCTTTATAATTGTTATTTGTTTTTAGGCGGCGCGGCGGAGAGGGAGAGAGCATACCTCTCATTCCACCCGCACCAGAAGAGCAGCCGGGCGTCGAAGGGCGCTTAACGATCTCCGGCCACCATAAGAAGGGGACTGCGAGCGGCGAAATTGGGGCCGTGTCGTCGTACGAGCAGTCAGGCTCAAAGAAGTGGTACGCAGTATGCGCGCCTTAATGTAAGGACGTGCGGTCGTGGGATCGGCCGCACTTGATGATAGGGCCGCTAGGCATGGCGGGCTGATACCAGTTGGGGGTGCGGCGAATGTACAAGTATCTCCCGGGCCCCCGACTCATGGTACTAGAAGGAACAGTGGGGTTTTAGTCGGTAGGAGTCCGACATAACCCTCCGTTCTTCCCAGACGGAGGGTATCCATGAGGATTTCCCCACGGGAAAAAATAAAATGAGAGGTTAGGTATAAAGCATGTATCAGAAAGGTGTGGTCATACTTACGTGTGTGGTACATACCATCAAACTGAACACCTTTCTCCGTGGGACCAATATTGTAATCGCAAAAAATATCAAGCGTCCCATACATTTGGATCAAGTAGGTATTGACGTTTTGTGTGGGACAGCTGATAACAAAGTCCTCAAGTCGATTGGTAGAAATCGTCACTAAACGAAAACGCTTCAGACCCCATTATCATTGTTTTCAAAGGTGCTGAAGCCAATAATGAGGTCAACACGAAGATCAAAGAAGGCCGGTGCGACAATTTTCGAATTTTCGATCATGGATGTTGTTTCCATAGTTTTCGAGGGTGCTAAAGCCGATAGTGAGGTGGAAATGAAAATCCAATCCAAAATCGCGCTATTATATATACTTTCTCTCTTTATCTGTCTCTTTCTATTTTATATACACGAGTTTGTCTGCGTGCAAGTAACATGTAAGAAACTTCGATCCTGACGGGGGCGACCGCACACGTTTTTCTTTTACGATTATGATGTGGGTCATATACATGTTGTAAAGTCTGCCTTTGGTCTTGTGTTATCTTTTAACTATCGCTGAAATATTTCACCCTGTTTGCGTTAGGAAAATTATCAATATTGTTTTTTAGGGCTGAACCTGTGCTACAGCGCCTACAGCTCATAATTTTTCCTTCTCTACATTTTTAATTGATAAATGTTAGTAATTGAGCACTAGGTATTCTAGGTTTCCTAAGCTGATTTAAAATGTCCATCCAAAACCCATTATTCCATTTTCTGAATTCATTACCGATTCTGAATTAATAATCAGTGTCACATCCAAAGTATATTGCACCTCGTAATTGCTTTATCACCCAAAGGTTGAATGTCGCAAGCATGTCATAAAATGACAAGGTCTATTTTTCCATGTGACAGTTCGATAATTTCAACCATAGTGAAGATCAATTTACTAGCATTTGTTGTCAAAAGTGTCAACGCTATTACGAAGACTAAACTGTCATGTACGTTCACTAGTTGCAGCTTTTCAATGACATTGTCCTAACCACGTTAAAGCGGAGCGTGTAGCTGTAACATGTTTATCTACTGGATATGTTTGTGAGCGACCTGTGACGAGTCATGGTTTACACAAGCTAGTTTGGTTAGTTTTGATTTTTTGGTTTCCATTGTTGATTGTTTTAGTTTTATTTACAGCATAATGTTGATATCAATTTGCACTTGAAAGCTCAGGACGGCTTTCATCAGAATTCATCTTGCTACGTTGGTATGTGGGTAGTCTAATCGGGGTAATTTCAATTAAACGTATTGTCTCTTAAACGATTTTACTTCTTTAACATTAAAATAATTCTACAATTGCGTAAATGATAATCACTGATATTCTGATCAACACTAATCACTTTAAAATACACTATGATTAAGGCGATGTATAGCGATTCGTCGAAAACGTGGTGCGCTGGCGACCGCTCTCAAGGAAGTGAATCCTAAGATGGCCGCCCCGCTACCATAGACTCGACGCTCCGCTAGAGTGACGTTGACAACCTGTCACTCTTGACAATGACATTCTAATGTGCGCCCACAAACTAAATTGCTGTCACTAAACTGCAAGCTTGTAGTCGTATTTTTGGATGCTTTTGGAAACAGAAAAGTAAGCTATCCCTTTGAGCCATAACAAACACTAACCCCCTTATTCATAATCCTATTTTATCTCTATTTTAGCTAATATAGGTTTATAGAACGTTTGTCTTTATCTGTCACGTTGTCATTTCTGTGTGTAAGAAAGAGACAAACCCCATTTTAACTAAAATAGGTTTGATAAGTTTTATGAATAAGGGGGTTAGTTTTTAAAATTAAATTTCATTTGAAAACATCCATCGGTTTCTTACTAAACTTCAACCATACGCGACGACCCAGGTTACTTATCTCTTTTGGTGACTGTACCATTCGTTTAAGAATACAGGAAAATACTAGTCGTAACTGAAACTTGTGAAGTCAAAATAAATCAAAACTCAAAAAGGAATCCGTGAAAGAATTTACACTACGATACGCCAACAACTCGATACAATTTAAATTTTATTCCGGTTTTATCACAAGAACGTTTCAAAAGCAAAGAACTATTGGCACTCCAGCGCAATTGGCACTTAAATGGAAAGCCCTTCAAGAAAATAGAATATAAAACCTTCATGTAAAAGTCAGTACAGCTGGAATAAAACGCAGAATACTATTCGCTATAACAATATTTTTATAGGCGTCTCGTAGACACAGCATTATACTAAAGTCGTAAAAGCAAAAACAATCTGCGAATGACGAAGATTACATTAATGATTTAGATACGTTTGTAGGTATGAATACTTGAATAGATCAAAATACTTGAGCACTTTATATCTGTTTAAGTTAAAAGTGAAGATATAAAGATAAGAAGGGCTGTTATGTGCTTTTGTTTTTATTAAAATGCTGGTTTTATTACGTTAAAAAGTGGTGAATGTTTGATCTGAGGAGATTACGGAGGTTTGCTTTACAGATTCTGCTATATTAATTTTTCACGATACCAGTACCTATAACGGGTGAGATACATCTGAGTGAAAAGTTTTTTTTGATAAAATCCATACTAATATTATAAATGCCAAAGTGGGTCTGTCTGTCTGTCTGTTACCTCTTCACGCTTAAACCGCTGAACCGATTTAGATGCAATTTGGTATAGAGATAGTTTGAGTCCCGGGAAAAGACATAGGATAGTTTTTATCCCAATATTCCCACGGGATCGACATTTATGCGGGTGAAACCGCGGGGCGCTGCTGATAATAGATAAAAGTGTTATAATTATTAGAAAATAATATAATAATCGAAAAATATTAGATCGCGTGGGAGACCTGGATTAGACTCGCACGGACCAGGGCAGCATAGCAAAAAAAGGAGGAGGCAAATACAATACCAGCAGTGGATGTTACAAGACCCCCAACGATGATCATGGTAAACGGATTTTTGAAGTGAAAACTTCTTTAAGCGCGTTGGGCATTTTTTTAGATGGGAAAAACCATTGAATTCTTGCCACTGTTACTGTAACCAACACCGCTTCGAATGTTCGGCTGTCATCGGGATGTACTTCGGTTTTAATGTATATCCGATATGTCAGTGAGTGATGGCAAATCTGTTTGTGTTTTGTTTATATGACAATTCAAAAAATACACACGTAATTGTTCAATTTTTTACTTCTGTCGGCACTCCCGGAGTGCCACTATTTTTTTTTATAAGTTAGTGTTTCTTTTGATAAGTGCTGGTGAAATGCGATTAGAACCGTGTTTTTTCTTGCTAAAGTGCTTCTTCAATTTTTGAAGATTTGCAGTATTTGCTTTGCATGAGGTTCAGTTTCAATTACTACCAAATAGTGTTATGGTGATGTAAGAACGTCATACATGTCTCTCTAGTTAGTTGCTGATTTGACTCAGATTTTAAGTCATTTTCAAGAGTGCAGTACTTACGTTTTTTTTTTGTAAAAGTAGTATAAAATGCAGAAATATGATATATTATGATTACTCAGGTTTAGCAGGGTGTCGTAAATCTAACATATTGTGGCCTTTTATGGTAGTATTAAACATTATGGATGATCATAAAATTGATATAGGCACTAAAGATTCTAAGTTATGTTTATTTATTCTAGCATCGACACATCAAATACTAAGAAGTTCTAAAAGGAATTTAACAGCGGGGTTATAGCATAACACGGTCACAATGGCATGTCTTTCATTTTGACAGTTCAACAACATTCATTGCGTTATTTACGTTGTTGAGTAAACAAATTTTTCGAACACATGAAGCAATGTATTAGCAATATGCTTCCAAATGATTCAGGTTGTGATTGATATAATTATGCTTCTTTGCATCCTCGAAATTTGTATTCATAATCAGCTTATAATGCTCCCACTGCTGGGACACATGCCTCCTCTCGGTGAGAGGGAGTGACCCGTAATCCACATCGCGGACCCAGTGCGGGTTAACAGATGTCAGATGTCTTCGAATTTTTGGTTCTAGGACATGCCGGTTTCCTCACGATGTTTTCCTTCACCGTTTTGAGAGCAGTGGTGATGAAATAATTTACACAAAGTAAAGCGCCTGTCTGGGTTCGAACCTACGACCTACAACTCGTAAGTCGCGACCGTTACCACTTCGCTACCACTGCTCTCAAATTTGCATTAAAAAATATTAAAATAATACAAAATACACGCAGATGAAGTCGCGGGAAACAGCTAGTGCTTTTATAATAAGACTTTTTCACCTGACAGTGAAACCAATTTGTTGGCCCATAAAGAAACCGGCATGAAGAGTTTTTTCATTATTCTGATTCCTGAAAATTATTTTATGCCTTTTCTTACCTAACTGCGGCGAAACCCAACAGGAGGATAAAATTTTTCAAGACTTTTCTTGATCCTTACTGTGCCTATGTCAATGTTGTCTCCGAATTTAGCTCTGACTAATATTTGTGCTACGCGGTCTTGAATACAGAATCCTAAATATACAGCAGGATGGTAGACCACTGCTATATTTAGCTCATCTAACCAATTTTTTTGGTAGGTCTTTTCAGGTTTTATGAAGTGAAATTGAGGTTTCTTTTTCATATTTTTCAAATAAAATAGTATTTTGGCTTTCTTTCAATCAACTCAGCATACCGCAGTCCACTGTTGGACATAGGCCGCTCCCAGGCTGCGCCACGACACTCAGTCCTTCGCCTTCCGCATCCAGCATTTCTAAGCTTTATTGAAGTGAAACCTCTTCACGCATGCTTGACTTTGGGAGTAAGCTGGCAAACGCGTGACGTAAGCGGTACGAAAAGTGTGATCGGGCGAGGCGTACGGGAGTTGAGTGGGGGATATAAGCAAGAGAAAGCAGTGCGCGCGCAAATTTTCTTTCTCTCTTCCTCTCATAGCGAAGTTTCACTTCAGTCGTGTGGTCATAAGCACACTCGGTTTTTTTTTTGTTATATAATTTTTTCTTTAAATCGAATCTTTAGTTCAGTCGTAGAAACATAACTTACAAACACACACAGACAATCTAACTCAATGCACCAAAACATTATAAGAATGGATATGAGCTCAAGCTTTTTAAAGAACAAATACCTAATTTACAGAACCAACAGAAAACACTTACATACAATAAAATTCGAAACCTTACACAAATCCAAAACTACAACTACAATTTCCTACAAAACAAACATACCTCTCATTTCCTCCCTTAATGAGCCGCTGTGGATCCGACATTAAACGGCAGACACAGTCAACCGACTATAAATCAACTCGGTTGCTTTGCATAACAACCAGGGACAATAGCAGTTTGTGCTGTGTGCCGTAAGCGCTGACTTGCGGAGAAAAATTGCATCTGTTTTCCTGCATCGAAGCGGTATTCTGTGGAAGGTTAGATTGTAGATCAATATCTAAAAACAATAAATAAATACAACAATAATAATATAATATCTACAATCTAACCTTCCACCTTTCCTTCCTTTTCTTTGTGTAAATTATTTCATCACCACTGCTCTCAAAACGGTGAAGGAAAACATCGTGAGGAAACCGGCATGTCCTAGAACAAAAAATTCGAAGACATGTGACATCTGTCAACCCGCATTGGGCCCGTATGTGAATTACGGCCCACTCACTCCCTCTCACTGAGACGAGGCCTGTGTCCCAGCATTGGGAACAATATAGGCTGAATATGTATGTATGTTATGTAACCTTCCACAGAATACCGCGAATTATGATTTGAATTCAGACGGGCAACTCTAGTAATTTTAAGAACGTTCACAGTTTGATCTCAGTCTCAATCTGTCAAAAATATCTCTATTCCCTACATTTTTGATAAGTTTTTGACATTGATTGTCGCTGAGATGAGATTGCGACTAGAATTTGAACGTGTTTTTATTACGGGAATTGGCGTTCTGTTTGATGGTGACTGATATTTTATTTTAAATGTTAGGCCAAAGAAATCGGAGTCGTCCAAAAGGGTTGACGATATCGTCAAAATCGCGGGAAACACCGGGGTGAGGGACGTATAGAGCGCGTGAAAGCTGCTTGGCGGCTGAAATAGGTTCAATCTAGGTACCTAGCCTTTTCCCAACTATTTTGGGGTCGGCTTCCAATCTAACCGGATGCAGCTGAATACCAGTATTTTACATGGAGCGGCCCTTTGGTAAGACTGGTTATCAGACTTTCGGGCTTCTGACGACCCGTAACGATTGTCAAAAATCCAAGAATGACATCCGGGACCAACAAGTTAACGTGCTTTCCGAAGCACAGAGGGGTCTCGGTATGTAAAGATGGTCACCCATTCACGGACCAACCGCAGAAAGCGTAGCTTAACCAGATCGATCGACCCGTGTGGCTGTTATTACTTAGCCACAAGCCCCTCCAGAAATAGATAAGTACGGTGATTATATTATGGCCTTTCTTAAAAACCCTTTCACAAGAATCTCTTCTAAGTTCAACCCCTCAACTTGTGTTTTTAATTAAGCCTGCGTTGTAGTGAATCGGCGCCATTGACTCAGCATACCGCTTTCAACGGGGAACGATAAATCAACTCCCTCGCTTTACATAACAAGCAAGGACAATAGCGTTTTGCGGCGCATTTTCTGTGTTTTACGTAACTGACGTGGATGAGAAATTGCATCTGTTTTATATTCTTAAAGTCAATATGTACTTTGTTATTTGATTTTGTCGTCTGAAATGGGAGTTTTGCTTTCCATTTGTGGTGACGTCATTGCCAGTGCAATATGTTAATGCGGGGTTCTTTTTTCTGTAAAATAAAGCTTATTTATTTTAACTAATGCTATTGGTATGCCAAACAAAATGCAGCATAGCGATACGATGTAATAGCCAAAATTGCTAGATATTGCTTTGAAATTGGATGGTATAGAATGTTATCGGTACGTCTGATGATGACTGGGTACGTCTTTCACTGATTTGAATGTGCCCTGGCGGCTGAGAGTATGTCATGCTCACACAAATGTCTCGCTGATGGTGGCGCATGTGTTGGATCATTTAGCTCCCTTCAAAATGGTTAAGCTGAATGGTGCTAATACATGCGCCATGTTCATGAACGGGCGCCATCAGTAGGGACTGGTCATATCTTTGCTGCCATGGCTTATTTTAATTTAATTTAATATTTGAATTGCTTTTTTTTCTCGTCTTTTAATTATGGACGCTTTTAACGTTCTGCGTCGTTCTCACATGCATATTTTTTAACATGAATGATGTAACCAAGACTTTAAGTGTCTATGGAGTTTCTTGCCCGTTATTCTTCATAGGTACCTACGCTTTGGAATTGGCAACTAGCCTCATCTTTCTGACTGACCGACCCCTTGACAATTCAAAAGTGCCTGTAATTGGTTTAATTGAAATATATGCTTTGAGTTTGAGTTTATGTCCTTACTGCTTAATTGATCATCTCTTGAGTAAATTAACGGCTAAGAATCTAATAGTTTTAATAATATAGATCCACAGTTAGATACGTATAAAATATCTCATAGGTACTTATTAGTCAAACTATACACCCACACATTTCCGTTAATAGCGTAGTTTGAAGTAACTTACTTCATAGCATATATCCAAAGTTACCTTCATATAATAATATAAATCTTACTTAGTCGGCACTATGCACCCACGCTTAAGACGAATAAAGTGTCATATTCCGTCAAGTAACATCGTCAGGCTTATGTAAATAAAGCCTCACAGCGTAGTTTGAAGTAACATATAATATACTGCCTATACATGCGCACACATACACATCTATGTTCACAAGGTTTTCAAGAACCGGGAAGTTGGTTACGCTTATGTTAACAAGGTCACCGCTTGTGAAGATTTTGGCATAGTATGATCAGCCTATAATACTGGAACACAGACCTCCTCTTTTTGTCAGAGAGAGGCGAGCATTAGTGGCCCAGTGGTAATGGCCGCGACTGACAAGTGGGTCGTGGGTTCAAATCCCAGCAGGCACTTTGTGTAAATTATTTCATCACCAGTGCTCTTAAACGGTGAAGGAAGACATCATGAAGAAACCGGCATGACCTAGAACCAAAAATCCAAAGACATGTGACATCCACCAACCCGCATTGGTTGTGGATTATGGCCCACTTCCTCTGACACCCTTTATAACTATACAGAAAGGTGTGGACACGACGCGCAAACTGAAACAATGAATTCCTGCCTTTAACGGGTAAGTGAAGCTATAATTAGGTAGATTGCTAAGGACAGCTTTAACGGGTAAATTAAACTAAGATTAAGTAGAGCTTAATCACAAGTTAGAATACCGTTTAGCTTAGCTTTAATTAAAGCCTGTTGCATCATGTTAATGTTACTGAGACGTTGACATTAAATAAGGCGCTTATGCGGTAAAATGTACTTTATGACCTTAATCGAAGACATCTTTTGTAAAACCTCTAAGAATCAGCAATCTAAGTACGATACATTATCATAAAAAATTGCATTGAATGTTGCGGTATCTACAACCCCACATGCGAACAACGCGTCACACTGACGTCACGCAAAATCCTGCATCTCGCAAGCAGAGTTTACCGCGCAACTAGCATAGATAGATAGACATGAATCATTGGGCAGTTGCCCGCCAGACACAACACCCATCTGGTTGGAGGATCCTCTCTTTTCTATGAGGGATGAGTGAACTTTACACTCTGTTCCTCATACCTCTATAGATGCAATAAGTAATAAATAATTTCGATTTTAAGTTTTGGATAGTTACACGTAAATTGTGACAATAACAATCTTATCTTAGCTTACATTATTCTTATTACTTTAAAAACTTTGATGACTGTTCAATATGCGTGTAGTGTATTTATTTAATAGATATGTAAACACTGTCTCATTCACAGAAGAGAAGGTAACTGCTGTCACTAATGTCATCTGTCAGTCACGATAAATGGCGGGAAACAGACAAAGTACATCAGAGCCCTGATTCACAACCATACGACAGGCTATCGTATCGAAAACCTGACATTTCGATAACCTGATTTGACTTCTCCTCAACAGCAAATAGCTGTTGGAAGAATAGCGGGCGTCTATTTGATTTAAACTGAAAAAATTTTTGGGTTTTGGACTTGTGAACAGCGTTGAGAAGACTCCTACGATAACAATGATAAATGTTCGATACGATACGGAAGCATATCGAGTGTTTGTGAATAAGGGGGCAGGTCTCCACGATAGCGTTTGGTGTGGTAGTGAGCCAGTGAAGTGATATATTCAACATAAGTACGGAATCAACAACATTCTACAAAAATCAAAATCAACAATTTTATTTCACAAAAAGGTTTATGTACAGACGCCAGCACATCAAGCTACTATAATCTGTCATATTCCTTTATGAATTTTCAACTTTATCGCCACAGCATAACGTTCAAGGTTGATTGGGAAAATTTGACAGTTTCGGGTAGCTTGATATGCAGCTGGCGTCTGTACATGAGCACATATTCGAATTGGTCGTTTCCTATGGAGAAGAGCCAATGCGCATGACTATTTTAGATGTGCGAAGTGTTATTGAAGACTAGTTCAAACTTAGGGGTAACGCTTAACTTTGAGTCCACTTGGCTGTGTACTTGCTAAGAACTAAAACCTCTACCTACGTACTTATTATACCCTCAACGAACTTAAGTTCAAAGCTTACAATATAGTTTACTGCTGATCCCTTAGAATAATAATATAATTACTGGTGAAATTCATCACGGATTGGGGATCATATTAATGTTGAAACAACAATCAAGATATTTATTTTAATTATATTATTAGCTAGGCATTTGTATTTGAATAAGCAAGAAGATGGTAAATTAGTTAATTTAACTTAAGTTGGTTGCCCATTCCTTGTCTAGAAACTTATGAAGATTAGTTTAAAAACTAAAACCGGACTAATGAAAAGGATGACACAAGTAAGTACCTTCCCGTAGTCGCATGCTACCATAGCTTATGTTAGTACAGCGGCATGCGACCACGGGAAGGTACTTTAGTTTCTTGTTTCATCCTTTTCAGTAGTCGGGTTTTAGTTTTTAAACTTATTTTTTATTTAATTATTTTGGGGCTTATCTATACATATAATAAAATCGTAGGAAAGTCAAAACGGTACATTGAATATTTTTTTTAAAGAATACTTGGGGCGTGATCTACAATCGATATCGAAGCCAAAAATATAGTTTTTAGAATTTTTGTCTGTTTGTCTGTTTTTCTGTTTGTCTGTTTGTCTGTATGTATGTCCGGGATAAACTCAAAAAGTACTGCATGGATTTACTTCAAATTTTGCATGAATATTACTAAGAGGTCGGGTCAACATATAGGCTACATATTATCACGCTATCACCTATGGGGGAGGAGCTGTGAATCTTTATTTTTCTTACGCATTCTGTGACAGCGTGTAATCTAACGACGCATATTTAAATGTAGTTTTTCAGTAAGCCATGCTATTATCTAGCTTTACACTATAAAAACTACGCCATTTAAGTAACTTGGGCAGAAAAAACATAGTTTAATGAATTTTAGTAGTATAAAGAAAATTTTTAAGCAGCGCCATCTATAAGATTTCATAAAAATCAAATCAAGTTACATGTTGACACTTTTTGGAAATTAATAATTTAAATTTGATCATGTAGGCGAGGTTAGTAGTTAGTTATTCTTAAAATTCATAGATGGCAATGTGCATTTTCTTCATAAAAGTTGTATCGTATAGTTCGTTTTGACAAATTCAAGTTCCAACAAAACCCTTAAAATCTTGAGCAGAGTTGTGGACGACAATTAAAAAAAAATGCGGTGTTAAGTATTACAAAAAAGTTATGTTTCTACTGGAGACGAAGTCGGAGTAACTGATGAACGCGTGCTGAACACCTGTCTCAGTTCACTTCAAGATGTGGTCATTTCTATCGGCGGCAATCCACTGATCGAATATGGGTTACCAGCTCCCCAATCATCACCGCATCAAGACCGTGTAAATCGGGAGTATAACGCTGAGACAAATTACGATCCGGGCGAAATGACCATGTCGCTTTGTTCTCTTCAGAGCAAAAACAAATTTATGACACCGTCCTTGAAAGCGTTGGGAAAAAACCAGGGTCAAATGTTTTTCTTGGAATGCGTCTGGTGGAACAGGAAAAACATTTGTTACCACTTGCATACTTGCAGAGGTCAGCAGGCAAGGCAAAATTGCTATTGCTGTAGCGTCGTCGGGAATCGCTGCCACACTGCTTCCGAGTGGCAAGACAGCACATGCCATGTTTAAAATTCCTATCGATTTAGAGAGCGCCGAAACGCCTGTTTGTGGTGTGTCACGTAACAGCGATAAGGGACACGTGCTCAAGGATTGCTCTTTGATCGTATGGGATGAGTGTACGATGGCCAATAGGAAGGCAGTTGAGGCCGTGGACGGAACCCTGCAGGACATCCGCAGGAACGAACATTTGATGCGTCGTATCACAGCTGTTCTGTTCAGTGGCGATTTCCGGCAAACGCTTACCGTGGTGACACGGGGATCGAGGGCTGACGAGGTGAATGCTTCGTTGAAACTATCTTCGTTGTGGTCACGAGTTCGTACGCTGCGCTTGACCATTAATATGAGAGCTCGGCTCGGCGGCAATGCACGTGCTCAAGAATTCTCCAATGTCCTTCTAAGTCTTGGCGAAGGCACTCTACCAGAAGAGAGAGGTGGACAGGTGGTGCTTCCAGAGTCTCTCGGTAGAGTGGTATCCAGCTTAGAAGAACTCATTTGCTGTGTGTACGGGGACATCAGTCGTATACTGCACCTGCAGAATTCTTGGGTGTGTGAGCGGGCCATTTTGACGTCCAAAAATGATCAGGCTGCAGCAATTAACGAATGCATTCTCTCGGAAATTGAGGGGAATGAAGTGGTCTACACCTCGATAAACACTGTTGTCGAGCAAGATGACGCCACACATTATCCCGTGGAATTTCTGAACACCCTGTCAGCAAGTGGACTTTCAGCGCATACCATCAAGCTGAAGGTCGGTGTCCCGATTATGCTTCTTCGGAACCTATCTCCTCTGAAGTTGTGTAACGGGACCCACCCTAAAGTCATTTCGCTCTACAGACACACCATTGAGGCGGAAATTCTTACGGGTTGTGGCGTTGGCGAGGCAGTATTTATATCACGCATTCCCTTCATACCTCATATCTTCCCGTTCCAGTTCAAGCGCGTACAGTTCCCCGTGAGTGTTTGCTTCGCGATAACCATCAATAGAGGCAGACACTGAGGGCAGCGGGTGTCGACCTCAGGACGAGTTGCTTCTCACACGGGCAACTGTACGTCGCTTGCTCCCGCGTCACCAGTCCTGACTCTCTTTACATTTTAGCTCCTGGCAGCATAACTACCAACGTTGTTTATAGGGAAGTGTTTTAAGGTATGATGCCTTTGTACGTATTTTTACTCTTTTGTGTCCTGGAATGTATTCCTGCATTGTTTTCTCTATTTCCTTCAGTCACATCCCCCACACCACACTGAACTCAGCAGGACTCCCATATAACTCTCTTCACTTGCTTCGCATGCAAAAAAAACTTATATTTTAATGCTATTTTAAAAGTTGTTTACTTATAATGCTATAGCGACACTGACATCTTAGGTATTTTTGGTGCTGTAGAGCCTTCAGGCAGACGACGTCGCGGGCAGCAGCTAGTATCAGTAATATTTACATTTTTGAAATCTGCTAATTAAGCCCTTTCATTTGATACCCAACAAGGCATGTTAAAAAAAAAATTTTTTTCTAGATCATGACTTTTTGTCTGCTAGTGGGCGCCATATTCAATTTAATTTGACGTGACATAGCTTATAACCAGCGGACGATCAAGACGCTTCCAACGATACCTCATTTATCCAATTATTACCAGGAGCTTAGAAGTTATGAGGGAACAGTTGATCATACATACATACATACATACCGGTCAAAATCATAACCCTCCTTTTTGCTTCGCCGTAGTCGGGTAAAAAATGGGTTAAGAAGCTCAATTGGCCTAATTACAAAACAAGGAAGAAGAACTTCTTTACACCCAAGTTTAAAGAGTTATTTCGGTCTGAACCCCTGAACCCCCCTCCTCCCCCTCCTCGATCCTCTGTTAGTTCATCGATCCACTTTTTAATTTTGAATTTTGTTGCGGCAAAGCTAAGTTTCCAATTTCAAAAACTGACGTTAAAACCGAATCAAAGTTGTAAATTTTGTATTAAGAATTTCACTTTGTTCCGAATAAAGTTCGAAATATAAACTAGCTAACTACGAGTAGTTTTATGTTTGCTAGCCTAAAGGCTAGGACTAAAGTTAGTTCTAGTTTTTTGTAATAATATGACTGTGTGTTACTCTGCCCAGCCTCATAAAACCCTTAGTTGCTTTTACGACACTGTAAAGATATGCTAATACCTCTACTTAACTCGTCAGCTCCAATAGCGTCGATTCTTCGACAAAGTGCCCCCAAGTTCCAAGCAATCTAAGTTATTGAACTGAACAGTTTTCTTACTTATTTGTATAGAAAATAAGTTGGATCCTAACTTTGGTAAAGTTAGGAAAGAGACATGATAAACTTTATGTAGTTGTTGTAGAAAACAAACGCTTTTAAGGTTCTGTTGTAAGCTAACTAGCTTTTGCCAGCGACTTCGTCTGTGATCCAGGATGAAACGCAGCGTTTGTCCTTACCCAGGTCGTAGTCTATAAGTCTGTATCTATGGGTAATTTTAGCCTGAAATAAATATTTTTAATAAATTATTGACGCGATAACGTCTTATAAATCGATGAACGCCGGCTGCACGCACGGAAAAGCATAACTCATTGTCACGATCCGCCTGAGCCGAGTGTGCAAGCGAGAGCGCGGAACAAGCGATAGAGAGGCACGATTGGCTTATGCGTTCGGCTTGTGACGCATCTATCTGATGTTTTCTTATGACGTTATCACGTAAAATTATCGTCCGTAAACCGACTTTACAGACAATCAATTTTTATATGGAAAAATTAACACAAGAGCACCTAGGTACGTTCTCACATTCATGAACCGACAGTAGTACATATGGATAAGATAGCTCTAAACAGTGCCAAAGTCGTGTCGTGTCGCCTGCGGTTATTGCCTCAGTTTCTTTGTCCAACCCCATTTCAATGCAATAAACCACCTTTAAGAGAACTACCCCGAAATTAATATAACGTTGTCTGTGTTTGCTTTTGTTTGAACTTACGTAAAGCGGCAGTCTTGTAATCAAGATTTTATATTGTTAAAAGGTATGTGACAGAGCTTTAAAGACGTTTTGGAGCACACGTCTTCGAAATTCTCAACCAATCACTTAAGGCCACCGCAGTTACACCGCTTGACATAATATACTTCACAGGTTTAGCTACGCTTCACGCACCAGCTTTCATTTTGCAACGTCTTACTTGGCAGTAATTTTCTGGCTACCATCAGTCTGCCCTGGTACCTATCATGTTTCTTAGGGTCGGCGCAACCCGTTTTTTTCTTCCATTTTTCCCCTGACAATCGTCACTCTATCGTTTACTTCTTTTTATTTCGTATTTCTTCATGGAATACCAAAAAATTCTACAAAGTGATAAATAATTCTAATTTCGGAAGTCGGTGTCGTTGGTTCCGCATTTTGGTTTTTTGACACCGACTTCCGAAATTAAAGTTATTTTTCACTTTGTAGTATTTTTTTTTAAGTCGGTTGCTTTTTTTTGTAAAAATGTTTTTATTTTTCATTTTTAGTTGTACTTACCCCACACAAATTCAATTAAAACTAGTGCATTGAAGAATTGAAGACACCGACTAGACAAACCATCAAAATTCGCATAGAAATGCCGGAGATGCAGTACATTTATGCATATAACTTCGTGCATAAGAATAATTACGTAATGTATTATATACTAAAACCTTCCTGAAAGTGTAGATCACATTGTGAAAGAATTATCAAAATCGGCTTATTAGTTTTTGAGAAAATCGCGGACATACATACATACGGGTCCAATACAGAACTTCCTTTTTTGAAGTCGGTTAAAAAAAAGATAGATGGATCTTAATCGAACATCATATTTCTGACCATTAAATAGAAATGTATTCCGTTGTTAGAATCTCAGTGTTGACATAAGCCAAGAAAATACTCATATTAAAATGGAAATGAAAACACCCGAAGCCTTTTAGTAAAATCCTACAAACAGATACCACAGAAACATCTAAACACTACAGCAAAACAAATACTAATCAAAGCTTAAAACTAGAGCCAACACACGATAACGAACTGCCAAACTTCGTTCTAAACAAATCACCATCTATTCTAGCTCGGCTCCAAAACCTGGCAATTCATTTAAAATCGATTTTGTTTCAAGAGTAAACTCCATTGTGCTTGCCATAAAATATCAAGAACAGAAAATCAACTCCAGGAAAGATACGCAGCGTAGTCAATATACTGGATGACTTGTAATTTTACGTATTCCTTCTAGGACGTGATAGATAGATAGATAGAATATATGTTTTGTATGTACACCATAAAAATTAAAGATATATATAAATGTAGAGATTTTACAAGGGGTGACACACAAAAGGCGATCTTATTGCTAAAAGCGATGTTTTCATGGCAATCTTTGGATGGATTAATACAGAAGGAGAGTCAATATGGGTGTACCATTTATATTTTTTTTTATTAGCCTATACTATCCCACTGCTGGGCAAAGGCCTCCCCCAAATCCTTCCAGGAACTCTTTTCCCGCGCCACCTCGAACCAGCCCTCGCGGTACGCGTCCAGGTCATCTCGCCATCTCTTTTTGGGCCGGCCTCGGCAGCGCCGTCCATTTGCATATATACAATAAATACATACATGATACCTAAAACATACTTATCTATAAAAAAAAAAAACATAGACGTGGCGTATCCATTTGCAACAATTAATTTACTATGGCATTAAGGGTACAATTTACAAAGAACACATCTTCATTTAACCTATGTATGTATATATGTATTTATTCTTATATCTTAGTTATAAATATTTTCTTTTTTTTTTCTGTTATTGCACCTACTGTGTATTGTCTCTGCATCACCCTAAGGTAGACTGGTAGAAAATGCCCAAGGCATTAAGTCCGCCTTTGTACAGTTTTTTACTTGTGCATAAAGTTTTAATAAATAATAAATAAATAAATTTAATCAGCTGTCTAACGAGGTACAAAAATTGAAAATATATTTAGACGTGGCGATGAAATAATATTGTTAATGATGGCAAAGGTCGAATTTGCAAACGGTTGAATTATTTGAAAATTAAGTGATAATCGAATTAATTAACTGCTTTATACCATCCCATTACTTTATAACTTCCCTGCAATCCATCATACGTTACGCACCCAGGTCGTCAAGAGCAGGTCACAAGTCGCAGAGGGTCTGTCAGACTCTTACTGACTAAAAACCACCCCGGTGTTCCATCTCACACCTACGCCAGGGGTCCGGGAACGTACGATCCTTCAGCAACCCCTGACTGGTTACCATACGCGGCTCCCCCAACTTTTTTCTCAGGTAAATATGTGTATAAGTATTTTCCCTAGATATAAATCCCATGATGGCGAGTATATAGCGAGTATCGGATCACTACGGACGCAGTATCAGTTTTAATTGCATGTTGCATAATTATATTAATCGCTCCTTCTGCATGTGCATTATTTTGCGAGCGGGAGTTGTTACAAGCTTGAAGCTGTATCCATGTTTGTTAAAGTAATAGTTTGCGAAGAAGTGAAGGCGAAGCTATGAAGTAGTGAAGCTTTTGAAACGTGACGAATATCGATACCCAACACCTCCGTGAAGTTTCGTCAACTTAATTACTAAACATTCGTAAAAAATACGCTATGGGGCTAAAACAGAATAAATTAATGAAACATAAACTTTAATTATTTTAGAAGTGATAATTACATTCTTCTTCTTCTTCATAATAATGTAAATAGTCATATTTTTTTACTCTACACAACATTCATGTTCTGAGCCCTACATATGGCTCTTTTGTGTTTCATGCAAAAGTTTGTTGTAATTTTTCTTGACATAACAGGCACAAGGCACATATTGCATGCTATAACTCAATACACAGATGACACCCGACCACAATGACAACGCGCGGCACACTGGCTGAACTAATTAGAAAGGTACAGTGAAGCGGGGGGGACGCGGGAAACACCCAAACTTTTCTAGAAATCGTAATTTTGCCGCCGTTACTGGTTACTGTTTCTGTTAGCCTGCATCATCCCACTGTTGGGCAAAGGCCTCTCCCCATGACTTCCAGCTCTTTCGAACCAGCGCTAAAGTGGACTACTGGTCCTTTGTTTGCTCCAGCTCGTCCCGCTATCGTTTAGTAATATCTAGGATTAAACAAAGTATGTGCAAATAAGATCTCTATTAGTAGTAGTTACCTATCATTATAGTTAGTCATTTATTTTGTACATTTTTTTTTATCTTTGTTATCGGTTGGAGATCAGTAGCAGCAGCAGCGCGGCAGTCGCTCCATGTAAATAGGTACTGGTACTCAGTTGCATCCGGTTAGACTGGAAGCCGACCCCATTATAGTTGGGAAAAGGCTAGGCAGATGGATGAATCGGTTTCCGTCGTCCAACCAGACAGGCCCGAGTTGGCGCTGCAGTGTTCCACGCGCGCCACTCGAGAGTGGCTGCGGCCATTATAGGAATGGACGCACGGGGAGGTAGGACCCGCTGAGGAACAGCGGGTCGAGGCCGTCGGGGGAGCGGTGAATGTTTATGCGAATCCCGCACCCCCGGCCATAGGCAGAGGTGGAACACCGCGTTGGTTTTAGCCGGTAAGAGTCCGGCATGCCCCTCTGTCACCTCCACGATAGAGGAAGTCCATGAGGATTTCCACCGCGAGAAAAAAAAAAAGTTGGATGGATCGCTTGGAGATTAGGTAATTTAAGTGTTCGAAGTGGATCTTCTTCATTCACCTCTTCCTTGTGTCCCAGTCGTCAGAGGCGACTGAATTGCAATTAAAATCCAGTCTACCGCCTGCAATTAACAGTAATCGTTATGTGCATAATATGGCGATATTAATTTTACGATGACAAACGTTATTTATTTATCAGGAAAATTCCCCGAGCATTGAAATGAGGGCGATAATGTTCATACATTTTCTTTACGACTATTGGATGTCGGTATGTTTTACAGACGGGAAGTAATGGTGAAAATTTGAGTAGTGTGTTTATTTAGGTATTTAAGTGTTAGTAGAACTCAAAGGTTATGAGTAACCGGAGACGTTATAGCGCCATTTTTATGTACAAGGTGGCTCGAAATTCATCACCCTATCGGAAAATGCTATAATTTTTGCAAATGGCGGCAAATGTCAATTCTACTTTGACATTTGTAAAGTAAACATATACAAAATACACGACAACAAGACATAAAGCTATACTCATAAAGAACGCGGAATAATTTTTACTGGTCGTCTATCTCTTGTTCTCAAGATCGCCTGATTTAACCGTTCCAGACGTCTTTTTGTGGGGTTTTTTGACGTAACGAGTTTATGTCAACAACCCTCAGACTCTTGAAGCCCCATTCGGGGATTGAAGAGGATGCGAGGATCTATCGCTGGAAATTCTGGCAAGAGTAATGGAAAATGCCATTTAAATCGGGCCCGAATGGTCATGAAGTTTGGCGGCGGCCACTTAGCCCACATCATTATCCCGGCTTAATGAGAAAAAAATTAAGACATCAAATAAACATACATAATCCAAAAATTGAACCGAAGTTTGTCACTCATAAAAAAAATTACAGACCACAGAACATCAGGTGACAACTTTTGCGTCACCTTGTATTTAACCCAATTTGTTTTGACATACTTAGAAACCAAATATCCAGCTGGGAGTTCCTGCAACGTGCCAGTGACCAATGAGAACATAATGAAGGCCTGGTCAAAGGTCAAAATCAATGGCTGCTGAAATAGGCTTATTGTAATAAGCTTTCAATTTTGGTGTTAATTTTAACACAAAGTTGTTAGTCTTGTTGTAGGTAAAATGCCCGATTTTACACCCACATAGACCCTTTATGCCTGGAGGCTATTATTTATGTTTTTGTTTTTATATTTCTGCTTGAGTTACTTTTCGTTGTTTTTTTTTGTGGTATATTGGCGTGTGCTAGCTGACATATAAATATCAGCTAATAATTTAATTTTAGGTTTTGTGTTTCGTAATGTTAATTACTTTTCGTAATGTTAATTGGAGCGCAGTATCCTGGGTGTAAAAAGACAGGACAAAATTCGGAAAAAAATTAGGAACACCATGTTGCGTTCCAAAACGGATATAATAGACGTAGGCTGCCAGGCTTAAGTGGGATTGGGCGGGTAGCATCAGCCGCATGCAGGATGACCGCTGGGCAAAAGTTTCCACACAATGGGTGCCTGAAGATGGACGACGCCGCCGAGGTCGGCCCAGAAAGCAGGTGGCGAGATGACCTGGACGCGTACCGCGAGAGCTGGTTCGAGGTGGCGCGGGAAAGGAGTTCCTGGGAGGACTTGGGGCCTCCCCCAAGTTCTTCCAGGAACTTAACCTTCCTTGAACCTTCCTTTGCTCAGCAGTGGGACAGTATAGGCTAAACAAAAAAAAAAGTTAATTACTTTGCATACGATTCGAGCCCGAAAGTCTGATAACCAGTCTTACCAAGGGGTATTGTATTACCCAGTAACTGTAGACTGGAAGCCGACCCCATTAACATAGTTGGGAAAAGGCTAGGCAGATGATGATGATTTTGCATACGATTGTATTGAATTAAGTGTTTGTAACCGAACAGACAGCTGTGTGTGTGTAAACTACTGGAAAATGGTAAAGGGCTGGCGGTCTTCGGGAACTGTCTTATGTAATTTTGACGTTTGAAAAGTGCTGATTTTCACCCTAGTTTGAATATGCCTTTTGATTTTGATTGATTTCGAATGTCCCTTATCCCTTATTTACATACTGCTTTAAAATCCTGCAAATATACCGAGTGGAGGCCCATTCGCTATATTTGCAGTGTCAGGGCAAGTCACCCGTGTTTATTGAGCGTGTTCGATATAGCAAGTAATTGCTTTTTGTGATGTAATGTCGGTAGCTTATAGAATGGGGGCCTGTTTGTATTGCCAGATACATTTACGTACCGATTTTGCGTGTTTGGATGACACAAATGTGTGTTTGTTATGTGTGTTTCAATGATTTGTTTGTGTATTTTGTGTTTGATTGGCGTGGGTGTATTTGTGTTGGATGGTGTTTGTTTTTAATGAGCCTAATACGAAAATGGTAGTAGAATAATGATTGGCTTAGAATATTTATTTGTTTTGAATTTCAGTTAGGGAGTGATACAATAAATAATAATAGTTTTTTACATGGGTATAGACATCACTATGTACAGACGCCAGAAACATCAAGCTACTATTATCTGTCTCATTAATAGATTTTCAACTTTATCGCTAAAATGTAAGGTTCAAAGTTGATTGTGAAAGTTTGACAGTTTCGGGTAGCTTGATGTCCTAGCGTCTGTACTCTTTCTGTCATCTTTCTGTCATGAATATGTGGGGAACCCTCAAGTTTAAAAATATTATACGATTTAAATAAAAAATAAATTTAAAAAACAGATAGTCTCAATGACTATCCTGAGGAAAACTTATAAAAAGAGAACAGGTTAACGTGGAATCGAACAAACACATCAACCAACAGGGTAGGTAGCCAGTTGATGAAACTGTGCAAAACGGAAATATTAAAAACATGTATATTATACACAGAAACATGCAGAGTTAACAGGTGTCAACATGAACTGCATGGATTCAATATAGACCTGTCAGTAAATCGCGTGTAACGGCCGGCTTTGGTCTTTTGAATCTTTGAGTCGATTTTAATCAAACGCCAAAATAGAGATAGACTGTATTGCAGTCGCTTTGTAGGCCCGTCGTCCACAACCCCTCCACGTTCATCACCATCGCACTCGGTGCTTGCAGCGTATTGTGCGATGACATTACAGTGCACGGATTAATAAATTATTATTATATTATGACAATGTGTTGAAACGCGGAAGTCAGGCATCGTATAAAACAAGTTTTTGTTCTGAGTCGTTTCGAAGAATTTCTTTAGATGTATGTATCTGGTGTATGGTGAGTCTTTTAGTCTGTGCTAAATAAATGTATTTTCTTTCTTTCTTTTCTTTCAATGAGTAGCCAGAATGTCACAGTACTAGTATTTCAATGGCGGTCCGTACACGACATATCCAATTACAAACAAACCCTGATTTTTAATTTGTTAGACTAAAATGACAGCTGCGTTTAAACTTATTTTGTCAACATGATATTAATGTAACCGCAGCTGTCATTTTCCCTCCCGCTCCCCTCCCTTCCGCTCCACCCAGAGCGGGAGGGGTCATTTGATAATGTCCCATTAAAAAAAAAAAAAAACTAACTAACTACAGACAATATAGGCTAGTCCTGTATTGTCCACTGCAGTGCCAAAACTTCCCTCTCCCTTTTCCACACAATTCTGTCTTTTACGGGACAGGCCTTTCGGTAGGAGTCAAGCTTGTCCCGCCATCTTCGTCTCGGCCTGCCGCGATGGCGTCGTGCGTTTAGTGGGACCCAATCGGTGGTTTTCTTAGCCCAATTTTCATCTGACATGCGGCAGACATGTCCGGCCCAGTCCCACTTAAGTCTAGCGGCTTTCTAGGTAACGTCCGTTATCTTGGTTTTGGCCAGTATTGTGTTCCTTATATGGTCAGTTTATTTATTTATTCAGTTGCATCCGGTTAGACTGGAAGCTGACCCCAACATAGCTGCGAAGAGGCTAGGCAGATGATGATATTATGGTCCAAAATTCGAAACCCCAGGATACAGCGCTCCGTGGCTCGCTGGTAAAACTTGAGCTTGGACCTCTGCTGAAGTGTCAAAGACCAGGTTTAAGCACCATATGTGAGAATTGGGAGAATACACATGTCCATAACTCTCCGTTTGAGACATAGTGGTAGATCTCCTTTTAGAAGATCTTTCATTGACCAATAGCTCTTCGAGGCGCTCTCGGTGCATCGAGCGATTTCTTTGTGTTGGTCGAGCAAATTAAACATCAGAATTTAAGTTATTAAAGCGTTAGTAAGTTGTGTCGTGTGTCTACACCAATTGAAATATTAGCGCTGTGACATTTTGGCTATTCATTTGTGATTTGCGTAACTTTTGTGGACGATGGGCCATAGTTGTGGGTGTGAAGACCACTTTGCATATACCATGTTTGTAACCCAATTAGGTGTTTTAATTAATTAAATTAGTAATACTACGTAATGCACCGTAATCAACCTTTGAAACTCCAAGAACATTCCATCATTCATATAGAAATAACCAGTGAAGTTTTAATACAGTGGGAACTGCATAAATGTAGAAATAGTATTAATCCTGCAGCGACCACGCTGGGGAATGCAAAGCTTATAGTGAATGTAAGTGGACTCGGACTGACGACGTTAATATTTCGTGTAGTGGACCCCGTTTATCATTCTGTATGTTGTATTGTCTGGTTGCAAGTGTGAGGTTTTTTTTGTTAATTTTCTTGTTGAATGATAGTTGGGTTTGTTATTGTGGAAATGGTACAGTTCTATCTTGCGTTATTCTTACACTAGCGACCCGCCCCTGCTTCGGACGGTTTCAACGACTTGACAAAACGTTGAGATGTCTATATTAGATTGCGTTGGACAAAGTGTGGGCGAAATATGGGTGCCATACCATTCTGCCTAACCTATTGGGCAATAGATGCATGATGCTATGTTTTATATTAACGTATTATGCATATTATTGTAAACCTTTTCGAATGAATTCTCTAAATGGTGATGAAAACCGCATCAAAAGTCGTTGCGGAGTTTAGAAGAACAACGCGGTCTCGCAGACAGACACGAAAACTGACTTTTAATTTATAAATAACTAGCAGCATCCCGCGGTTTCACCCGCATAAGTTTCCTGTGGGAATATCGGGATAAAAAGTAGCCTATATGTTAATCCAGAGTGTTGGCTATCTCCATACAAAATTTATCAAAATTGGTCCAGCCGTTTGAGCGTGAAGAAGTAACAAACATATAAACACACATCACTCACAAACTTTCGCCTTTATAATATTATTATAGTGTGAAGTGTGATTTGTGTGATGTGATTTTATTAAAATTGGTCCAGCCGTTTGAGCGTGAAGAAGTAACAAACATATAAACACAAACACTCACAAACTTTCGCCTTTATAATATTAGTGTGATGTGATACCTAGACTGTTAAATCAGAGTACACTGAACTTTCAGGATTTTTCTGAGCCCCTATTTTATGATAACACGTAGGCTGAACCGCCGAACCATGAAACAACGATTAGGTGTGATCAATTCAATGACTGAGTTTTGAGAATAAAGACCTAGGTTTTTTTTCACTTCATTAAACATGAAAATGCCAATAATTTTTCGAGCTTGTCCAGAAAGGGCGAATTCGCTGTGATTCTCTCGTGCGTATTACGCGCGACCGTTGCGTCCAGAAGGAGTGTACCAACGCGCGAGCATTTGGGTTCGAATTTCATTTGTCACTAGAAGACATGGAGTTGAACGCTCTGGAGTTCGTTGTTTGTACTATAATATATGTATCATAATCATTTATTAACCGACTTCAAAAAAGGAGGTTCTGTATTCGACCCGTATGTTATGTATGTTTGTATGTCCGCGATTTTCTCAAAAACTAACAAACCAATTTTGATAATTCTTTCACTAATGTGATCTACATACTTTCACAAAGGTTTTAGTATATAATACATTCGGTAATTATTCTTATGTACGAAGTTATATGCATAAATGTACTGCATCTCCGGCATTTCTATGCGAATTTTGATGATTCTTCTAGTCGGTGTCTTCAATTCTTCAATGCACAAGTGTTAATTGAATTTGTGTGGGGTAGGTTACAACTAATAAGTGAAAAATAAAAACCGACACCAAAACCGACTCAAAAACCGACTTCAAAAAGAAAACACTACAAAGTGATAAATAACTTTAATTATTTCGGAAGTCGGTGTCAAAAAACGAAAATGCGGAACCAACGACACCGACTTCCGAAATTAAAGTTATTTATCACTTTGTAGTGTTTTTTTTTGAAGTCGGTTATTTTTTTTTGTAAAAAAGTTTTTTTGCTATAGGTATTGTTACAGTGTTGGTCTTAAAGTTAGTAGGTAAATGATAAATTATTTATTTCTGTAAGTAGGTTTTTACAAACACTATTACACGTCAATTATTAAACTAGATGAGGTCGGCGTTTCCTATCTGACTACTCTGAGAAGAAAGGCAGAAACAAACTCAGAGGTCACAGTCTCTTTTAAAGTCCAGACAAAATCTTGGTCAGATCATGTGACGACTATGTAGATTGGTGTCTGAAATGTTCTTTTGAGGAAAGAACCACACAGATTGAGCTGACCTGTCCAGTCAGTGCACGCATCTGTCAAAAATCGTGCAGCTCAACTCAAAACTTAATTAAGCAATTAAGTTTATTTGGTTGGTGTACAATAACAAAAACACACCTTTACTACTCAGCAAAACTTAGTACCAACACCTATCATAAACACAATCCACACAATAGTTTAATTTTAATTAACAACTTCAATTAACTCACTTCATTACCAAAACGTTTCTATTTCCTCTATGTACCTAATACATTTTATGTCTTTGCCATGTAAGTACTTGTGCCAAGCAAGCAGAATGGAGTCACGACAAAGATGGGTACAGAAGGTAGGCTTTGTACAATGAGAGAAAAATTATTTATTTATTTATTTAAACTTTTCGCACAAAAAGGTACAAAGGCGGACTTAATGCCTTAGGCATTCTCTACCAGTCAACCAAGGGTGGTGAAGAGATTAGATGGTAGGTGCTTTGGTTGAGAGGAACAATGATAAAAAATAAAAAAAACTTAAAATTAGGTACACAAATACATAAATAAGTTATATATAAATACATAAATAAGTTATATACACACACATACTATTTACTATAATAAATACTTGTAATATATATATATATATATATATACATACAAATTCAAGGGAGAGAGATGTTGAGATGACTCTACACTATTTGTTTTGAAAATAACTCTGCAATTTCCGCTTAAATGCATACCGACTGGTGGGTAAAAATTACATACACATAGACACGGTTCCACGTATAGCGAGTGCAGGCTTAATCGCGACTAGCATACATTTGACATAGTTTAAGATCGTCGTACGTAACTTAGGGATGATTTCCTCCAAACGGTTCGCATCGCATCGGATCGGTAAGGATACGAACGGATGTGGCGACAGCCGATCGCGTCCGTCAGGATGTCGACGCATACGATCAGCTCCGTACCGTCGCTTGCGAACGAATCCATTTCTGTATCTAGTCAAATAGTTTCATTCCTACCGTGTTGACGAGTTCCAATTTTTGAAAATCGTTAAAGTTGACGTTGGCTAAGAAGAAAATAATCATAAGACACCAAAGAGAAAAAGAAAAATTTGGACGACAGCCGAAAGGATTCGATTGGATACGACACGACGACAGGTGAACGGAGCCGATCGCGCGTCGCAGCATTCTTTCGACTACGATCGCGAATCGCGGAAGAGGCCCGCGGTCGAGCTGCTGTGTGCGGCTTGGTAATATAGACTTACTTGGTAATAAATACTGTGTACACGATTTAATATCGTTTCAATATTTTAAAATCCGTTCCGATCCGATGCGATGCGCGCCGTTTGGTGGAAATCATCCTATAACTATACTTGTGACGTCAAGAATGCGACGCAACAACGACATTTAACATGTATCAAGTTTATACAAAGTCCAGGAGTGATAATCATCAACTTTCTGCCCTTATCCCATGTTACTCGGGGTAGCGCAGCACATTTTCTTCTTCTCTTCTCCCCTGCCAACCGTCACGCTATCATTCAATACCTTTTATTTAATATCATTCCTCACACAATCCATCCATCTTTTCTTTGACCTTCCTTGCTCTCTCTCCATCCATCATCATTTATTTATTTATTTTAGGATCTCCAACAAAAGATATACACTAAAAATTATGTGGTTAATGGACGACAAAGCATTTGTAGGTGTACTCTTTCAATTACAGGAGACCACAACATGCCCAATAAAATGAACAACTATGCTAACAAATTAAATACCTAATACATAATAAAAGAAAAAAAAATTGACAGTAGAACATAAAAAAACACAATAAATCCTGTAAAATATTAAAACATAGAATACGAAAATACCTAACATTAACATAAAAAGAAAAAAAAGTATTCACAATTTTATATTAATAACACTTATAGTCACATACGGTTCCTCCCTACTCATCGCATCCCTAGCCAAACGATTTCCTTTCAACTTTTCTATTACTAGCGCTATTTTCAAACTTCTCCTTATATACTCATTTCTTCTTTCATCGATTCTCGTCACTCCAAACATTCCTCTCAACATTCTTATCTCTGCTGCATGCGACCTTTTTTCATTTGTCTTCTTGACGACCCAGCATTCCAATGCATACGTACGACGTCCAGAAGTGAACAACGTTTTCGTAAGTTGATTGTACATGTCTATGTATGTGTGCGCGTGTTTTCGCTCGTTATATGAAGCTGACTTTCTGTATCTGTCTATTCTGTGGCAGAGTCGTAAGAACAAACTTGGCGAACAAATATTGGACTGTGGAATAGATTACATAAAATATTGCATTAAGGGATTACTTGGTTCGTTCAATAAGAGTATTGTATATCTGGAGATACTGTTGAGCTTAGTTATTTACGTATGAAAGGTTACTTTGTCTTATTTTCTAGAGAGACAAAGAAGAGTTTCTTTAGGAAATTACCATCATAATATGTACTAGTCACTACCCATTTCTACCAAGATGCTTCGTAATATTGAATGTAAGAGATGGAGGTATTGTGTGACGCCGCCGCATCAAAGTTGCGACAACCAAGTACGCGACAAATGTTTGGGCGACAGTACGTCAGTGGTGCGACAGTACATCAGCTCGATATACGTTAGTGCGACTGATTGTTACGTTTTTGAAGTGAAACTTCTTTACGCACGCTTGACTTGGGGAGTAAGCTGGCGAACGCGTGAAGTAAGCGTTACGAAAAGTGTGATCGGGCGAGGCGAATGGGAGTTGAGTGGGGGATATAAGCAAGAGAAAGCAGTGCGCGCGCACATTTTCTTTCTCTCTTCCTCTCATAGCCAAATACGTTTGAAGTTTCACTTCAGTCGTGTGGTCATAAGCACACTCGATTTTTTTTTTGTTACGTTTTATTTATTTGGAAAAATAGTGAAATTTCTTGTTCCCTGACCCACCGCGTCGCATCGCGTTTTCGCTTAGCGTTCTTTCTGACTTTATTTCTTTTTCCTCGGCTCCTAAGGGTCCTCGCGTGACCTTAAATAGCCTTTTTTAAAAATTTGGCTATAAAACTTTTTTCCAAAAAAAACAACCGACTTCAAAAAAACACTACAAAGTGATAAATAACTTTAATTTCGGAAGTCGGTGTCGTTGGTTCTGCATTTTTGGTTTTTGACACCGACTTCCGAAATTAAAGTTATTTTTCACTTTGTAGTGTTTTTTTTGAAGTCGGTTGTTTTTTTTGTAAAAAAGTTTTTATTTTTTACTTTTTAGTTGTACCTACCCCACATAAATTCAATTAACACTAGTGCATTGAAGAATTGAAGACACGACTCGAAGAATCATCAAAATTCCCATAGAAATGCTGGAGATGCAGTACATTTATGCATATAACTTCGTACATAAGAACAATTACCTAATGTATTATATACTAAAACCTTCCTGAAAGTATGTAGATCACACTAATGAAAGAATTAACAAAATCGGTTCAGCAGTTTTTGAGATAATCGCAGACATACAAACATACATACGGGTCGAATACAGAACCTCCTTTTTTAAAGTCGGTTAAAAATGCAAAATAATTTTTCAAATCCGACTGGCAGTTTCAGAGATTAGAGCGTTGAAAACAAACAAACTCTTCAGTTTTATTAGTATAGATAGATAAATTAAATGCGTGTCCGATTCGATTCGAATTTTTTCGATTACATAACATGACAGGATCACGCCTTTAATCCCCGAAGGGTTACGGAGAGATGTACAGTCGAACAAGCTATTTGGTATACAGGCAGCTAACTTGCAACTACTTTTAAAAAATGGTGTGCTGAGTTAGTCAATTATTTTATACCACTCTATTTGTTTAAGTAATTTCAACATAAATATTAAGTATAACTTTCATTTGTCATTTTAGTAAGTTTCATAATTCTAATCGATTACTAAGTCGTTTATTAAGTAGCAACACTGTAATTAAGCTTGGTATTTTTGATGTCTGGCAATTCTCCCTCTCTCTGCATTCATGCTTCCAACCGGCAAGTCCATTTTTTTTCCCTACTTTTGTAAATTTTAAAGTAATAAATTCAAATCTTTCCACGCATGAGTTTTTATTAAACATGCACTATTTAATTAAGGATCCTATAAGCTGAAAAGTTACAACGCACAAAATAAAACTAAATATTGGCTGTGTAGTGGAAAGATGAATATTTTTGCCTGTACTTATCTATACCAAATAGCTTGTTCGACCGTACCTGTAATGGCGAGCACTTTTTGCTTATAACTGGATTTATGTATTAGTAAATGCTTGCCGCTTGCCGCGGTTGGTCCGTGGATGGGTGACCATCTTTACATACCAAGACCTCTCCGTGCCTCGGAAAGCACGTTAAGCCGTTGTTCCCGGCTGTCATTCGCGCATCTTTGACAGTCGTTACGGGTCGTCAGAAGCCCGAAAATCTGACAAAAGTCTTATCAAGGGGTATCGTTTTACCCAGTAGCTGGGTTGTGTAGTCAGATAGGCAGTCGCTCCATGTAAAATACTGGTATTCAGCTGCATCCGGTTAGACTGGAACCCGACCTCAACATAGTTGGGAAAAGGCTAGGATGATGGTGTATTGTGTAAATACTTTGACTCTAGTTGATAATATAATAAGATAATCACCTACAATAGTCGCTTGCACCATAAGATAAGATAATATTTATTTGCTTAAACATGTGTGATACATACAAGAAATTACATGCATGCAAGATGTACCATAGTCCCATTCAGATATTTTTCACAGAACCGTGTACTAATTGCAACTGTCATCAAACGGTTCCCGGGCCCGGGCTGCTATCTATTGGAAAAACCCAATAACACTTTGCCCGGCCTGGGATTCGAACTTGGGACCTTATGCATACTATAAGTGCTTGGCTAGACTGGCAGCGCAGGGCGGGGAGCGACGCGGGTGCGGGAACGCGCGCGATCTTCCTGTTCGCAGTCGAGCGCGGCTTCGTTCTGAGTGTTGTCCTGTCCAGTGTTTTTCAAAATATAATATGGATAAAGAAGACTTAATTTTACTAGAAAAAAGCTCGAACTTGTTTGAGAACCCCGGTGGGGGTGCGGGCCACCGGTGCTCTCACTGCGGCCACTTATATGAACGAGCATTGGCGTGAGTTGCTGACGCGCTCCCCGCGCCAAGCAGCCCGCGCCACTCACCACGCTCGCGTGCCCACTATGGACGCTCAAATAAAAGAAGAAAGAAAATACGTTTATTTGCAGTGAAAATGACGCAAAAAAGAACATAAACACTAAAAATAAAATAAAAAGGTAAGGGAAATATGCGTCACATCCACGCAAAACGGCTATCGCTCAGCATTATGCTGCGACCCTATGCAGGACAGAGCCCCAGCGCTGGTTTTCAGAGACAGCCGTCGCTGACGTAATGACGTCGTCCGGTGCAGCAAACAATTATTAAAATACAGTGTACTTAAAGAAAAATAATTAAATTTAAAAGTGATAGAATATTATACTAAACAGGAAATAGACATAGGTACAGTACATGCTATGAGAATATCATCCTCAATAAACGTTTTACACCTTATGTAGTGGCAACATTTCGAAGCGTCCTTATGAATTTGACGTAAATGTACCCAACGTGCACCAAAGTAATTATGATGTAAGAAATTACAAAATGGCCAAAATGATGTAATGTGATGTATTAGTATTATGCAAATGAAGTTCTTATGTTTGAATAAGCCGCGCCGCGCCCGCCCCGCGCCCGGGTTTGCCGTCTGGCCAAGCACTAACATAATAATTACCTATCTGCGTTCTCGTTAACTTGCAACAAATAAATCTACTATCACTTCTCTCATTCACAAAGCAATTTCGGTTACAGTCAACAACTGCGTTAATTAGTGAAATAATTACGTCGGTACCTATTCCGTTACACTAGAATTAATTACTTACATTCTGAAACAAAGGCAACATATTGTAGGTTGTACAGAGATGTGTAATAGTAGATGTTTAAATATTTAAACACAGGAAAGCTTGGACTTAGTAACATCGTAGTATATAGTTATTTTATTTATTTATTTTATTTTATTTTAGTACATGGAGGACTTACAGGCTAATAAAAACAAGCAAAAAGGAAACCATGGTCACCCGAAAGCCAATTACAAATCCTCACGTATAGACTTATAATAAATTACAAATCTAAGATCGCGAAAAAAGAATCAGCAGTTTCCTACATTTTGACGAGTTATGCGAACATAAAATGTAGGGAACAGCAGATTTTTTTTCGCGATTTCACGTTTGGTCCCGTAGTAAAAGTTGATCATAAGTACAATGACCCCTTAGGAGGTTAACCATTAATAATTACCGGACACCCTGTATAATTACTGTATCAATGTCTTGCTACAAGTATGCAGGCAATTTTGCAACTCATTGATGCAATATTATGAAACAAAGATAAGACTTTAAAAAAAACCGAGTGTGCTTATGACCACACGACTGAAGTGAAACTTCAAACGTATTTGGCTATGAGAGGAAGGGAGAAAGAAAATGTGCGCGCGCACTGCTTTCTCTTGCTTATATCCCCCACTCAACTCCCGTTTGCCTCGCCCGATCACACTTTTCGTAACACGTTCGCCAGCTTACTCCCCAAGTCAAGCGTGCGTAAAGAAGTTTCACTTCAATAAATTCTTGTCGATGTATAGATCTTTTTCAGGCTGACGGTACAATTTGTGTTCCATTCCAGACAAACTCAATAAGTCCAGCTATAACAAAGCTGGTCATCAGCATGACAGTAGGGTCAGGACGCATAAACGTTACGCGCGCTGCCCAATCCAGCTAATGAATGTGAACCGGATCGAATGTACGGAGGCTGTTAAAACAGCGGATACATAAGCTTTTTGGAATAAGTATCATAAATAAAAACCGAGTGTGCTTATGACCACACAACCGAAGTGAAACTTCAAACGTATTTGGCTATGAGAGGAAGAGAAAGAAAATGTGCGCGCGCACTGCTTTCTCTTACTTATATCCCCCACTCAACTCCCGTTCGCCTCGCCCGATCATACTTTTCGTAACGCTTACGTCACGCGTTCGCCAGCTTACTCCCCAAGTCAAGCTTGCGTAAAGAAGTTTCACTTCAAAAATAATATGCTGGATTTTTCATTCGTGAATTTAACTGCGTCGATACCGATAGAACTAAGGGCATTTAGGCCATTTTATGTCCTAGCAAATCACTGTCCTTTCCAAGGTTGCCTGGAAAAGATCGCAGAAAGCGATAAATAATTTCATCTCCACTGCTTTCAAAACGGTGAAGAAAACATCGTGAGGAAACCGGCATGTCCTAGAACCAAAAATTTGAAGACATGTGGCATCCAACAACCTGCACTAGGCCCGCGTGGTGGATTACGGCCCACTCCCTTCCAGCAGTGAAAACATTATGGGCTGATTACGCACGCGGCTTCGCCCGCATAGGACGGAGATTATCCTAAGGAAACAAACTACTGAGATAAAAAGAACTTATCTTATGTCCCAAACCGTCATGGTCGACCTGTGAGCCACATCGAAATCCATTCAGCCGATAAAATGTGAAAAGGTAGGGACAGACGCTAACACATCAAGCTAATCGAAACTGTAAAATTTTCTCAATCAACTTTGAACCGTAAGCTTTAGCGATAAAGTTGAAAATCTATTAAAGAAATTTGACAGATTGTAGTAGCTTGATGTGCTAGTGTCTATACAGTAAAGAAGAGCAGCCAACTTTTTATCTTTTTTCAACTTATTATTTTTTATCTTTTTTTAGGGCTCTAGTTTTTTTTATTCCTATCTAATACATACAGATATTTTAACTGTTTTATAATAAGCCCCAAAACGAGGACGTCAACTCGCTGTTTTCCTGGCCACACGTTTAGGGTTTTAGGCCATTACACACGACATTTGTGAGGAAGCAAGACACTGAAACTGGCTAATAAGCTTAAATCGTCACGCGTGGCGAGCTTTAACTATAGTTTGACCCTGCACCTGGACAAGTGACAATAAAACTATACCTAGCTGAAATTAAAAAGTCTATTTTGCAAATCAAAGCGTAGATTTGTATGGAGAACGAAGCGGAAGAAACATGGTTATACAGTGTGGCATTAGGTCATCATATTAATTGAAACCACGTATTCCAAATTACGTATTTTAAACATACGCAATTAAAATAATTAATAATAATTAGCACGTTACACTTAACATTTTAATTAGAGTTATTAAATTATTTATTTAAAATATTATTCAAATAACACCAATTGCAATTATTAACAAACGAAGTCCCACGGCTAGAAAGCCTATGACCTTGTTTTTAGTTTACTATTTAACAACATTGAACTTAATAACAGTTTGTAATAACCGATATACTATTTAATATAATAAACATCTCCATTCTGTGTATTTCATCAATTTAGGTATTGTATCTCGATCAAATTATGCTAAGTTGCTAAATTGAAGAGTACAACTTTGCTTTGACGTAGAATGACAGCTGCATAGACTGGTATTACGTTTAGTCGGTTAACTAAGTCACGTGGTTTTTTTGTTAACCTTTATTTAACTACCGAAGCCTATGGAGTATAGGTACAAATAAATGACTTGGCAAGCTACTTAGCATAATCAGCCTATAATGGCTCCACTGCTGGTAAACAGGCCTCCTCCACCACGTGGGCCCAGTGCGGGTTGGTGTCGTGATGTTTTGAGAGCAGTGGTGATGAAATAATTTACACAAATAAAGCGCCCGTTTATGTTCAAACCTACGACCTACAACTCATGAGTCGCGGCCGTTACCACTAGGCCACCACTGCCCAAAGCTAATTAATTTCAAATAATTATTCCTCTGATTGATTAGAACTTCTTGGAATCCACAAGAATATTCCTAAAAGTAAAATGTTGGCTGAATATCAAATCTAAATTAAATTAATTATTCAAACGTACTTTATCCTAGACAAAATTTATGAAATCGCAATAGTTAGCCAATTATCTACTGTATTATAATAGATAGAAATACAGGCAGACTAAATTAATTCTTAATTGTTACAAGTAACTTAATTCCTTTCTGTGCTTGCGGCTTCGTAATCCAATGGAAATCTATTCATTGTAATTTGAGACGAAATTATATTTGGTATTTATTATAATTGCTGGAAGCCAAATCAATTCTCCGAAAAGTAAATCTCCTAAAAATGGTTGTACGAAAAAAAATTTAGCTATCGTTTGAAACGACAACGTATTTGACTACGAATTTAGTAATTTAATGCTTTTAGAATTGGTTTCAGAAATCGGGGACCAAATTGAAATAGTTCTATTATTATTAATCCAGCATCCGAATTGCGTAACATAAGTACTTTATATCACAATCCAAAGGATTATGAGAGATTATAAAATATCCATTGCATCTTAAGTTTGAAAAAATTGTCTGCTCCACGACATAAATAACGCAATGAACGTAGTTAAATTGACAAAATGAAAAGGCATGCTATTGTGTGTTACGCAATTACCCCACAGTTCTCATTTATTTTCAGTTTTTAACCGGTCAAGCATCGCGCGTCGCATATTGGCAACGAAACAATAGAAAATCAATTGTGTCTCATTAGCGGAGCTCGACAGAATCATCTTCTTACTTACCTACCTATAAATGTTCCAAAACTCTTATACATCAAATAAAATGAAAAACTAAAATGGGGCTAACTTTCTAAATTAACTTTAAATTATTCCAAAAAGTCAGGATGATTTTATACTTCACTGCGTCAAAAGTTCTATCAAATTCGATTCAAAACTAAAGTCTTAATGCAACTTTCAAACTAATTGGCATGAATAAAATAATAATTAGAAGAAGCGTCTAATTACTTATAATTATTTGCAACGAAGGTCAAAAACCCAGAGAGTTGCAATTTCAATTTCGTATTGTTTGCAGACGCCCAAGCCTCTGGATTAGGGATGGCAAACCTTTTATTTAGTGTTGACTTTTAACTTTTGGAGAAATATTGTTTGCATTTTTTGTCTTTTAACGAAAGAATTGAATATTAATTTACTTTTACGTAAACAGTTTTTTTTTGTTTCCTCAATGATTGCTTTTTTATTACCATTTTTGGATTTCATAGGAAGAAAGGTTCATAATATCCTTACTTACCTATTAAAGCACAAAAAAAATTTAAGCTCAAATACTTTCGGCGATAATTATGTTTCTAATGAACACTACTTACACTTTCGAGTAAGATATCAACGTACCTACATTATACTTTAATTGTTTTCATGTAACAATCATTTCATAGGTGTAAATAGAGTTCAATATTTCATGTTACATTGTGTTTAACGAACACCATGTATCCTGAGAGAGAATTGCAGTTATAATTGTTATCTGGCTGATACCAATTAAAATTGGAGTACTCATTCAGAGAATATAAAAACTACGTCTGTAAAATAATTGTGGTTTATTTTATTTCTTGCTGACCAGACAGACGTCGTCCTGTCCAAACAATATTTTACGCAAAAATCCCGTAGAAAAGAGGACTTTCAATTTGTCCCATTTCTCCAATTTTCTAGGGAGCTTTTCCAATATTTTTTCCATCAAAACCACAGATATAGATACACCTAGATAACGCAAGAGCACCTACTTCGCGTGCCAAAAATCGCACCAGTTTACGATCGAAAATCATAAGCCGCCACTTTCGCGCTCAGTCCTGCGTACTGCTGGCTGGGTGAGCGTGAGCGAGAGAACGCGAGCTTGTGACGTCATAGTAGGTAGTCAAAAAGTGGCACGCTTAGTTTTCATACAGTTCGTGATACTTGCGTTATCTAGGTATATCTGTGATCAAAACCTAATTCGGAATATTATAAATATTTTTAAACAAAAAAATAGCCAAATCGGTAAAGCCATTCTCAAGTGTTGCACTTACCAATGAACAATGTTTCATTTCTATTTTTATACAAGTTGAGAGGATTCTACGGAAAGTGTGACCTATGTTTGCCACCCCTGCTCTAAAATAATACCGCCTCCCCGAACAAAGGTTATTAAAAGTTCTGATTATTTTCACTCGGTTTCAGCTGTACATATAATAAAACGGCTTACAAACGATTCTGATGCGCCGTTCGTTGATTGTTTTATGCGCTTTGTTTGAAATTAAAGTTTGTGGCGGGCGTTAAAATTCTCGGGGTTTGATAACGCTGGGCTATTGGAATACCTAAATAAGTTATTTGATTGAATGAAAATCCTTAACTTGTTCGCTTTGTAGTTATTCTGAATTTTTAATTTGAATTGGTTGATATTAATAAAAGTTGGTTTTTATGATAGGGTTTTCCAATTAACAGCAGATGACTTCTACAACAAAACAGTAAATTATGAACTCATTTAAAATCTGAATCTCTTAAGCTAAGGTCAATCAATTTTATTCAGTCTTCTTTACATATTTAAATAATTTAAAAAGCTAACAATCTTAAAATAATAATATGTACAAGTATATAAAAAGGGAGGGAAAATAATCAAAGGGCATCAAAAAATTCTTACGCATCACTGTCAACAGGAAACGTGCCCAAAAGGCTGGCAGCATTGCCACGTTGTAATGCAATGCTGATTCTTTGGCCGATAAATAGGCCAGCCCTCTGGTCACGTGAAGAGTCGACCAACCGCTTGGCGATGTCTCGAAATACTAAGTGGGCACTCGGGCCCCATGGCCCTAGTGTTTCAACCCCAAACGGCTCAAATATGTAAGTTCCAAAGAGATTGGAGTATTTACGCCGTTTGAGGTTTTCCGCACCTGCAGCAGCCGCCCCAGCACAGCTTATCGTGCTTGGAAGATGGGATGGCGCAAGGGTGTCGACACACGTTGCATCCCACACCAAAGGCCTACCTACCTTCCAAGGTAAGGTTGCCGCTTATTTTGATCCGCGGCGTACCTAGTTAAACAACGAGCTAAAGTGGAATCCGAAACTAATGTTTTGGAATTATTTTTATTTTATTACAAACTGGTGAGCAGTGATGGCCCAGTGGTAACAGCCGCGACTTATGAGTTGTAGGTCGTAGGTTCGAACCCAGACAGGGGCTTTACTTTGTGTACATTATTTCACCACCACTGCTCTCAAAAACGGTGAAGGAAAACATCGTGAGGAAACCGGCATGTCCTAGAACTAATAATTCGAAGACGTGTGACATCTACCAACCCGCACTGGGCCCGCGTGGTGGATTACGGCCCACTCCCTCTCACAGAGAGGAGGCCTGTGTCCCAGCAGTGGGAAGATTATCTATAGGCTGCTTATGTTATGTATTATGTTATTACAAACTAGACTTCGTCCGCGTAAAATCGTTGCATCGCATCGCCTGCCCGCGCTACTCATGACAGCGGGTCCAGTCGACCAATTCAAAATTTGACTTGGTCGGCTGGACCCGCGGTTCCAGTTCGAGTGGGTCCAGTTGACCAAAGACCCTTACTTCGTTTTCGCTTAACGTTATTACAGACTTTTTCTTTTTGCTCGGCCCCTAATGGTTCTAGCGTGTTGTTAAACCTATAGTCTTCCTCAAGAATTGGGCTATCAAATGGAAAAAAAAAAACCGGTCAAGTGCGAGTCGGACTCGCACACCGCGGGTTCCGTAGGTAGGTACTGTAGGTATGTAACCACAAATTTACGGTTTTCGGACTTTTTCCTTTACTATTGCTACATGACATTGCTTCTTGTCAAATTTCATTATCCTAGGTCAACGGAAAGTACCCTATAGGTTTTGATTCCCTTGCGAGTGTCAAAATATGCGGCATAAACGGAACATAAACGCCCGTATTTTTTGAAGTGAAAACTTCTTTAGCGGCGTTGCACACTTTTTGTAATGGGGAAAAAATGTTAAACTCGCGTCAGGACATCGCGTCAGGCCACGTGACCGTCAGGAGAGATTCCCCCCCCCCCCCCCCCACTTTCTACGGCGGCGGCGCCAACCGAAGTGAACCAAGTGAGACACTATAATGGATGGACGGACGGACGGACGGACGGTGACGGTGACGTGACGGTGACGGTGACGTGACGGTGACGGTGACGTGACGGTGACGGTGACGGTGACGGTGACGGTGGCGGTGTCGGTGACGGTGACGGTAACGGTGACGGTGACGGTGGCGGTGACGGTGACGGTGACGGTGACGGTGACGGTGACGGTGACAGTGTCGGTGACGGTGACGGTGACGGTGACGTGACGGTGACGGTGACGGTGACGGTGACGTGACGGTGACGGTGACGGTGACGGTGACGGTGACGGTGACGGTGACGGTGACGGTGACGGTGACGGTGACGGTGACGGTGACGGTGACGGTGACGGTGACGGTGACGGTGACGGTGACGGTGACGGTGACGGTGGCGGTGACGGTGACGGTGACGGTGACGGTGACGTGACGGTGACGGTGTCGGTGACGGTGACGGTGACGGTGACGGTGAAGGTGACGGTGACGGTGACGGTGACGGTGACGGTGACGGTGACGGTGACGGTGACGGTGACGGTGACGGTGACGGTGACGGTGACGGTGACGGTGACGGTGACGGTGACGGTGACGGTGACGGTGACGGTGACGGTGAAGGTGACAGTGACGGTGACGGTGACGGTGACGGTGACGGTGACGGTGACGGTGACGGTGACGGTGACGGTGACGGTGTCGGTGACGGTGAAGGTGACGGTGACGGTGACGGTGACGGTGATGGTGGACGTGGATGTGGATGGATGGATGGACAGCTGATGGCTCGACCGTCTGTGTAGTAGCCACACTGCTGTGTATTCGTAAAATTGTAAAATTCGTATTATAAAGTGTTTAAAATATGGAAATTGAACAAAGTGCATCGATTAATGAAAAAGTGACGCAGAAATAGTGAAAAAAAATTAGTTATATTAATTCAATTCATAATTGATTTATTTCAACGTTAATATTCAAGTTTTCACTTCTGCCGGCACTCCCGGAGTGCAACCCGTCTTTTTTTATTACGTTGACTTAGAAGTTTGATTTTCTCACTACTTCAAGGGATTCATCATCATCATCATCATCAGCCTATAATGTTTTCCCACTGCTGGGACACAGGCCTCCTCTCTGTGAGAGGGAGTGGGCCGTAATCTACCACGCGGGCCCAGTGCGGGTTGGTAGATGTCACATGTCTTTGAATTTTTGGTTCTAGGACATGCCGGTTTCCTCACGATGTTTTCCTTCACCGTTTTGAGAGCAGTGGTGATGAAAATAATTTACACAAAGTAAAGCGCCTGTCTGGGTTCGAACCTACGACCTACAACTCGTAAGTCGCGGCCGATACCACTGGGCCACCACTGCTCTAGTGCAAGGGATTGCAGCCTTGAATTTTGATATTAATTTAAACTAGATAACTCCACGCGTTCTTGAGAAAAATAGTCATGACAGACGGACAGACAGACGGACAACGAAGAGATCTTATAAGAGTTCCGGTTTTCTTTTTGAAGTACGGAACCCTAAAAAAGATTCAAATCCGACCGGTTGTTACAGAGATTAGCGCGTTCAAACAAACAAACAAGCAAAAAAACAAACAAACTCTTCATTATTATAAGTATTATTGTAAGTATAGAAGATAATATGGATGGAAGATAGATACATTAGTGTCCAGTTATATCTTTCAACATCAATCTTTCCATCCAGTAATATATTAGCACAGTATTTGCTCGCTTTAGTAATTTGCAACTGACGCACAAAAAAAGGCACAACCCAATGTGACCTCCCCAGCACTATTAACCGGGCAATTTATTCATGTTTTTTATCTCTGCCCAGGGAGCCCGTCAAACGACACCTTTTGTTTAACTTTCATTTAGGCACCCTAATCTTTATTGTTAATCCAAGGCTCGCCATTTTTACTTTAACAAGGATCCCTTCGCCGAAAGAAATTAATTTGTAAAAAAAAAGCGGCCGAGTGCGGGTCGGACGCATACAAAGGGTTCCGTGCCAACGTACCTAAAATATACATACATACATACATAATCAGCCTATAACGTTCCCACTGCTGGGACACAGGCCTCCTCTCTGTGAGAGGGCGTGGGCCGTAATCCACCACGCGGGCCCAGTGCGGGTTGGTGGATGTCACATGTCTTCGAATTTTTGGTTCTAGGACATGCCGGTTTCCTCACGATGTTTTCCTTCACCGTTTTGAGAGCAGTGGTGATGAAATAATTTACACAAAGTAAAGCGCCTGTCGAGGTTCGAACCTACGACCTACAACTCGTAAGTCGCAGCCGTTACCACTGGGCCACCACTGCTCTCACCTCTCTCACCTAAAATATATTAAACACTAAACACGTTTCTTGTATGGCTTGTCTCCGCGATCGATTAGGTTAAGCTTCAAGACCCCTGCCTCGGAAAGCACGTTAAGCCGTTGGTCCCGGCTGTCATTTGTGGATCTTTGACAGTCGTTACGGGTCGTCAGAAGGCCGAAAATCTGACAACCGGTCTTACCAAGAGTTATCGTATCCCTCAGTAACTGGGTTGTGGATGTCAGATTGGCAGTCACTCCAAGTAAAATACTGATACACAGCTGCATCCGATTAGACTGAAAGCCGACCCCAACACAGTTGGGAAAAGGCTAGGCAGATGATGATGATAGCAGCCATGGTAGTACCTACACACTCTGTGAAAATTTTAAATGTCTACCTATTACGGTTCAAAACGTATTACCCCGTGACTGACGGATGGACTGACGGACATCGGAGCCTTGGTATAAGAGTCCCGTTGGTACCCTTTGGTTACGGATCTCTAAAAATAGCAGCTTGTTGTTTTTGCTGATGTATTTCATTTTCGTGAAACGATGTTCGAAAATAATACGGAATATCGTTTTAATTTGGAAGTGGCGTGTGAATGTCAGGTCCAACGGACTCATTAATGATATGGGAGGTCTGCTAGCGAAGGGTACATAAGGGGCAATAAGGCGGGTTCGGACGTAAATATGAAAAGGTTTCGGGGTCGTAAAAAGACAATGGATTGTAATTATTATCTATTGTAGTTCTGAATTGTGTTGTCTAATATTTTGATTGATTTTTGTTGCTGTTTATAGAGATGTATACCATATTACTCACGTGATGCTAGACTAGTTCCCTCGTCTGATTCTTTTCAGTTTTTTTTTAGCCTATTCTTTCTAACTGCTGGGCAAAGGTGAAGAATAGTGGGGTAATGTCCTCCAGGTGGTACGAGGACTAAAACACGGAGACTCTATTATAATGGACTGTATTTTAAGGCTCAACAGTGAGCAAACAAAACGGTAAAACCAATGTTTTGAATCGGCGAGAAAGAATTGCTCAGTAGCTTGAACGATGACGCAATGCTGTGCCGGCCGGTGCGCGCCCGCACGTCGAGCGCCCCCTCCGCGACCACAGCTCACCGCCCGCGGTTGCCTGGCGCGGCGTGGTATTCTCAACAAAGGGTGACAAAGGCCTCCCCCAAATCCTTCCGGAACTCTTTTCCCGCGTCACCTCGAACGAGCCGTCGTGGTACGCGTCCAGGTCATCTCGCCATCTCTTTCTGGGCCGGCCTCGGCGGCGCCGTTCATCTTTTCAGTTAGCTCACATTAATTATCTTTTTATCTGTGGGCTTCTGTAGTATTCTATCAGAATACCAGCGCTGCGGTATTTATTTTTTTAAATATCGCGGCATCATGCTGAGATAGGGATGCCGCGATGGAGAAAGAGAAGGTGGAGCGACGATCTTCGCAGGATGACTGGTAGCAGCTGGATGAGAGTTGCCGAAAATCGAGTTGAATGGCGTGCAAGAGGAGAGGCCTATATCCAGCAGTGGACTGTTATAGGCTGATGATGATGATGCTGAGATAGGAGCCATTTTTTTTAGTTTTAGATGCTCCTTTTTTAAACAATTTTTATTGCCTGTGCCCAAATAAAAGAAAAATCTTTCTTAGTATTATTATATATCACTTTTTAGTTATAACCTTGAGAAGGGTGAGTGAGGCTCATCATCATCAGATCAGCTGTTGGGTACAGGCCTCTCTTTCTTCTGCCATACTTCCCGGTTCGGTGAGCTGGATGGTGCTGATCCACGCGTCATGTTCGTGAACGGGTGCCGTCGGTTGAGACTGGTCATCTCTTAATTGCCAAGGCTTATTTTTAATCTTATTTTTTTATTTGTTTCTTCATTTGTGTTTTTTTACATTGTTCTCACATATATGTAGAAGCCACAAGAATAATGTACCCAGGATTTTGTAATATCTTGGTTTAAAAGAGTGTCCATGGAGTTTCTTGCCCGTTCTTCTCCAATGAGATCTACGCTTTGGAATGGGCAACTAGCTTCAACTTTCTGACTAACTGACCGACTATTTAATTTTGACAATTCAAAAGTGCCTGTACATGGTTTAATTGAAATAAATGCTTTGAGTTTGAGTTCCGTGCGTCCCTCATCCAGGTGTTTCTCGCGACTTTAGCAATGAGGCTCAGTTACAAAAAGTTCTTATAAAAAATAATAGTAATGAAATACCAATAATTTAAAGAAATGAGGGTCCATGTAAGCTATAACAACATTTAGTAAGTATGTATTGCTCCGCCTTTGATCGCTCCGAAACATGCGGTTCTAAATATACCCTTCGGCAACCTATCGACCCACTTGTTCGGTACAATATTTGCAACCGAACAGCTCAGCACTTTTGCCCGCGTGCATTTCCATAAAAGCATGTATCGCAACTGCAAGATGAAATTGAAAACTTGTGCACAAATCGAAATAAGAGGTTCAATAAAACTGCTACATAATCATTATAAATTGTCATTTCCCAATTTTTTTTTAAACGTGTAATTATCGTCTTAGATAGTGCAAACTAAGTTATTGCCTTCAAGTAAACACAAATTATCGTTGTACCAATAAGATTTTTTTTTTTACAAAACAGATAAGAAAATTAAAGTATAAATTTAAACGCGCGCCCGATAACCAATCTATTCATCGCAGAGTTTACAACATGAATACAAATACAAATATTTTTATTTGTTGAACATAGGTGGGTTAGGTACAGATGCAGCATAGTATTTATGAAGCATAGTATTTATGAAGCATAGTATTTACCTAATTTTGACCGTTCCGTTCCAACAAAAAAAGGGCGCGCTACGTCGTTGCCAAATCGCTTGCCTACGCGCATGTTTGTGCATCCCTTTCTTTAATGACATGCTCTAAATTTTCTTAATAACACTTTGGATTTGATGTTGTAATTTGGCGCACATATTGAATTTCATCATGTATAACCAGTTAGTACGTATTCGACTACCAGTCGCATTACTGAGACCAAACCAGATCAAACCTTCTTAGTGCTAATTTAGCTTAGCTTCAATATATCTTTTAAATCATATTATTTTGTATCATTAAATCAGTGATCGTAAATCAACAACCAAACCTTAATCAATCTGATATAATACGAAATCAACCAACCTAGAAGTTAGTGCTAAACCACGCAGGCACTAAATTCTACACCACTACTCGCTTTAGCGTCGGGTATGATTTGGCCATGCATAAACTTTCTGCTTCAAGAATCAAGTAGTCGGTAATACATATTGGATTCTTCAATACGTCGTAAAAATAAAAAAATAAACTTATATAACGTTGGAATGTAAATGAAACTATTTGTAATGAACACATAATTATCATATGACATTTTGTTTGAGTTTGCATGAAAACTGAAAATAATGTTTTTAACACTTATGCTGTGCTACAATTTATTACCTTCATTAATATTATATTTTAATCGTGGGCGTTGCAAATAATTCCATGCAATTTAACGAAACATTTTCCGAACATATTCTGTCTCATTTTATAATAAACTAGAGTAATCTCGATTGCGGTGGTTTGCCAAAATCCAGCTGATTTGCAGTGTGTGGCAACAGTGAACTGTAATTTCTGTTAGTATTTGAAAAAATATTAACTGGCGCCCTAAAACAATGGGTGTTTTCAACCATTGTTTTAGCATGTAAGTGGCTTATTGTGAATGTCGTAACTGAATGATTTATCGAGTTAATTAGATAGGTGTGCTACTTGGGCATGCTAGGATAGAACGCTTTATAGCCCGTAAATATCCACTGGGTTCATCATCGTCATCATTGGCACCCTTTTTCAACCCACAAACTCAAACTCAAAGCATTTATTTCAATTAAACCGTTTACAGGCACTTTTGAATTGTCAAGAAGTCAGTCAGTCAGAAAATATGAAGCTAGTTGCCCATTCTAAAGCGTAGGTACCTATGGAGATGAACGGGCAAGAAACTCCATGGACACTCTTTTAAATTATATTTTCACAAAAATATTAGTTACATCATTAATGTTGAATTTATAATTATATGTGAGAACGATGTAAAAATAAAAAGACGTACGCGTTAAAAGCGTCCAGAGTAGGTACAGTAAATAGTAAAAAAAAAAACAACAACCCACTGCATAGGCCACCTTTTGTGCCATGGTTCGCTGGTCTGTGCGAGTCTCATCCTGCACAGCTATTCACAACCATTCGATACGCTTCCGTACCGTATCGAACATCAATCAATGTTATCGTAGGAGAGAAAATTTTGTCAGTTTAAATGAAATAGACGACCGCTGTTCTTCCTACAGCTGTTTGCTGTCGGGGGCAAGGCAAATCAGGTTATCGAAATTTGTTATTTTCGATACGATAGCCTGTCGGATGGTTGTGAATAGCTATGCAGGTCTTCCCCATGATCTTTTGTAGGTCGACTGGGATAATAATTTAGATGAATGAAACCATTTTGTAGGACAGGCTTGGCAACCCGATCGACTCAAGAAAAATTATACCTCTATAGTAAAGTTCGAAGTTTCATCGAGACTTGGGGGATTTCGGCTGAAATAATTATGAAAGTTTCCATTTTGAAAATGAAACAATTAACCGGTCAAGCGGCGCGCGCGCCGAATCGGCGACGAAACATTAGAAAATCAATTGTGTCTCATTGGCGGAGCTTTACAGATTAACCGGTCAAGGACCGCGGGACACCGATCGGTGACCAAACAATAGAAAATCAATTGTGTCTCATTAGCGGAGCTTGACAGATTAATGTGGCCACCAATGCAGAATCTTCATAATATATTATTATAAATACCATCACATTCGTAATGCTTTACTTTAGTTCCTAGAAAAAAAACAACCGACTTCAAAAAAAAAACACTACAAAGTGAAAAATAACTTTAATTTCGGAAGTCGGTGTCCTTGGTTCAGCATTATCGTTTTTTGACACCGACTTCCGAAATTAAAGTTATTTTTCACTTTGTAGTGTTTTTTTTTTTGAAGTCGGTTGTTTTTTTTTGTAAAAAAGTTTTTATTTTTCACTTTTTAGTTGTGCCTACTCCACACAAATTCAATTAATACTAGTGCATTGAAGAATTGAAGACACGACTCGAAGAATCATCAAAATTCACATAGAAATGCCGGAGATGCAGTACATTTATGCATATAACTTCGTACATAAGAATAATTACTTAATGTATTATATACTAAAACCTTCCTGAAAGTATGCAGATCACACTAATGAAAGAATTATGAAAATCGGTTCAGTAGTTTTTGAGATAATCGCGGACATACAAACATACATACATACATACGGGTCGAATACAGAACCTCCTTTTTTAAAGTCGGTTAAAAACATGATATTATCTTTTCTCTTCATGGTATTATAACAAGAGAATTTTTGTTCACGGCCCGGATGAGTTTATTATTTTATTTTGACGCTTGCTTTATTTTGCTTTTTGTCATTATCATTCTCCGCTCTTCACTTTTATGCTTTTTACGCCTTTTACGCTTGACGGAAGGTATGTTTGGGGTAAAAGCTGTTTGTATGTGTGAGAATGCTTTAATTTTTTACATGTATGTTGGAATCCATTTGAGTTTGAGTGCTGACGTCCTGAATGAAAGGAAAATATTTTTTATGAAGCATTTTGTTTATTTATTACAAACATATTTACAGTTTTTCTCCGCTATAGGTACAAGTTATCTGTCATTACAATTAGGTACACATAAGATTATAAAATTATAATAAATAAAGGAGTAAGGGTCGTAGCACGTGGCGTTCTGCAGTTTTTGCCTGCCTACATAAGAAGAAGGCGTGACTTCAAATACAGGGTGTCCAGTGGCAGAATTCGAAATTTGAAAATAAAATAAAAAAAACTACACCTCTAATACAAAGAAGGTTTATTGTTATTTAAAAACAATAAATGTGGATTTTATTTTTGGAAAACCACGTTCTGCAAATGTTGGCCATCGAGGCTAGCACACTCGTCAAGCATTTTATCAAAAACGGGTGTACAGAGCGACTGAATCGTGTAAATCTTGAACGATTTGAATTTTATACGGATGAAACTGAGTTTTTTTTCGCATGATAACCTGTTAGGTTGATTTCGTAATCCCTAATATCGATGAACGTGCACGAAGTGATAAACGGGGTTTTTCAGTCACAGAAACCAAAACACGTTCAACATTTTCGTCCGTGGCTACGGCTGGTATAGGTCCTGGTCTGGGGCTGTTTACTATTAATCCTGCAGCTCTGAACTTTGCTACACAAGAAAAAATAAGGCTGATCGATAGTCCATCACGTAATCGATGAATATCGTAACGATTACTAAGTCGAGGACGTGTTTCAGTAAGCGAAAACCCTCTTGAAATGTACGCCTCGATGCCAAAAGCGCGATGCACTCCACACCACCGCTCCATGGCAGCTAAAAAATCCGCAGAGTTTACGCTTTCAACGATGGTCCCGCGCCAACAGAGTTGCGTTCAGAATTTACGTTTGTTCAAACTTTGAAATCTGCCACTGGACACCCTGTATTTATACAGGGTAAATTAAATTGATTAACTAAACTCCGCAGATGCGATGGATATCAATATCGAAACTTGATAAAATAAAAAGATTTGATGGTTTATTCTGGGAGGACCAAGACCGCTGTTAGTATTGTTACTTCAGAATTTAGCTAGCTAATTTAATTTCGTGAAAAATGGAAGGAGTGGAGGGAGGCTTTTGCCCAGGAGTGGAACAGCGCAGGCTAGATAAAAAAAAAAAAATAACCTTGTATAAAACTAGATAAATTTAGGTAAAATTAGGCAAAATCAGGATTCTCGGGAAAAATGCGTTGACGTTTTTTAATGTCCCTAAAATAATCAATTTCAATGTGGGAAAATCAAAATTTGATTTATAAAAATAGAAAAGTAATTGTGTCTCATTAGTCACAGTTGAGCTGTTAACAAAAATAAAATCAGTTTATTGAAAATTATGTTGTACAGACGTCAGCACATCATGCTACCCGAAACTGTCAAATTTTCCCAATCAACTTTGAACTTTATGCTGCAGCGATAAAGTTGAAAATCTATTAAAGAAATTTGACAGATTGCAGTAGCTTGATGTGCTGGCGTCTGTACATAGCCTGTTTCTCTAAGCCTTCTCTACATAATACCTTATTCAAAAACTATAAGCTCTCGGGAATACAAGCGAAGTTACATAACACATTTATTCCTTATTTGCCAACAGCAAAATACACGTGCAGCTAAAATATTTCCAAGCTAAATTTATACGCCTTGTAGACGTGCTAAGCTATTCGGTTAGCAATGCAGTCAGTATGCAAATCAAGCTATCGATTGAGGGTAAGAATAACCTCCTCCATTGTGTCGGTGTTGCCAGACTCCAGTCAAGTGTGGATGCAGATCTAGACTGATTAAGACTGATGCTGCTCCGGTTTAATTCAGACCGAGGTCGGAAATAACTGGTAGTCTACGTATATAATGGACTATATCCTGGGCAATGATAAATAGTAAGTTGAAAATGCGCTGTTACTAAGATTTCAGTTTACCTAATTTCTTTAACGGCCGATTTTTCGATCATCTGATAACTTTATAATAGTTTTGGATTTTCGACAGTTATTTCATGCAAAAACTGTCAAAATTTATACCTCGAATAAAAGTTATCTGTAGATTGAAAAATCGGCCCTAAGTAAATTATTTTTTTAAAAGAGTAACCGTGGAGGTTCTTGCCGGTTCTTTTCCACAGGAAATTACCAATTGGAACCGTGCTACTAGCTTCTGACGTTGTATAAGTGCCCAAGTAGGTATGTGAAATATACTTACTTATATCTTTTTTTTTTTGTCCATTTGTAAGGAGAAGAACTAATAATAAATCCATGTAATTAGGTATAAAGAACCGCGATTGAAAATACTTTTAATTCCTGTTAAATAGGTACCTATTATTTGACTCGATTATCATGATCAGATTTTACTTTTTCATCGCTTCTTTCTTCATAAATAACCTCTGTACTAAAAGCGTGCAGCCAGCTTTCAAGCAGCCAAAACTTTCCTGATTTATCTTTTACGAGTTGGTATGATAAGCCAACCATGAGCAGATCGTACATTTTCTTTGGTTACTTTTCTTCATAAATGAACTCTTCACACAGAGGTTTTTTTATTTATTTAAAGTAGTTGATATCACATGGTTTTTATTCTGTCGGCGAATTTCTGAACAAAAAATCTTGTCAGTCCTACCACTTCAGAAATGCATTGTAATATTTTTTAAATTATTTATGTTCCTTTGCTAATTTAATTAACTGTACGTTATTATTATGTTACTGCATGTTGTTAATACCTACTTCATGTATTAAATATTTGCATGCCATCATTACATGGCGGAATGTGTCTTAGCACTACAATATTACATTATCATCTTTTGTACCACTTTTTATGCAAATAAACGATTTTGATTTGATTTGATTTATAAACGAAGATTAAAGTTTAGAGACGTTTAAACGTCAAAAAAAAAAATAAGACGCGTTTATAAATAAAACTATTTAACCACTATCTACTTAACTTTAAGCAACGTTTATGAATCAAGGGGTAAAGGTGTGAAGCTAGCATCACACTAATATTATAAAGGCGAAAGTTTGTGAGCGTGTGTGTGTGTGTGTTTATATGTTTGTTACCTCTTCACGCCTAAACCACTGAACCGATTTAGATGAAATTTAGTATAGAGATAGATTGAGTCCCGGAAAGGGACATAGGATAGTTTTTATCCCGATATTCCCACGGGATCGACATTTACGCGGGTTAAACCGCGGGGCGCAGCTAGTTGTAAATATTACCTGACTATCTTTCACAAGTTGATTATGATAAGCCACAATATTGAATCGGCATTGTGAAAGCTCATTGTTTCTTCATTAAACACGTCCTCAATCTCCGCCACTAATTCAACCAAACTCCTGATAACACGAACCAGTTGACAAATAAAATAATGTCCCACAAATTACAGCATTCACATCAGCAAGCGTCCCCTCGTCAATTCACTGAATACGGCGTTATCTGATTTGTCAATTTGAGCAGCAAACAATAGCGGTAATGTACAGAATAGGCGACGCGTGATTTCGAATGAGTTTGTTATACATTGAATGATGTCTATGAAGCTCCATTAGCACGGTTTGTTATTAAATCGTGAATGTATAGTGTTTGTATTTAATTACGCACATATTTAACGTTAATAATCCCTAATGAGTTGCCGTAAGTGTCAGTTTGCTTTAAAACAAATTTGTTGGAAATAGTAATAGTTAGCTGTGAGGTGGAATGTTAACAATATGGTGTCTGGATTAATTACCCGTGTCAAGTTATTAATCCACATAGAAATGCCACAAATTCAAACACTCAGAAAATTTTAATTACATTTATATCATACTAGCTGCATCCCGCGGTTTCATCCGCATAAGTGTCAATCCCGTGGGAATATCGGGATAAAAACTATTCTATGTCCTTTCCTGGGAGTCAAACTATCTCTATACCAAATTTCATCTTAATCGGTTCAGTGGTTTAGGTGTGAAAAGGTAACATAGAGACAGACAGAGTTACTTTCGAATTTATAATATTAAATATGGATATGGACTAGCTGCGCACGGTGGTTTTACCCGCATAATTCTCGATCCCTTTGGAATATCGGAATAAAAAGTATTCTATAGAAGCATACAAATGTAGATGATGGAAAATGGCATTTACCTTTTTCAAAAATGGCTTATTTATATGAGTTGTCGACAAGACAAAGGATGATAGTCCTTACAAGGGATCACAGGATACTGAGTTTCAAACCACTTATACATAAGTATCCCACTTTGCGAGACAAAGACCAATTTAATAGTACAAACAAAACTTAGACCTTTTACAGAAAGGGCACGCCACGATAGTGGCGGTAAGACCCCTCTTTGAGGAGTAGCTAGAGAGGCGTCACGGCGTCCTCACCTATCGCCTGACGCAGGTCCTCACCGGACACGGATGTTTTGGGAGGTTCCTGCACATCATCAGGCGGGAGGAGACGCCCGGGTGTCACCACTGCGAGGATCGCCCAGAGGACACGGTGGAGCATACGGTGGAGGTCTGCCCCGCATGGGCGGAGCACCGCCGTGCCCTCGTAGAGGCGATCGACAGCGGCGGCGACCTCTCGCGTCCGGCCCTGGTTCAAGCCATGGTCCGGGGCAAGAGGGAGTGGGGGGCGGTCACCTCCTTCTGCGAAGCAGTCATGCTAGCGAAGGAGGTGGCTGAACGGCTGAGGGAGAGAGCCTCACACCCCAGCCGCCGCGGGAGACGCTCCGGGCGTCGGGAGCCGCGTGACGACTCCCGGCCACCGTAGGCGCGGGCCTGCGGACGGAGAGTAATGGGTAGCTCACCGTCCGATCAGGACCAGGCCCGTGCCGGACGGCGCGTGCGTGTTCCACGCGCGCCTCAAAGAGATGTCAGCATAAAGGAAGGGGCCTGCCAGGGCCGAAGCCTGCCGGGGGTGCGGGATTGTCCGAAAGGGTTACCGCTACCCCGGAACATAAAGGGCTAAGGAAGGAACACGGATGGGTTTTAGTCAGTAAGAGTCTGACACTCCCTTCGCTCCACCCAGAGCGGGAGGGGTCATTTGATGATTTCCCATCCATAAAAAAAAAAAAGACCTTTTACAGAAACCCTGTCCTCAATATCAATAAGATCTAGTACTCAAATGAAACCACATAGTGTACTTATTATAATGGGGACAGCGTCAATGAGGACAAAGGGAACAGACCGAATTTAGTAAGTACCTAATTCGTATCAGGGTCTACTCCATAATGTTAAGATGATATTGTAATTTTATTTATCTATTAAAATTAAAATTTCTCTTAATGTATAATTTTTTTTTTTTTTTTTTTTTTTTTTTTTTTTTTTTTTTTTTTTTGTATAATTTAATGTATAATTTTAAATGTAAATGTAATTCTTAATGTATAATATTCCATTTAAATGTAATGCTTAATGTATATTTTTCAATTTAAATGTAATGCTTAATGTATAATTTTCAATTTAAAAGTAATTCTTAATGCATATATTTTTCAATTTAAATGTAATTCTTAATGTATCATTTTCAATTTAAATGTAATCCTTTAATTTGATTAATAATTTTTAACCTTTTGAACGCCAGAGTATAAACGTATCGCCGTACCCCTGACGCCAGGCCACTTTAACAAAACAACACACACACTTAAAACAACAAATTTCTCGATATTGGTGGTTTATTTATATTAGTTTCATGCAATACAATATAGACGGAAGTTTAAATTTTAAATGATATAAATAAAAACACACAAAAGTAATGATTAAATTGTTTATTTCATAATATGGGATGTGTACGGTGTGTATATGGTGTGTGTGTGATGTGTGTGTGGGATGTGTATTTTGTCATATATTTGTGACGTTGGCGTTCAGGGTAAGATTTCGTTTGTCACATATATGTGACAATGGCGTTCAAAATGTTAATTTAGTTTAATTGTATGATCCAAAGTTCATTGAAATACCCAAATAAATAATAATAATAATAAGCACGAAATCCGTAGTTTCAGCTGATTTCAGACGAACGCCCGTGCGTTACCTAGGTACTACGTATCACCTTTGACTGCCCCGTTGGTCTCGTAGCTGCAAACGCGACTGCTGAGCGTGGGGTCCTGGGTTCGATTCCCGGGTCGAACAACGTGTTATTAGGTTTTCCGTTAGGAATTCTTAGTAACAGTCCGGAGTTTGGATGTTGGCGGTGTAATACCAACGTGCCTCGGAAAGCACGTAAAGCCGTTGGTCCTGCGCCTGATCTCTCCCCAGTCGTGTCGGATTGCCGTCCAGACTATAAGAGTAAAGGAACAGTGAGTGCACCTGTGTTTATGCACAAAAAACATGATATAAAAATTCTTTTAGGGTCTTAAAACTAAATATGTATTTCCTAAATGGGTCTACCTACGAACCCCCCTTTTTTGGCTAACCCTCGGCCTGACACCTCTTCCTATCCCTTAGCAGAAAACAGGCGTGATGTTATGTTTATGTTTAATTTACATGTTTGGTTCGATCGACCGAAATCGGCCAACGTCGTATATACGAGCATAGTTCGACCCATGAAGGATTAAGTATACGCCTCGCGTTAGTGGATACAACTCTCGGAATATTATGTTTGCTACTAGCAGTAGCAAATAGCAGCTCAAAGCAATAATCCTAGATTATTATATATGGCAAGGCAATTCAGCTCCATCAATCCTTATAATAATAATGTTCAATGATTTGTATAGGTATGTGTGTTTGCGGACATCTGTTTAGTATTAGAGTAAGGTATGGAACAGAGTCTAAGCTTGCTGTGATTACGCTGCTGTGATATAAAAATCAGATATACAGGGTATCCCTGTTGATAGCCCTGATAGTACAAAAATTGGTCATAACTTTTGAACCGTAAAAACATTCACCGACATTGTCAGGGTTAAAAAGTTTGGAAATGACCTTGCCCACGCCCCTATTCGATTTGATCCATACTTCCAGGGACACCCTGTAGGTATAGTATAGGCCTCCAGACCGTGTTTTGGCCATGGCGGCCACACACACCACACACACACACTGTTCTTCAAGATCCAATATTTTCCTAGTTTGAAGAGCAGGGGCCTTCTCATCTGTAATAGTCATATCCATCCCTTATTGAAATAACACTGCTGTTACCAAGGCTAAGTCTTTTAGTAAAATAAATAATTACTTACTAGCCTTCGGCGCGGGAGGTATTATAGTGCACAAATGTGTGCGCAGACACAGGTGCACTCCCTCTTCCTTCACTCACATAGTCCGATGGGACGGCAATCCGACACCACCGGAGAGAGATCAGGCAAGGGGTATCACACCGCCAACTCCCAAACTCCGGGATATTACTAAGAAATTCAACATCTGATATAGTTATATGTTATTAATAATTCTATTCCAATTTATCCTAATTTCTATCTCATTTTGTCTAATTTTATCTAATTTTTATCTAGTTTTGACCAATTTTGTTTCACTTTATTTCATTTCATCTTTTTATTTTGGGTTTTAACCTAATTTTATGATTGTATGACATGTCTAATTACTAACATTGACCAATAACTTGTATGTGTGGTGGAAACTGTCAATATAAGATGGTTATTAATAAATAAATAAACATCACAAAGATAGCTATCAAACTACATACACTTTTCATAATATCAATATTGAGACATTATTTTAACTTTGAATTTATTCTGGCAACGTAAAATACTCGGTAAATTATGTAAACCAAATATTTCCGACCAAAAAGTACACAAGCAAGCAAATTAAAACTCTTAAAATAAATACAAGCGCTTACTTTTTAATATAAACCGTAGTTTCTCGTTTGCCAGACAGTACTAAGATATTACTCGTTCTAAAAGATATTCGCCGCGTCCGCTGCAATCTTTAATTATCCAGGCATTATCACAGCTTTGCTGAAATTATTCCTAGGCTAATGTCCGTGTTCTGCTTTCCCAGTATTCTCGTAAAAGTGCAGGGCGTGAATAATATTAAAATACTGTTTTGTATTACTTATTTTATTTAAAAGCTTGTACTGTTGTTTGTTTTATCCCAGATTACATAATATAACGTAATCAGCCTATAATATTCCCACTGCTGGGACACAGGCCTCCTCTCTGTGAGAGGGAGTGGGCCATAATGTACCACGCGGGCCCAGTGCGGGTTGATTGCTTTTAAGATATAGGTACCGGTAAACTGAGGTTACTTTGATCAATTTTGAACTTTAATTGACTGTAATTTTTGAATGTGTGGTTCTAAAAAAAATATAAAAAAATGTAATAATCGGTTTTTATAGTTCTCTCTGTAAAAGTAAAAAAAAATCAAAAAAATCGATTAGTTTTTCAGAAAAAAAAATAAAACAAAGTGATAAAAGTTAAAATGATTCTGGGGTTACTTTGGAACCCCCCGTTTTTAACATAGAATCTAAAAGTAGCCCCAATAAATAATTTTATCTGGTAAAAATCGGTATTGATAAAAAACTTACCTTTTTTTGCATGAAACAACGTGTCATCACCAGCGCACCTGCAAAAAGGATTGTGACAGTTTACCAGTGTAGTCATCCGAAAAAAAAATTCTACCAAAATTTGTTCCGTTTTACGCAATTTGCAAGTTTATGTCAATAAGAAGTTTCTATCAAACCAACCCCGTGATTCAAAGTAACCCCGGTTTACGGTACCTATACAAATACTATCTCATGTTATGTGTACGAAAACTCCTTGGGTACACAAATAATTTTATTTTATTACTCTAATCCAACAATATTTACAGCTATAATCAACCAACTACAATAAGTATGTAGAATTCTCGACACAGTTACAGTTCGACACAACTTAGATGTAGCATCGGCAAAATTCGTAAAACGTTCGTAAAACGTTCATAATTCGTAATTCGTATTCGTAAATCTTTATTACTACTTTAGGAAAAATTGATCATTTTTTCCTAAAGTAGTAATAAAGATTGGTGATTTTGAAGGCGCACTTAGTTCGGATGTAATCGGTTTTACGAATTTTGCCGATGCTACATCTAAGTTGTGTCGAACTGTACTTTAGTTTGTCTGACCGGTAGCTCGCTCTAAAACCAAGTGAATGAATCAATTGCCGGATCGCACCTTCCTTGACCACTTGTCAAACGTCACCACTTGGTGTTGCCACATAAATAATCGATAAGTCAGATTAGTCGATTTATAAACCCCGCCCGTCCTTTCCGGGCACTCAAACTATCTCTATACTAAAGTTCATCTAAATCGGTTCAGCGGTTTAAGCGTGAAGAGGTAACAGACAGACACACTTTCGCATTTATAATACTAGCAGCGCCCCGCGGTTTCACCCACATAAGTGTCGATTCCGTGGGAGTATCGGGATAAAAACTATCCTCTGTCCTTTCCCGGGGCTCAAACTATCTCTATACCAAATTCCATCTAAATCGGCGGGTAATCAGCGGTTTAGGCGTGAAGAGGTAACAGACAGACAGACAAGTACACTTTTGCATTTTATAAGGATATTAGTTTTATCTAAACAAGCCATGAAAAGTTTTTTTTTTTAATATTGAAAGGTAAATGATTCTCTAATTCAAAACATAAACAATAAAACATTGTTTTAATAGTCAGTAAATAAAACGTGGTACAGTAAACAATTCGGCTCACAAGAATCACAGTCGCATACAACAATATCAGCATCCAATCTGCACTGAGAGCAAACGGCGTGGTTTTCGATAAATAAATGTTATAGGGACGGGGAATCGTCGGCGACTGAATTTAAAATAAATAAATATTTGCTATTGTTTTTTTTATGCGACGTGGTCAATTTGTACACAAAATGGATACAATTGGACAATATATTGTCATACTCGTATGCACCAATGAGTTGAGGAGGTAGTTAATTCAGACTAAATAAAAAACCAAGACAGAGGGTCGTCAACCGTAAAGTGAAGCCGGTTTCGTAAACATGTGTGCACTTAGTGAGGTGTAGTTTGATTGTAAATGTGTGCGTGTGAGCGTGTATGCACAGAGCGGAGGTGGAGTTTTGGCATGCTTCACTGTATTGTTCGCAGCGCTATGTCTTGACTTTTTTATTTGGTCTCAGGTAGTTAATAAAAAAAAACTACAATCCGGCCGTCCAGAGAATGCGTTCTTGACACCTGTCAGTTTCGTTTTTTTTTTATTGCTGAATGGGCACGCTCTTGACCTCGATCACGCCTGATGGAAAGCGATGAATGAGGTCTATGATGGAACGAGCGTGCCCAGAAGATGCCTAAGGCACTGGAACTCCCACGCATTGACGAAACACAGCAGGCTGCTTGACGCCGGACTCCGGTGGGAGGGTGGTCGCAAACCAGGAGGGCGTTAGTCCTACCACCACAATGGAATGGTGTTGGGTGAGACTGTCCAGGATGCGCCGAGCGCTCGGTTCAGTTGAGTAACTGGCGGAACAAACTGCGCTACACGAGGAGGCTTCTTCATGCATCCCAAAAAAGTTCGTACAAACGAATACGTGTTTTGCGAATATGATCTTTATTAGTTACTAGAACTGTCGCACTGTCAGGTGTCAGGAACGCATTTCTTCAACATAGACGGACGGAATGGACTGTAGTCATATTTACGGGGGAAATAAAAGGCAAAAAGAGGATAATCATTATGGCTTCAAGCCAAAGGCTGTATGGAATCACTGTTTCATGCTTCAACATTCTGTGCAGCGAGTGGACTGTATGGGGGCTGCCTTTGTTAATTAAAACACTTTTGTGTATTTGTGATGGGACTCGGACTCATAATACTCAGGTTTTTGCGGAGCCTAAACCGGCATAGTGACATCTACAACTTGGTTTTAACGACTGGTTTTTGACGACTGGTTGGTCCACTGGCCGACGTACCCTCTTTTATAGCACGCCAAACTAGTCTGGCCAGCGGACCATTTCGATTTCCACAAGATTTTGGCGGCAAACTCGCGTCGAAGCTTATCTTGTCTGTGATTGGCTATTATGAGTCTCCGCCCCTTTTTTATTCATTTATGTACAATATCAATCAGTTACATTTATTTGGTTATTCACATAATCAAGACATCTATATTGCACGACCCCCGGTACATCTAATGCTTGCGTGCGACGGTCAGGGCTCCTGCCACGGCGTGTTTTTTGTTAACGGTGAATCTATAAATATAACCCACGCGCGCGAACCGGGAGCTACCATTTCTAACCCGACCGTCGCAGCAACAACATCCCAGAGGTCAATAGCAACTATTGTGTATTTAGGTGCTGTCGTGCACATTTCTCCCGCCGTCGCCGTCAGGCGACCCGGTGGGTAGCACGACAATCCGCTTCGTTGGTCTTCGGAGTACATGCCCTTTGGTCATCACGTCTACGACACGTACCTCGCCGTCTGCGCCTGGCAACACCTTCGTCACTCTTCCCTTAGGCCAAGTGTTACGTGGGAGGTTGGGGTCGCAGATCACTACGACGTCTCCGACCTTGGGTGGAGTACCGCTACCGTAGGGCTCCCGCCGGTTTTGTAGGAGCGGTAGGTACTCACGTACCCATCTTCGCCAGAAGACGTCTGCGAGTGCCTGGGCGCGACGCCATTGTTGTCGTGCTGTGACGTCAGCTTCGGTGAAATTACCCGGTGGAGGTACATGTGAGTTAGGGCCGATCAATATGTGGTTAGGTGTCAGGGCTTCGGGCTCGTCTGGTGCCACGTTGACATGTGTGAGTGGCCTGGAGTTCACCGTATTTTCCACTTCTACGAGTAGCGTAGCAAGGGTCTCGTCTGATGGGTGAACTTCTTTCAGTGTGACGTACAGAGCTTCCTTGACTGCCCTCACCATCCTCTCCCATGCCCCGCCCATGAACGGCGACGCGGGAGGTATGTATCTCCAGCTTATGGACCGCGCATTGGACTCATTACCTAAAGCACTTAAGGCGCTTTCCCCTAGTTCCCTATCAGCCGCTTTAAAACAAGTAGCGTTGTCACTCCATATTTCTTTGGGACAACCTCTCCTACCTATAAATCGCCGAAGGGCGGCGATAGCTGAATCTGCACTAAGTGAATTTGCTATCTCTATATGTATAGCTCTACAAGTTAGGCAAGTAAATAAAGCCCCATACCTTTTTTCTTTATGTCTACCTACTGTAACAGATATGGGACCGAAATAATCTAAACCAGTGAAAGTGAAAGGTCGTACATGATGAGCTAAGCGGGGGTATGGTAAATTCCCCGTAGAGGGATTGGCTGGCTTTGCCTTTTTTATTTTACAGTATAAACAGCCCTTTATAACATTCTTTACAGACGGACGCAGTCTTGTTATCCAAACACGTTGTCTTAGCTCATTCACTGTTATCTCGGTACCACCATGATGTAAACTTTCATGCACATGCGCGATGTATAGCTTCGTATATCTGTGCCTACCCTCGAGTACTATTGGGTTTTTTATTTCTTCATTCACGTCTTGTGCCGCTGTGATTCTCCCGCGCAGACGTAAAACCCCTGCGTCGCACAGTGTTTCGTCTAGTACAAGCTAGCGAGACAAAATTATTTTTTTAATTATTTTAATTGTTTATGTATATTTAAGGTGTCTTACGCTGTTTTACAGAGAAATAGAGGGGATTTCTGTGTTTTGTATGCGTATACGTCAAATGGCGTGGGTGCAAGATGGAAGTAGTCTCCTGATTTTACATTTTTGTTTACTGTTATCTCTGATTGCTCTAATTAGCTGCGTCTACCTACTTATTATGCCTGTAAGGCACTATATATATAATACTAGCTGCGCCCCGCGGTTTCACCCGCGCAAATGTCGATCTCGTGGGAACATCGGGATAAAAAGTAGCCTACATGTTAATATAGGGTGTTCAGCTACCTGCATACAACATTTTATCAAAATTGGTCTAGTCGTTTGAGCGTGAAGAAGTAACAAACATATAAACACACATACACACACACATACACACACACTCACAAACTTTCGCCTTTGTAATATTAGTGTGATTTACAAAAAATTAAAAAATTAAAATCATAAATATGTGTAAAATAGGTATTTATTTGTTCAATCTATCAAATAACATACAATAAAAGTCCAAGAACAGCAACAATTATCTATACATATAAAAGAACTCATAATACAAAATAAAAATTATTTAACTACAATCATGTTAAGTTTATGTAATATAAGAAAATTAAAACTAAAACATTATGAGAAATTACTATATAACAAAATAGGTAAACATATTTACAATAAAATATAATTCTATCAAGTCGAATCTAATAGTCATCATCAGAAGATTCCTCATCACCACTCTCCAATTCGCTAGAATCTTCTGATAACGAATAATCCCCCGCACTAAATTCGCGAACTGATGTTGATTGGGATGGTAATGAACTGTGTAATGACTATCAACTGCAAAATTTCGATTCTGGATCCTTCTAACCAATTTTTATGTTTGATGAGAAATGTATCCTTCGAACACTTAGAAGATGTCCACTTTTCGTTCAATTTTGATGAAAGGCTCAAAATTTTCTGCCTGAGATTCTTCAGAAGCATCCGATATATTATGTTGTACACATACATAATCAAAAATGCGACTTGTACTTTCAGTTTTAACCATTCTTAGAAAAACTTCAATTTTGTCATAGTTACGACTAATTCTGAAACAAAGTAAATAATTTTACTTGCGGGCAGTTTCGGGCGCCACAATATGAATGTGTCTATGCCAGAATGTTGTATTTATAACATACAGAAGAATCAAGCTGGATACATGTGGATACAAAAAGTTGCAACCCTTTAAAGTTTAAAATTAAGGAAAAATGTGTGGGATTATTTTAACATACTTATAAACTCAAATTACAGCAAAAATATACATGTATTTTTTTAAAAACAGGTCAAAAAAGTAAGTACATACCTTCAACAGTAGAATCCATCACAAAAAAATCGTTTCACTCTGCTATCAATTCTAGGAGATGTTGTCAAAAGTGTGTTAAAAATTCAACTAATTTGCGAATGAAACTTGCACTTCCTTTTTAATTAACATTGACCTCTCCACAAAATTACTTAATGAGGTGACAAACAAATTATTTTTTAGAATTCCTTACCTGGGAAGGGTTGTTTACAAGTTGTTATCACAGATTCCTGGAAATGACGTCATGAATTTTGTCCCGCTGGCTTGTACTAGACGAAATACTGTGCGTCGTCTAGGTAGGTACTTAATACAGATAACGGGCTGTCGCCGGGCGCCGGCGCCGCTTTGTCTTTTATGGCGGCAATTTCTTTTGCGAAGCTCTCGGCTTGTGCGCCCTTGACCCATTGTTCTTCGGCGCGTAGGTTATAAGTAGCAGGTATAGGTATGTAGTTTACTGTTTTTTCGATTGTTATTTTTTGCTTAACTTTTTTGTTGGGTTTGTTTTCGATTCTTTTTTTCCACGTTTGATCTTTTATTGTATTTTTCTTGGTACGTTTATATTCGACGGTGTGTCTGTTTGGTCTACACAGGTCAATGAACTGAAGTACCCGTGCGGTTGTTCTTATCAGCCGTGTCCATTTAGAAAAACGTGTAATATTTGGCAGATGATCGTTCATTCTTACCTTGTTGATTACAAGACATTTGACGCGTTCTTCGCCCGTGTCTGTGGGGGCAATGACCTTTTTGTTTTGTGGCCATTCTTCTCTGTTCTTTCTAAGGAACTCAGGACCGTTGAACCATCTGTGTTCAGAGTTAAAATGTTCTGGGGTGCCGCGCGTCGCGTCGTCTGCTACGTTGAGTTTCGAGGGTAGCCACCGCCATTCATTTTTCTTAGTAAGTTCTTCAATCTCCGCAATACGATGCGCTACGAAGGTCTTGAATGTGCGGGGTTCAGCTTGTATCCAGGCCAGAGCGGTAGTAGAGTCGCTCCAGTATGTTAGGTCGCTCACCTCGTAGTTATGTTCTTGAACGACTGTCCGGGCTAGGCGCGCTCCTAATAGTGCAGCTTGCAACTCTAGCCTAGGTATTGATACCGGTTTCAGTGGGGCTACCCTGCTCTTGGCTGCCGCCAGGGTCACTTGTACGCTGCCGTCTGACCTTTCCGTTCGCCAATACACCGCCGCGGCGTAGGCCTCTTCGCTCGCGTCTACGAATGTATGTACTTCTCTTGCTGTGACGTCACCGTAATCGTAGCAACGTGGGATCAGTAGCGCTTCTATAGTACTTAGTGACTCCATCCATTCTTTCCATTTTGGTTGCAGCTCCTCGGGTAGTGGCTTGTCCCATTCTGTTTTATACTTCCATGTATTTTGAAGTATCCTTTTAGCCGGTATAGTGATAGGTGATATTATTCCTAGTGGATCAAACACAGACATTATTATGCTGAGTGCCTCCCGCTTGGTGGGTGCGCGTGTGTTGTTTAATAATACAATGGGTGTTTTGTTTTTGTTGATTTTAAATATAAAACAATCTTTCTTAGTATCCCATCGTATTCCTAGGGCTTTCTCGGTGTCGTCGCCTCCTAATACTTTTGTGTCTTGTGAAGGCGCAAGGTTATTGTTCAACACATTTTCATTGTTTGATATCCAATCGCATAAAACAAAGTTGGCTTTTTTATGAATGTAATCTACTTGCGTTATTATTCTCTTGGCTTCCTCTTCGCTGGCAAAACTCTGAAGATAGTCATCCATATAATGATTGTTTACTATTGCTGACACCGCGTCTGGGTATCTGTCTGCAAAGTCGCTAGCGTTGCGATCCTTTATGTATAGCGCTGTACATGGGGATGACGTCGCGCCAAAAATAACAGATGTCATGCGATATTCATCTGGCGGTCCCTGCCGTTGGTCGCCGCGCCACAAAAATCTTAACGCATCGCGATCTTCTTCTCTTATCTTTATCCTCATAAACATTTCTTTAATATCTGCTGACACAGCTATTTTATTTTGACGGAAACGCATTAAAATACCGGGCAATGATTTTAATAAGTCGGGTCCCGATAGAAGTAGGTCGTTTAGGCATAGACCCGCTGTCTTTGCTGCTGCATCGTGTACGAGTCGTGGCGGCTTATGTGGCTTGGCTGGGTTGATCACTGGGAAGTGGGGTAGGTACCAGGTTTTATTAATTGTGGAGGTATCAGGTGCCTTTTCTGCGTAGCCTGAGTTGAATAAATTGTCAAGGCGTTGCAAGTACTGGGTCTTTAGGTTTTCGTCATTATCTAGGCGCTGTTCCAGTTTTTCTAGTCGCTTTAGGGCGCCTAGGTAGTTGTTAGGTATTTTAGGTACCTCTTGTTTCCACAATAGTCCGGTTTCGAAGCTGCCATCAGGTAATCGTCGACTCTTCTGTTCTAGGATGTCTAAGGCTCTCTGTTGCGGGTCATCTCTAGGTATCTTAGGTTCTATGCCTAGTGATTCTAACTTGAAAAAGTTTCTCATGCTTTCTTCTATTGGTTCCAGATTTTCTTTAATTTTAATGTTGCCGCAAAATGTAGCTATAACTTTATTTATAGAGTACTGACATCCATGCAATACCCATCCGAGTTTAGTGTACGATGCTACCGGTTGATCACGCGCACCTGTCCGTGTTTCTATTGCTACCAATAAATGCCAGTTATCTTGGCCTATTAAAATCATTGGTCGCGCGTGTTCATAAACAAGGGTGTTATGAATGTCATTCAAATGTTTACAATTTTTTATGTCTTCGGTATGTACAGTTTGCGTCATAATTTCAAGCCTATCTATGGTGCGCGCCGCCTCTATCTTCTGTGGCTCGTTATGGTACCTGCCTTGTATGTGGAAGCTCACGGTGCGGCTTTGCTCATGCTTAACCTCCGTGCCTATGCCTTGTATCCACATAGGTTTGACTGGCCCATCCGCACCTAGGACATCTGCTACCGATGCATCTATCAAGGTGACTGTACTCCCATCATCTAATAAAGCGTATGTGTCTACGCTTGTATGTGGTCCGCTTAATGTGACAGGTACTATTTTCAAATACGCGCGGCAATTCTGAGGCGATGTTGTTGATACTGTTTCCCGCGATGACGTAACAGTTTCGTATGCGATGACGGGCGTCGTCGGCGCCGGCGTCGGTACATTGTTGTGTGTCGCCTCTACTTTCCGCTCTTTATGCAATAGTTTGTGATGTTTCATATTGCATTCTTTTATGTCACAAATAGGTGCTTTACACGTGAACCTTCTATGCTTGTTTCGTAGACATCTAAAACACATATTGGATTTCTTTGCTATTTCCCATCGTGCGTCTACGTCTAGCTGTTTATATTTATAACAGTCTGGTAATTTGTGCTCGTGTTGCTTGCACGCCGGGCATTGTTCGTTTGACGTTTCCTTATTTATGTTGAACGTGCGCTCTACCCGGTGCCGTCGCCGTACACTAGCGTCGTCATTTTGTTCCGGTTGTGCGTACGCGCCACACTTATCTGCCTCGTCATTCATAAACATAGATAAGCGCTTTAGTTCGGGAATGTCTTCAGTCTTTCTATTCGCCGCATAGTCGTACCATTTGTTTTTAAGTATCGGCGTTAGTTTTTCTACTATACAACGCGACATTTCGGGCCTATGTAAATACTGTATCTTTTTTAATGCTTCTACCGTACCCACCGTATTTGCTATACGGCTAGCGAATATACAAATTTCCCTAGGATTATCATTTAATTTATGTAATGACTTTATTTTATCTAGCTCGGCCATAATCAAGGCCTCAGGCCTACCAAAACGTCTTTCTAATGCGTCTATAATAATCTGAGGGTCAGATTGGCTAAACAATAGGCAACCTACAGCTTCCTTTGCGGCGCCTCTGAGGCTTACCCTAACTCTAGCAACATTTTCTACACAGGAAAAATACATTTGTGAGTCACAATACGCGGCCTTAAAAGCTATCCACTCACCGGGTTTTCCATCGAAGATTGGTAGCTGTTGGATGTACTTGGGGGGCTCTCTTGAGCTGCGTGCGGCTTGTGCTAGGGCCGCGGCGAGCGTCCCCACGTCTATCATTCTATCATTCACTGCATTTTCGTGTAACACTTTATCACTCGCGATATTGCCCTTATTTATTTTCGCACTCACTGGGTTACGTACACTTTCTTCTTGGCCGTCGTCGCGCGGCGGTTGAGCGCCTGTCGCGGCGCCGGTGTCCTTCGCTGCATCCCTGCCGGTCCTCCCGCCGCTGTCGTCGTGTGGCGGCGGTCGAGTCTCACCTCCGGGTGGCGGCGCCGGTCGCGCTAGCCACGTTCCAATCCTTACGGAGGCGAGGTCGTCCACCATGTCATCGTCTTCTTCACTCGAGTCAGCTTCGGCTCTGACGCGCTGCAGGTGTATCTCTTGCAGCTCTCGCTCTGCCTGCGCTTGCTTCACTTTCATTTCAGCCAGCCGCTCTTTAGCGTCAAGCTCCGCGAGGTGCTTTCTCTTGGATGCTGTAGAACGGCGTGACCTGGTGTCGCCAGGCTTGAGCGTACCATGTGAACCAGTAGTCTTGGTGCCACGCGTGTCTTCTGTCGTGGCCGTAGTCTGCGTGATGTCGGTGCTGGTATTCTCCGTAGAACCGCTGCCTGTGTCCGTTTCAGCGACCACGCTCGTGCCGGTCTCTGGTGCCGGCTTGCTGGCACCCGGTTCGGCGGTCGCTGACGGCTCTTGCTGGGCCTTTTCTTTCTTAGATTCTCCGCTACGGCTGCGAGTCACCACCATCCTGCTGTATCTTGAATATTCGGCTTTCGAAGGACCAGAATGTGCAGCGAGTGGACTGTATGGGGGCTGCCTTGTTAATTAAAACACTTTTATTATTTATGATGGGACTCGGTCTCATAATACCCAGGTTTTGCGGAGCCTAAACCGGCATAGTGACATCTATGACTTGATCTGTACGACTGGTTTTAACGACTGGTTTTTGACGACTGGTTTTTGACGACTGGTTGGTCCACTGGCCGACGTACCCTCTTTTATAGCACGCCAAACTAGTCTGGCCAGCGGACCATTTCGATTTCCACAAGATTTTGGCGGCAAACTCGCGTCGAAGCTTATCTTGTCTGTGATTGGCTATTATGAGTCTCCGCCCCTTTTTTATTAATTTATGTACATATCAATCAGTTACATTTATTTGGTTATTCACATAATCAAGACATCTATATTGCACGACCCCCGGTACATCTAATGCTTGCGTGCGACGGTCAGGGCTCCTGCCACGGCGTGTTTTTTGTTAACGGTGAATCTATAAATATAACCCACGCGCGCGGGAGCTACCATTTCTAACCCGACCGTCGCAGCAACAACATCCCAGAGGTCAATGCCCAAATGTAGCAACTATTGTGTATTTAGGTGCTGTCGTGCACACATTCCAAGTGAAGATGTCTTTATCATCGCAACCTTCAATTTATAGTACCTATAACGAGCCGAGCACCCGATGGGATTTTCCATCCGCAAAAATGCATAGCCATACAAACGCTGGCTGGGGCGGAAAGGAGTGTCAGACTCTTACTGACTAAAACCCACCCGTGTTCTTTCCTTAGCCCTTTATGTTCCGGGGCAGCGGTAACCCTTTCGGACAATCCCGCAACCCCGGCAGGCAAACGTTCATCCCCTGTGGTTACCTTTAGCAGCCATTGATTTTCCATCATATACCTATTCTAAGATTCTCACGATTGCACATTACATAAATAACAATTATGGCCAAGTGCGTGTCGGACCACGCACAATCAAGGGTTCCGTAGTTGGAATAAATTTATCCCATGAAAAAAATCACGTCTGTTGTATGGGAGCCCCCCTGTCTAACAATCACGGTTCATGAGATACAGCTTGGTGACAGACAGACAGACGGACAGTGGAGTCTTAGTAATAGGGTCCCGTTTTTACCCTTTGTGTACGGAACCCTAAAAAGCCACCTGAGTCTTTGTAAAGCTAGATTGAGTGAACTAGACTGAATTAGAAATCCAAACTAATATTATAAATGCGAAAGTAACTCTGTCTGTCTGTCTGTCTGTCTTTTCTTCATGCCTAAACCGCTGAACCGATTTAGATGAAATTTGGTGAAGAGATAGTTTGAGTCCCGGGGAAGGACATAGGATAGTTTTTATCCCGATATTCCCACGGGATCGACACTTATGCGGGTGAAACCGCGGGGCGCAGCTAGTAATTAATATTGATCACACGAAATAGATTTTAAAGTTAGAATTAACGATGCTTTAATTTTATATTACTTTCTTTGTTGTTGGGCATACTAATTTTGGGAAAAATAATTACTGCGGGTGAAAGTTACATTTTGCAACTTTATTCTAAACAATTTTGAGTGTTATCTAAACAATTTCGAGGCTATAATTATAAAAGTACGACCTGTTATACTTTTTGTACAAGAAAATAACATAATTACAAATTCATTAAACTTAAAAGTACGCATAAATTTTATCAGTCACCTTTTTAAGTGTCTTTCTTTGGTATTGTTCGTCGAATCGTTGAGCTACTCAAGTTCTGAGTTGAGTTGCACGATTTTTGACAAATGTGTGCACTGGCTGGACGGGTCCGCTCAATCTGTGTGGTTCTTTCCTCAAAAGACCATTTCAGATACCCAATCTACATGGTCATCACATGATCTGACCAAGATTTTGTCTGGACTTTAAAAGAGACTGTGACCTCTGAGTTTGTTTCGGCCTTTCTTCTCAGAGTAGTCAGATAGGAAACGCCGACCCCATCTAGCTTAAAAAAATATGATTGACGTCTAAAAGTGTTTGTAGAACCCTACTTATAGAAAATAAATCATTTATCATTTAGGAACTTGAGGTTCTAAGAAGTCGTTATAAAGTAACACTTCAATTATTAATGTGTTTTACCAGTTCGAGATAATTAATTAATTCAGTCCTGTACATTCTGTCTTTGCCGATCTACTTGTTTTATTATGATAACTAGCTTCTCGCTGTAACGTTAATATTTCATGTGAATAAATGATTTATGCATAACATTAAACATAGCAAGTTCTTCACATATTTTAACCAGAAATATTAGCAAGCCAATGTTATCGACAACAGTCCGGCTCACCCTATCAAATCTTGCAACACAAAAGTGCATCGAGGCGTTTCTCCGCAGCAATTGAAGGCAAGGCAGACATCCAGGCAGGTGGGTGGCATCACTGCAAAACATTTTTATCTCCTTTCAATTTCCGTACGCGATACCTGCAAAGATTAAACGCCGTATCGAACTATCTCGAACTTCGATTAAAATCGCTAGCTCGGAAAACGGACAAACTTTTCCTTGTAAATATATTTTTGCAGACTTGCCTCTGGACGGAGTTTCGACTTTCAACTTAATACGTAGTGATATTAAATTTTTTTCGAGACGTTTGAGATGCATCTCCGTGAAGACGGAATTTTTAGAGATTCGAAGGCGAAGTTTTATTTATATTGGCCAAAGTCGAAATAGTTTTGTAAAAAGCCAAAACTGATGTCCATAGGTTTGATGGTAAGCCTGGAACGTTTCTATTTTCAATGATGATTTATAAATGTTTTGTCCATCCGTGTCAGATATTAGGTTTTTGTCTATACACCGTGAAATTTTAATCACCGTTTCCCTCTTAAGGGGTCATTGTACTCATCATTATGAACAACTTTTACTATGGGACCAAACATGAAATTGCGAAAAAAAATTCAGCTGTTCCCTACATTTTGACGAGTTATGCGAACATAAATGTAGGGAACAGCTGTTTTTTTTTTCATGATTTCAGATTTGGTCCCATATTAAAAGTTGTTCATAATGATGAGTACAATGACCCCTTAAGAGGAAAAGGGTGATTAAAATTTCACGGTGTATTTGCGAACTATTCTTTTGTGAGTTGTGGTATTTGTACAGCTGACAGTGGGTAATACCTCAGTACGACATACAATTAACATAAACTCTTTGATTGCTAATTCAACATACTAAAACTTTACAGCTAATGTAAAATAATATCCACCATCTTTGGAAGGGAACCATCCAAGAAAATAATAGAGCATCGTTTCTCAGAAAATCCCCAACATTCCAACTCGAAACATCTTAAAAATATAAGGCACTGGATTATATCAAATAGACCGTCAGTGAGCACTATTGGATTTTATCACAGAACTCATCACATACCATATAATTTTATTATACCTTCACTGAGCGTGTTAAGTCCTCAGAATATCTTGATTTTCTTAAAAGCTACACATTATCCTTACTTATCTTTATTAACTTTTAACTTTATATCAGGCTGTTTTTTATTTAGCGTATAAGTGAATGTTCACCTTATTACTAACATGGGTCATGAAGCAAGGTGAAATTATACAAAGTGCCTCGGACATCGAGGCGCAAACTGTAACCTTCTGTATTCACAACATGAATCTAAACCCGCAGAAGCTTTAAAGTTGAAATTTTTCGTCGGTTATTTAAAAAAAATATGAAAATTGTTGTTCCATACATTTCGACGCGTAGGTATGCCCTTTTCTATGAAACAGCAGGTTTTTTTTTGATAACCTACGAAAAACTTCTACGCTAGGGGGTGTAAACTAGGGCACGCCACGATTGCGGCGATAAAACCCCTCTTTGAGGAGTGGCTAGAGAGGCGTCATGGCGTTCTCACCTACCGCCTGACGCAGGTCGTCACCGCACACGGATGTTTCGGGAGGTTCCTGCACATGATCAGGCGGGAGGAGACGCCCGGGTGTCACCATTGCGAGAATCACCCAGAGGACACGGTGGAGCATACGGTGGAGGTCTGCCCCGCTTGGGCGGAGCACTGCCGTGTCCTCGTAGAGGCGATCGGCAGCAGCGGCGACCTCTCGCGTCCGGAGTGGGAGGCAGTCACATCCTTCTGCGATGCAGTCATGTTAGCGAAGGAGGTGGCGGGATGGTTGAGGGAGAGATCCTCACGTCCCAGCCGCCGCGTGACGACTCCCTGCCGCCGTAGGCGCGAGCCTGCGGACGGAGAGTAATGGGTAGCTCACCTTCCGATCAGGACCAGGCCCGTGCTGGACGACGTGTATGTGTTCCACGCGCGCCTCAAAGAGATGTCAGCACAAGGGAAGGGGCCCGTTACGGCCGAAGCCTGCCGGGTTAGCGGGATTGTCCGAAAGGGTTACCGCTACCCCGGAACATAAAGGGCTAAGGAAGGAACACGGGTAGGTTTTAGTCAGTAAGAGTCTGACACTCCCTTCCGTTCCACCCAGATCGTGAGGAGTCAGGGCGGGAGCGGAGCGGAGTGAAGCTCCCGCCCTGGCTTTCTAACCTAACCTATCCGAGTCGGATTGCTCTGAATCGGGGTGTTAACCATAATGACGGTACCTATCAATATATATTTTACACGATAGACCTAATGATTTTGAATTAAATAAACGTTATATCCAATACCGTTATAGGAAATAAGTTTTAGAGTTTATAAATGTTATATGTAAATAGATTATATCAACAGTTGATCTCACGTTTATTATATCTTGTGAACGTTATTGAAATGGATATATACCAAATAACTTTGTATAATATGAGACGCACCCAGCTTGTATAGTGGCATGCAACCTTCTTACTACTATTGTGCAAGCAACTGGCATTATGACCTGAAGGCCAATTCTCGTAATTTAAAACGTTCAAAATCTAGTCGCGATTTCATCTTAGCGACAATCAATGTCAAAAATGTAGGGAAATTAGAGGTGTTTTTAACAGATTGAGACTGAGATCAGACTGTGAACGTTCTTAAAATGACGAGAATTGCCCCCTAGACTGTTAACGTTCTTAAAATTACGAGAATTGCCCCTCTGTATATTCCGGCTTCCACCAACATTATTTCTTCCTTAACCACGCCTGCCAAACTCACCGGCAATTGCAATATACCCTCGTTACCCCAGATATCAGCTAAACAGTTTAACACGAACATAATCAGATAATCCATGAATATGTCACAAGATTGTATCTCGCCCACACAATTTGGTTCATCTAAGTGTTGTGTATAGTCGTAACCTATTTAACAGAGTATTGTAAGCGGGTACTAGTGTTGTGCTTAATCTAATTAATGAGTGCAGTACTGAATTGGAATAGAGTTTGTCACTAAATAGTTTATGGTCGAGATTGTAGTCATTGTTTGTGGAAGTGGATTAGGAGGGGTGACTAAGGAGTTGTGTCTGCAATGTTTGTTTATTTGTGAGGAGGTGCAAGTATAAAATAAACTAATTTTTACCCGACTACGGCGAAGCAAAAAGGAGGGTTATGATTTTGACCGGTATGTATGTATGTTCATCTGTTCCCTCATAACTTAAAAAGTCCTTATAATAATTTGACAAATGAGGTGTCGTTAGAAGCGTCTTGACCGTCCCCTGGTTATAAGCTATGTGACGTCACACTAAATTCAATATGGCGCCCTCTAGAGGACATAAAGTAAGTAATTTAAACATAAATATTTTGGAATGGTGCCTTGTGGGGTATCAAATGAAAGGGCTTAATTAGCACATTTCAAAAATATAAGTATTACTGAAATAGGCCCCAAAATAATTGAATAAAAAAAAGTTTACAAACTAAAACCCGACTAGTGAAAAGGATGAAACAAGAAAGTACCTTCCCTTGGTCGCGTGCTACCATATGCATAGCTTATTTAGTACAGCGGCATGCGACTACGGGAAGGTACTTTCTTGTTTCATTCTTTTCATCAGTAGTTGGGTTTTAGTTTTTAAACTTTTTTTTTGTAGAAGGACTGTAAAGGTTATGTCTGAACATGGGTGCAATCTTCGGGAAAAGTCTTACTAGAAAATTTTCAGTAACAGCCAGAAGTCATCATCGTCAACTGCGTAGCCTTTTCCCAACTATGTTGGGGTCGGCTGCCAGTCTGACTGGGTGCAGTTGAATACCAGTATTTTAAATGGAGCCACTGTCTATCTGATGTCCACAACCCTTCCCTACCTAAGTTATTAGGTAATACGATAGGTACCCCTTGGTAGGACTAGTTGTCTGAACAGCCTGAAGTCTGGATTACAATTTACTCTCGCCCCGTATTATAATTATGACATAATTGGCGCAATGTGCGTGTGTCTTCATTTGTGTGTTTTTTTTTTTTGCATTATCTATATAAATAAAAACAAAAGGCCTGACTGACTGACTGACTCATCAACGCCCAGCCCAAACCCTTGGACCTAGAAAGCTGAAATTTTACACGATGGTTCCTTTTATGATGTAGACCAGGAATAAGAAAGGATTTTTTGAAATTCAACCCCTAAGGGAGTTAAATAGGGGATGAAAGTTTGTATGAAAGTCCGTCAGTTTTAAAGTTAGGATCTTCAAATTTTGTGTTTAGGCTGACGATTGAACATTAATTTACACGTGGCTCAGCGTTTTTGATAATTCTACCCCCAAAGGGTTAAAAAGGGGGATGAAGTTATGTATGAAAGTCCGTCAGTTTAAAAGTTAGGATCTTCAAATTTTGTGTTTAGGCTGACGATTGAAAATTAATTTATACGTGTTTCAGCGTTTTTGATAATATCACCCCTAACGGGGGATGAACAACCTGACTTAGATATCAACGCACAGCCTAAACAGCTGGTCCTAGGGACTTGAATTTTGGAGGGTGTGTTCTTTGTAAAGAGTAGGTATCCAATAAGAAGGGTTTTTTGGAAATTCAACCTTAAAGGGGGTGAAAAGGGGGGATTTTGTTTGTATGAAAAATCTTATTCCTTGAGTTAATAACCTTGAAACTTGGCGAGAATATTTATCTAAGTAAATTATGAAGTTTGGCATTTTTCGTTTTTCTAAACTACCCCCCAAAGAGGTATTGGGGGGTGTCAAAATTTCTATGGAAGAATTTTAACGCGCTGTCCGATTAACTCGAAACTCAGTATTTATACTAAGGACTAAAAATAAAGAATAACGTGTATCAGGGTTTTTCGAAAATCTACCCCTAAATGTGTGAAAAGGGGTAGTTAATTTTGCAAGGTCATATTTTACTGCGTGGCTTGATTAGCCGGAAAATTGACATGAATAATCTTTGAGTCAAGTTATGAACACATCTTAAACGATTTTTCATAATTCCACCCATGTAGGGGTGAAAAGCGGGAATACAGTTTATATGAAAAATCTTATTAATTTGGTTAATAAACTTGAAACTTGGCACGAATATTTATCTAAATAAATTATGATGTTTGGCATTTTTTGTTTCTATAAACTACCGCCTAAAGGAGGATTGGGGTGGGGGGTGTCAAAATTTGTATAGAAGAATTTTAACGCGTGGTCCGATTACCTCGAAACTCTGTATTTATACTTAAGACCAAAAATAAAGAATAACGTGTATCAGCGTTTTCCGAAAATCTACCCCTACTGGGGTGAAAAGGGGTAGTTAATTATACAGGGGAAGATTTTAATGCGTGGCTTGATTAGCTCGAAAATTGGCGTATATAATCTTTGAGTCAAGTTATGAACACATCTTAAACGATTTTTCTTAATTCCACCCATGTAGGGGTGAAAAGCGGGAATACAGTTTATATGAAAAATCTTATTCATTTGGTTAATAAACATGAAACTTGGCACGAATACTTATATAAGTAAATTATGAAGTTTGGCATTTTTTGTTTTTCTAAACTACCGCCTAAAGGGGGATTGGGGGCGTCTAAATTTGTATGGAAGAATTTTAACGCGCGGTCCGATTAACTCGAAACTCGGCATTTATACTTAAGACCATAAATAAAGAATAACGTGTATCAGGGTTTTTCGAAAATCTACTCTTAACGGGGTGAAAAGGGGTAGTTAATTTTACAGGGGAGGATTTTACTGTGTGGTTTTATTAACTCGAAAATTCGTATAAATAATCTTTGAGTCAAGTAATGAACACATCCGAAACGATTTTACGAAATTCCACCACTGTGGAGGTGAAAAGCGGGGATACAGTTTATATGAAAAATCTTACTTATTTGGTGAAACTTGGCAATATTTGGGTAATTAAATAATAAAGATAGTCCCTTTTAGATTAAAAAACCCCTTACAGAGGATTTAGGGGGTGACAAAGTTGATAGGTTAGAAAAATATGTAACTCGCTGTCGGATTACTCGAAACTCGGTACTACTAAAACAATAAATAAAACAAGTATTAGGGTTATTAGGTATTATTTAGGGTTTTTCAAAAATCGACTCTTACCAAGGTGGAAAAGGGTAAGTAATATAGTTTAAGGGGTGGATATTACTGCTTGCTTCCATTAACTCGAAAACGGGTATTGTTCTTTAAGTCAAGTTATGAACACATCACGAACGATTTTTCAAAATTCAGTTTATTTGAAAAATCTGATTCTTTTGATCTATAAACTTAAAAATTGGCCCGAATACTAATTATTAAGATCATACTAATTATTATTACTAATTATCTAAATAAATGATTAAATCATACCTACATACATTTTTGAAATTTTTAGAGGAAAGTACGAATTTTACGCGGACGAAGTCGCGGGCAGAAGCTAGTTCTCACATATAGATGCAACAAGAATAATGTACCCAGGATTTTCTAATATCTTTTCCATCATTGACTTATAATTATATTACTACTTGAAATCATTGGTGTCCATGGAGTTTCTTGCCGGTTCTTCTCCATAGAGATCTAGGTTTTGGAATGGGCAACTAGCTTCAACTTTCTGACTGATTGACCGATTATTTAATTTTGACAATTCAAAAGTGCCTGTACATGGTTTACTTGAAATATATGATTTGAGTTTGAGTTTTGAGTTTGAATGTAGGTTTCTACCTAACCTTTCAGATAACAAGCGAGATACTATGCAACGCTCAGTAAAGTTATTTATTAGATTGCCGCATTACTTGTAGAATAAGCCTTATCACAATTGCAGCCCCAAATGGCAAGGTGGTTTTTTATTTAGGTAACTAATGGAACTGGCAGATTGCCCACCTCATGTTGTGTCCACCACCTCGTTACCTAAATCTATTACAACTGCATTGCTAGTTCTGGGTTCCGTCCGTCTAGAATTCTAGGTCTAGAACGTGTTCTATGTGATCTAGATAAAGTTGAAAAGTCTTATAAAACTCAACGTATAGGTACATTTCCTTTCTTTCTTTAAGGAGCCGGCGGAGCATGCATCCGTAGTTCATACAAACGTGATACCAAAATAATTTGTAAATCAAACATATTCTTAAGGTATTGTGTATTTATTCCGATTAGATTACAGAATATCTAGGTTCCCAAATATATATTTTGGTAGAGTACACCTACCAAATACTTTGTCGTCCATTAACCACGTAATGTTTTGTGTATATCTTTTGTTGGAGATCCTATATAAATGAGTGAATGAGTGTATATTTCGAAAGGACTCTCGATATACTCGTAAAGACGAGATAATATGAGGAATTTCAAATTTCTATAGAAAACTTATTTTTCTCAAAACTCGTCTTTAAATCAGTGTGATCATGACTGTGATTTGGACAGTGATGCAAAAACAGAAATAAAATGACTGCGAAAGGTTTATAAACTGACATTTTGTCTTTCGGTTTTTCCGTTTCTACGATGATCATGCGCATGTAAAGATGGCAGTAACTACTTTTCAACAAGTAAGGGAGCGTCCATTAATTACGTGAGGTGATTTTGGCGATTTTTGAGATATCGAGAGATTTGGCTCGACCACCTCCCCTCCCCCCTTCAATCTGACGTGAGATTGTTCAAAATGCGTATTTTCAGTGTAAATACGTTAATCTATGCTGCAATGCGTTGGATTTACTTAGTAAAAAAAAACAATTTGTTTAATCATTTTTATTTAAGACTAGTTAAGACTCTTTCCAACCCAGTTTTTTCGCAATTTTACACTGTTTTTTACGGAAAAAAAAAATACGTGATACTTGCCAGGACCCCCTTTCCCCCGTTTATTACCGTTGGATCCCGTTTTTTGATCCCGTTTTTTAGGTATTACCGATGGATCCCGTTCGCTATTTCCGTTGAATCCCATATTATAACAACATGTGTACATTTCAGAAGAAAAGTGATTTACCTTTATCAAACACTAAAAAGAGATTATTTTTAGTGGGTTACCCGGAACCGAACTAGTTAGATTAGGTTAATTATTAAAAAAAAAAACAATGTTAGGTTAGGTTAGGTTAAAACTGTGACCCCTACGCACGAGCCGAGCGAGCGAAGCGAGCGGTGCCGCGGCAGCGGCCGGCGAGTGCCAGAAACGACTAGATTATATAGAAAATGAGTTGTTTGTGAAATAAATAGTATACGAAACGTTGGTTGTAAACTAAAAATTTGTCAATGGAGTTTTGGTGAAACATTAGTGAACCCCTCATTTTATTATAAACAATTTTGTTGTTGAAAGTACCCGCATTCATATTTTTTTAAGCATTCGGGATCCAACGGAAATACTTTTCGGGATTCAACGACAATAAAACGTAATTATCTTGCATTTTTTAAATTCGGGATCCAACGGAAATACATAATAATGTTTTGCGGGATCCAACGCCAAAAATATTAAAATGGGATTCAAAAACGGGATCCAACGGTAATAAATCCTTTCCCCCACCTGAGATTGGGTGAGAATCGGCTTGACCCCTTCCCCCCCCCTAATTAATGGATGCTCCCTACATACATACATACGTAATCAGCCTATAATGTTCCCACTGCTGGGACACAGGCCTCCTCTCTGTGAGAGGGAGTGGGCCGTAATCCACCACGCGGGCCCAGTGCGGGTTGGTAGATGTCACATGTCTTCGAATTTTTGGTTCTAGGACATACTGGTTTCCGCACGATGTTTTCCTTCACCGTTTTTGAGAGCAGTGGTGATGAAATAATTTACACAAAGTAAAGCACCTGTCTGGGTTCGAACCAACGACCTACAACTCGTAAGTCGCGGCCTTTACCACTGGGCCACCACTGCTCTCTGCCGATGCTCGATGCTCCCTAAGTTGTAATGAATACATTAACTAACTAAGTATAAAATTGCACATACAGCAATCAATACAAAGTGTACCAGACAGCTACACTTAAGAAAAAAACAATAACAGTTAATAAGAGCATGAAGAGGAAGGAAGGCCATCCGAAGTTCCATATTATGTATCTCCGTCCAAACTGAGGGTACTTGGAAATTGAATTCAGATATTATTATGTTTATTCGACTATGGGTCCCCTTTATTTTATTGAGCGGAATGGTTAACGCGATTTGGAGGCAGAATAACGCGAATTTCTTTTTCAATTGTTTTTTCGTGGTTCTTGAAGAAAATTGGAAAGGTTTTCGCGAAATAATTGATAGATTTATTTATGAGTGAAACGAGGACTTGTATTTTATCCAGGGAAGCGAAATGCTGGATTTAAGTAGATTGGGTACCTTTGGTTTGCAATTCTCGCTACTTATTTGTTTCTTTTCATTTTTGTTATTTTTAGGGTTCCGTGTTTTATAGTTTAGTATCGGTTTTTGTACAGACACACAACACACACATCACACACACACACACACACACACCACACACACACACACAACCACACAACCACACACATCAACCTACTACAATCTGTCAAATTTCTTTAATAGATTTTCAACTTTATCACTAAAGCATAAGGTTCAAAGTTGATTGTGAAAATTTCATAGTTCCGGGTAGGTTGATGTGGCTGGCGTCTGTACATGAACCATGTCAGGGCAATGAAAAACACAATGTTGGTTTGTTGGTTGATGTTGAAATATTTTTTGAAATCGGCTTACAATTTCGGGAGATATCACGTAACAAACATTTAAAAAAGAAAATACCGCTAACTGATCGTTAACCGACTTCAAAAAAGGAGGAGTGGGAGGATTCAACTATATAGTCGAATTGAAAACCTCCTCCTTTTTGAAGTCGGTTAAAAATGTATGGTTTAGCAGTCGCTAACCTAACTAGCAACGTTTATAAATAAACTGCTTAATTTCCATAAATTGAGCCAAAACATATCAAAACACAAAACAATAAATTCCAGAAAATCATAATATGTCTAGATATCGTTATGATGTCCATTAAACAGTAATTAACAATTAACAGTAATATATTCCGAAAAAGTGGGTAGTAGTAGTAGTTTACACATCCCATATTTCATGTTATTTCTTAATAAACTTAATGGGGCCGAAAGTTTCTGGAGTGGCGACCGCGTACCGAAAGATGTAGCGTTGGAAGGCCTCCCACAAGGTGAACCGACGACCTTGTGAAGGCTGCAGAAACCCGTTGGATGCGAGAAGCACAAAACCGGTCGAAGTGGAGGTGCTTAAGGGAGGCATATGTCCAGCAGTGGACGTCTTTCGGCTGAAATGATGAATGATGACGAATTTCGTCTCTGACGTGTGGTGTGATATACACCTTGATTATATTAATAACGCAAAAGTATGCGTTTGTGAAAGCTTAATAAGTATAAAATAAAATTCGTTTGAAAATTATGTTTCTATACCTCTCCTTTCGTATTTACTAACGACGAAACATTGAATCAATCCGTCAAATTGATTGTAAAAGTTACTGAACGAGCTGACAGATTCAATTTCCTTAAATTCTCCCTCGGGAACCAAATTCATAACGACCTGAATATCAGAATTAATAATTTATAGAATAGACTCGCAATCAATCGTAACGAGACTTTATAAGCAGAATTTTAATTCATTTATTTTCACTACTTTGTGTTTTGAAGTGAAAATAAATAAATAATTATAATCATTATTAGCGACTAGCTGCGCCCCGCGGTTTCACCCGCGTAAATGTCGATACCGTGGGAATATCGGGATTAAAAGTAGCCTATATGTTAATCCAAGGTGTCTGCTACCTCCATACAAAATTTTATCAAAATTGGTCCAGCCGTTTGAGCGTGAAAAGTAACAAACATATAAATACACCCCCACACACTCACAAACATTCGCCTTTATAATATTAGTGTGAATAGCTACTACGCCCCGCGGTTTCACCCGCATAAGTGTCGATTCCGTGGGAATATCAGGATAAAAAGTAGCCTATATTTTAATCCAGGGTGTCAGATACCTCTATACAAAATTTTATCAAAATTGGACCAGCCGTTTGAGCGTGAAGAAGTAACAAACATATAAACATACACACACTCACAAACATTCGCCTTTATAATATTAAGTGTGATTATCCCTCATTAGTAACTGTAGTCCGTGTTACTTCCATGATCACTTCATTTGGTACCTAAATTAAAATTACACTATAAATCGGTTTGGCGCCATATGTATCGTCGACCTCGTGATTGCTTGATCACCCTAAAGTTGAATGTCACTGATGCGCGTCTTAAAACGACTATGTCTATTTGGTCTATGTGAAAATTAAATTGCATCAACCTTAGTGAAGTTTCAGTTTACTGGAAATTAAGTGCGTAGGACTTGCAACCGGCGTGCGTGTATGACCAGATATACAACCCGCAAGTCGATGGCGAGAGCGGCAGCGCGGGGATCGGAAGGGGCCGCCCGGGTCTGGGTTTTATGAACGTTAGAGTCGCATTTTTTGAAGTGAAACTTCTTTACGCACGCTTGACTTGGGGAGTAAGCTGGCAAACGCGTGACGTAAGCGTTACGAAAAGTGTGATCGGGCGAGGCGAACGGGAGTTGAGTGGGGAATATAAGCAAGAGAAAGCAGTGCTTTCAGCTTCCTCTCATAGCCAAATACGTTTGAAGTTTCACTTCAGTCGTGTGGTCATAAGCACACTCGGTTTTTTCACAGACGGTGATGATTTTGATAAAAGTATTAATTTTATTATTAAAAAACTATTTACTTTGACGATGTTCGGGTTAAAGCGCTTTATAAAACAAGGATATAATAAAGCCTGTAAATGTAAAAAAGTTACGATACTCCAGCAATATTATTTTTTTATGCCCTCGGCGTGATTTTTAGACAACATTGTAAATCCACCCGTTAACGATGCAAAAGAAGTATGTGAGGATCGTAGGAGGTGGCGTTATGTAGTTTCAGCCTACCATCATGGGAAGAAAGTGTGAGGCTATGTATGTCTATATACAGGGTGTCCGGTTGTTAATGGATAACCTGTTAATGGGTCATTGTACTTATTATTATGAACAACTTTTACTACGGGACCAAACATGAAATCGCGACAAAAAATCAGCTGTTCCCTATATTTATGTTCGCATAACTCATCAAAATGTAGGAAACTGCTAATTCTTTTTTCGCGATTTCAGGTTTGGTCCCATAGTAAAAGTTGTTCATAATGATGACTAAAATGACCCCTGAAGAGGTTGTCCATTAATTACCGGACACCCTGTATGTGTTGTCAAAAGTAGTAAAGCAATAACCACGTTGATTATACGTTTTGTTACAATAATTGTGCCATTATTACCGCGCTGATTAACCTGTATTGGGTATTAGCAGGTTCGTTTTGAATATTTAGTAATGTCCTGGGGTTATTTGTATAATAATTGTTATTTTAGAGTTTGTGATTCTCTAAGGCCCTTTTAGACACATAGTAATAACCACTCTTTGTGCAATACAATCGAACACTGTGGCTGACTGTGGACCATATTGTTAGTTGATGGTTGTCTATGTTCTAGAACAAAATACAACACTGCTCTATGCTATTTTGATAATAGAAAGATTGAAATAATAAAGCGGAGTTGCAAACAATGTATTCCAAAGCAGACAGGAGACAGACAAAATACAAAATTAATTTTGACAGTTAGAACACCGCGTTCGTCAACATGACAGAGGTTTAAAATAAAAAACCAATAGTAATGTTTTTTTTACAAGATTTACTTTAATTTGAATTATTTAAAATTATAGAGGTATGAGAAACAGGGTGTAAAGTTCACTCATACTCCATAGGAAAGGGAGGATCCTCAGACCAGACGGGTATTGTGTCTGGCGGGCAACTGCCCGATGATTTACGTCGGGCCGTTGTACTTGTATATATGCTAGTTGCGCGGTAAACTCTGCTTGTGAGATACAGGATTTTGCGTGACGTCAGTATGACGCGTACTTCGCATATAGCGTTGTAGATACCGCTACAAAATGATAAAATATAGCACATAAACGAGTCGACCGTTCTTTAAGTTCTTGTCCTCACGACACTCGAACAAAAAGTGTATCTACCGTCTGCTGACGGCCAAATATAAAAATGATTTCCATAGAAAATACAAGACATATTAGTTGAATAATGAAATCGATAAAAATTTAACTGTTTGTATTACTATTAAATTTTGGAACGTTAACAGAAGGTAGCATTTATATTTGTTCAAGAACTTTCAAACTAATCTAGCTCTACTGATAGCACCTCTAAACCCCAAAGGCAGACAAATTGGAAAGTTTTAGCAAACACACATTCATATAATGTTTCCATACGTTTCCTTTCCTCGCTTCTTCTAACAAAGGAAAATTCGCAGTAAGACTAGTCAAACATATTTTAGAAAGATATTATTCAAGCGTCTCTACGTCAATAGTGATTTATTTTAAGGCGGAGCTGTGGAGGCGCAATCTCTAGATAAATGACCTTTCTCAATAGTTGGGCGCTGGACGGAATGGCAAGGAGTTTTAGTGGGCTAGGTTGGGACAAGTATTTGTAATGAGGGTAGGTAATGTCCGGTTTCGATGGTTTAAAAAAAAAAGACAGTTTGCACTCCGGGAGTGCCGGCAGAAGTGAAAACTTGAATATTTTTCATTAATAGATGCACTTTGTTCAATTTCCATATTTTAAACACTTTATATACATGAATTTTACGAATACACAGCAGTGTGGCCACTGCACAGACGATCGAGCCATCAGCTGTCACCATCCATGGATGCGCGTGGCACGCTGTAACATAAACACACACGAACATTCGCGCAAGCGCCCTGCCCCGCCTAAACGAAACAGCAGGCATACATTTTCGCCGCGCCGTAGAAAGAGAGGGGGATACTTCCTCTCCTACGCCGCGCCGGCTGTCTACTCTCCATCCGTCTTACGAATTTTCGATCAGGTCACGTGTCCTGACGCGATGTCCTGACGCGAGTTTAACATTTTTTACCCATTACAAAAAAAGTGTACAACGCAGCTAAAGAAGTTTTCACTTCAACATTACGATGCAGGATCATGCAGTTGTGCTGTGTGTGTGATACAAAAGGTAAATGGAATAGAAGCCTATAGCAAAAAAAACTTTCTTATGTATCGCAAAAAAAAAACAAATAAAAGTCTCTTTTTTACGTTCAGTCCTTTGATTGAAGTCTTTATTCAAACGATTGAATGTCACCACAAATTCATTGATAATTTCCGCGCGTAGAGAAGGGTGCCTTTGTTGAATTTTGATATTATATTTTGTTGATTTAGTCGTGTTTTTTTTTTTTTTTGGTTAGATGGGCAGTCGCTCCATGTAAAATCGGGGTCGGCTTCCAGTCTAAACGTAGGTGGGAAAAGGCTAGGCAGATGATGATGAGTCGTGTTTCTTGTTTTGCGAAAAATAAATCAGTGCCCTAGGCTTCTACTGCATTCACCTTTTATACCCTGTTTTTGTCCGGACGGTAAAAAAAGTTAACCGGTGTATAATAAAGACATCTGGATGTTCCGTCTAGTCATAAATAAATAAATAAAAATCGTGCGAAGCAGAGGTAATACGGTGACTATTTTTTATTTAGTAGGTAATAGCGACCCGTACTAGTACAGTCAACAAAAGAGATAAGTATGCAGGATCGTCGGATATAGTTGAAGTTTTGTAAGAAACCGATGGATGTTGTCGACTGAAATTTAATTTGATAAATGAGCTGTTTGTTTTCTAATAATAAAATTACATTATTACATTATTTACATCAGTTTTACTAAAAATAATGTAAATTGTGCTGAACTGTAATAATGAATAATTTATAATAAATATTGTTATCGCGTTGAATTATTTGTTTATTTTAAACTAGCTGCTGCCCGCGACGTCGTCTGCCTGAAGGCTCTACAGCACCAAAAATACCTAAGATGCCAGTGTCGCTATAGCATTATAAGTAAACAACTTTTAAAATAGCATTAAAATATAAGTTTTTTTTGCAAGCGAAGCAAGTGAAGAGAGTTATATGGGAGTCCTGCTGAGTTCAGTGTGGTGTGGGGGATGTGACTGAAGGAAATAGAGAAAACAATGCGGGAATACATTCCAGGACACAAAAGAGTAAAAATACGTACAAAGGCATCATACCTTAAAACACTTCCCTATAAACAACGTTGGTAGTTATGCTGAAAGTAGCCAAAATGTAAAGAGAGTCAGGACTGGTGACGCGAGAGCAAGCGACGTAAAGTTGTCCGTGTGAGAAGCAACTCGTCCTGAGGTCGACACCCGCTGCCCTCAGTGTCTGCCTCTATTGATGGTTATCGCGAAGCAAACACTCACGGGGAACTGTACGCGCTTGAACTGGAACGGGAAGATATGAGGTATGAGGGGAATGCGTGGTATAAATACTGCCTCGCCAACGCCACAACCCGTAAGAATTTCCGCCTCAATGGTGTGTCCGTAGAGCGAAATGACTTTAGGGTGGGTCCCGTTACACAACTTCAGAGGAGATAGGTTCCGAAGAAGCATAATCGGGACACCGACCTTCAGCTTGATGGTATGCGCTGGAAGTCCACTTGCTGACAGGGAGTTCAGAAACTCCACGGGATAATGTGTGGCGTCATCTTGCTCGACAACAGTGTTTATCGAGGTGTAGACCACTTCATTCCCCTCAATTTCCGAGAGAATGCATTCGTTAATTGCTGCAGCCTGATCATTTTTGGACGTCAAAATGGCCCGCTCACACACCCAAGAATTCTGCAGGTGTAGTATACGACTGATGTCCCCGTACACACAGCAAATGAGTTCTTCTAAGCTGGATACCACTCTACCGAGAGACTCTGGAAGCACCACCTGTCCACCTCTCTCTTCTGGTAAAGTGCCTTCGCCAAGATTTAGAAGGACATTGGAGAATTCTTGAGCACGTGCATTGCCGCCGAGCCGAGCTCTCATATTAATGGTCAAGCGCAGCGTACGAACTCGTGACCACAACGAAGATAGTTTCAACGAAGCATTCACCTCGTCAGCCCTCGATCCCCGTGTCACCACGGGAAGCGTTTGCCGGAAATCGCCACTGAACAGAACAGCTGTGATACGACGCATCAAATGTTCGTTCCTGCGGATGTCCTGCAGGGTTCCGTCCACGGCCTCAACTGCCTTCCTATTGGCCATCGTACACTCATCCCATACGATCAAAGAGCAATCCTTGAGCACGTGTCCCTTATCGCTGTTACGTGACACACCACAAACAGGCATTTCGGCGCTCTCTAAATCGATAGGAATTTTAAACATGGCATGTGCTGTCTTGCCACTCGGAAGCAGTGTGGCAGCAATTCCCGACGACGCTACAGCAATAGCAATTTTGCTTTGCCTGCTGACCTCTGCAAGTATGCAAGTGGTAACAAAGGTTTTTCCTGTTCCACCAGACGCATTCCAAGAAAAACATTTGACCCTGGTTTTTTCCCAACGCTTTCAAGGACGGTGTCATAAATTTGTTTTTGCTCTGAAGAGAACAAAGCAACATGGTCATTTCGCCCGGATAGTAATTTGTCTCAGCGTTATACTCCCGATTTACACGGTCTTGATGCGGTGATGATTGGGGAGCTGGTAACCCATATTATTCGATCAGTGGATTGCCGCCGATAGAAATGACCACATCTTGAAGTGAACTGAGACAGGTGTTCAGCACGCGTTCATCAGTTACTCCGACTTCGTCTCCAGTAGAAACATAACTTTTTTGTAATACTTAACACCGCATTTTTTTTTATTGTCGTCCTCAACTCTGCTCAAGATTTTAAGGGTTTGTTGGAACTTGAATTTGCCAAAACGAACTATACGATACAACTTTTATGAAGAAAATGCACATTGCCATCTATGAATTTTAAGAATAACTAACTACTAACCTCGCCAACATGATCAAATTTAAATTATGAATTTCCAAAAAGTGTCAACATGTAACTTGATTTGATTTTTATGAAATCTCATAGATGGCGCTGCTTTAAAATTTTCTTTATACTACTAAAATTCATTAAACTATGTTTTTTTCTGCCCAAGTTACTTAAATGGCGTAGTTTTTATAGTGTAAAGCTAGATAATAGCATGGCTTACTGAAAAACAGCATTTAAATATGCGTCGTTAGATTACACGCTGTCACAGAATGCGTAAGAAAAATAAAGATTCACAGCTCCTCCCCCATAGGTGATAGCGTGATAATATGTAGCCTATATGTTGACCCGACCTCTTAGTAATATTCATGCAAAATTTGAAGTAAATCCATGCAGTACTTTTTGAGTTTATCCCGGACATACAGACAAACAGACAAACAGACAAAAATTCTAAAAACTATATTTTTGGCTTCGATATCGATTGTAGATCACGCCCCAAGTATTCTTTTAAAAAAATATTCAATGTACCGTTTTGACTTTCCTACGATTTTATTATATGTAAATAAATATAGATTCTATGACTCTTTTTTTTATTGCTGAATGGGCCCGCTCTTGACCTCGATCACGCCTGATGGAATCAACGTATGAGGTCTATGATGGAACAAGCGTGCCTAGAAGATGCCTAAGACACTGGAACTCCTACGCATCGACGAAACACAGCTGGCTGCTTGACGCCGGACTCCGGTGGGAGGGTAGTCGCAAACCAGGCGGGCGTTAGCCCTACTACCGCAAGTGAAGAATAACCCAGTGAAATAAGGTGTTGGGTGTTACTGCCCAGGATGAGCCGAGCGCTCGGTTCCGTTGATTAACTGTCGGAACAAACTGCGCTACACGAGGAGGCTTTTTCATGCATCCCAAAACTCAAACTTGTTCATCTTCTCCCTCAGAGGTAAGCTTATAATAGTCATTTTAAATCTAGACGCTGACCCACAATACTTCTGTCTTCCCTACCCAGTACTGCGGTCGTGTGCATACAAAACGTAGACACAATGCGCACGCCATAATATTTGTTCGACGCCATCTTATTTATGGGTTCTCCCGCCATCTGTCATGGCGCGGCCTATTTGTGCTGAAGATATGATGGCTTTTGTGAAGATAAAGGGGCAGTCAGGAGGAGCGTATAGGTTTCTTTGGAGCTTGATAAAGAACAGGGATGATTGTTAGACAAATAATATATTTGATTAGCATCAGCACCTTCCTAATCTTATGGATATCAATACGTGTTGCTCTTGTGAAGAATACATGAACTAAATGTGTTGAAAATTATTTTGCCGTCAGAAGGATACCAGATGGCGGTTGTCTGCGTGTCTGCGGCCATATTACAAAGTATTGATGCCATTATGATTCCAATCCGAAAAAGGGATGGTGTTATCGGTCATGTATAGCTCCGTCTCACTCTTACACTGGAATCATGATGGCATTAAACCATCATAATACGGCACCTGTTCATCACAACTTATGAGAAAACGTGAAAAAGTGCCTTAGGCATCTTCTAGGCGCGATCATTCCATCATGGACTTCATCCATCGCTTTCCATCAGGCGTGATTGAGGTCAAGAGTGAGCCCATTCAGAAATAAAAAAATAAAAAACCAATCTGTTTGTTAAGCTTGTAGATTATAACAAAAGGTTACATGAGCGAGTATTTCAGTTGTTGGGTATGCTTATGACCGATTCCTACAATTTACGGGACTCTTATCTTTACCAATAATGAAGCAAAGACCTCATGGCTCATGGCAAAAACTTTGCTACGAATCAATTTATTTGCCCAGTTTGGCAATAAAAATTGCTACCACTGGTAAGCAAAGCTCAAACTCAAACTCAAAGCATTTCTTTCAATTAAACCAATTACAGGCACTTTTGAATTGTCAAGGGGTCGGTCAGTCAGAAAGACGAAAGCGATTTGTTTTTGTTTATAGGAACCAAGCATTAGTATATCTATAATTGCGTTAGAAGTTACGAACTGCAGAGTACATACCTATGAGAAAAACCATTACTGGTGAAACTGAAAACACAAATTAAAATGTTATTTGTACTTAGTTCTCGACAAATGTAGATGACACATAAAAATAAAAAGTAATAAACTGTTTAAAAACGATCAAACATAGCCGGTGGGCATTATACTTACGCGTGTTTATACATATTTTATTATGTAATAAAAAGTAGTAAATCAAACACATGAATATGGATTTGACTATAGGTAATAATTATTTTACGAATGTTATATCAATCTAGAGGCCCTACATAAATGATTAAACTTATCACAGGTAGTATTTTGATCAAAAGTTGCGAAAAACAAACACTTTGTTTAAACAATCAACTTTCTATGAGAAAGTTAGAGATATGCATAGTTCTTTTCGTAGAAAACACCGACGTTAACTTTGTAACAATTGTTTCCATTTTCTTGGAAAACTTGTATCATGTCGAGGCAGCCAATCGTTTATTACGCGCAGCACAGAACAGACTGTTAGCTTTAACATTTTCTAGAAAACACCGAGGATACCCGAAGACAAATTGCAGGTATTTTTCCAATTTGCATAACAATGCTCTTTAAAGGAGTCAGGCCATTTGCGAATAGGTACCAGATTTTAATATCCCATTTTCTAATGATAATGTTCTGTAGTAAAGACAGTTAAATATACTTACAATAGATAGCACAAAGCGAACAACATCGAAATTTATTAGATATGACCTACAGATCATACCTCGGTCAGTTTAGTTTGTCTCGTGTCAAATAATTTCCTAACTCAAAAGGCAATAATTGCATTAATGAATACCTTGAAGATAATTCAAGATAATTATGTGGATAAATGTGTGCGGTAAGAATTTGTTAAATGCTGTGCATTTAATCTTCTGTGATTATGTTTGCCATTTGTAGGTAAATATATTAAAAACTTAATATTTGTAGGTACTTATCTAATACATAAGAAATGTTATTATGTATCTAACAATTTAAATGTTTAATATATAATTATGTATTTTTTTTTTTGCAATATTGTTAACATTGTTTTAAGATATAATAATTTAGCTTTAATAGCTTGATATTTGATTTTAACAAATATTCTGTTCCTAAATTGTAATTTCTATTTGATATTTGTACGCACGGCAAAATATGTCTGTGTCTATTTTATTTATAACACAGACATACGTTAAACGTTAAACGAAAAACTGTCATCACACGTCTCATTGACGCCATCTAGCATAATTATCATCATCTGCCTAGCCATTTCCGAACTATGTTGAGGTCGACTTCCAGTCTAACCGGATGTAGCTGAATACCAGTATTTTACATGGAGCGAGTGTCTATCTGATCTCCACAACCCAGTTACTAGGTAATTCACTACTCCTTGGTAAGACTGGTTGTCAGAAATTCGGGCTTCTGACTACCCGTAACGACTGTCAAAGATCCACGAATGACAGCCGGGACCAACGACGGCTTAACGTACTTTACGAGGCCCCGAGGGGTTTCGGAATGTAAAGATGGTCACCCATCCACATACAACCGCGACAAGCATAGCTTAACCGGATCGATCGACCTGTGCGGCTGTTATTATTTAGCCACAGACCCCTCGTTGTAGTATTAATAAATATGTTTGGATTTTTACCGCTGACTTTAGTTGGTGACATTTACAAGAATTGTACTTTGAAACGAGCAACCAATACATTTCACTTTCAGTGGGGATCAACACAGAATTATGCGTTATGTGAGAGGAATAAACAAAGATATACGCGGACGAAACAAAATGAAATAGGTTAAGTGTTGTCTCACACGGACCGGTTTTGGCCGCATGATAATAAAATTTGTTAACAAAGAAAAAGAGTTTCTAGCGAAATGGCTATTCCGGGCACGAACTTCATAATTATCATGTAGCATTTACATTTTTCAGTTAAAAAAAAAAAACCGGTGAAATAACTTGCACTTAACACGTTCGCTGACAGTACGTTGTTAGGCGGGAAATTGAAATAGTGCGTTACGACAGTACGTCGAAGGACGGGCTACTTCTTTTTAAGAGTATTGTCAGTACGTCGTCGAACGATAATTTTTCATATAGGTATTATGAAGAGCAGTATCCACTGTCATATTGTGAGCAAACTCATATTTCTTACTGCCGTAACACGAGTATTTTGTGGGTAGTTTCATATTGCTATCTCAGTCGCTCACACACACACACTTAAACCGTTCGTGAACGAGTACTACGTCGACCGGCGTGAGCGCGCGCCTTGTTACTCGAACAATCAGTGCGGCCGGTGCCATTTTGTGAACAACCACGTGTTTACATCGCTCAAACCGTAAGTAAATTTATAAAAACAGATATTTTGTGCGTTTATTTGTTTTAAAATACCGTGATTATGGTGCATTTACACGATTTTGAGATGTTTGCGTTTACTAAGCTATGTCTATTTAGTGAATAACGTTTAACGTTTATTGAAACACTACTTTGGGCAATGTAATATTATTATATTTTATCATTATCTCATATCACGTCCATCGACGTAGTATCGAATTTCGACAGGCAAAAATATGGCCAACATGACACTACATCGTGAAACGATTGTCATTTAGTATGGAAAATTCTACTGTCGTAATGTGGTGTCAGGGTAAGAGCTCACTGTCAGCGAACGTGTTAAGACAGTCAAATTGTATCTTTGTCTCTACGGTTGGCAAACTATTAAGTTAATTTACGAATTTACAGATAACTTTTATTTATGGAATAAAATTGACGTCTGACAGATTTTGAATGGAAGAACTGTCAAAAATTGAATATTATTTCTTCGATAAAATTATCTGGCGTTGGAAAAATCAACCCTAAATCAATGTCCATACGCTAGATAAAACAAAAAAACAATGATAGATAAAACTAAAACAACCGGCCAATTGCGAGTCGGACTCGCACACGAAGGGTTCCGTACCACCGTATAATAACACCGTAACCGTATAATATTTAACACTAAATATATATAAAAAAACACGTTTGTTGTATGGGAGCCCCACTTAATTAATTATATTTTAATTTAAGTATTTATTTTTAAAATGAATATACAACTAAATATTCTGTGAATATTTCAAGCGTCTACCTGTTGCCGTTATTGATATAGAGCAAAAAAACACCAAAAAAATCATGTCTGTTGTATGGGAGTCCCCCTTAAATATTTATTTTATTCTGTTTTTATTATTTGTTTTATAGCGGCAACAGAAATATATTATCCGTGAAAATTTCAACTGTCTAGCTATCACTGTTCATTAGATACAGCCTGGTGACAGACAGACAGACGGACAGTGGAGTCTTAGTAATAGGGTTCCGTTTTTACCTTTTGGGGTACGGAACCCTAAAAACAATATTCTTTACACTAAAACTAAAAATACGGCCTAAACGTTAATCTTTTTAGTGTATTTTTAGCCAACCAAAAGCTATTTATAATCCTAGCTACTGAACCGACTGACAGCTAATTATTATTTAATATCAAAACAAAACAGATTTTAAAAACGCAATTTCGCGCTGGATTTGAACTTAACTGCCATATAATGAAATAAAATACACTTTAAGAGCTTTCATGTGACATAATTACATTATAATTCATCACTGTTGAACAATGTTGATAAAGTGGGCCCAAAATGACGCATGGTCCTTATCTGGCGTGGGAAAAATCAGCCACGAATGTAAAATGTGTCATTAGGCGGAAGTAATCACTCTCCATCAGAATCCTTATCATCAATGGCAATCAATCCATCATCTAAAGCACAACTTGCGGATTCACAAGGCGTTTGTGAAGGCCGCAGGAACTCGTTGGATGCGAGAAGCACAAAACCGGTCGAAGTGGAGGTGCTTGGGGGAGGCCTATGTCCAGCAGTTTAGTTCTTTCGGCTAAAATGCTGAAAGCCCGACTTCACCCACCTATGCTTATGTTCAGCAGAACATAGGCATCTCTTTTCTTATGCCAATCCCCACGCTCCTCCTGCACCAGCATCATCCAGGTCTGCGATGGCAACAATGTCGTTCCGCCCATCTCGCCGCCGGACAACAGACTCCTCGTCTTCCAGTTCTTGGATGCCATTATCTCACCGCCTTAATCCACCTGTAATCAATTCAATCCATACTCACTTACTTACTAATATTATAAATTCGAAAGTAACTCTGTCTGTCTGTATGTTACCTTTTCACGCCTAAACCACTGAACCGATTTAGATGAAATAGTGGAGTGAAATAATTTGGTATAGAGATAGTTTGAGTCCCGAGAAAGGACATAGGATACTTTTTATCCCGATATTCCCACGGGATCGTGACTTATGCGGGTGAAACCGAGAGGCGCAGCTAGTATTTTATATTAAAGTCGCTTTTCATGACTGTCTAAATGACCGCGTTGTTGTTCTAAACTCCGAAACGGATTTTAATGTGGTTTGCACGATCATTTAGAGAATTTATTCCTGAAGGGTTATGTGTACTACCATCACCATCATTTCAGCCGAAATACGTCCACTGCTGGACATATGCCTCCCCCAAACACCTCCACTTCGACTGGTTCTGTACTTCTCGCATCTAACGGGTTTCTGCGACCTTCACAAGGTCGTCGGGCCACCTTGTGGGAGGCCTTCCAACGCTACGTCTTTCGGTACGCGGTCGCCACTCCAGAAGCTTTCGGCGCCACCGGCCATTTGTTCTGCGAGCAATGTGCCCCTGCCCACTGCCACTTAAGTTTGGCAATTCTTCGGGCTATGTCGGTTACCTTGGTTCCCTTGCGGATCTCTTCATTTCTGATTCAGTCACGCAGGGTAAACTCCAAGCATAGCCCTCTGCATTGCCCTTTGGGTGACTTTCAGCCTTGTAATAAGGCCTATTGTGAACGACCACGTTACAGTGCCACAGATCATCACTGGCAACACACACTGGTCAAAGACGTATACTTATGTGTACAAACCTCAATGTAAAAATATCAAATCACACTTATATTATAAAGGCGAAAGTTTGTGTGTGTGTTTATATGTTTGTTACTTCTTCACTGCTAAACCACTGAACCGATTTGGATGAAATTTGGTATAGAGATAGTTTGAGTCCAGGAAAAGGACATAGGATAGTTTTTATCCCGATATTCCCACGGGATCGACATTTACGCGGGTGAAACCGCGGGGCGCAGCTAGTAATAAATAAATCTCCATGTTTTTTCAAGTCGTATAGACCCGGACAGACCATGCGAGAAGTGAAGGGTCGCTGTTTTACTTACAAAAATAAGTAGATACATAATATTGTTACAATTTCATGCGTATGACTACATTGTGGGTAGCCAGAAGACCGTGATTCCAAGAATCGAAACCCTTAAGTTAGGCAGTAAATAATTGGGCTCTTGCTGAAATGGGTTTCCAGGAAAAACCTGCCGAAATACTTTGTCTGCCTAGAAGTTTCCTTTGAGTAATACTGCTTTATGTTTAGGCTTCGCAGTAACCGTGAGCAAGAAATAATTTTAATGATTGAAATAAGCTATTTATGTTAATAATTAAAAATATTTCACGCATCAAAATAATTAATGTCGCGTCGGTTCTGACGGACGATTAGCATACCAAATAATTAATTATATTTGCCTTCTTAAGTAGCTCTTATAATCATAATAATTTATTTGATGAATCAATCAAGTTAATTGACAGAAAACTGTCTTGAGTGCATTGCACTCTTAAATTAAATTAAATAATTACTTAGTTAAATATTCGCAATTTAGTAAAGTGTTGGATCATTTTTCATCGGCGCAATGTGAATTTAATTCGAGTTAAAACGTGTTCTTGAGTAATGACCGCAAAGTCAGGTGTCAAAAAACTTATAACTCGTGTCAGTAAAAACGTATTATTTTAATATCAAATCCTAACTTAATTGATGTTTCGCACAGATTCCTTTTTTTTTTCTTTAGACCTGAAATTTATAGTCGTCTGAGAAGAGTGTGTCAATCGTTAAATGTTTTGACATGACTACTACGTTACTTAGAGCGTTCATCCCGCGCGGGCTGGCAACGTCGCATTTCTAGTGTGGATTATTTTATTTTTAAACCAAACTGCAATTTTCACAGCCAAGTACTAATCGTTGGTTTTTTTTTAATTGTTTGACTGTTAAAAAAATAATACTTTGCTCTTAACGCTGACATACTATTTTCAGTAAAAAAATAAAAATGCCTCTGAAAAACCAGAATAAAAATAGAGAAATGCAAACGAGAGGGACTCACGGTATTCTTCCGGTTTTGAACCCGCATGACACACCCATACCTAGCAATTTTTTTCTTTTATCCTATGTTTTCCCACAGCTGAACAAAGCTTTCACCAAAATTTTCCAATTTTCTTTATATTTTGTCGTCCCAAAGAAGTTTACTCATGTCTAAGAAATATAGGTAAGTACGTAATATTTTCTATTTTTTATTTCGTACTAGCTGCGCCCCGCGGTTTCACCCGCATAAGTCTCAATCCCATGGGAATATCGGGATAAAAACTATCCTATGTCCTTTCCCGAGACTCAAGCTATCTCTATACCAAATTTCGTCTAAATCGGTTCACCGGTTTAGGCGTGAAAAGGTAACATACAGACAGACAGAGTTACTTTCGAATTTATTATATTACTAGCTGTGCCCCGCGGTTTCACCCACATAAGTCTCGATCCCATGGGAATATCGGGATAAAAACTATCCTATGTCCTTTCCCGGGAAGGTATAGATAGATCTTATAGATCCACATCTTGAAATCAGGATCCAATGAGAAAACAATCGTCACTAGATCCATCATGGATCTGGCCACTGGATCTTCTGAGAAAAAAAATCTCAGTAGATCCACATCTTGAAATCAGGATCTAATGAGAAAACAATCGTCACTAGATCCATTATGGATCTGGCCAATGGATCTTCTGAGAATGAACGTATTTCTATACCAAATTTCATCTAAATTGGTTTACCGGCTTAGGCGTGAAAAGGTAACATACAGACAGACAGAGTTACTTTCGAATTTATAATATTAAGTATGTAAGTATAGATTTTATTAAAATTTGTAGTATAATAATATGTATGCTGTAAGTATCGTGTGCCTTTTAATATGTGCTAAATAAATTTATTTAAATTATTTTTTCTTCTGTTTGATTGCGGGGTTAAACAGCAAACAATAACATAAAAACTTTGTCAACTCCAACTAACTTTAGTTGGAGTTGACCAAGTTGCCAAAAAACCCTGATTTCTTGTGCACTACCCGAACAGTGTCCGTCTGAGTTCTCCGACACATTAAGTCGAAAAACGCGAACGTTCTTGGCGTGACGGCTGAGCTCTAAACAATGTCGTTACGGCCAGCGTTCACAGTAAACTGACATTTATGGCCCATTGCCCCATTAAATGGGCCGAACACAATGACACAGGTTATATAGAAATTATCGGGGTGTTATTATTTTCTGGCGTTGGATGCTGATGGATGTTCAATTTATGGATGTGTGGATGTTTCAATTAGTTGTTGGGAATTTATTGCGTGAGTTACGGCTTTTGGTTTGGAAGTCGTTTGAATGAATGAAAGACGTTTTGGTTTGATGTTCGTGTCCGTTTTGATTTTACCTGATTATCTACGGTGGAGTACCTTAAATGCGTAACACATTTGTAACATATTCACATTGTGTTTTAAAGGATATTACTAATCCACTGCTTTATAAGTTTGAAATTTTCGTCTGCTCAACAACGTATATAACGTAATGAACGTGACTGAACTGTCAAAATTGAAGAATATGCGATCAATAAATTGTCAGTTTTGTTTTTACCCGACTGCGATGCAGGAAAGGAAGAGATATTTGAGGGTGTGTTGTTTTATATTTTTTTCAAGATTTTTTTTTAGTTTTTTTTTAATTTAAGTATGTAATAATGTCACTTAATTTATTTACCTAAGTATTTTTTCATTTTTTGTATGTTGGCACCTTCTTTTTAAATGCATGTAATTTGTTATCAATTAATTGTGCTTTTGTGTGTTGTGCTTTGTCGTTTATGTGTACTAAATAAATGGTTTATACTCTCCATCTATAATTTTTTCATGTTTGAATGTAGTGATAAATTACAATAAAATATGAATAAAGTGCAGTAAAATATTATGCGTTGCTCATAAAACGGATAAATTGTCAGTTAAAATGTTTTTATGTCCAGCCAGCAATCCCATTGCCATACTCATACTCGTGTTATTATTATTGTTTTCAGTGACAAAATTAAAATAATCATGAAAATAACGAATGTTTTCACAGAATCAGCTGAAAACAACAACTGAAAATGCGATAAGCTGTCGATAAAATGAGTTCATACTAATTAATCGCTCCTGATTTGCAAATTAATACTTATTCATTATTTACAATGGGAAATAATTAACAATTAACACGTTTTATTTAACTAAAGTTAATGGAATTGGCATTTTTATTATTTTTGTTTGTTCTAGTTTAATTTTTTACTAGCTTCTGGTTGCGACTTCGCTCATCCACCCGCGCTATTACTTTGGTTTTCGCTTAGCGTTGATTCTGACCACAGATATAGATAGTCCTAGATAACGCAAGTATTACGAACGGTATGAAAACCAAGCGTGCCAGTTTTTGACTACCTACTATGACGTCACAAGCTCGCGCTCTCGCTCACGCTCACCCAGCCAGCAGTACGCAGGACTGAGCGCGAAAGACGATTTTTGAACGTAAGCTAGTGCGATTTTTGGCACGCGTGATTCTGACTTTTTTACTTGTTTATCGACTCCTAAGGGTCGTAGCGCGTATGTTATAGTATGTTATTGTATGTTATAGTCTTCCCCAAGAATTAGGCTATCAAATGCAATAATAATTTTTCAAATCCGACTGGATGTACCAGAGATAAGCGCATTCAAACAAAACATAAAAATAAACTCTTCAGCTTTTTTATAAGTATAGATAGAAGATTATCCTTCTATTTTATTTTTACGTGATGACATGGTGAAGATTGTGGAGTGGAGTCTGTTAGAAGCGAGTGGTCCAGGAGAAGTTGTTGTGGCGATGCCTGTGAAAACCTCATGTCCAGGAGTGGCCGTCTGTCTGCCGAAATTAAAGTAGCTTTAAATCACTCGTTATTTTGGGTTGTATCATCATAATCAACCTATAATGACACAGACCTCCTCTCGGCGAGAGAGAGTTGGCCGTAGTCCACCACGCGGGCCCAGTGCGGGTTGGCAGATGTCACATGTCTTCGATTTTTTAGTTCTAGGACATGCCGGTTTCCTCGCGATGTTTTCCTTCACCATTTTGAGAGCAGTGGTGATGAAATAATTTACACAAAGTAAAGCGCCTGTCTGGGTTCGAACCTACGATCTACAACTCGTAAGTCGCGGCCATTACCACTTGGCCAGTACTGCTCTCACCACTGCTCTGGGTTGTATAGTGACCCACTTTATCCTAAAGGGAAGGCTAAAAGAATAATGTGTGGACAAGGTCTGCTAGATGCACAGAGAGATTTTTTAATTAGAGAAAAACGCTTATGAGCTGCGCTTGATTTAAAGAAAAACCTGCATAATAGTTTTTTCTTTAAAATTATATAGCCACCCTGTGGAAAGATTAAAATAATATTGTCTTATTTAAACTCTTCAAATAGGAGGTTATAAGGCTGTATAAATAATCAGATCTTTAAAAATAAATCGCGAAGAAATTCATATAAAAGAGATATCTAGAAATAAGAGCGAAAAAATTAATATTCAAACTCAAACTCAAAGCATTTATTTCAATTAAACCAATTACAGGCACTTTTGAATTGTCAAAGGGTCGGTCAGTCAGAAAGATGAAGCTAGTTGCCCATTCCAAAGCGTAGGTACCTATGGAGAAGAACGGGCAAGAAACTCCATGAACACTCTTTTAAATCAAAATAATATAGTTACAAAGTTTTGGTTACATCATTCATGTTAAAAATTATACATGTGAGAACGATGCAGAACGTTAAAAGCGTCCATAATGAAAATATGAGAAAAACAACAATTCAAATATTAAATAAAATAAGCCATGGCAGCAAAGAGATGACCAGTCCCTACTGACGGCGCCCGTTCACGAACAAGACGCATGTATTAGCACCATTCAGCCCATTCTTCATATTTCTTTTGTTCGAATTACTCATAGTAATTACTCGATACGAATCCGCGTTTATGTACTATTTATCGTTCACTTTTAACATTATGAAAATAGGAGGATCTTTTAATAAACATTTTGTACATAAAGTATCTGAGAGGTTAAATCAAATAACAGAATAGCTTGATAATAAAAAAGCTTTAGCCGAATATTATGAAATTGAGATCATATTTCAAAGTGGACCCAGATGAAATTTTATAAATGGCCGCTCAAATCTGGGGCTTTCATTTTAATTCAATAGTCGAGCTACTTAGATCTACTTTTTAAGGAATCTTACTAAAGATCTTCTCTAAGTGGCCTACATTTATAACAACAGCTATATTAATAATGTTTCAATTCTATTTAAGAGCGTTAGATACATCTTTGTGAATTACAATCATAACTGAAGCTACATATCTATGTTTTATCACATAATTTTATGACTGACTAGCAGCGCCCCGCGGTTTCACCCGCATAAGTGCCGATCCCGTAATAATATCGGGATAAAAATATCCTATGTGTTATTCAGACGTATAAGCTATATTACTGCAAAGTTTCATCAAAATCCGTTCAGTAGTTTTTGCGTGAAAGAGTAACAAACATCCTCACAAACTTTCACGTTTATAATATTATATAAGTGATGTGATACGTGATGTGATGTGATACGTGATGTGATGTGATTAGTAGGAAGTAGGATAATAGGAAGTAGGATTAGTATGAAGTAGGAATTAGTAGGAAAGTAGGAATAATAGGAATATTAGTAGGAATAGTAGGAAGTAGGATTAGTAGGATAGTAGGATTTACAATGTACTAAGTTTAATTAGGAAGGGCTGTATCGATCAGCCCAAAAGTGAGTTTTTACACACCTATACATACATAAACTCCCCCATTCTTCTCATGGGGGTAAGCAGCATAGCAAGCATACTCCTTTTGCTTCGTTCAAGTGAGTTTTTCATTGCGAATTTTCACTTATAGTGGAAGGCACTTAATTCGATACTTTCTTAACTTATATGATTGTCTATAGATTACTACTGAAGCCGAGTATACCCGATTCAGAGTATACCCGAGTCACTAACCCGAGCGTGACGGTTCAGTTTCATTTCAAACATTCAACCCAAGAGAGAATCTAATTCCTAACCCCCTGTCGTCCATTCAACCTTATGATAATATATATGTCGCATTTAATTCAAGGAGCATAAGTAATATTTCATGCTTAAGCATTAAGTACAGACCTAATCTCTTAAATCTAGGTCGTAGGCACAAGCACTTAATTTAGTACTTTCAGCCTTTGTATTTCAGTTGATATAAAATGGGATTCGACCTCTGGGGTGCTTGGGCTTTTGTTTGATATTAATTTAGAAGAGAAAAGGTTAAATGTGCTATGATGTTCTTGTTATTGTTGTCCATTTTTTTGGGATAGTTTGCAAATTAGACTAATGATAATTAATGTTTATTACTGTAAGTAGGGTTACACAAACACTTATACACGTCAAAAATATTTTTAAACCTAGATGAGTTCGGTGTTTTTACTTAGAGGTCACATTGTCACCTCTGAGTTTAAAAGAGACATATTGTGAGGACCATGTAGATTAGCATCTAAAATGGTCTTTTCACAATAGAACCTCAAAAATTTGAGTAAAACTTTCCAGCCAGACGGTCATTAACGTTTAAAATGGCGGTTGACAGTTTTCAATTTTCAATAAGTACGTCATTGAAGAGACCAATAATTGGCCTTTAAAATATGACTGGGACAGAGTGGGTGCAAAAATCAGAATATAAGGTGATGTAGCGCCACTTGTGAGACTTGCCTATGTCCAGCAGTGGACTGCGATTGACTAAGCCGGTCAAGCCCCGCGCGTTACCGATCGGTGACGAAACAATAGAAAATCAATTGTGTCTCATTAACGGGCGCTTGACATATTAATAGATTGAGCCAATGACCGTTACTGAGATGAGAAGCCTTAGTATGCTGTCACGACCACAGTAATCCTTTCCCATACATTTATAATACAGTTTATAATACACAGTATATTATTATAACAGTCACACAGCATAATCAGAATTTGTAGTGCGGAATGTGACGCGGGAATCAAACTCAGCCTCTCACTCAGCTAAAGGCGTAGGTATAAATTGTATTGACTCCAGCTGAGCTGGGATCACTGCGACTATGCCTGATTTATGGAGTAACTAACCTTATTTAGAATTCCATCTTAGAATTTCTCCAGTGCATAAACAAGATTTGATTTATATTTAGTTCAGTTGTACGAGAGACTATTTTTGTTATTATAGCTCTACGTTTGCCAATAGCCGTTCCTTGGAGAATTGTTATCTATCTCAGCGGGATTACTTAAAGATAAGTTTGTTGGATGTATTTTGTGATGAAAACAACGCTTTTTGATATTATTGGATATTTTATGATTGGGAATTTAACCAGCAAAGGTAGGTTGCCTGTACCACTTCTGCACCACCATTTGATAATACGTTTAGGCAAACCTATTGGTAATTAATCCTTGGTAAGATGTAAAGACAAAACAGATGGCCGATGGGGCTGAAATATAGATTCTCTAGAGTGGCAACCGCGAAGGCCTCCCAAAGGTGGACTGAGGACTTGGGGAAGGCCGCAGGAATCCGCTGGATGCGGGAAGTACAGAACCGTTTGAAGTGGAGGTGCTTGGGGGAGGCCTATGTCCAGCAGTGGACGTTTTTCGGCTGAAATTTTGATGATGAAGATGTAAAGTAAACATAAAACCTTGGTTGTATCGTACGAAACAGCGGTAGATAGGTCTCCCACAAGGTGGATCAAAGATCTGGTGAAGGCTAAGGAAATCCGCTGGGCCGGTAGTAGTGCAGGTGCTTGGGGGAGGCTTATGTCCAACAGTGGACGTCTTTCGCCTGAAATTATGATGATCGGGCGGTTTCTAAACTAGTAAAATACAGCTATCAGAAAACGCTTTTCTTTATTCTGCCAAAGGCCTTAGATTTAGTACCTACAAATAGGGTTACGAATCTGGTATAAACGTACATAAACCTTTCAAGGTGTGCCAGTTGTCGAGGCAGTTGACGGTCGCCGTGACAAATCGCGCCGGCTGCTCCCCTCAAGAACACACGTTCGGAATATATTAACAAAAGCATGTTCGCATGTTTCCTGTTATAGGTGATTAAGCTCATACGTGATGCGTGTTTCTTCATAATAATACTACGGAATCTTTTCATACAGAAAAGGAATGTACCTTTGACAGTGGAATGCTTGCTCCGGGTCATTGACTCCAGGATTTCTCGTCGTGTTTTCCTCTAACAAAAGTTCCTGGTGGGTTAAAATAAAAAGTAATATCTAGAAGTCCACCAACGCCATCTTTATGCGACCTTGGCTAATGACTTGGTGCTTCGTAAATGTGTACCACTCAATTTCTCTGTTTATTTTCTCTACTATTTGCCTTACTATCTTAATTAGAACATTGAAAGTACAACTCTAATAATTAATTATACCTGCAAAACTCCAATGATTGGGCGATTCTGTTCCTAATTATAAAAAAATGACGAAGGCATGCAAAATCTGATTAAATCCCTCAAATTCTTTCGAACTTTCGTGGAATGTGACAGCAGTCTTCGAAAGAGGCTTCGAGAAACTTCGGAACCAAAAAGATTTAATTAAAATACTTCTTTTCTTTATTTCCGTTGTGTGTGCTATGTTTTGTGGTTTATAGAACTTTAGTAAATTAAACGAAAAATTGTACGTACTGATTTGGTTATACCTTCCTTAACCTTTTTTCGTCTTGAAGTAATAGTATCTAACGTACGGTCAGCATCAAAAGTTGATTAACACTTCAGTTTTTTTTAATCTTAGTTATTGAGCAAAATATTTGTTCAAAATTGCAGCAGAAGAAATTTTTTTAGAATATATACTCTTGTCTATTATGTGAAAAGCTAAAAATCAGCTTATTGAAAAAAGTTGTTATCAATTTAATAACATGTAAAAATGATAGTGTTAATCGACTTTTGATGCTGACTGTACTATAACATATCGTACCGTATTTGCGGTTTATACATATATAACGGATTATTGTAGGTATCTCTCGATATTTTTCACAATGCTGGATATCGTAAAACAGCACGATATTCGCTCATCACTAGTACTTACAAGTGATGAGCGAATATCGTGCTGTTTGACCTACTTAGGTAATCATCATCTGCCTAGCCTTTTCCTAACTATGCCACGGTCAGCTTCCATTGTAACCCAATGCAGCTGAATACCAGTATTTTAAATGTAGCGACTGCCTATCTGACCTCCACAACCCAGTTATTGGGTAATACGATACCCCTTGGTAAGACTGGCTGTCAGACCCGTAACGATTGTCAAAGATCCACGAATGATAGCTGGGACAAACCCAGGATCGGGTGGTTTCCGAGGCATGGAGGGAGGTGTCTTGGTATGTACAGATGGTCACTCATCCACGGACCAACCGCGGCAAGTACAGCTTAACCTGATCGATCAACCCGTACGGCTGTTATGTTTTAGCCACAAGCCCAGCTTAGTAGGTCATCATCATTGATTTTTCTTGTTTATTCTTTAATATACTCCAATCATAGCTATATGAATTAGATTTCTATGAAAGAAAGAAAGAAGAAATAAAGAAATTACATTTATTTAGCACAGACTAAAAGACACACAATACACCAGATACATCAGATAAAAAAACAAAAAATTAAGATCGAATAAAAAGCGTAAAGTCCGATGTAAGTAATTAGCAGGAAAGTGTGCCTCACGGCTGCGCCAAAAAGGCCCAGTTCAGCAATAATGCCAGACAACTAGTGCCTGACGCTGGTTTTCAACTGGACCTGAAGTGAGAGGTGACGGATGTAAATCAGTTTTACACTGCAACGTGACGTGTGTATGCATACTTAAATAAAATAAATAAAATATGTGTCAGACAAAAAATAGCAACGAATAAGTTGATACCTACATAAATAGTGTGAGACTGACTGTGTGACTCCAATATACAGGTTGAAATTGAAAACATGCGACAAATCGAAATGGGAGATTGTACTCATCATTATGAACAACTTTTACTATGGGACCAAACCTGAAATCGCGAAAAAAAATCAGTTGTTCCCTACATTTTGACGAGTTATGCGAACATAAATGTGGGGAAGAGCTGATTCTTTTTTCGCGATTTCAGGTTTGGTCCCATAGTAAAAGTTGTTCATAATGATGAGTACAATGAACCCTTAAAAGGATGCCCATGAATTCAATTTCACCCTGTATAATGTTATTTTTGCAAGTAGCTTAGTCTACATACACCTAACAACTTTTGATAACACTATTTGATATCCAAACTTAAAGTTAGTGAGATAGAGTGTATCTTACAGGTAGAAACCTGCTAAGTACTAAGAACTTACTCTCAAGCACTTAACTTATCACTATATCCGCTAAGTTGTGAAGGGTGTATAGTAAGTTACTACTTATGTAGCTTGGATAAGGAAGTGATCCTTATGGCGATAATTATACAGGGTGTCCCTGGAAGTATGGATCAAATCGAATAGGAACGTGGGCAAGGTCATTTCCAAACGTATTAGCAAAAAAAAATACTAAAAACAAAACTAAAAAAAAAAGAGAAGAAAGATCGAATTCGTGAAAACTATCAGGGCTATCAATTTATTTATTTTTTAGATAGCCCTGATATTATTATTTTATGATTATTTTCTTTGAGCACTAAGTGAAGTGATTGAAAATAAAATTAAAATCGGTCATAACTTTTGAACCGTAAAAAAATTCACTGACATTCTCAGGGTCAAAAAGTTTGGAAATGACCTTGCCCACGCCCCTGTTCGATTTGATCCATACTTCCAGGGACACTCTGTATAGTCTCCGAAACGACTGGACCGATTTTGACGGGACTTTCATTGGTAGATACTGTTATTTTATTTTTTTTACTGGTGGTACTTTTATTTTAGAAAAAAAAAACCGGTCAAGTGCGAGTCGCACTTGCGCACCGAGACGAGGGTTCCGTACAAATTTGTAGGTATGTAAATAGTTTATCAAGGGATTTTTTTTTTAATATATCTCTAAATTTACTGTTTTCGGATTTTTTGCTTTACTTGTGCTATATGACCTTACTTCTTGCCAAATTTCATGATTCTAGGTCAACGGGAAGTACTCTGTAAATTTTGATTCCCTGTGTCGAAATATACGTTTTTTGCGGCATAAACATCCGTATCTTTTTTTACGTCTACTTAGAAGTTTGATTTTATCGCAGCTTCAAGGGACTGTAGATCTGAGTATTTTATTTTAATTTCAACTTGATAACTCCGCGCGTTCCCGAGATAAATGGTCTTGGCAGACAGACAGACGGACAACAAAGTGATCCTATACTACTATACTTACTTACATCGGACTTTACGCTTTTTATTTGATCTTTGTTTTGTATTTTTACCCGACTGCGCAACGCAAAGGAGTGGTAATGTGTTTATCAGCCTATGTATGTATGTATGTATGTATGTATGTTTGTATGTTCCTTTGAAGCACTATAAAGACCAAACGCCTGGGCCGATTTTTATGATTCACACGTCAATCGATTCCTCTTAGTCTGGCGAGTGTCACTAAAGACATGACGTTAATGAAAATTCAATATGGCGACTACTAGACACCATATTGTGAAAATGAAAAAAATTAAAGTCAAGAAACTATGTCAAGTGGGGTATCGTTGGATAGGTCTTTCAAAAATATCAGTGGTTTGGGAAGACCGTTTTTTGATTAAGTAAACCGTTCGTATCTTATCAAGCTTTAAAGTACCAATTTTCGTTAGAATCAAGTGTCCCCCCCTCTACCAACTAAACGCGGCAGTAGTACCTATATATTACGAAGTTTAAAGGGAAACTATCACACTTAAGTGGGATTTACAACTCATAACTAAAAAGAATAAAATAAAAAAATTAAATTAAAAAAATCAAAAAACCCGACTGCGGTAAAAAACTTAAGTTAAAAAAAACTGAAAAGCTAAAAACAAGCCCATTTTAAATTAAATAAAAGTTGGAAGCAGGCGGGACCCATACCATTTTTCTATTTTCAAACTCAAATGGGTCCCGCCTGCTTCCAACTTTTATTTAATTTAAAATGGGCTTGTTTTTAGCTTTTCAGTTTTTTTTAACTTAAGTTTTTTACCGCAGTCGGGTTTTTTGATTTTTTTAATTTAATTTTTTTATCTGATATATCTGGTGTATTGTGTCTTTTAGTCTGTGCTAAATAAATGTATTTTCTTTATTTCTTTCTATAAGGGTTCCGTTTTTTTCCTTTTGAGGTACGGAACCCTAATAAAGAAATTCAAAAGTACTAATGTGACAAGTCGCGAGCAATAGTTAGTATGTTATTGGCCGTAATATGTTTGGATTTTTTGATAATTGCCCAAAAGTTTGTTTAACGAGTGGTAAAAAGCCTGCAAGTAATGTAGTCTGCCCAGTGTGCACCACACGTACAGAAGTTCTTTCATTAGTTCTTTTGAAGTTCCTCCTGAAAAGTTTCTTGTTATGCAAATACATTAAGACCAATAAATTGTTCTAATTGAGGCTGTGGTCAACTTGCTGTAAAAATGCCCTATTTTCTTCACAAAGAAACAACTTATATCACCATTTTTCAAACTCCGGTCAGCTCAGAAATGGCTTTTAAATGTACCTGAAGTATTAAGTTCTCACACGATGGATCGATTTGGATGAAAGCCAAAAAATAGATGCGGTTCCGATCCAATTGGCAGTCACTTTAGAAAAGTAAAGTATTATTATAGTTGCAATATATCGGTTTTTATACTTCTTAAGCTATAAAAAATGTATGAGTTCGCAAAGTATATAGCCCTAGATTAAATTTTATTTTTGAGGTGAGTGGAGGATAATTTATTTTTAGTTTCAAGACGTTTCTTTCTATGCTCAACAGTGGATGAAGTGGAGCTGTGGATGGTGATGATGATGATGACTCTACCAATGAATTAAAAAAAAAATTTAATTATTCTTTAAGTCATGTTAGTCCTTCTTAACCGGTCAAGCGGCGCGCGACGCCGATGACGAAACAATAGAAAATCAATTGTGTCTCATTAGCGGAGCTTGACAGATTAAAATACTCATCGAAATTAAAGTCTATACCTTCTTCAGATACCTAGTACACGTAGTGCGTGTAAGTTTATTCACCTTTAGCGTAATAAGTACTGCAATTGCCACTAAAGGGGACTATATGACCTAAAGCGTGGTCACTGTCGGATTGCATAGAAAAGAAAGAGAAGCGCGATGACACAAAGCTGGTAATTTATTGCAAAATATGAAGCAAATATCTATTTAAAAAAATCTATTGTTTGGACTATGAAATTAAAACACTAGTGCTTTAGTATGTTGCTTGTAGAATAATCTGACAAAAAATCATAATGATTGTATGTATATTAGTATGGTTTTTATTGTAAAAAGAAAGTTTTTCTCTTCTAATCTTCATGTTTTTTTTCTATCGTACCAAATTAGTTCACACTATCTGCCTAGCATATATCCTGAAGAATATCATTTATTTTTCTGATTTTGTTTTCTATAGTCGATCATATACTTTTATTGTTTCTAAAACTTGCGTTTTTTGCGTTTAGGTCCTGTAAGCCCCTTAATTGAACAATACGTCTCGGTGTTCACGCCAGCCATTTTTATTTCACCTACAATTGGATGAAAGCTTTCTAAAAATCCATTTATATAAAAAGTATTTCGTACATTTTGCGATAGTGAAAGGACTTTATATATAGCAAGTCTAGATCATGCTAACCCATAAACGAACTCGAATATTTTCCATTTTATTCAACGAATCTACATACACGTATTAAAATGATGTTGTTCGTTTGATTTTCAATTTTGTACCAGGTATTGAGGTTCTTTTGTTCTTGAGTTTTTCAGTAAAAACACAGGTGCCGTCTGGCTATAAATATTGAAATATTGGCCTATAAAACATCCTGTTTCGTTTCATAGCTACCGAATAGCGGATTTCACCTTAGCACAATTGCTTTTATTTTGGCAATTCAACTACATACATTAATGATCTTCATTGACGGTCGTTATGCGTGGATGTAGCGCATATTTTCCCCTAACCCCTAACTTGTTTTTTGTGTTTGTGTCTTTCTCTACGTCATGCACAAATAAACGTATTTTCTTTCTTTTTTTTTCTTTCAAATTACTTTCGAGTACAGTTTACCTATCGAACATTATGAAGAAACTAGCTGTGCCCCGCGGTTTCACCCGCGTAAATGTTGATCCCTTTGGAATATCGGGATAAAAAGTAGCCTATATGTTAATCCAGGGTGTCAGCTATCTCCATACAAAATTTTATCAAAATTGGTCCAGCTGTTTGAGCGTGAAGAGGTAACAAACATATAAACATACACACACATACTCAAAAACTTTCGCCTTTGTAATGTTAAGTGTAATGGATTTTGTTGTGGGTATACTTTGGCAGTGGTGGTACCGGCCCCGACTTGCGTGTCGCGTGTGGGTTACCACTTTACTTTGCAAACTACAAGTAAGAGCGGATTTCACCAATGAAACTGAACCCGATCAGTACATCTAAACTGCGTTCAAGATAACTGTAAGTGTCAACATTCCATGATTCCACATCAATGATGACCATAACAGAGAGAAATTGGCACTTAATTAATGGCAAAATTGGGGAGACTATGATTGCGAGTGTTTTCCGCCACTAAATAAATAAAAATAGCTAATAAAATAAATAAATACATTATAACACCCATTGCCATACGACATAAATTAATAGAAAACACAATAAATACATTAAATAAAACCAAAAAAAAAATGAGCAAATCAAATCAAATAAAATGAAATCAAATTAACAAAAATATTAAAAAAAAATAATAAACAAAAGAAGTAACCTTAAATTAAATCAAAATAAATCGAATAAAATCAAACCAAATTAGAACAAATAATCAAAACAATAAAATTAATACAGAAAGAAGAAAAGTAGTTGTTACACAACTCTGGCTAATATTTAACATGAAACACTATTTCAACCATAAATCTGAAAAACCTCCACATGTAACATAAATAGTGGAAATCCGACACAAAATAGCACACGTTCAGAATGTATTATTACCTCAGGTTTCCGTGATGTTTTCCCTAACCGTTTGATGCCGCGATAAATTCTTTAACATGTGTATGTATATTCATAAGTACACGTTGGTACAGCAATGAATTAACCACTGCCTTGTAATGGAAATGGTTAATTTTATTATATTACTATGTTAGAATCGGTTGGGATTTATAATTTTATTATATTACTATGTTAGAATCGGTTGGAATTTATAATTTTATTATATTACCTACTATGTTAGAATCAATTGGGATTTATAATTTTATTATATTACTATGTTAGAATCGGTTGGGATTTATAATTTCTGAGCTGATGATAATGTTGTGGACGCTTCGTCAAGACATCACGATAACATAGGGATGTCAAATATATGGAAATACTAGCAGCGCCCTACGTTTTCATCCGCATAAGTTTCGATCCTGTGGTTAATCCAAACTAATATTATAAATGCGAAAGTAACTCTGTCTGTCTGTCTGTCTTTTCTTCACGCCTAAACTACTGAACCGATTTCGATGAAATTGGGTATAGAGATAGTTTGAGTCCCGGGAAAGGACATAGGATAGTTTTTATCCCGATATTCCCACGGGATCGAAACTTACGCGGGTGAAACCGCGGGGCGCAGCTAGTTAAGTAATATATTTGTGAAGACAAAATATATTCGGTATTTAGGTAGTCTAATTGTAATAACCATTTGTTGACTGAGATCTTACAATATAATAAAAGTAAAAGAAACTGTACGAACACAGGATACTTTTTTATCCTGGTAGTACATTCCCGTGGGAAAATTTCCAACCTCCATCCGGATGAAGCCGCGGGCAATAACTAGTCAGGAATAAAGAAAATAAGTAAGTACAACAGGAAAAGTAAACCACATAGAGAAATCACCACGTACTATATAACTGGCGAAAAGCAACAGAAAAATATTTTCCTGGTATGCAATCGGAAGTGTGAGAAATCGGAGGAATTGTGGTCGGATCTTAGAATGGGAGATTCTGCATGTTGTGGTTGCTTCGGTTGGGGATTACGATCTGTGGCAACAATCTCAATCGTACCGCAATAGCAGACTACATTGAAATTGGCGTTCTAAATAAAGAAAATATTTTGAGTAACTTTTTTAAGTAGAGCAGTAATGGCCAAGTTGTAACGGCCGCGACTTACGAGTTGTAGGTCGTAGTTTCAAATCCAGACAGGCGCTTTACTTTGTGTAAACTATTTCGTCACCACTGCTCTCAAAACGGTGAAGGAAAACATCGTGAGGAAATCGGCATATCCTAGAACCAAAAATTCGAAGACATGTGACATCTGCCAATCCGCACTGGGCCCGCGTGGTGGATTTCGGCCCACTCCCTCTCACTGAGAGGAGGCCTGTGTCCCAGCAGTGGGAACATTATAGGCTGATTATGTATGTTTTAAGTTTGTGCATTCATCTTTTGCAAACGTTCATTTCAGCACTGTGTTCCATATGCTATAAGAATAATCAAGTTTCAACTGTCTTTCTCTTATTTTATTTAGCTCATTTAAACTCTACGCATCTTCGTCACAAGCAAACGTTCCCCGAAAATTGTTTAATTCTTGAAACACTCGCTAATAAAGCAAGGTACACACAGTTGAAACGCCACACCAAAAGTGCACAAACGAAGTATTTCGTATGCGTATCACGTCGTCTCGTGGAAGACTCCACTTTCAGTAAGTATATTATTATGTAGACGAGGTTTCGAGGCTTCATTGAAAGGGGAAGATTTCCTGTCTCGTGAAAGGGTGTTTAAAGTACCTACACAAGTAGGTACGTGTGTTAGTAAAAAAACGAAAATCGGTACAGTGCCTCCGCAAAGAAAAGGAAGACAGTCATCGTATGAAAAATAAAACACTTAGTGTGAAGATAAAATTTTATAGAACAACGATTTTTGTGGTTATTGATATTGAATAGAGAAACTCAAGGGTGTAGGATAACGGTCCAAAAGATAGCATTGAATATAAATAGAAGTTTAAATTCGCGCTTATCTTTTAGGAAGTACGTGTAAATGGAAAACAAATATAATAATGTGTTGCTGAACGACAACATGAACATTTTTTTACTAAAATTTCTATTTCTCTCAACGAGTTCTGATAACGCATCGTATTTTTGTTTTAAAATGCTGACTCATTCGTATTAATATCGCATTAGATTAAACTTACATCTCACAAAGTCAAGGACATCCCTGACGCATAATACGCCGTTCAATGTCACCGTCGTACTGTGGACAATTGAAACTGTCTCGTGAGTACTAAGCTGATAATCAGGCGGTGTTCCTCCAAGATATATTATATTGGGCTTATATTTGGTATAAATTAAATTAAATATTTGTTTATTGATGGCAACTAGGCCCAATTGTTAGTAACATAGTTCTTAAAAACTATTGTTAGTAAACACACACAGAAAACAAAAACAAAACAAAGATAAAAATTTTAAGGTTAGCCGTGGGGTCTTCTGACCAGCACCTCCACAGCGTGCGACAACCAGGGTGCGTCGTATTTTTCCATTAACATACTTAGGATGCCGTTAGAACTAGACCGCGCTCTTGACAAGACGGAATTTGTTTTTTTGCGCATTATGGCGTAAAAATCATCGGTATGCGCAAATGCGAACATACCGGACGCACTACAATAGCGCGGCAGTCCCAACAGCATCCTGAAGCAGTTGTTATATTGAATACGCAGGGCGTCTAGCGATCTCTTAGGATGCCTTATCCACAGGCGGCTCGTGTAGAATGATTGGCAATACGCTTTAAACAGCGTAATCTTTACCCCAATACTACAACGAGCGAACCTGTGTATCAGCATGTTTGCCCTGACCGCTGGTATAATGAGTACCTAATTAGTTATCGTTTTGTATAGAACTGAATGTCTGTCTTGTGGATTTTCAGGTTGTTTTATTTAATAATGAAGGCGTTATTAGTTCTTATTTTTCAACAATGCATAATCAGCCTATAATTTTCCCACAGCTGGGACACAGGCTTCCTCTCTGTGAGAGGGAGTGGGACATCATCCACCACGCGGGCCTGGGCCCGCGTGGTGGATATTGCATGCCTACGAATTTTTTTGGTTTTAAGTCATGTCGGTTTCCTCACGATGTTTTCCTTCGCCATTTTGAGACCAGTGGTGATGAATTTAAATACACAAAGCAATGTGCCTGCCTGGTTTCGAATTCACGACCGATACCACTGCGCCACCACTGCTCAGGGAAATGTTTAACGTTTTTTATTATTATTTATTTGTACACTATTTATTTACCTTAAGTATACTGTTAACTGTTGTATTTATATGTATTTATTTATTTTCGCCGGAGAGTCGGCGCGTGCGACCCTTTGCTTATCACAGCAATACCACAGAGTCTGACACTCAAGGCCTATGCAATCCGCGCCAGACGTAACCTCATTACTTGTCTATACAAGTAATGAGGTTACGTCTGGCGCGGATTAAAAATGAATGTTTTATTTTATTCGTTAATATTTTACATAATATCTAAAATAGATATAATGATTATATCTATTTCATTATTTATTTATTTCTGAAACTGCCCGCGAAATCACAGCGGGCCCTATCAGAATACCAGCGCTACGACATTTATTTTTTAAATGTCGTAGAAATTTAATGAAATTTAATTTGATAAATGAGCTATGTGTCTTCTATTAAGTGATAAAATTAAATTTTATTCGAGAACATCCATCGGTTTCTTATTAAACTTCAACTATATCCGACGATCCTGCATACTTACCTCTTTTGTTGACTGTACATCCCCAAAGGTGAGAGGACGATAAATATTTATTACTCATTAGGAGGTAGTAAGGGGTTCCAATGTGTTCATAATGTTCAAGATTATGGTGTAAATGTATTTATAAGGAACATTTCAACGGAACCCTAATCGGATCAAATGGCTTCGAGCAATTTAATGGATTTCTAATTTATTCATAAAAATCCGTGGAAGGGTTTGAATTTTAAACAAGTTTTAAATATCAAAGACATTGAGGGGAGTGGTTAGAGTAAATGTCTTACGCGAAATAATATTTTGTAAGCGAAATAAGATGAAGATGATTTTTAAAAAGTCGTTAGTCAAGAGAGCTGTTGATAATTTCTTCTTGATTTATGATCATAAGATACCGTAATTATTTTCTAAAGGTAAAACACTGAATCATTGAAGATAATATGTCCATCATCATTATTTATATCTCATTACTGGGTACCGGCCTTTTCTTATACAAAGAAGTAACAAGCAATGTAAAATCACCCACACACTTGCTCATTGCGGATTTTATAATAATATACTAGCTGCGCCCCGTGGTTTCACCCGCATAAGTCTCGATTCCGTGGGAATATCGGAATAAAAAGTATCCTATGTCCTTTCCCGGGACTCAAACTATCTCTATACCAAATTTTATTTAAATCGGTTCTGCGGTTTAGGCGTGAAAAGGTAACATACAGACAGACAGACAGATAGACAGACAGAGTTACTTTCGAATTTATAATATTAGTATGGATTAGTATGGCTGGGCTAGCTGCGCCCCGCGGTTTCACCCGCATAAGTCTCGATCCAATGGGAATATCGGGATAAAAAGTATCCTATGCCCTTTCCCAGGACTCAAACTATCTATATACCAAATTTCATCTAAATCGGTTTAACGGTTTAGGGGTGAAAAGGTAACATACAGACAGACAGACAGACAGAGTTACTTTCGAACTTATAATATTAGTATGGATAATTATGATACTAGCTGCGCCCCGCGGTTTCACCTGCATAAGTTTCGATTCCGGGGGAATATCGGGATAAAAAGTAGCCTATATGTTAATCCAGGGTTTCAGCTACCTCCATTCAAAATTTTATTAAAATTGGTCCAGCCGTTTGAGCGTGAAGAAGTAACAAACATATAAACACACTAACTCACAAACTTTCGCCTTTATAATATTAGTGTGATAGTGTGATTAAAATAGTATCTAGTAAACAAAAATAAAACAGCCCAGCTTTTTCCCAACTGTGTTGCAGTCAGCTTCCAGTCTAGCCAGATGCAGCTAAATACCAGTATTTAAATGGAGCGACTGCCTATCTGACCTCAACAAACCAGTTACTGGGTAATAATATGATACCCCTTGGTAAGACTGTTTGTCTGAATTTCGGGTTTCTGACTACCCGTAACGACTGTCAAAGATCGAAAATGACAGTAGGAATCAACGTTTAAAACTTGCTTTCCAACCAAGGAGGGGTATATGTAATAGATGGTCACCCATCCACGGATTGACCTTGGCAAGCATAGCTTAACCTTCGATCAGCCAACGGCTGTTATTATTCAGCACGAGCGATTACTTAGTAAGTACCTACTTAATTAAATAATTTCATTACCAAGAAGCCCTTGTCACTGAACGTTTGAAGAAAAGACAAGATTTTTTATAAGGACTTCTTTGACCTACTTACCTACACTTCAGTTAGAATTCTAGATCAAGATTCACAGAAATAAAATAAACTATCGTTTTTTGAGACTTGTGGATAAAGTTCAACTGTAACGGCAAACGGCTTCAATACTCGGATTCTGGCTGAAACTGAAAGGAAAAGAGGCACATGAACATTTTTAAGGGTCCTCACGACTGAAGAGTAAATTCTTTTAAAAGGAATGAAATTTAATATGCTTGTTAGGACGATGACATTTACCGGGAGTTTTCAAAGAAAAATTCTATCTTTTACATAACTAAACCTATATCTACGAGTATCAGTTTGCTCCAGTGCAGCGTGCACGAACTAAACAGTATTGTTGTGTTTTGTTTAAGAAACTGTACTATCATTTTATCAACTACTAGCTTCAGCCCGCGACTTCGTCCGCGTGAAATATCACCCTCCCCTAATCACACTCTTAGGGGTGGAATTACGAAAAACCCTTTCTTAGTGGATACCTATTCTTCACAATGAACACACCCTCCAAATTTCATGTCTCTAGGACCAGCGGTTTAGGCTGTGCGTTGATATATCAGTCAGTCAGTCAGGACTTTGAATTTTATATATATATAGATATTATAGCTGCTCCATTGACACAACTATAGCAAATTCTATCAAGTATTATTTACACATTCGGAAGTCAGAACTTTCAGTTCTGATATAATGCAAGAAAGAAAGAAAAAAAAAATAGATTTATTTATCACAGAAACACGTGCATACAAAAAGATAAGATAAATAAAAAAACAAAAAAGACCTTTAATCACGAACCTCTTTACTTGGTGGTTATGTTATCATCTGTGAATGATCAGGATGCCGCTGGTCAAGAGGTTATTGCGAAGCTCAGGACGGCGGTCGATGCCAAAAATGAAGACACTAGGGTGGAGAGTGGAGCGGCTGCGCAAGACGAGGGATTAAAAGTTTTTGGTTAGCTTTAAGACCAGGGAAGAAATGATAAAGGTGACCGAAAGGATTAGAAAGACGGGCAATCTTGTGGTAGAAGAGGTTAAGAACAAAGATTTGCTTGTTATCATCCAGGACGGACGTCCTGATTATATTGTGTATTATATTGTGATTTATTTGGAAAACAAACAGATGCAATAAGAAACTTAAGTATACAATTATGTTACTACCGGGCCACCACTGCTCACAATGCCACATTCCACGAGCCAAGTAGTACAAATAAACAATAGATACCTATGATTATATAATTTGCATACAGGGCGGCAGTGAAATCGACGAGAAAAATGTAATAAAAAAAAAAGTGGTACTCCGGCAGTACCAACAGAAGTGAAAACAAAACACAAACAGAATACTTTGCCATCACTCAGATGTGGAGGTAACACAAGCACAGAACAGAAATAGTCGGAAGCTGCACGACTAAATAAACAGCGGCATCTAATTAGACTAAATGAGAACCACGACATCTATGTATAGTCTAATTTAGTAACAGATACACATAACTGTCCTGATTAAGACAAGAAATAGTCTCAAGAAACCAATTCCGATGTTACAAGCCCAGACTGTAAATGAGGTCGATCAAACGCAATCAATTGCCTATTAAGGCAAATTAACATTCAAAATTACAGGGATCTGTTTCCAAATCACGTTTAAATCATTCCATTGGAGTTGTATCTAACAGCTGACTTAGAAAGCCCCGTTTAATCAGTATGCTGTAAGGGCTGGCGGGTGAGGTTGAGAGAATTCATGATTTTGGAAGAAAAAATAATGGTGAAAGTAGAAAATCTAAGTACAGGTCTATAACAAATAATAACAGTTTTTTAGGATCATACATACATAATCAGCCTATAATGTTCCCACTGCTGGGATGCAGGCCTCCTCTCGGTAAGAGGGAATGGGCCGTAATCTACCACGCGGACGATGTTTCCTTCACCGTTTTTGAGAGCAGTGGTGATGAAATAATGTACACAAAGTAAAGCGCCTCTCTGGGTTCGAACCTACGACCTACAACTCGTAAGTCGCAGTCGTTATCACTGGGCCACTAGTGCTCTCTAGGAACAATTCAGGTATAATTTAACAAAAGACATGAAAATAGCTGCAAAAGTAAAATACTGTGGCGCGGCTATGAACGCCAAACACAAAATCATGGAAGACATTTGTTCGTTTGTTCTAGAGTTTTATATCTTTAAGAAGTCTTTTAATAAATTAAGAATAACAAAAAAAAAACACTAATAGTTTGTAATAATGAAGAGAGAAAGTGAAGGTGTCAATGTTTGTGTGTTTGTATGTGTGGGTGTATGATTATTTGTGTGTAAGATGTGCATTGTGCATTAGGGTCAGTTCACACCGCAACGTGATGCGGCGCGCAATTTTCAAGATAGCAATACAATTATAGACCTTACCTTCTACACAAAAAGGTACACAATTCTGTGTGCCTACTACGTCGTGCTACGCCGCGCGACGCAGCGCGGCGCCGCGCGGCCCTCCTCACTGATGTGTACCTTTTTGTGTAATAGATAAGGTCTATAATTGTATTGCTATCTTGAAACCTGCGCGCCGCGTCGCGTCGCGGTGTGAACTGACCCTTAGTGTATAATGTTTGATTTGCTACATAAGCCACATGCGAGCTCACGAACGACAACTACTGCGGAGTTGAAGCAATCGCCGGGTAAGACTGGAAGCCGACACCAACGTAGTTGGGAAAAGACAAGGCGGATGATGATGAAGAAGTAGGATAGTAGGATGTACGGCGGGTCGAGTTTGACGCCTACAGACAGGATTGGTCCGCATTACCTCAAGACAGTGAGGAGAAAGGGAGGCCTTTGCCCTGGAGTGGGACAAAATACGCTAAAAATTATAATTATTATGATTTTTGTACAGACGCCAGCACATTAAGCTACTACAATCTGTCAAACTTTAATAGATTTTCAACTTTATCGCTGAAACATATATTTCATAGTTGATTGAGAAAATTTGACATTTTCGGGTTGCTTGATGTGCTGGCGTCTGTAAACCCAGTAAAATACACAGAGATACGACATAACTACAGGGTGAAATTAAATTCATGGGCATCCTTTTAACCTTTTAACCGCTTACGTCGGATTAATCCGACAAATATTTTCGTGTCCACGTGTGTTATTTGGTCGTATATATACGACCAAATAACACAGCTCGTTTAATCTGTATTATTATTACATCATCACAGCTCGTTTCATCAGTATTTATTTTTCGTTTTTTTTGTCGGGCGCTGGGGGCACGATAACTGATATAAAGTCCGGCGGTTAAAAGGTTAAGGAGTCATTGTACTCATCATTATGAACAACTTTTACTATGGGACTAAACCTAAAATCGCCAAAAAAAATCAGCTGTTCCTTGCATTTATGATCACATAGCTCATCAAAATATAGGGAAGAGCTGATTTTCTTTTCGCGATTTCAGGTTTGGTCCCATAGTAAAAGTTGTTCATAATGATGATTACAATGACCCCTTAAAAGGATGCCCATGAATTCAATTTCACCCTGTATAATTTAAAGTTCAAAGGTACTACTTATTTCTTAAGAAACCATATTAAGTTTTACAATATCGGTGGTGTAATAAACAGTAGTAATATTATGCCTGCAGATGTTGTAGCAGCCCTGTTGAAACTGTTGCCCGTTCTGTTCGGGCGCTTTTGTATCCCTGGTGAATTGCATAATTACAACCTCGACATCGCATTGCTTATCATAGAATGTGGTAATTAGCGTACAAGATATTGTGGAGACCGTTGCTCATTCATACAATAACTGTAGGCGAATTCCCGAAATTAAAAACGTTCAAAATCTGGTCGCCATCTCATCTCAGCGACAATTAATGTCAAAAATGTAGGGAAATTAGGGATATTTTTGACATATTGAGACTGTGATCAGACTGTGAACGTTCTTAAAATTACGAGAATTGCTTTGAAACAAATCATCTCGAAGGCATAGTCAAGAAGCGTTAATTACGCAAAAGTGAATCATTTTTAGGATCTGAATCATTTTTAAGGATATTGCTAATCTATTGCTTCATATGTTCGAAAAATTTGTCTCCTTAGCAACGTAAATAACGCAATGAATGTTGTTGAACTGTCAAAATGGAAGCCATTCCTACTGATAGTGTGTTATGCAATGACCCCGCAGATTACATCAAGTTGATAATGAAAGTCACATACTGTTCAAAATAGTTTTACCTCGACTTTTCGTCAACCCCCCTGAAAACGGATAATTTAGCAGAATAGATCAGTACAATAACTCGACTTCAACCAATACCATGACATATTATTATCTACCAACACCATTATATCCCAACCAAGGATTTTCCATACCTCCACATCAAAAGAAAGTGTCCCCTAATACATAAGAGATATAAGTCGAGCACTCGAGAAGATAGCAGCCCTGCTCAATCTGCGGGCTGGGCCGTCGCCGATAGATTTGCATAATAACACCCCCGACCTCCATCGAAGTCGCATTGGGTACAAGTGATGAATGAACGGAGTTTACACGATTGATTTACCACGATTTACGATTAAAATGTTTTCGAGTTACGTAATTGAAGGAATTGTTTGGGAAGACAATTTGAGTTGAGTAGAACTGTATAAATTTTTAGGTGATTTCAGATTCTTTCTTCGTCGTTAGGTAAATCGAAAGGACTTAAAGGCCTGTTTAGCGTCCACTTGACGGACGCGTATATAAAAAATGGCACTAATTATATCGTTGTTGTTTCAAATTACAATTACAAAATGATGGCCCTGTCGTACGTCTAATAATAACAAATACGTAATAATTATTATTTGACGTACGTATGTTACGTTAACCAACCGTTTGAAACAACTGGCCCTAAGTAATTAGATTGTCAACATAATTTTACTTAGATAATGTTTTCTTTGTGGTAGTATTATTTTTTCCAACGAAAAATACAACTCACAAAAAAATATTTTTGCAATTTTATAGCAAGAATTTTTTTTTAATTAAAAAAATATTCGTTTAAATAGGTATTTAGCTAACCTCATTTCCGGATATTAAAAATAGAACAACAAATACCTTTACATAGCTCAACATATTTTTTACAAACAAAAACAACAGTCATTTTCTAAAAATAAAAATGTCACTTAGTATAATTAAAAGTAAGGATTTAAGGGGGAGGCGGTGTCGGAAACATTAATTAAATCAGGAATATTAAAAGGTGGGCACGAACCGTAGGCTCGAGATTTTGAATGGGCCTCTCCTTGAGCACCTGGTGAGGGGATGGCCCTTCATTGTTCATAGCCGATAGGCTAATAAATTGACACTACTTGAGAGATGAGAACCAGGTTTAAGAGGTTACCGTTTGGAAACAATGAGTTGGTCTGTTTTTGTGTGTTAATTTTTTTTTTAACTCATCATCACTATTTATGTACACACAAACTAAAATATATATATACTATATACAAATAAAAATAAAAAAAGTCAGGAGCTCATTGGGCATAAAAAAATTCGTCCGCATCGCTGTCAATGGGATAAATGCCCAAAAGGCTGGCAGCATTACACGTTGAATGGCAATGCTTATTCTTTGGGCTAAAAATAGGCCAGCCCTCGGATTACGCGAAGTGTCAACCAAACGCTTGGCGATATCTCGAAATATTCGACGAGCACTCGGACCCCAAGGCCCTAGAGTTTCAACCGCAAACGGCTCAAACATATAGCTCCCAATAAGGTTGTTATATTTGCGCCGTTTGAGGTTTTCTGCTCCTACAGCAGCCGCCCCAGCACAGCCCGCCGTGCTAGGAAGATGGGATGGCGCGAGGGTGTCGACACAGGTAGCATCCCACACCAAAGGCCTACCCAACTTCCAAGGCATTATGGTAATTCCATCTGGCCTCTTCCCACCGTCTCGTGCCAAGCCATTGGGTTCTAAAACAGCTGGCACCCCGGCGGTGCCAAGATCCCGACGGATGATGTCGTTAATGCTGGCGTGCCGTGCCATTCGACCAGCGCTCTTGCTGCAGGATAGGTTAAATATCATGAAACCCATAGGAGTAAGTTTTTTGTGGACTAATATAGTAGTAAAAGAAAAATGTATACATTAGAATCATGTGCTTGCATGCCTTGCGTTGAAATTTCTCGTCGGCAATCATGAGCCGAGTTCATGTTACAGTTTACGCGTCACTGTCGCTGCCACCTCGCACAGTAAATTTCAACAGACTACGCTGAACATTCTGGGAATTAAAAGAGCGATGGACAGGCAGACAGACTGACGCTGAAGTGTAAGCGAGCCGTTTTCCAATTAAGAATCGAACTCCTAAACGAGCATCCAACTTTAGCATGTGGTACAAATGAAATACCTACCGAAGTTGTTTCCTGTTACCGGTGATTACACTCGGGTGTTCGGGTGCGCTTTCAACTTGCGCTTGAGATATGCGAGATGCATGTCTTGCGTATGTGTAATTAGTCGATTCGCACAATCTGTTACGACTGTGTGTATTTATCGCAAATTGAATCATATTGTTGTGCCGCTATGACAGTCAACATGCAAGGGTATTGTTGACGTTGTTGTTGTGATGTTGTGTATTGTTTCATCATTAGATGAAAGTAAGAAAAACAAAATATCGTGTGTGCGTATACGTGTAGGTCGACGTATTTTTGTAGATTATGACGATTCATAATCCGCAAAAATATGTCGACCTGCTCGCCAACGGGAGGTCAACGAGAACGAGATGATGGCGCCGAGGCAATGATACATACAATTACTATGGCCGCGTGTACACCGCACGTCCGTCAACGGGACGTCACGTCTCGTTGACGGTGGTGGTGGACTGTTAGGCCCCGTTCGACTTGCGTCAAGCGACACGCGCGCGCGTCATTTGTTTTCTTGCGTGATACCGTAGCTGCGCAAGTTGCGTTCGTAGCATGCTTTTAACAACTTCTTTCATTTGTTTTCTTCACAGTTGCTTACGCAAGACGCGTGGCGTTTGAGCATGATATTAGGTCGTGGCCAAGAGGTTGGTGACCGGTTTGAGCTTCCCTCATCCAGTAGGCCGTCGGTCGTAGGTCGTTGTCAACCTTTTATGATAGGGCCACCCACGCTGCGCTGATACATGCAAATAAAAAAAAATGCTGTACATTACATTTCCACCGTGTAGGTAATGCACTTTTCTATGAAACAAAAGATTTTCTATGTTAATTTTAGCCATCCAGAATCATGTACTGTATCCATGGTGACAGGTAGTGCGTCGTTGTCCCTGCCACCCTGTATAGTCAGTAATACACTACTCCTACATGATGAAAATGAAAATAACCATGTTGTTATACAGGGTGTTCCGGAAAGGGTATATCAATACAAACGGGTTGAAGAGTGTATCTGGTCTAGAATATCTGTACAAAATGTCAGCTCAAAAGCAGTAACTTTGAAAATACTTAATATTTTTTTATTTCGATAGTTTATTAAATTGAAATCATAACAAACGTGTCACCGCACTACGAGGGTCATTATCCATTATCTGTATTGTGTCTGTACACGCACATCACACCGCCGCGCACCAGTGCAGCGCCGTGATGTCGAAATAAAAAAAATATTAAACATTTTCAAAATTAATGCTTTTGAGCTGAAATTTTGTACAGAGATTCTAGACCAGATACACTCTTGAACCCGCTTGTATTGATATACCCTTTCCGTAACACCCTGTATATGTAGGACAGTAATAGACCCCTATACCTATACCGGGTTATTTTTTTTACCGGTTCCAAATTTTTACAGGCTGTTCTACCTATGAATATGAACAACTTTCACTATGGGACCAACTTTGATATCACGAAAAAAAAATCTGACATTTAATACAAACTTTCAATACCTACTTGACCAAAATGTATGAAACAGCAGATTTTTTTTTCGTGATATCTGAAGGGTAATTCTCGTAATTTTTAGAACGTTCACAGTCTGATCTCAGTCTCAATCTGTCAAAAATACCTCTGATTTCCCTAAATTTTGACAAGTTTTTGACATTAAAATTTGTTTGTCGCCGAGATGAGACTGCAACTAAATTTTGAACGTTTTAAATTACGAGAATTGGCCTTCAGAGCTAGTCCCATAGTGAAAGTTGTTCATATTCATGGGTAGACATCCTGTAAAAATTTGGAACCGGTAAAAAAATCACTTGTATACTTAATAACTTGGTTGTTTTCATCTGCTCACTTACCTAAGCAAAAACATCACAAAAATAATCAGACGATCCCTCTTCCACAAATACAATAAGAACCCCTCAGGTGACTTACATGCAAAAAAAGATAATCATGTAATGCGTCTCGTCTTCCCTCGTGGCAATGAGCCGCAGTAGTCTGTTAAACACGTTCCATATACACACTTCGGCGAATCTTTAAGGGGTAAGTCATATGTGATACATTCATAATAACAAGTAAAATATTTTGTTACGTATTTGTAAGCTTCTCCATTGACTTGCAAATATTCATATTTATGTAAAGTCGGGGTTTGTCGTATATTACATACTACGTAAATATATTATATATTATAGCTATCAAACTCAAACTCAAAGCATTTATTTCAATTAAACCATTTAGAGGCACTTTTGAATTGTCAAGAAGTCGGTCAATTAGTCAGAAAGTTGAAGCTAGTTGCCCATTCTAAAACGTAGATCTCTATAGAGAAGAACGGGCAAGAAACTCTAAGGACAATCTTTTAAATAAAGTGATATGGTTTAGTATTAACCTTTTAACCGCCCGACTTTATATCAGTTATCGTGCCCCAGCGCACGAAAACAAAAAAAAAAAAAAACGAAAAATAAATACCGATGAAACGAGCTGTGTTATTTGGTCGTATATATATGACTCTGGCGGAATGGACACGAAAATAGTTGTCGGATTAATCCGACATAAGCGGTTAAAAGGTTAATTGCATTTTTATTAAAAGTCGGTCATCAGAACACCAGAGGTGTACCTGTAGAACATCCACATTTAGCCAGTTATGTTTAAGTCGTAGGAGACGAGCGTATTGACATCAACAGAGGATAAAATCAAGCCTCTGGTCTGCTACTGAGAAAATCCTGATGGAAAAACCCAATAACATTGTGCCCAACCTGGGAACAGAACCCAAGACCTGCTCAGCGACCAGCACCACCACCACTTGGTCAACGAGGTAGTCACTAGTCTAACCAGGCAGTTGGCGTTGACAGTACAGCTGGTCTTCAGGCGCTACTGTATAATCCCACAAAGAGATATGATATCTTCTGATGTAGACAATATTCTTATACGTCAACAATCTTGGGGTCGGCTTCCAGTCTAACCGGACGCAGCTGAATGCCAGTATTACATGTAGTGATGTAACGACTGCCTATCTGGCCAAGTAACTGGGTTATGCAGTTACTGGGCAACACGATACCCTTTGGTAAAACTGGTTGTCAGACTTTCGGGCTTCTGACGACCCGTAACGACTGTCGAAGATCCAAGAATGACAGCCGGGACCAACGCGGCAACGGCTTATAACGTGCTTGCCGAGGCACGCAGGGGTCTCGGTATGCAAAGAAGGTAATCCATTCTCGGATCGACCGCGGCAAGCCTTATCGATCGACCCCCTTCTACTAATAAGCCACAGCTATGTAGCATACAGTGCACAACAGACCTAAGCGACAAACAGTCCCAATGTTCCTCAAAGTACAGTGACACATTACACCATTTCCGCGCAGTCGGTATAGCCTGACTTACCGCTGGCTGGGAAATGCCTATTATTCCTGTACTGTGTAAATAAACACTTTGGAATTTATCACTTTGTTCCCCTTAACATTGTCAAAAGAAACGGATGATTCTTAAAGAGATTCTTCTCATATCCATTTTGCTGGAAATTGGGCATGAAATTGAATTCGTTGCTTTTAAATTTATTGTTGTTCTTTATGTTTCCTTTAAAAGCAGCGGCGAGATTAATATGAAGAGATTATGTCATTTGAATGGAAGGTTTTTTTTGTTTTTGGAGGCCTAAGGGTCCGAGTAATGAAAAAACCGCGATTCTATATTTAATTTGCCGAGCTAAAGGACAAAGGTAAAATTTGTAATCTAATCTTCAATATTTACATTAGTAACAAAATAAAACACAATGTTCAAAATTAATAATTATGCAAATAATTAAACATTTACTTATAGAAAATCCAAGTCCTGAAAAATCGTACACTAACATACTTGCTCTGAGAATAACTCAATAGAATCACGCCTGTATTTTTGAAGAGTTAGGCCGTGGCTAAATAATAACAGCCGCACAGGCCGATCGATCAGGTTAAGGTACGCTTGCCGCGGTTGGTCTGTGGATGGGTGACCATCAACGATGTAATTGCGTAACGCACAAAGTGACAATTGATCGCAGTTCCTTTCATTGTGACAGGTCAGCCATAGTAATTGCGTTGTCGAGCAGCAGATCTTTGAAGCAATGGATAGGTAATAGGAATATCCTTCAAAACCCTCGGGTTGTGTGTAACGCAATTAGGATGCTTGTTTATTTCAGGAATGATCTCATATTGTCTTCAAAGCTCACTCATAAAAGCTCTTGGAATTAATAAAATGGTAATTATTTACATTCCCTTATACAAATAATGTTGTACAAAACAAAAGAATACTCTTTGTTAACCCGGGGCAAATGACGTAAATATAATTAAGCCGACGAAGACATCGGGTCATCATGACCCAGATTTTATCGAGTAATTGTCATGAATTTTAAGAAGTTGCCTTAATAATTATTTATTATAAGAGAGTTTTTTGCATAATATGTACAGACGCCAGCACATCAAGCTACCCGAAACTGTCAAATTTTCACAATCAATTTAGAACCATATGCTTTAGCAATAAAGTTGAAAATCTATTAAAGAAATTTGACAGATTTGTAGTAGCTTGATGTGCTGGCATCCTAAAATAAAAATAATAAAAACTGCAATATATTTTGTAAATAAAACTTTTACTATTTTTCTTAATAGTGCATTCAAAATCAACTTTGAAAACATAAAATTAATGTTATTTTTTGTCAAAGTATTCGTATATTATACTAAAATAGAGTATAAAAAAACTTCTTATAATAATAATAACTAATCAGTCTTCTACTTCCTCGTTCAAAGACATGGAACTACTGCAATTTTTGCAGTACCTACGGTATCAAATGATCTGGGCATATGTAAATCTGGCATGCATTACAACAAGTATTAGATGACATTCTTATCCTTTTGAGACAGTTATACCTGACATCTAGGTGCCCCGAAGGTTCCTGGGTGTGGTCACCCGCAAAACGTGCAATTCTTTTGAGCAACTGTCGAAGCAGCATTTGATGGTCAGTGGGTCGTCTCAGGGGCGGATACTCTTTTTCGTCAGACCCAGAAAGTAAAGCGCCTGTCTGGGTTCGAATCCACGATTTACGAGTCGTAAGTATATAAGCGATACTATAAACAAATCAAAGTGTAGATAAATGAAATGTTACGTTGCTGCAATAACTACACACATCAAAAGTGTCTAGGGATCAAGCATTTTTATGCGGATTTCTTGAGATTGAGATGTGGCTTTGTAATAAATTTATGATTTTATAAATTTATATGGATCCTTTTTGGTGCATTTCATAATTTGAATCAGGAACTGTGAATCAAATTCGAGTAAAAGATGAAAATCAGCTGTCAATATTTTCCCTATAAAAACATACAACGCATTGAAGACATTATTAGTGCTACTGTTTCCCTACTACTGATTAAAACCAACGTTATTATGGAGCGGCGACGTCATTTAAGCAGGGAAGAAATGCTCAGAGCCGTGGGAATGATAGAAGCTGGTTCCCGGCAACGTACTGTGGCTTTAGCTCTGAATACAAGTCAGAGTGTTATCAGTCGACTTTGGACACGTTACCGAAGCACTGGTACCGTGGCTGAGCGCCATGGAGGACGGTATCGCTGCACCACACGGAGACAAGACCGATACATTCAAATCTTAACTCGAAGAGCTCCAACAATAACCGCCATGATGTTAGCCGTGAGGCTTCATCACTCTTCAGGGAACTTAATTAGCGACCAAACAGTCAGAAACCGCTTGCATGAAGTGAACCTTCATTCCCGAAGACCGCTACGGGTACCACCTATAGCAATGCACAATCGTAGGATTCGATATCAATGGGCTCTTGAACACAGAAATTGGGCAGAAGAACAATGGCGTTTCGTGTGCTTTTCTGATGAGTCTCGTTTTGGTATGAGACCGGATACAAGACGTATACGACACTGGAGAACCCCTGGACGCCAACAGCGATTAAAATCCTGCCAGGAAGTCCATCCTTATAGTGGTGGAACCATCATGGTATGGGCGGGTATTTGGATCGGCGGAAGAACTGAGTTGATTTGGATCAGAGGCAAGCTCAACGCTCAAATTTATGCTAAGACGATTGTATCAGACGTCATCGTTCCTCTACAAGTGCAAATCGGTCCCTTATTTCAGTTAATGCATGATAATGCACGACCGCACACCGCAAGAGTTGTAAGACAGACTCTCGCCGCAGCTAACATCAATGTCCTGCCCTGGTCTGCTCAGTCGCCAGACTTGAACCCGATTGAGCATGCATGGGATATGCTACAGAGAAGAGCTCTGCCGAATATGGAGGGTATCCAGTCGCAAGAAGACCTTTTTTTGTTGTTGCAACGAACATGGGCGGCCATTCCACAGCGTGATTTGGATGAACTCATTTTGAGTATGCCAAACCGATGTTCTTGTGTTGTTAGTGTTCGCGGTAGAAACACGGATTATTAATTGTTTAAGTTACCCAATAAAATTTTAAAGAAAACTGTTATTTCAGTCTTTTTTTCGAACTTTTGTGTTAGTGGTTCAAATGTCAAAAATCCCTTTATTAGGAAAATGGCAAATTTCTTTATTAATGCAAAGGTGACTTGGTTTATCGTTACTGTGACAAACGAAAACACTTTATTTGATGAATCCTTAAAGAAAATTTTAATTAATATCAATCAGGAGAAAAGTTATTGCAAAAATATATGTTGATCCCTAGACACTTTTGATGTGTGTAGTTCTGTCAAAAAACGGTTAACTGGACAGGGTATAATAAACGTATTTTCTTACTTTCTTCTTTCTTTAGGTCAAAGGACATAAAGCAAACGCTGAAACAACTCATCCTACTCCGAATCCTCGCGAATTTTCGTAAGTTTTCGTGAATTCTCGTAAGTTTTCATGCAAGTACCGAGATAACGCTCGGTACATCATATCGGGCCAAGTTTGAGGATTGGAGGAACGCGCTGGCTGTAAAGTTGCGCCAACTTTGTACGGAGCTTATATGAAATGTTAAGTTTGATCAATATTTATTTAAAAGGATGCTTGTAGTTTTGTAAGTATTATAAACTGACCACGAGGTTAGGCTGCAAAGTTTTGCATGTTTATTAAAGCATATAGGATAGTTTCAAGTTTCCAAGTTAATCTTTCACAACATTAACGACGACGTCATTACGTCAGCGCCGACTGTCGCTGAAAACCAGCGCTGGGGAGAGCCCCAGCGCTGGTGCGACCCTATGCAAGGCAGAGGTCTGGTATAGGGTCGCAGCATAAAGCTGAGCGATAGCCGTTTTGCGTGGATGTGACGCAGGTTTCCCCCAACCCTTTCTTATTTTTGAAGTGAAACTTCTTTACGCACGCTTGACTTGGGGAGTAAACTGGCGAACGCGTTACGAAAAGTGTGATGGAGCGAGGCGAACGTGAGTTGAGTGGGGGATATAAGCAAGAGAAAGCAGTGCGCGCGCACTTTTTCTTTCTCTCTTCCTCTCATAGCCAAATACGTTTGAAGTTTCTCTTCAGTCGTGTGGTCATAAGCACACTCGGTTTTTTTTTTGTGTGTTTATGTTCTTTATTGCGTTATGTTTACCGCAAATAAACGTATATTCTTTCTTCTGTCTTTCTTTTTTCATTGATTAAAAATTTATAAAGGTCCGGTGCGTAGTGGTTTTTCTTTCTTTAAGTACTCCTAACCGGCGAGCGTGTACGACCAGATATAAGAACGTAAACGATGTAAGAATCGTATTAGGTGACGTTCTGTAGTTTCTGCTCACCCCCATGAGAAGAACGCGTGAGCTTATATATGTATTGATTAAAAGTAGTGGAAAACATTGTAGGAATTGACTTATATTGGTCTAATATCGCTAGCAGACAGCAGTTCAGTACTACTCCGTGTGAAAAAGGCATTTACACAACAATGCCAGAGTAAAACAAGCTGCTTTTATTGTGAAATGATGTCACGTTACTTTTTCACGGTTAAAAACTTCGATATTTGTATGTAATCTAATGTAAACCGCGTTGTTCTACTAAACTGTTATATACCAAGTTAAAACACTTCTATTAGTATTTATTCTTATTAGTACTATAACATAGGTTTTACAACATGGCTGATCGGTCGCGAGTAAGCGAAACAGCAACAACTATAAACAGTCCAGATATACTGCTACCACAGATAATAGATTCACCACATAGCACTGTATTTTCAGAGATAAGAGTGTAGAATTTTTTTTGCCATGTTGGTAGTCGTGCCCTAAACTTCCGCTTTATAATACTCTAAGACCGCTACGTTCCGATATCACATAAACTACACATTGGATTTTGATGCGGTATTATCATAATACATTGCAAAGCAAATATAAATAAAAAAGAAACATCTACCGCTACTTGAATAGGCATTGTAATTCCAATTAAGCTAGAAAGTCCATAACCACAAAAACCATTCAGTCCTAACATTAGCAACGCTACAGTTCACTAAGTTACATGTAGTTTTGCTTAGTCCAGCGGTATTTGCATTGGAAAACTGGAGACGGCCTGTAGCCGGCTGTAGCTTTCCGAATCTGTAATCCAAATTGTTTGCTCCCAGTTGGCCAATTAATAGTTTACCAGTTTGCGGGTTTGTCGAGCCAACTGGAACATTTCCACTGCATAATACACGGATAGTCATTTACATGTAAAAGTAACGAAGCTCTGCCCAGTGATTACTGGGAAGGGTAAATTGGAGTTCTAGATGTGCAAGATTGTGTCATCACTGGAGGTCTCCTTGGAGACCTTGTGGCGGAAATTCGTACTTTTAGTTAACTCTTCGACTGTTTCGTTTGATGTCAGAAAACCGGGGTACGTATTGTCTTGTGCAGATCGTATGTTTTGAATCCTATGTGCTATTTTTATTTGAATTTCAATAGGAAAGCTTGTTTATTTGTTAATTGCAGTTTCCTTGAACGCATTATAAAGTCTTTCCGATATAATCGACTAGCTTCTGCCCGCGACTTCGTTCGCGTGTAACTTCACCCACCCCCCCTTTCACCCTCTTAGGAGTGGATTTTCGAAAAACCCATTCTTAGTGGACACCTACTCTTCATAAAGAACGCACCCTCCAAATTTCATGTCTCTAGGACCAGCGGTTTAGGCTGTGCGGTGATATATCAGTCAGTACTTTGTATTTTATATATATAGATATGCACTTTGCACCAGCTCGGAATTATCGGGAGTTCAAGGACTGAACGGCTTCTAAAGGTTAGAAGGATTCATAATAAATATCTTATAGCAATACTCTTCAACTTCAAGTCGAAGCAATCTCAGATTACGAACAGTTTGTATTTACAGTTCATGGCTCGATCTCAAATTCACCCTCTTTACCCTTTCATCGCATTCGAAAATAGACTCTATCACTTTACTATATGGTTCCTATTACAAGTTCTACTACACCGATATAAAATCAACTTTGACAATTGGCAATGCCTTCGGCGTTTTTCTGGTATTTGTAAAGGCTTCAAGTTTTATTTCGGATATCTGTCATGCAAATCAATACAAATGATTCCTTTTGCCTATATCTACAAATTGTGGTTTCGAGAAGGATCTATCAGTTTGCTCAAGACAACGTTTTGGTGTTAGGATATTATTTTTTGTTATGAGCCTACAGAAGATCAGTTTTAAGGACTATTAAAGAAAGATTTTAGAAAAATGCCAGCCGCAGAAGCTAAACTTCAACCGAAGCTGAGGCAGTTCTGTGCGTTTGTTGTGAAATTACTCAATAACCAAAAAGCAGACGATAATTGTACTATGGCTTACACCAGGAGGTCAATTATCGTAATCAAAAACATTCAAAATCTAGTCGCGATCTCATTTCAGTGACAATCAATGTCAGAAATGTATGAAAATTAAATGTATTTTTGACAGATTCAGACTAACCCCCTTATTCATAATCCTATTTTATCTCTATTTTAGCTAAAATAGGTTTATAGAACGTTTGTCTTTATCTGTCACGTTGTCATTTCTGTGTGTAAGAAAGAGACAAACCCCATTTTAACTAAAATAGGTTTGATAAGTTTTATGAATAAGGGGGTAAGATTATAATGCGAACGTTCTTCAAATTACATGAACTCTGGTACTTGAAGTGTGTGTGTGTAGTACAAGGTGTTTGAATTCAAAAAGATTCATGAACTCGAAAATAACAAGACATAACCCTTAAATAAAAGTTCTTTACTATCAGTTGACAGCGAAGCATCGATGTTGCATAGTGAAAAAAAAGTTTCCAAAAAGGCGCGCGCATTGGCATCGTTCCGTTCAATTATCGTGATTCCGACGCGCATACGTACAGGACAAAATTGTAAAAAATAAAGTATCCCAACTAACTTCCCGTATATACGATAAAAACCAAAGCGTGATTTTTTGTGAAAAAGATTTTTCTCTCGCTGGAATTTTGGTGGCCCGTCGGATAGATACCTACCTAAATTGCTCAATATTTGAACTGTATTAATGAAGTGACGCTAGTTCTACGATATCCTATTTGAACTGAAAAACGTCTATTTTTTATTAAAATTGCAAAGTCAAAGTCAAAGCATTTATTTCAAATAGGCACATAAAAGGCACTTTTGAACGTCAAAAATTATCTTAAAATACGAGTAGAATTGATTCTAGTCGCATTATGATTGCACCTGTCTAAAGAGAATAAAACTTAGATGTTTGATGAATTATTTGAGCAAGTTAAGAAATCATTACTGGACGACTCTGGCTTAGGAAGGATAGAGAAGAGTGGCGTACATTGCAGGATGCCTAAACTCAGCATTGGATGACGAAAGGCTGAAGAAGAAAAGAAGAGAAGAAGATAAGATGAAATCATTAATGTAATGGCAAGAGTTATTACTTGAATGAAATCATTAAAGGTCAAGTGTAAAAATGTAAAATTCTCGTAATGTTATGTGATACAGACAAAAATTAATTGTGTTAAGCAAATTGACACCTTACGTCAATATTCCGAGTTATAGCCATTTCATACAACTTAAATATGTTATTTTTAATATATAATTTAAGTTGCCAGTCAATTTGCTCAATGATTAATTGACTTTTATCGAGTCGAATATACACTACAGGATGAAATTTAATTCATGGGCATCCTTTTAGGGGGTCATTGTACTCATCATTATGACCAACTTTTACTATGGGACTAAACCTAAAATCGCAAAAAAAAATCAGCTCTTCCCTACATTTTGACGAGTTATGTGAACACAAATGCAAGGAACAGCTGACTTTTTTTTTTGCAATTTTAGGTTTAGTCCCATAGTAAAAGTTGTTCATAATCATGAGTACAATGATCCCTTAAAAGAATGCCCATGAATTTAATTTCACCCTGTATGGTAATAATACCGAGCTTCAACAGATTTCGGAAATTGATCTGTCCAATGTTGTCTACCTTCATAGCATAAGAGCCATTTACCTTTTTGGTTTATGTCAAGCCTAAACCTAACCTTAGGAAACAAAATATCCGGCTAAGGTTGCGGATAGGAGGGTTCTGGCCTTTCCACGGCAAATACGAGACGCCGAAATAAATTTGACGTGCCCCGCATAGTTCCATGGATTTGTGAGCTTTGGCTTTTCAAAACTGTCGAGCCTGAAAATAGATAATATTTTATTTTTGGTTAGTTTTAATTTTACTTTTGTGCTCTAGGATGTGAGGTGCTCAAAATGGTTTTGACGTAGTCGTGTCAAACGTTTTTTTTAATACAGAACGGGTAGCAGCTGATAATGTGCTAGGATTAATTCTATAGAGAAACGTGATAAATGAATCTTTGAATTCCTGAAAACTCGTCAAAACGGCTACTAAAATTTCTAGGTGTGTCCCAATTTAAACTTTTAAGTTTGTTTTTATTTTTTAAGGTGAAATGAGACCCAAAGTAGAATTTATTAATTTATTTTTCAGTATTCTTTGTAGCGGCCAGTTTATCGAAAACAAAAAAAAGTAAGTTGGAGTCTCATTTCCTATGAAATGTACGGGAAAAGTTATTTGCGACTTTTGATAGCTCTAGGTAGTTCTCAGTTGGTCCAAAAGAGGTTCTTGATCCTTTCAAGAAAGAGGATCCTATGAAAAAAAAAGTTTTTTGCGGAATTTTCTCATTTTCTTGCTGACTGTCCATTTTTTTTTTATGAATGCAGACATTAATTTTTCAAAAAGTTAACAATTTTCTCCTAAGAACGTTTTCCTATAGCTACGACGGTTGAGGTAGCCTACTGGTCCGTCTCAAAAATCCATCTGTATAATACATAAATAAATATATACCTTCAGTACTCCAAGAGTAAACATGGCAAAAGGATTCTGTGTCATTGCCCAGTGAATATCCAAGCCTTTACAAGTAATAACTAAGTTAAACATTAACGCATTAGCTAATTTCTTTACTTGGTTAGTTTAGAGAGGACTTCGAACCCACTTTCAAGTCGTTGGCTTAAACTTGAAAGTTCCACTACTTTAAACATAAATATAGAAAATTTAGTTTGTAGTATTACAAAGAGGTTGATATTCAACAAGTTTAATCTGTCAAGCTCCGCTAATGAGACACAATTGATTTTCTATTGTTTCGTCGCCGATCGGCGAACCGCGCCGCTTGATCGGTTAAAAGTGTTTTTATCAATAACTTAATATCACGCCTGGTCTCCCCAAAGGGTTGAGCAGAGATGTACCTATAGTACACCCACATTTCACCAGTTATATTTAAATCCCATGTAATGAAATGAAATGAAATGAAATTGTATTTATTTGCCAGAATACAGGTACTTACAATATAACATGGTAAAATAATTTTAGTCTCACTGTATTCGACTTATCAGTCGTGCAAATATTTCTAGTAAATGCATTATAATATCATGAAATTACATCAATGTCATTAGTCATTAGTCACACACATCAAATCATAATAAAATTTACAGTCTTGCTTCGTTAATATTAATTAGACACATTACATTATAAAATATATTAAATTTGATAATAGGGGGCGAGCCTATTGCCAGTATAGAGGTATGAGAAACAGGGTGTAAAGTTCACTCAACCTCCATAGAAAAGGGAGGATCCTCCGACCAGACGGGTGTTATGTCTGGCGGGCAACTGCCCGATGATTCATGTCGTGCCGTTGTATATATCGTCGCCTTAGAGTGAAAACCTCGGGAATGCATTTGCATAGTTTTTTGTATGAATACCTTGTAAGTAGCATTTTATGCATTTCGGTCAATCTTCGAGAATACGACTGTTCTGGATATGAAAGTGGGTTAAACTTACCTATAAATTAACAAAAAAAACATAAAAGACGCCGTACAAAAATTGTACAGCACGCAGTTGTATCTTCCTCCTGAAAAATTATTTCTTTTACACTTAAGAGGTTTTCACTCTAAGGCGTCGATATGCTAGTTGCGCGGTAAACTCTGCTTGCGAGGTGCAGGATTTTGCGTGACGTCAGTATGACGCGTTGTTCGCATGTGGCGTTGTAGATACCGCTACACCATTAAATGGGCACAAATCCAGACTCCGGGCTGCTACTGAGAAATTCCAGATCGGAAAACCTAATAACACTTAACCTGGCCTGTGAATCGAATCCAGTACCTCATGCTCAGCAGTAGCGTTTGCGACCACTAGACCAACGTAGCAGTCGATCAATATTTTAGTTATTTATGGATTTGGCAATCGGTAACAGTTGTAACCCATGCCAGGTTAATCTCAACAAACCCGCTTCTTCATTCATGAAATTATTATTTTTTGATCAGTCTACAAAAATGTTTCCACAAATCACAGGTAAGGTATTCAGAATATTCCGTTCGTAAATCCGCAGCATTTTTGAGAGAAAATCAAGATATTAGCTATATTTCGTGTTTTCAGCGGCAGAAGGTCACGTACCAAGCGTAGGTACAAAGTAAACACTCGTCGTTGCTTGAATGTGTAATTCAAGGGGTTCTGTACTACTCTAGATTTTGGTGATATTTTACTTAAAAATTTGACACCTGTTTGATATTTTTTAATTCTACTAAAAATCTTTATTTTCGTTCGTTGTCTTTTATTTGTTTTTTTTTTGTGTTTGTTTTCTTTCTATACGTCATGTTTGCCGCAAATAAACGTATTTTCTTTTCTTTTTTTCTTTCTTTGGTAAAAGAATTAGCATTGCCATTCAATGTGGCATTGCTGCAAGTCTTCTGGGCACGTTTCTGGATTAGCGATGCGGACGAGTAGGTATTTCGAGGTCTAAGTGTCCTTTTATTATTGTATTTATTTGTATAGTAACTTAGTTAGTTTTTTAATTTTTTACATAGTGTAAATACATAGTTACTTGTGTTATACAAAGTGATAAAAACCCGACAAACTTTAAGAGGTGCTTTAGGCCATCGAACTGAACAACTTTCACTATGGGATCAACTCTGAAATCACAAAAAAAAAAAAAAAACAGAAATATATTTGCCGATTTAAAAATAAAACTATGAGTGTGTACTATAGATACATCTCTGCCTAACCCTTTGGGGAATAGAGGCGTGATTTTATGTAGTAATAAAGTTCAAAATGAAACGTGAATTTTTTAAATAAAAATTGCATTTGTATGGTTGTCAAGTGTAAGTTACTCCACAACAACACACAATTTGCATAGCATATAACTGGCTACCTTTGTTAAATAAGGGCTTTGTGTGACGCGACACACAGCTAAGCCTGCTACGATCATTTTGATATTTTGAAAACAGAACCCCAAAAACTGTCCCAAAAAACAAATATTTAAGTTTTGAAGTAAGTAGAAATAAATATTAATGTAGCCCAAGTGGAAAGACAGACCCTCGTCGGATCGGCACCTATTTGACTGCTGGAGCAGACCTAAGTGGCAAAGTTTGGCTCGAGGTCCTAGGACAGAGATACTCAATCTTGTCATACCGCCCCAGAGAGAGCAATCTGGATTTAATTTTAAAGTTTCTGAATAAATAATTTTGTTTAGCGAATTGTTTAGTTTCTCGTAATCTGAAGAAGTGTTTTGGGGAGAATATAATTTTATTTGAAGTGTTTCTGTTTGTTCGTTTTTTTTTTTATTGTAATCGAGAGGGGACATGCTTATTGTAGATAATCGTATTAATTATAAGGTGCCGTAGGCAAGTAGATAAACGACATGATATCTCTAAATGAATTAAGATAATTCTGATGAAACTAATTATTTTATTTATACACAAGTAACTAGTATTTTTTTTTGAAGTGAAAACTTCTTTAGCGTCGTTGTACACTTTTTTTGTAATGGGTAAAAAATGTTAAACTCGCGTCAGGACACGCGTCAGGACACGTGACCTGATCGAAAATTCGTAAGACGGATGGAGAGTAGACAGCCGGCGCGGCGTAGGAGAGGAAGTATCCAGGGTAGGGTTGCACTCCCGGAGTGCAACCCGTCTTATTTTGTTTTTTTTTTTTAGTTTCTATATTTATGTCTGTAATGTATATGGTGTACTCAATAAAGAGTATTCTATTCTATTCTATTTAGTCTCTAAAAACTGTTTATTTATTGTATCACCAACAAATTATTCTATCGTTGGTATCAAAGAACTAGAGCATACTTAAAATCAGATCCGCAAAATCCCACAATAGACCCGCCTCCCTTTCAACAGAAGGTGTTTTAAGGGAGAGGCGGCAACAGTTCCAAAAAAAAGGAATTCTTTTCATTAACACACTTACAGACGTAGCTACATTAAGTAAGAAATTCTCGCGACATTCGACTATGCGTATCCTATGACAGCGGCCCTCAACATTTCCATCCCTCCCCGGGGAGTCTTCAGAATCCATTAAGCGACATACAAGGGACGTTTCCGATGGAAGCAGACGAATCATAAATCATTTCGTATCTAAAACGAATCTACGATTACGTCTCGTAGGTATTATTATGGCTTGTTTACATATTGCTTTTTGTGGTTTTCGTACTGTATTCAATTCGTTTGGAGATAAAGAGAAATGGTGATAATTGTGATTTTTGTCATTATTGAGATAATTACAGTTACACTTTTGGAAAACTTGACTGAGTTATGAGGTAGTGTTTTGCGAAAAGTACCTACGATTGTGGTATAATAGCCACATTATCAACACTGGGTGATGAAAAGTGCCGTGTGCGTGTGTTTTAAGTAATCACACTAATATTATAAAGGCGAATGTTTGTGAATATGTGTGTGTGTTTATATGTTTGTTACTTCTTCACGCTCAAACGGCTGGACCAATTTTAATAAAATCATGTATGGCGGTAGCTGACACCCTGGATTAACATATGGGCTACTTTTTATCCCGGTATTCCCACGGGATCGAAACTGATGCGGGTGAAACCGCGGGGCGCAGCTAGTATAAATTTAAAAGTAAGATTGACACTGTTGTTTTTGGTAAAAACTGTCGTCTATAAACACCACGCAAAAGGTTAGCCTGAACCAGCTTTACAGACAGTTTTGATGGAGTGACAGTCTTGACGGAGATTGAGTTATTTAACGTGACCCAACTGCAAGAACAAACATGTGAAGCTTAGTTGAAGGATTAACAGGAACATCAATAATATGCAACCCGCATTGCTATAAATCATTTTTCATCACAAAAAATTGGGACATCCAGCCAGTTCTTAAACCAAATAAAGGACTCAGACAGCCATAAAATAGCTCATTTTTTTCTCTCAACTTTAGCAACCACCGTCCACATCAATGAGCGACACATTTATCTTCCGATTGGCGCGGGAGTCTCATAAGTCACTGACAGACGAATAATTTCGTGGAGACCTGCTCTGGATTGGCTGGATTCGTGGTTGATTTGTTTTTTTTGCTATTTTATTGGCTTGCCTTTTTTTGAAGGCCTGTGTAGTTTTGTTATGGATCGAGATGGTGATGGCGGTGAAAGTTTTTCTGTTAAACACTTACATACATAAAGTTACGCTTTTTTTCTCATGAGGATAGGCAGAAACTACAAAACGCCACTTGTTACGATCCTGATATACACTTTTTGATCCGTTTACGTTCATATATTCTGGTTATAAACGCACGCTGGTTGCAAGAACTACGCACTTGACCTTTCTAAAGAACTTCACCCTGGTTACGTCAATGGCCAGGTGCTCCCGGCTATTCCCGTAGCCCCCCAGCCTGGGAGGCATGCGGGGCCCGCCAGCTAGGCGGTCATGCGCCGGGAGGGTTGTGGAAGTAAAGGCTGAGCCGGTTTCCCATAGCCCTCCCATCACGGCGATGTGGGAACACCGCTGAGTTTTAGTGGGTATACTGCCGGTGTCATTCCGACAGGAGTCCCACATACCCCGTTTCGTCCCCCACGAGCCCCGATGCGTAATGCATTTCTCAGCGAAAAAAAAAGGTCAGTGTGTGTAGACGTTTATAATAATTAACTATTCGGATCCAATAGAAGCGCAAGATATACTAACTTCTTACGCAAAAAAGATGGTTGCATTTAAATCCAACCACGTAATAAATTCATCTTCATCTGCATCTTCAGTCATCATTCATCTTCATCCAACTATGTTGTGGTCGGCTTCCAGTTTAACGGGATGCGACTAAATACGAGTGACTGAACCCATCTGACTACTCTGAGAAGAAAGGCCGAAAAAAACTCAGATGTCACATATAGTAGTACTTTACATGAAGTGACTGCCTATCTGACTTGATAGATTATTGTTTTAATATTTGTAGCAGCTTCATCTTTCGTCCTTCAAAAACTTATTTATCACGACTATGTTTTCACAGAAATAGTTTTATAAACCGTTTACACAAACACACTTACACATACAATACTACATCCAACACTACACTTGAGGACAAACAAAGTTGCTTACGGATCGAGTTGTACAAGTCAGAGCAATAAAATGGACCGCATAAACTGTAATCGAAGCGATCACAACTTTCACGAATCAGTTTGGGTATCATAAAACATCGGAACAAGATATACTATGAAAAGGGTGGTGTTGGACTTAGCGGATAAACGCGCGGTCCGAACGCAAAAGTAAACGGGACAAGAAAGTGACGAATTTAAATTAAACATTGTCTTCTTCACTCATTTCTTGTCCTTTGAAAACGGGTTCTAAAATATAAAATGCAGCCCCTTTATCTGTGTTGTTTGGAATAGTTTCTTGCAGTTGATCTAACTCGAAATTGGTTGACGTTTAGAAAATATTCTGAATTGAATCCAATCTTACAATAATATACATATCATGTCAAAGCCACATAATCACGGACCCCACGTAGTGTAAGGCGTTACTGCCATTAATATTACAACAATTCAATTCATATAATAATACAGACTTGGTACAGTAGAGAATAACCCAGTAAATGCCCCAGTTGTATAGTAAATAACCCAGTAGAGAATAACCCAGTTGTGGAGGTCAGATAGGCAGTCGCTCCACCTAAAATACTGGTATTTAGCTGCATCCGGTTAGACTGGAAGCCGATCCTAAAAATAGTTTGGAAAAGGCTAGGCAGATGATGATGGTACCTAAATAAAAAATTAAAGTAGAATAAAAAAAAACATGAAATTGAAATCCTCTCATGCTAGCTTGTAGTTAAAACGAAATAAAGAAATTGAATAAAACATAAGAGGAAAAATAGGACAGACAACACAGGTATAATGTATGTCATGCCTTGTTGGATTATAAATTATTCTGTATTGATAATTGATTGTATTTCTGTAACTAGGTTTGTACAAACACTTTTACGTCAATTATATTTTAAAAACTATATGAGGTCGCTGATTCCCATCTGATTACTCTGAGAAGAAATTTTTATTTGTACATTTTTACATAATTTAACAAAATTAATTGCATGCATACTGAAACGGCTGAATAACTGCATTTTCTTCTACAATTAATATCAATATTAAATGAACACAATGGAAAATTAACATAACTCTCTCGTGAGACGTTACGTTTTTATTATTAATTAAGAGCTTTAGAGCTTACCAAAAATTCGAAGACATGTGACATCTGCCAGCCCGCACTGGGCCCGCGTGGTGGATTACGGCCCATTCCCTCTCACTGAGAGGAGGCCTGTGTCCCAGCAGTGGGAACATTATAGGCTGATTATGTTATGTTATGTAATTTTCTTTAAAATTGCTCTTAAGCTCTTAACATATTAAGAGCTTAAGAGCAATTTTAAAGAAAATCATGGGATATCCAATTATTGACCATTTCCATCGGTATAAAAATACCGGAACACGACCAGCTCTTCTAACTAAAAGAACCACAAAGTGAGAAAACTGAAAGACAAAGAACAAAACTGCATTACGGGGGATTGCAACCACCAACCGTTGAATATATCCAACTCCTTAAGTATACAGAAGTTTGTGTAACCACTCGACTGTGAAGCTCCTTATAATGAATTAGACTTGAGAGGACAGGCCGAGACGAAACTGAATTAGTTTAGAAATTAATCCAATTGTTTTCGTGTTGCCCGGCCTGGGTCGCTGTTCGAGAAATTAATCTTAAACAAATAAAGTTATGGATACGGTTAAATTGTGATTTTGAGGGTAGTTTAATTTAATTTAATACTGATTTTAGTTCACCACTAGCTTCTGCCCGCGACTTCGTCTGCGTGAAATATATCCTATGACACTCGGCAATACTGTAGCTTCACAGTATTAAGGAATTTTTGGAATCGGATCAGTAGTTCCGAAGATTACCCCCTACAACCCCAAAAACCTTAACTCTTTATTATATTTTTAGTATTAATATAGACGCAGACAGTAGTTCTATTGGCCTATTTAAAAAAAATGGGTAGATTTTTGTCCTCACCTCATTTATTCAAGCGAAAAACTGTCCATACTGAGAAGAGTGAGCTCACACATTATTAAATAGCGTTTCAATGACAATTTAGTCAAATCACTGCGTCATTATGTGTCAGAGGGTCAAAACGCGACTTATCTTTTGACGAATCTAACGATTTAAATCTTTGCCTGTTTCTCAATGAGGAATCAATTAACGCAATTAGTTTGCGAGGTGCTCAAGAGGTTACGTATAGAACGTCGATATGATAACATGTATATGTCGCCTTAATTAGCCTTTCAATAAACAGCCTAGCCTTTTTACTAAACGGCGTCGTCCAACTAGTGGCCTGAATGATATATGCAGCCGATGAGCCCAACATGGCAACATGTACCTAGTGAACTGGCCGGCTGATGCTTACGCCATTTACATAAAAGAAGCGAGCGGTGCCGCAGCAGCGGCCATTGAGCGCTACTTTCAATTTAGATTTCTCAACGACTAATTCTGTCCGTTAGCCATGTTATTGCTTAATATTTATTTATTTAAATACCCATTTAAATATTTGTTATGACTTATTTTTATTTAGTACTACTCAGTTTTTACTGCCGAACTTGTTAATAAGCATGCAATTTGTATTTTTAATTTACAAAACTACAAAAAACAACTGCCGCTTTAAATAAGTACCAATTTAAATACAGTTCATTAGCTGTTTAATTGAATGGCTGAATATAATTCAGGCGCTAGTTGAACAGCGCCATCTAGTAAAAAGGCTAGGCGTTTAACTGAAAGGCTAATGAAGCTAGTTGGCTGCGACATATACACAAGAAAGTTTGTTCCGCATCTACTGAGCAGAGTTTGTTAACACTGTTTGCACAAACTAGTCTGACCAGGCTAAACAGGTTTATACGAAAATCGGGTTTAGAGGGTGACAGATAAGGGTGGCCATAATAAATGAGAGGTGTTCCGAAATGCTTCATTTTAAAGGCCACGGGAAATTGTGTAACAAAAGTATTTCGTGCTAGGCCCCCCCTAACTGCGTAATAAACTTTCACTCACAATCCGAGGGTTTCGAAGGAAAATGCTAATCGATTGCTTCATAGGTTGGCAAAATTCGTCTGCTTAGCAACGGAAATAACATTTTGGGATGCATGAAGGAGCCTTCTCCGTTTGTTCCGCCAGTTACTCAACTGAACCGAACGCTCAACGCATCATGTACAGTCACTCCCAACACCTTATTTGACTGGCCAATTCTTCCCTTGCAGTGGTAGGGCTAACGCCCGCCTGGTTTGCGACCACCCTCCCACCGGAGTCCGGCGTCAAGCAGCCTGCTGTGTTTCGCCGATGCGAGGAAGTTCCAGTGCCTTAGGCATCTTCTGGAGACGCTCGTTCCATCGTAGACCTCATCCATCGCTTTCTATCAGGCGTGATCGAGGTCAAGATCGGGCCCATTCAGCAATAAAAAAATACGTGTGGCACTCGGGGACTGGCTCGGTAAAGCTATTGCATAGCACGCACACAAACACCGTGCTGAAGTCTGCCGAACTGAAACGACGTTAGACGATGCACGACTGTGCCGGTCGGAGTGGGGGTGTAAGGTTTATTTTCGTTACGGTATTTCTTGATTCGGTCGCCGCGCTAAAGGCCTGTGATAAAAGCTATGCAATAGCTTAAAAAATAACGCTAAAGCAATTGTCAAAATGAAAGGCGTGTGTGTTACGCAATTAACCCGTTGGTTTAAATTTTCTAGTTTTAAAGGTTTTTTAAAGCAATATTAAATAAATCCATGAGTGTGCCACAAATAATCCACAGAATGCTCCACTAGAAACCAAATGGTCGCCGAGTTGAACTACAAGTACTAAAACATCACGAGTCTGCCGAACTGAAACGACGTTAGACGATGCACGACTGTGCCGGTCGGAGTGGGGGTGTAAGGTTTATTTTCGTTACGGTTTTTCTTGATTCGGTCGCCGCGCTCAAGGCCCGTGATAAAAGCTATGCAATAGCTTAAAAAATAACGCTAAAGCAATTGTCAAAATGAAAGGCGTGTGTGTTACGCAATTAACCCGTTGGTTTAAATTTTCTAGTTTTAAAGGTTTTTTAAAGCAATATTAAATGAATCCATGAGTGTGCCACAAATAATCCACAGAAGGCTCCACTAGAAACCAAATGGTCGCCGAGTTGAACTACAAGTACTAAAACATTGAAACGCATGACAATAAAAATTTAAACCGTACAGTTTTATGACGAAAGATATAAAAATCGTAGCGATATAACAAAATGCTGGGGCGTAAATCTTGATATGCGATTTTATTGTTTAGTTACTATGACGTTAAAACATAAACCTTTAATAGTTTGGACTGGACCCAAAGGATGATGCTGGCGATGTTTTATCTAAGCTATAGGCACCCGGGTCGCCAACTGTTTTAGAACCCAATGGCTTGAGGAAGAGAACAGACGGAGTAACCATAACGCCTTAAAAGGTAGGTAGGCCTTTGAAGCGCCATCCCATTATCCTAGCTCGGCGGGCTATGCTGCAGGTGCAAGCCTCAAACGGCGCGATTAATCGAATCTTATTGGAACTTTTACTATAATATTATTTCAATCATAAAATCCCTATTAAAGTTTCATCCCGATTCACCCCTGCATCCTTATCCACCCCGTTTGACGGTACGAGGCAAGCTTGTACTGGTTTTGTTACTATGACGTGCGACTCACTGTACAAGACAATGTTTGGAGTTTATTTTTTATAAATGGTTTTTTTGCAGCGTATTCCAGAATGAATGCCTAAGGCCGAACACTGTGACATTTACATGAACGAGAAATGCACACGTTTTTTGTAAAATACCTGGAACAATACAAATGCTGTCAGTAGCACGAATATTGTGCGTTCTATATTTGGTACTATTGTACTCGTACATTGGTCAACTGTTTGTCAGAATAACTCAATCATTCTGCCTACTTTATTCAAAACTATGTTGGTGTCAGCCTCCAGTCTAACCGGATGCAGGTATAAGCTGAATTTTAGATTATATATACTATCTAAGCACAAGAATCAGGGACTGTGTGTGTGGTGGTCTTTGAAAGATCGCTCTTAGCGATAAGACCGCCCATTGTGTCACCCATTGTAAAGTTTCTATATTTATGTCTGTAATTTATATGGTGTACATAATAAAGAGTATTCTATTCTATTTTGTTTAGGTGAAAAACTAAAATTAAAATTAACAAAGAAATAAAGGCGTGTTAAAAATATAAGCAGATAAACGCTGTGTGCTAATGAGTGTAGGAGTGAATGTCAGTGTGTGCATACGAGGGTGTTTTTGTGTGTATGTGTTTGTGTGTGCGTAGCTTGTTAACGAGGGTGTATTTGTAGTGCACTCACACTTCGCCAGTAGCACACCCCGGACACTCCATACAACGCTCGCAAAATAATTACCTACTACTGCTACATTAAAAAATGACGTTTGTATACGTATGAATGTGTGCGTGAGGTACTTGTGTTTGCGAGCGCTCTTGTTAAAGAACTGCGACGAATACGCCGAAGTGCGGGGTGACGTGCGGTAACTGATGTTAGTGCGGGGAAGGGAGTGGCCTTTCTGTACGTAGTACTTTAAGTATTCTGTGCCAGTAGGTACTGTTAGTAAGAAATTCTTTAAAGTATTTATGTCCTACTAAACACCTAAGAGTGGTACACCTGGATTTATAGCAATTATTTATTTATTAACTCAACATCACTATCATTACAGGAATTTCCTAATTCAAAAGTGTGGACATAATGTTACATAACATATTTTATACATCGTGTTTTTTGTGAACTCACTCAAAAACGAAAATAAACGTAAACGTCGTTACGTCGTATCATAAACGAAAATTCAGCCTTTACTTAAGTAAATTAAAAGAAGTAATCCTCCTATTTGTTCAACAAGGCAGTGTTCCAAAACAGAGCTGTTAGAATAAAATGCCGACCCACATACGACGTAAAATATTCGCATATTCGTGAAATTGCTTTCCAAACATGCGACGATGCTTGCAGGTCGCCGCCACTTTCCCGGCTTGCACACGAAATCGCGTCGTCTGGGGGATAAAGTCGTAGTATTTTGTGGTTGTAATTATGTAAATATCTGCGGAAGAAGCACCTGCGCTATCTGCAGGAATTTGTCAGTTTTTTCTTCCATTAAGAGTTGCAAAATAGGTTCTATTATGGATAAGATATTGGTATAGCTTGCCAGATGTTGTGTTTTCGAATAATATCTTAAGATGTGAAGCCTTTTCTGAAATAAAAAGTTTTTGTTGAAGTTTTTTTTGTAGAGTGCCCCAGTAGTAACGTTACAGGCTGATTATGTTATATGTATGGAGAAATAAGACATCCTCGTCGGTCTCGTGGTCGCAGGTGCGACTGCTGAGCGTGGGATCCTGGGTTCGATTCCCGGGTCGGGCAAAGTGTTATTAGGTTATTGGGTTGGGTTGGTTGGGTTGTTATTGGGTTCTTAGGTTTTTCTATTAAGAATGTCTCAGTAACAACCCAGAGTTTGGAAGTTGGTGGTATGAAGCCCCCGTGCTTCGGGTAGAACGTAAAGCCGTTGGTCCTGCGCTTGATCTCTCTCTCGTCGTGTGCGATTGCCGTCCCATCGGACTATGAGGTTAAAGGAATAGAGTATGCACTTGTGTATGCGCACACACTTGTGCACTATAATATCTCCTGCGTACCTGGCTAATCTCCGTTGAGATTGGCTACCGTGACCGAAATTGGTCGGGAGGATATTATTACAGGCGTGATGTTAAGTAATGCGAAACAAAAATTATTAATGACTAGCAGCGCCCCGCGGTTTTACCCGCGTTAGTGCCAATCCCGTGGGAATATCGGGATAAAAAGTATCCTATGTGTTATTCCTGAATATAATCTCTCTGTGTGCCAAATTTCATCCAAATCCGTTTAGCCGTTTGTGCGTGAAGGAGTAACAAACATACACACACACTCACAAACTTTCGCCTTTATAATATTAGTGTGACTAGCTGCGCCCCGCGGTTTCACCCGCGTAAATGTCGATCCCGTGAGAATATCGAGATAAAATGTAGCCTATATGTTAATCCAGGGTGTCAGCTACCTCCATACAAAATTTTATCAAAACTGGTCCAGCCGTTTGAGCGTGAAGAAGTAACAAACATATAAACGCACACATTCACAAACTTTCGCCTTTATAATATTACTGTGATTAGTGTGATATTATCATAAACATTAAATGTAGGTTATATATAATGTAACCTACTAGCTACCAGTAAAAAGTGTTTATAATAAAAATTAATCTTGAAAAAATAAATACTTATGTACTGAGTGCTAACTCTCTAAATAAGCTTAGTGCCTATTTCTATTTGAAGAAGCACTTACGGTAAACTACCCGTGGCACACACTACACATAGTACATATACAGCAATGGCGATAGGACATAAATATTTCACGAACGAAGCAAGCAAATTCTTTTTTATTTTTCAGTATTTCCATAGAGCGCACGTTTGCACTTTGCGTGCTGTGCCCGTTTGATTTTAAACGAGTTTTTTTTTTTCCCTAAGCGTGATGAGGCCACAGAACCGTTAAAGCAGCAGTCCAACTCGTATTCGCATTTTAAATTATTTTGTTGATACAGTGGGAAATAATTGGGAAAAGACTTCAACATAGTTGGGAAAAGGCTAGGCAGATGATGATGACAGTGGGAAACAATTTTCTTTCTAAGGCTACCTACGCACAAATAAAATCACTTAGGCTACGGACGCAGTGGCCATCTGGCTTGCTTAGTAGCGCTTAGAGCGAGTCACCTTGCGAGCAGCGAACACTAGAATTTTGCAACCGCCCGCCCGCACTGCGCGCTTGGCGCCTTCGCTAATCGCCTAGCGTGTATAGAAGGATGTTAACTCACTAGGCTCTAAAGTTAAGCAAACTAATTTATTTTAATTGCCTTCCTACAAAATCTCGTTTAGCAAAATGGAGCAATGCTTATCGAAAAGTAAAAAAAGTACTATTATAGTTATTTATTCCGAAAACCACGACTTTTCAGGTTTCATATTTTACAAAAAATATTGCCTAAATTTGCAATTACCTCTGAGGTGGATTTGTGATGGTGTTGCTCACACGTGGTATAAATAAAGGTAAGTTTTGCCTCTAAATTCAATCTACGAACGCTGTATTATTCGAACTTAGACCACTGTTTACACTGCACTACCCTACCATCGCTTGCATCCAATATACGAGGCAGTTCATACGGAGTTTTGAATTTAATTGGGAAGTATCGCGAAGTAGGTCAACTGCGTTTGTTTTTATGTTTATAGAACCTTCATAAGTCCTCCGTATTTGTGTTTAAAAATAAATAACAAATATTATTCCTCAGAATACCTTAATGAAAACAGGTGGAGAGATTAGCCACTCAGATATTTTTCTAGTTTGATGCACTGCATCAGCAGTATCAACAAGTGTGTGACTACTGAGCAAGGATTCCTGGCTTCGATGCCTGGATTTTGCTGCCCGGATTTTGGTTTTGTATCCGGTAAATGGTCGTATGGTTGCCTCTATTGACTTTTACATGAGACTTTTATATATCTGGCGAAAAGTGGGTGTGAAGGCGTGATGTTGTTTCTTTACGACCTCCGAAAGTGAAAACCTTTATACAAATTTCACTTTTTTATCCGTCCGTCACAGTGATTTTTCTCGAGATCTATGCTACGTAGGAATTTAAATTTAATCATAACGTTAGTTCTCCATGACGAGAACACAAATCGCTAATCAAAGACCAAGTTTGATGTAATTTTTTTGGAATTTTAATTGTATGAACCCGACTCGCTCTTTGCGATTTTTGAAGTGAAAACTTCTTTAGCAGCGTTGAACACTTTTTGTAATGTGTAAAAAATGTTAAACTCGCGTCAGGGCATCGCGTCAGGACACGTGACCGTCAGGAGAGATTTCCCCCCCCCCCTCTCTTTCTACGGCGGCGCCAACCGAAGTGAACCAAGTTTAGTGACACACGACAATGGATGGATGGATGGATGGATGGATGGAGTGGAAGTGGAAGTGGAAGTGGTAGTGGAAGTGGAAGTGGAAGTGGAAGCGGAAGTGGAAGTGGAAGCGGAAGTGGAAGTGGAAGTCGAAGTCGAAGTCGAAGTCGGAGTCGAAGTCGAAGTCGGAGTCGAAGTCAAAGTCAAAGTCAAAGTCGAAGTCGAAGTCAAATTCGAAGTCGAAGTCGAAGTCAAAGTCAAAGTCGAAGTCGAAGTCGAAGTCGAAGTCGAAGTCAAAGTCAAAGTCAAAGTCGAAGTCGAAGTCAAAGTCGAAGTCGAAGTCAAAGTCAAAGTCAAAGTCGAAGTCGAAGTCAACGTCGAAGTCGAAGTCGAAGTCGAAGTCGAAGTCGAAGTCAAAGTCAAAGTCAAAGTCGAAGTCGAAGTCAAAGTCGAAGTCGAAGTCAAAGTCAAAGTCAAAGTCGAAGTCGAAGTCAACGTCGAAGTCGGCACACACTTGTGCACTATAATATCTCCTGCGTAACTGGCTAATCTCCGTTGAGATTGGCCACCGTGACCGAAACCGGTCGGGAGGATATTATTACAGGCGTGATGTTAAGTAATGCGAAACAAAAATTATTAATGACTAGCAGCGCCCCGCGGTTTTACCCGCGTTAGTGCCAATCCCGTGGGAATATCGGGATAAAAAGTATCCTATGTGTTATTCCTGAATATAAAATATCTGTGTGCCAAATTTCATCCAAATCCGTTTAGCCGAAGTCGAAGTCAAATTCGAAGTCGAAGTCGAAGTCAAAGTCAAAGTCGAAGTCGAAGTCGAAGTCGAAGTCGAAGTCAAAGTCAAAGTCAAAGTCGAAGTCGAAGTCAAAGTCGAAGTCGAAGTCAAAGTCAAAGTCAAAGTCGAAGTCGAAGTCAACGTCGAAGTCGAAGTCGAAGTCGAAGTCAAAGTCAAAGTCAAAGTCAAAGTCGAAGTCGAAGTCGAAGTGGAAGTGGAAGTGGACGTGGACACACTGCTGTGTATTCGTAACATTCGTGTATAAAAATATGGAAATTGAACAAAGTGCATCTATTAATGAAAAAAGGGACGCAGAAATAGTGAAAAAAAAATGAGTTATATTAATACAATTAATAATTGATTTATTTCAACGTTAATATTCAAGTTTTCACTTCTGCCGGCACTCCCGGAGTGCAACCCGTCTTTTTTTTTATTGTATTTTTTTATTGCTGAATGGGCATGTTCTTCACCTCGAGTCCTCGATCACGCCTGATGGAAAGCTAAGGATGAGGTTATCGATGAATTGTTATTTTTTTTAAATTCTATCCTATATTAATGTTTAGATCAGCTCACTGTCCCTAACAAACACACTACATCTCAATTTACTCTGAAACCTCACACTCTACGACTAACTGTCTCGTCCCTCCAAAATGTAGTTTTTCCAAGCCATATAAACCTGTCTGATAACACAGCTTAGTGTCGCATCAAGGGCCACTGTGGGCCATTGTGTGCGGTATATTGTCCATGCTCGTCCACTGTACATCCTGCTGGCTGTGACTTCATTGTGAATTGTGATGGAAGGGTAACATGACCGTTGCCTACATGAATGTACCCTATAAACTGTGCCTGAAATTGTTGAATTTGTTTTTGATGTAAGATAATGGATAAGACAAAGTTTAAAACAAAAGATGAACTAGCAGGGGATTGAGGAGGGGGGTGGAGGGGAGGCTCAGCGGATCAGTGTTTAAAAAAATACTTTGCAAACTATTACTTTTTAAAAATATTATACCATTAAGGACTATTTAGAAGACAAACAAATAGAAACTGTAATTTGCCAGCTAGTTTAATTGACATCGCTGACTGTGAATATATTTGCACGCCATGTTATGGTAGGATATGCTGAAAAAAACTTACTGTAACACCTTACATGTACCATCTTCTAGCAAATAAATATTTTTGATTCAGACCGAAATAATTCATATAAATAGTGGGAATGAAATTCACGTTATAATGTTTGGAAATGACACATTGTACGAAATCCTCGTAATAATTTTGTTATTTATAATAATTATGTAGGTAGAGAAGTGGTAGCCCAAATGGTATTGGCCCCGACTTTCGAGTTGTAGGTCGTGGGTTTGAACCCGGGCAGGCGCTTTACGTTGTGTTAACTATTTTATCACCACTGCTCTGAAAACGGTGAAGGAATACTTCGCGAGGAAACTGGCATGTCCTAGAACCAAAAATTCCAAGACAAGTTCCATCTTCCAACCCGCACTGGGCCCGTATGTTAGTTTACGGCCCACTCCCTCTCGCAGAAAGGAGGCCTGTGTTTTAGCAGTAGGTACATTACTGGCTGATTTTACTATGTAGGTATACGGTTTAAAAGTATGAAGTAAGATATTTAATGTAGGAAACCGATTTTTTTTTTATATCATTTAGCATTTATTATTTTAAACTGTTTATAAATGGGTAGTATTCATAAACTATTGAAGTCATCTTCATGATAATAAAGTTAGATGGTAATAATATTATCCCAGGCCTGTGTCCCAGCAGTGGGAACATTATAGGCTGATTATAATGATGATGAATATTATCAATCGTAGTAGGTAGGCATGATGTTTATACAAAGTCAAAAGCGTTTTATAAAGGATCTCTTTCATTGTTTTTATGCCGTCAATTCTTCGCTCCACTTAACCACAGAGCACTCCACGTGCCACGACTGCACAGCTGGTGCGGTGCGGTCGATATGCATTTGTTTTTCCCCTCTACGAATTTTGAACCTTTGATTTTTTATTCATTTTTATGAAACTCAGTGCATGAAACGAAACAAAAAATTTCAACAGCGTCGGATAGTGGCCAATCGTACTTGGTAGATTCTCTTTTGACATATGGTGAACGCGATTGGTCGTGAATCCTTTTGACGCGTCAGTTGCTAACTGCACCTTTTTTTATGTATGGGAAATCATCAAATGACCCCTCCCGCTCTGGGTGGAGCGGAAGGGAGTGTCAGACTCTTACTGACTAAAACCCATCCGTGTTCCTTCCTTAGACCTTTATGTTCCGGGGTAGTGGTAACCCTTTCGGACAATCCCGCACCCCCGGCAGGTTTCGGCCCTGGTAGGCCCCTTCCTTTTTGCTGACATCTATTTGAGGCGCGCGTGGAACACGTACGCGCCGTGCTAACTGCCCTACCCTTTGCCTTCTGATACCATGCACGGAATCGTATCTATGAACCAGTGTGTCTGACTGTACTACCGTTTATAAAGGTGCGTCTACAGCATGAGCGTTCGTTGGCGAGTAGATACACCCGTCGACATATTATCAAGCTATACATTTACAGTATACGCTGACCTTGCATTCTGTAGGCTTTTCGTAGAGTCTTCTGATAAAATAATAGAGTTGAAGCCTAAGAGTTTGTTTGCTTGAACGCGGTAATCTTTGGAATTAATGGTCGGATTTGAAAAAAAAAAAAAACGTTTTTACAAAAAAAAACAACTGACTTCAAAAAAAAAACACTACGAAGTGAAAAATAACTTTAATTTCGGAAGTCGGTGTAGTTGGTTCCGCATTTTCGTTTTTTGACACCGACTACCGTAATTAAAGTTATTTTTCACTTTGTACTGTTTTTTTTTTTGAAGTCGGTTGTTTTTTTTTTGTAAAAAAGTTTTTATTTTGCACTTTTTAGTTGCACCTACTCTACACAAATTCAATTAACACTAGTGCATTGAAAAATTGAATTCACCGACTCGAAGAATCATCAGAATTCGCATAGAAATGCCGGTGATGCAGTACATTTATGCATATAACTTCGAACATAATTACCTAATGTAGTATATACTTAAACCTTCCTGAAAGTATGTAGATTACACTAATCAAAGAATTATCAAAATCGGTTCATTAGTTTTAGAAAAAATCGCGGACATACAAACATACATACATACGGGTCGAATACAGAACCTCCTTTTTTTAAGTCGGTTAAAAAATCCCTTTGTATTTGAAAGCCCGATTCTTGAGGAAGGTTTAAGGCTAACATCATGCCCCTTAGGAGCTGAGCGAAAAGAAAAAAAAATCAGGACGAACGGGTATCTAAGCGAAAACGAAGTGGTGGCGCGGGCAGGTGATGCGATGCGACATTTTGTATGGAAGGAACGAGAAATTTCATGCAGACGAAGTCGCGGATATTGAAAAATAAACTAATACTTTAAATGCATAGCTGGATAATGTCATCGTGTGTATCTACTCGATCGTGTGTAGGTGTACTACTTGTTTACAAACGAACTTTCAGACTTGCATTCTAGACAAGCACGATCATCTATCTATCTATACAGGGTTATTGGAAAAACACCAACAACCTCGATATGACTTTAAACTGTCGTGCATTTAGTATTGAACTAAATGTAGAACGCCACCTGTAGGCTATGGGATAAATACACCCAAATAGGCTCGGATGGAACAGTCGATATTAGTGCAGGATATCAACTCAGGGCGGCGGCTGATGAACATCTAGCACGTCAAAGGCGGCGCCCACGGACCCAGTCAGGCGGTCCACTGTACACCCACCAACTCGCACTAGACAAGCGCGGTGGGTTAATTTGTCTAAACCCCTACTCTCTCATGAGAGAGTAGGGAGGCCTTTGCCCTGCAGTGGGACGTCACAGGCTAATAATAAATAAATAAATAAACCTCTTAAGAGGTCACTATACTCATCATTATGAACAACTTTTACTATGAGACCAAACATGAAATCGCGAAAAAAAATCAGCTGTTCCCTACATTTTGGCGAGTTATACGAACATTGCACAGAGCAGTGGTGGCCCAGTAGAGCAGTGGTGGCCCAGTGGTATCGGCCGCGACTTACGAGTTGTAGGTCGTAGGTTCGAACCCAGAGAGGCGCTTTACTTTGTGTAAAATTATTTCATCACCACTGCTCTCAAAACGGTGAAGGAAAACATCGTGAGGAAACCGGCATGTCCTAGAACCAAAAATTCAAAGACATGTGACATCTACCAACCCGCACTGGGCCCGCGTGGTGGATTACGGCCCACTCCCTCTCACAGAGAGGAGGCCTGTGTCCCAGCAGTGGGAACATTATAGGCTGATGATGATACGAACATAAATGTAAGGAGCAGCTGTTTTCTTTTTGCGATTTCAGGTTTGGTCCTATAGTAAAAGTTGTTCATAATGCTGAGTACAATGACCACTTAAGAGGTTGTTAGTGTTTTTCCAATCCATACTAATATTATAAATTCGAAAGTAACTTTGTCTGTCTGTCTGTATGTTACCTTTTCACGCCTAAACCACTGAACCGATTTAGATGAAATTTGGTATAGAAATAGTTTGAGTCCCGGGGAAGGACATAGGATAGTTTTTATCCCGATATTCCTACAGGATCGACACTTATGCGGGTGAAAATGCGGGGCGCAGCTAGTAACCCTATATAAACAAGCATCATTGTAGCCTCAATGTCATCATTTCTCGCGAAACAAGCGAAGTAAATTCCCTGTTAGATCGTTAACAAAGGCGGCTTCTGACCGCATATCACTATGATGCGGTGATATTTCGCGCCTCGCCCTCTGCTAGTGACGTTTATTGTTACGTAGAATAGTGAGCCACTAGCCAAGATTCTTTTTGCTCAACAAAGGGGTCGCACTCGTAAGCAAAGTGTTATTTGGGTTTAACATCATTATAAGCAGTCTAGACTCTTGATTTGCGAACTCAAACTCAAAGCATTTATTTCAATTAAACAATTACAGGCACTTTTGAATTGTCAAAATTAAGTAGTCGATCAGTTAGTCAGAAAGTTGAAGCTAGTTGCCCATTCCAAAGCGTAGATCTCTATGGAGAAGAACGGGCAAGAAACTCCATGGACACTCTTTTTAAATCAAGATATTACAAAATCCTGGGTACATTATTCTTGTTGCTTCTATATGTGAGATCAATGTAAAAAAAAAACACATAAATGAAGAAACAATACAAGAAATAAGATTTAAAATAAGCCTTGGCAGTTAAGAGATGACCTGTCTCAACCGACGGCGCCCGTTCACGAACATGACGCATGGATCAGCACCATCCAGCTCAACCATTTTGTAGGGAACCGAATAATTGCAGGGAATAGTTAATCCTTGCGATTGCTCACATGCCCTAAAGACGGGCGTCGTCACGAAGGCAGGCTTCAGAAATACTAGCGTGACCATTTCGACTCTTTCCATTGGCTGGAGAAGGCGAAGTACAGTCAGCTTCAGAGATAAGGAACCCCCTTTGGTAATGACATCAAGAAGTCTTGGGGGGGTGGTTCCTTTTCTCCGACGCTGTCTGTACAAACAGACTTGGAGGAGTATAGGGAGAATTTTAGCCATCAGTAGGATAAAATAGGTTATTACAAAAAAGAAGTCCCGTACCCTGTTAAGATGGTTAATATAAGAATAACTGTCGAAATGTGCACAGAATAAACATCTCTGTAAGTCATCGGAGTTCACCGATATGATTTGCGTAAAAACTTTTGCCTATTCTCGTACAGACAGCAGCACATCAAGCTACCCGAAACTGTCAAATTTTCCCAATGAACTTTGAACCTTATGCGTTAGCTATAAAGTTGAAAATCTATTAAAGAAATTTGACAGATTGTAGTAGCTTGATGAGCTAGCGTCTGTACTTCCCGCCGCAAATGCAGCTTAAGATGAATGTGACATGGTAGACCACGAAATTTAAATTTTCTTACTTTTTTGCAATTTGCAGATCATTGTCAGGTTGTATCTTGATCCAAATATGATTCGCGACTATAATAGACATGTATTTACAGAATCATAGTCATTAGAATCATTAATATATCTTTTTAAGTTAGATTTCTACCATAAACACTTTTCCATACGAGATTTGTTCTTAACGATAGAAATCTAACTTAGAAAGATGTATTAATGATTCTAATTATTATAATTCTGTAAATACGTACCGGTTATAGTCGCGAATCATATTTTGATCAAGATACAACCTGACACTGACCTGAAAATTGCAAAAAACTTAAGAAAAATTTAATTTCGCGGGCTACAACTACGCATTCACCTTAACTTCGGAGATTGGCTATCCCACATGACAATGAACTAGCCACTTGAGGAGTAAAATTTTCTGTCTCCTAAAACCTAACTGCTGGTACCTCCAGCATAACTCCACGTACCAACCACGAGTCGTAGTAGATAGTAAACACGCAGTGGTTTGCGGACGCATATCACAGCGACCATAACTCGAGCCCCTCCCTCTGCCCGTGACTTTTATAGTAACAGTGAATGGTGACGCACTAGGCAGGATTATTGTTATGAATAGCCCTGCGGGTTTTCCGCGTTTTAGAAATTGAGATTTTTTGGTGGCTGGTTTGTTAAATGACTTTTTGAGGGGCTAAAAATTTATTTTGAATTGTGGCTGTAGTTTATTTGTTGTTGCGTGACTAACAGTTAAAATATCGATACCGGAAATATGAAATAACGTAAGGGACATTTTGTCGAAAATGAGTTATATATATCATTGGATTCGTAATTTCTTGCTCTATCAATTGGTATATTTAAAATCTCAATATCTCAAAAAAAATGTCCCTTACATTACATATTTTCCGCCGGTCTAGACCATTTTTTTTACAAAAACTGGCTGTATAGGACGTTTTAAATTAATATTTTTATAAAAACTAATGTAAGTCTCTTTACTCACAGTATTTGTTATTTACATTTAAAAAAAATCGAGAACATTTTACAACAGGTCTTATACATTAGTGTTCCCTGAGTAGGTGCAAATACCATGTCCCTTACGTTAAATTTTGGCTCGAATTATCATAATCATATTGACCCATACGTTAATTTTTCAGCATCGAAAATAATTGACCTGTCCTTTACATCTAAAACTTATCGAAACGAATATTATTATACGTCTCTGTCACACGCAAAACAGTGCAAAATGTCTGAGCTAGATAGCAATACGGATTTTGTGTTTGATTTTACCTTCGCGGTCGTGACCCTTACTTAGTATTTCGTAACACTGTTTGTGACATTACACATCTTCATTTAAGTAACACATCATCGTTTTCATTGATCTAACTACAAGTACCTAGTAAAAGTTTTATCTGGATTCTAAACATGAGTGATGAAAAGTTATCTTCACTTCTCTAGCCCGCAGGCAAAAATTTATGAACATTATAGGAATCACATAAACAAGTAATTATTTCTTACTACTTTTGATAAATTATTGTTTAGTCATAAATGGAGTTCAGTAATTAAAAAAATTGGTCTATTTAGATGGAATAAAACCTTAAAGCTTTGCTAAAGAACTATAGACCCATCTCGCTTCTGAGCCACGTATACAAGCGTTCTCGAGGGTCGTCACAAACCGTCCCGCCAGAATACTTGACGAGTTCCAGCCGCCTGAACAAGCCGGTTTTCGAAAAGGCTTCAGCACCGTAAACCACATCCATACTGTTCTGCAAATTGAAGAGAAGACCGAGGAGTTCAATCAGACGCTGTGTATAGCATTTGTGGACTACGAGAAAGCCTTCGACTTCATCGAAATATGGACAGCTCTGGCCTCTCTGCAACGATGTCAAATTGACTGGCGCTACATAGAAGTGTTGAAATGTTGGTATGACACTGCCATGATGACTGTCCAGATCCAGGATCAGAAAACCAGCCCCATCCAACTTCTCAGAGTGGTGAGACAGGGGGATATTATATCCCCTAAATTGTTTACAAATGCGTTGGAGGACGTCTTCAAGACGCTGGATTGAACTGGACTATCAACGTGAATGGCGAGTACATTTCAGATCTTCGATTTGCCGATGACATCGTCATAATGGCAGAGACGCTGGAACAGCTAAACCAAATGCTGCACAGCCTAAATGTAGCTCCTCGGCGGGTTGGCTTCGGCATGAATTTGGACAAGACGAAAGTCATGTACAATTCGCACGTCTTGCCGAGTCCAATCTACATCGAAGGGTCGCTTCTCGAAGTTGTGAAGGATTATGTCTACCTAGGGCAAATAATCCAGCTCGGTAGACACAACTTTGAGAAAGAAGCCGACAGAAGAAGCCGTCAAGTCTTCTCGTCGCCTATCCCGCAGTGTTTGAAGACTATGATCTTCAACCAGTGCGTTCTGCCCGTCATGATATATGGTGCCGAAACGTGGACACTGACGGTCGGGCTGGTTCACAAATTCAAGGTCGCTCAGCGCGCTATGGACCGAGCTATGCTCGGAGTATCTTTGAAAGATGAAATCAGGATTGAAAGTTTCCGGAAAAGAACTGGACTTACCGACATAGCTTGCAGAGTAAACAGTTGCCACCCCACCAGCCCCATTCACACAGTGGGCTGGCCATGTTTATCGAAGGAGCGATGGCCGGTGGAGCAGACGAGTCCTGAGTTGAGACCGCGTATCGGCAAGCGTAGTGTGGGACGCCCCCCAGCTAGATGGACGGACGACCTAAAAAAGGTGGCTGGAATGGACTGGATGCCGAAGGCGGAGGACAAAGAGTTGTGACGCAGCCTGGTCTATGTTCAGCAGTGGACTGTAATAGGCTGAGTTGATTGATTGAGATAGAATAATTCGAATCCTAATAAAAACATACCTTCCAATAGGTAAAATATTGGTAAGTAGGTCATGTAAAAATTACAACTTATTAAGCAGTTAACGCAGGATGAATAGACAGCATGCATGTTATCATTCAAAGGGAGATTAAAAACTGATGGTTTGGGGACCTCTCCAGATGCCATCATTTATGGAATCAGCCAGAAAAAGTCCTCTTGCTTATCGAGCAATTATGTTGTACTTAGCATTATTTATGCGAGTTATTTGCGTTTATAAAAGAGGATTAGTGAGTACAAATAAAAGTTTTAATCTATTTTATTCGTTTATTTTTTATCCTTTTATGTCAGCAACTAGGTTTAAACTATATTGATAGGCGCGGTAGGTCCTGAATGTATTAAATTCTATTTTTAAAATGTATTAACAGCATAAGCAATAAAGAGTACACCATTAAAGAGACCTTTACTTTGAAAAACACTAAATGTTTATTTCCTATAACGTCCCTTACATCAAAAAAAATATTTGTTTATTTCCTATAATGTCCCTTACATCAATGCTGTTAATTTACATCTCAAATTTTGTTAACGTATGTCACCCGTATTCATTATTATTTAACGTAAGGGACATGCTATCTTTAAAACTATAGGTTTTAATCAATATTTGCTTAAAAGAATGAAGAAATCTAAGAAACTTTGTCCTAGACACTTTTTACATAAAATATATAGTTAAAAAGTTATAGTCAGTTTTTGTAAAAAAATATCTTATTTTTGCTCTCCTGTAAACCTTAGTTTTGTCCCTTACGTTATTTCATATTTCCGGTATCGATATTAGGTAGTCTAATAGTGATATCTAACAGGTACCTACTGACAACAACGTTAAGACTTGGAAAAATTATCTAAACTTTGATACTACTCCTTCGTCTTTTTGGTAAGAAATGACATACAATTTATTTCATATCTAAGAGCTTTTTGACACATCATAATTTTACGATAAGATTAGCATGGCGTAATGGGTAGACAGCATTGTTGCTATTGCGGGCAAAACCTGCGGGGCAATTGCGTAACACTTTATCAATCGGAATCGGTTTCATTTTGACAGTTCAACAACATTCATTGCGTTATTTACGTGAAGAGCAGACAAATTTCTCGAACTTATGAAGCAATGTATTAGCAATTGGCTTCGAAAGGATTCTGATTCCGATTGATAGTGTGTTACGCAATTCGGGTGCTGGATGGGGATGGCACAAGGGCGTTGGGATTGGCAGAAGAAAAGAAAGGCCTATGTCCCGCAGTGGGTGGAGACGGACTGTGGATGATGCTGATGATGAAGATTGGCATACGGTGGACCCTATAAAATACCAATCACTCATCTAGTTTTAAATATACGCAAAGAAACACATGAATGAAGACCTCATTGAGGAGAAGGCCCGTGGCTAAATAATAACAGCCGCACAGGTCGACCCATCAGGTTAAGCTACACTTGCCGCGGTTGGTCTGTGGATGGGGACCATCTTTACATACCGAGAACTTTCGTGCCTCGGAAAGCACGTTAAGCCGTTGGTCCCGGCTGTCATTTGTGGATCTTTGACTGTCGTTACGGGTACGTAGTCAGAAGCCCAAAAAGTCTGACAATCAGTCTTACCAAGGGGTATCGTATTACTCAGTAACCCCAGTCAGATGAAATATATGAATGAAGACCTCATTGCTTGTCGAACTATACAGAACTGCATGAAATAATGCCATTCCATAATAATAATAATATGCAGTTCATATAAAATGTTCAAGAGTAATTAGGGTACATATTTTACGCTGAAATTCACTTTGCTGGGTCCAGCAATATTAATTTAAAATTTAACGAGATTTCGGAAGCTTAAACCCAATATCTGAAATGATTGAATTACTTTTTTCATCCATTCTTATGCCGTTCTCGAAAATATATTATACTAGCTTCAGCCCGCGACTTCGTTCGCGTAAAACTTCTTGTTTCCCCCGAGCCACCCCGTCGTATCGCATCACCCGCCCGCGCTATCACTTAACGTTCTTTTTGACTTTTTTTCTTTTTGCTCGTCTCCTAAGGGTCATAGCGTGATGTTAAATAGCCTATAGCCTTCCTCAAGAATTGGGCTATCAAATGCAGGAAGAATTTTTCAAATCCGACTGGTAGTTCCAGAGATTACCCCCTACATACAAACTTACAAACAAATTTTACCTCTTTATAATATTAGTAGGTAAAAGGATCCAGTTAACATTATATTTTTAATAGTTTAACAGTTCCTGAATTCAAAATGTTTTATACACTTGCTTGATTAAATTCTGATGTTCCACAAATTAATAATAATATCGGAAGGTTATTAATTTTGTATATTACTGAGAATAACAGGATTTACATTAGTTTCGCTATATTCGTATTTTATACGTCCTTATTATTCCTCCCCCCCTTTTCATGCTTGTAAATATTATTATACCTACGTCTGCAAATGCTGTTTTTATATTTCGCCTAAATCACTATTGAGTAAAAAAAAAACAGTGGCACTCCGAGTGTGCCGAAAGAAGTGAAAACTTGAACAATTACGTGTGTATTTTTTGAATCGTCATACTTATATACAGAGGTGTCAGTTACGGTAACAGTGTCGTGAGTTCAATGGTTTTTTCCCATCTCAAAAATGCCCAACACGCCTTAAGAAGTTTTCACTTCAAAAAAATGTGGAAGTTCATCACCACCATTTCTATCAAAACGGTGAAGAAAACCATAAACTTCGAAGAGTACATCTACCAACCCGCACTGGGCCCGCGTGGTAGATTACAGCCCACTTCCTCTCGGGGAGAGGAGGTCGGCGTCCCGGCAGTGGGAACATTATAGGCTGGTTTTGCTGATGTACCGCCAAGAAGCATTGCTGTGTTACATTGGTGAAATTGTAGGACCATGCAGGTTTTGCTCATGTAGGTTTTGTTTTACTTTATCTCTAAGGTGAGTACAGTATTCCCACTGTGGTAAAAGATGCCCATAGTACGCCTACGATTCTGGTCGCTAACAAAATAATATCCATAGCCAGTTTAATTCAGAAAGTGTTACTCTGCCAACTTAAAAAGAATGAACAAAAACCGTGACACCTACAAAAAGCAAAGGCTCTCTGACCGGGTTCCATTTCAATCCAACCAATCTTCGATTAGGGGTATAATTCATTACACCAAGAAAGGGGGGCGGTGCAAAAATGAACGACAATCTTTCTACCATCAATCAAACTCATTCGCTTGATTAATGAATAGGTCACCGTCACCCCCCGATACGTTCGCGTGAACTTTCTTTCCACTGGTCTTAGAAATGGTCCAACTTTCGCAGTATTTCTTCGAGAGGTACGCATTAAATTTGGAGGTCCGAATATTAAATTTGGTACTTAACTTATTGGTTTTGTTCAAATTTTGCGAATGTTAGTCAAGTTTGTGTACGCAGTTTGAGCGGCGAGAGCCTTCAATTGTTTTTCTTTGATTTTATGATGCTGGGTTCTTTTGTTCTCGTATTGTTAGCAAAAGTCGTAATTGCATGGACGTATTGGATCGAGTTTGAGAAGTTAAAGGAGCTTAATGTTGTCATTTGTTGGGCAAAATTTCTGAGAATTTGCTTGTCAAAGTCCTTTTGGTTCGCTGGGAATATTCGTATTTTATTTACTTAACTGTTAGACCATTGTTTGTTTCTCAGGGGCTAATTTCTATTAGAAATTATGATTAAACAATATTCTTCCTTTCGAATTATCCGCATTCAGTCTTTGTTAAGTCTAACATAAATCAGAACTTTTGAGCAAAATTCCTCATCTCCATTCCATCATTAAATTACAATCACTTTTCGTGTCTGTAAGACGGAATTTTTCTTCTTGACTACACAACGGATATTGACGTAGTTTTCACCATGATTTAGAGAATGTATTCCGGATCCCATCCACTCACGCATCCCGCTCCCCGCGCGACATCGCCCAGAACGTCCCAGAACATTTGTTTCGGCGCACCACGGGGCGTCTCGCCACTCAAACATGATCCGTACACAAAAAAATTCTATGGACCGCTGTTAAAAACCGTACGAATCAGGGGCGGGTCACTAGTGAATATAAGCTATAACATTTTACATAAACATTTAAATCTCTCTCCTCAAAAATAATTCCCATTCGCAAGTATGGATCTCAAGAACTTGTAATTGAAAGGCGCTTACCAAAGCTGCAAGACCAGCGAAGCGTCACCCATGTAAGCCCAAATAAACGATCCCTTTCTTTCATCCCTAGAGGCAACTAAGGTGACAGTTATCTCACAGAGTTGCCAACCAATAGTTACGGCTGTCAACCCGTCACAGTATCTAGGTAAGTTGGAAACATAAGGACGGGAGTTTTAGTGAGTGCAGCTTCGATCAACGGCCGAAAAATTAAAACCACAAACAATTTTGCAACATAGTTTTTTCTACCTAATTGCTTAGAAATTATGTTTTATTTTTCCATAAATTAAGTTTGTTCTTATTTTAAAAATACGTTTACTTTTGAAGAAAAGTAGTAAATATATTGCAAACGATAATAAGCTTTATTTTTTAAAGTTAAGGTTTATAATCAAGTTATATGCAATCGCGGCCACTTGAGAGATGTGTTTCAGTTCCTAATCTTTAATCTACTGTTTATTGTTGATCCAAGGAGTGCAGTCATGGAATCAAATCCGCTTGTGAATTAGTTACGTGTTGTTGCTTTGTGACTTAAAGAGGTTTTTAAGGGGTATTTTTTGATGGATAGATAATAGAGGTCTGATATTAAATTCGGGTATCCGGCGAACATTGGCTTGTCTATCAATAGTGACTACCCATAAGGTTTTTGACTGACGACGACAAAATCAAAAGATAGTAATTTAAATAAGGCGAGAATCATCCCTTTTTGAACCTTACAGCACATGATACAGTCCAAAACACCCGCCTTTCATCATGAAGAAGTGGCGTTACTAACTCCCCAAAGAACTTCATTCTATACAATAGTATATTAGGTATTGTTCTGAAATAAAAATACATCCTCAGGTTTTCAAAATATTAGTTTTATACGTATTTAAATTTTTTTTAAACTCCGATTAGTCTGTATTTTTCACTTCCTGTAACAGACAGCATCAGAAGATCATAAAAAGACTTTAACGTAAACAATACAATCAAATCCAAAATCAACATAACATTTTCAACGCCTCCGCCCGCATCTTTATCCCGTATACCCCTACAGAACTGTATCTCCCTTCCTATAAACGAGGCACCAACCTACCTATATACAGGGTGCCTCATTAGCCGCGGGAGTTTGATTCAGTCACCCGCCGCCGCCGTGCCACCAATCAATATCCACCGGTTTTGCGGATATGGGTTTTTACGCCGCCAACATTTGGATTAGATTTGCCCTTTCTTGTTGTCAATTTGATCCGGTACTTATATGTGAAACATTGATTTCTTACGTAAGGTGTCAGTCAAAGGTATATCAAATTGTGAGTTGTTCATATTTGAGAATTCTCTGTGAATACCTTTTTATTTGTTTTTAGAAGCTATACCTGCTTTCCATTATGATCTCATTTCTATTTATATTATTTACGGTCTTAGTTTTAAGTAAGTGGGCAAAATTACAATGTTGTTCGTCTTTTTAATTTACTTTCTGTTAATAATCTTAAGTTTAAGAACTATAATTATTTTGCCAAAATTCTTTAAGTTCTAGCCTTTAGTTTTGTTATGTGTGATCACTTATTTTCGAGATTGCTGGTAAACCTATAATTGGCGACTGTGTAAGACCGAGACTTGTGATTATAGTACTTAAGAAAATGTATACAGTCACGTCTAAAAGTATGTATACACTTGGCTTTATTCAAAGGCGATTTTCTCCTTTATTTTTGAATGAAATTTTATGTTATTGCGAAAATAGTATTTTCGAACCCATAGGTTTATGTTAAGTGTCGTATTTCAACGTTGCATTCGTTATTTCACGAAAAAATCGCAATTGAAAATTGCCAAGTGTATACATACTTTTAGACGTGACTGTACATAGAAGCTGTTGGTGTACCTTAATAAATAAATACAGTGTGTTTGAATGCAATATTGTGTTTCAATACTTTAGCCACAGGTTGTCTGTATTAATAATAATACATTTATTTACTCAAACAGACAGATTGTAGTAGGTATGTATATGTAGTTATAGTAAAGATCTTATATGTTAGGTAGTCTACAATCGAGTGGGTGAAGCACTGTTCTCCTAACTAGGTTACAAAATAACCTGTCTTAAGGAGAAACAAATACTGGGAAAATAGGGACCTATTAGTTCAACCAGGTTTCAGACTAGCTAAAGTAGACTCATCTTTTATGGGGTACTGTTTAAAATGTTATAATAAAATACCTCCCCACATTCTTCAACTGAATGAGACAAAATTCAAGTCTTGTATTAAACGCACACTATGCAGGCAGGCATATTATAAGTTAGGGGATTACATCGCGGATAAAAATGCCTGGCTCAATGCTGGTCCTGCTCCACAACCACAACTAATTGATTAACACTTGAAAATACTGTTGGAGCTGCTGAAGATTGTAAGTCTATCTTTGCATTGTATAAATTCAATCTCCTAGTATTGTATAATTGCATAACACATGTGTGAGTACTATGTACACACTATAAAGCTACCATTTACTGGGTACGTCTTTCATTGACTTGAATGTGCTCTGGCGGCTGAAAGTATGTCATGCTCACTCAAATGTCTCGCTGATGGTGGCGCATGTGTTGGATCATTTAGCTCCCTTCAAAATGGTTGAGCTGAATGGTGCTGATGCATGCGTCATGTTCGTGAACGGGCGCCGTCAGTAGGGACTGGTCATCTCTTTGCTGCCATGGCTTATTTTAATTTATTATTTGAATTGTTGTTTTTTCTCATATTTTCATTATGGACGCTTTTAACGTTCTGCATCGTTCTCACATGTATAATTTTTAACATGAATGATGTAACCAAGACTTTGTAACCACATTATTTTGATTTAAAAGAGTTTCCATGGAGTTTCTTGCCCGTTCTTCTCCATAGGTACCTACGCTTTGGAATGGGCAACTAGCTTCATTTTTTCTGACTGACTGACTTCTTGACAATTCAAAAGTGCCTGTAAATGGTTTAATTGAAATAAATGCTTTGAGTTTGAGTTTGACTGTCGAAAATAATATTGTCGACATGATTTATTCACACTATATTTTTACATCATAACTAAAGGTCGTTAGAAACCTGAAAGTTTGACAACCAGTCTTACCAAGGGGTATCGTATTACCTAATAACTGGGTTGTGAAGATCAGATAGGCAGTCGCTCCATGTACAATACTGGTATTCAGTTGCATCCGGTTAGACTGGAAGCTGACCCTAACATAGTTGGGAAAAAGCTAGGCAGATGATGATGATGATGATGAGCCACCACCAGAGCAGTGGTGGCCCAGTGCTAATGGCCTCTACTTACGAGTCGTGGTCGTGGGTTCAAATATAGGCAGACGCTTTACTTTGTCATTACCAATTAACATCGTGAGGGAACCGGTAGGTCTTAGAATCAAATATTCGAAGATATATGATATCTACCAGCCCGCACTGGGCCCCAGGTATATTACAGTCCACTCCCTCTCGAAGAGAGGAGGCCAATGTCCCAGCAGTGGGGATATTAGAGGCTGATTTATGTTATGTAACTAGACCCGGTTGAACGAATAATATTTATTTATTTATATATACTTTATTGTACACCACAAAAATACATAACATGAAATAAACACATCAAACACTACAAAATATACAATGGGCGGCCTTATCGCTTTCTGCGATCTCTTCCAGGCAACCTTGGAATGGACAGTGATTTCCCTGGACATAAAAAATGGGGCTGTCGTTGGTGCAAATATTATGCATACAATAAAATAGATACACAGATAAATACATATCCAAAATTATAAATACTTATATATATACATACTAAATAATTATTGTAATAGTGTTTTAACAAAAACTACTACCTTTTCTTTATTATTTTCGTTATTTCAAACGTCTAAAAAAAACCGTTTTTTCATCTTGTGTCAGGAACCACAACACCCACCAAATCGAACATCATTGTCCCAAACAGTCACACTGATAGGTTTTTCCCTCGAAGATCTTGAACTATAACTAATAAAGATAAGTGTTCCCTATAGCAAGCACACACACACATCCCCACGAACACACACAAGCACACACATCGCCATCCAAACCTTCAAATCAAAAACAAATCTAAAACTACGAATCTAACTCTCCTTCCGATCGAATCGAGATGGGTTCCGAATTCGTAGTAGAGCAGAATAATAGGGTTGGCACACGCAGGATTACCCAAGTAGTTATTTTCGTGACCACATCGCATACTTTGTACTTAGAACGTAGGGTTATACTGCACCCTTATTACGTAACACACTATCAATCGGAATCTGAATCGATTTGAAGCAAATTGCTAATCCATTGCTTCATGAGTACGAAAAATTTGTCTGCTCAACACGTAAATCACGCAATAAACGTTGTTGAAATGAAACCGATTCCGATTAAAAACGTGTTACGCAATTGCCCCGCAGGTCTTTTACCCTTTCTGAGTCCTGGGAACTACATTTTGGCTGTTATGTCTGTTTTGCGTACAGAGAAAGTTAGTAAGTTGATTCAACAAAAATATTGCTAAAATGGTTTCTTGGATCAACCAAAAGTACCTATAACTTACAGCTCTAGTGACGGGGAAGACTGGGAATATTCATTCGTTCATTCATTTTAGCTGAAGTATGTCCACTGCTGGAGGATAGGCCTTTTTTTGGGTTGTTCCACTTCGCTCCAAAACCCATTGTTCTCATAATTTTAATTTTCATACATTGATTCCACTGCGCTCCAATAAATGTTGAGTAGAGTTAACAAAAAAATAAAATAAGCATGAAACATTATATTAAATATCATAAAAAAAAGAAAAAAATGCATATCAAATATGTTTTTTCAGTCACACAGAGCCATAAAGTGCGAAATGGCCTTGAGCATTTTTGACACACGAGATGAATACACGGTAAAAAAATACTACCGATATTTATATTTGTGTATAACAAACAACTTATGGTTTGCCTTTTATGCTGACTACATATTTTATTTTAGAGCGCAGTGGAGCAACCCCATTTTTTGTTCCGGGCTGGAAAATCCTCATGGATGTCCTCCACCCTGGGGTGGGCGGAGGGGTCTGTCAGACTCTTACTGACAAAAGCCACCCCGGTGTTCCCCTCCTACACTTGGACCGGGAATCATGGAAACTTGTAGGCTGGACATAGGCTTCTCCCAAGCGTCTCTACTTCAGCTGGTTCTGTGCATCCAGCAATTTTTAAGAAATATAAAAGTGGTATATTATTAGTTCCTGTAAAGTCCGCATATTCCACCGCATCATCGCTGAACATCAGATGCAAGTAAGTAATGAAACGCCAGCTTATTGAACATAAAAAGCAATGAACGAAGAATTAAGTGTTAATAAAGCCTTCACAGCATCTTTTTTCTTTCCCTATTAGTATATAATATTTACTTAGATCTCCCCTCTTTATGACGACTATTAAGAGGATATGAATATCAAAAAGCTCTGCCCACATTTAAGTGCTCATTATTCAAATATTTTCAGTAATGTTCAGCTCAAATTGGGGTATTTAACTGCCGGCCGAGTAACAAACTTCGGCCATAAAGATATCCAAAATGGGCGATTCAATCAAAAAAGTTAAAGGAATCGTAAAAATTTTAATACGATATTTTTGTAGCCAACGATTTTAATATAAGACTTTAAAACTGAAAAGGGCTTGATTACAAATGAATGCCACTGTCTCGAATTCGAATCAAGAGTTTTTTTTTTAAAGAAATGTTCTTAGAATCTGAATGGATTAGAATTTATTTCAAAAGTTTCATTGTGACGAAATAATTTGATACTTTTACTTTTTTATTCGGAGTAAGCCGATTTGAGCGGTCACAAATTAAGTTTTAACTTTACGAGATAAAGTAAGCATTGTGAATACGACTGTAATAAGAACTTTTCAAAGCGATATAATATTATATTATTACTTTTGTAAAATTTACCTCAGTGACTGTTCTTATTGTATAATTCTTACAACATTTTTTTATAATTTATCAATATTAGCAACAACCAACTCAGTCTATCGCAGTCCACTGCTGGACATAGGCCTCTCACAGCTGCGCCACAACACCCTGTCCTCCACCTTCCGCATCTAGAATATTTATTTATTACTTTTAAGAAGGCTTACAGACTAATTACAATTGATAGGTAACAACAACACATTATCAAGTTGCTAATAACAAGCCTCCACAGATATATCAACGTTAACACATTTATCACAGGTGTTGTTATCTAGCGCAGGAGTCAGGGCTTCACTTTGTACACATTATTTATGCCAATAAAGAATTTATTTACTTAATATTGCAGAATATTTATGAACAACTTTAGTGTGACAACCATAGACACGACCTCCATACAACCTCGATTAGGGAAGATGAATTACGATGAATCACCGACTAGGGTCGCCCCACATATCTATTATTATCAAACAACCATAGCTAATGGCTCTACCAACGCCATCTAGCGACACGCCGTATAACTTCAATAATCACCGATTAGCCACACACTCGTTACTCTAATGTAATTCAAAACTTGGATTCCCATGACGCGTAAATAAGGTAAAAATATTGGAAAATGTTGAAAGTAGGTCATGTTGGTTATAATGATGTATAATATGCAATGGGTTGAAAAACATCTGATTTTGTGGATGCGAAATAAACACCTGCGTCTCTGAGGCAAGAAGGATCAAAATAATGAAGGTAGGTACGAAAATGTTTGCTTATATTTTGTTGGTATTAACACCGGGTTTTTATCGGAGACTTTTTAAAGTGTGTGTATAAAGTTTTGGTTTAAAACGTAACATGATTTTTTAACGTATTATAAGCGGATTTTTCGTGGTTTTATCTATACTAATATTATAAAGAGGTAAAATTTGTAAGTTTGTAAGTTTGTATGTAATGGGTAATCTCTGGAACTCATAATCCAATTCTAACAATTTTTTAACTGGCAGAAAGCTACATTATTCCTGAGTGCTATAGGCTATAAATTGTTTCTATAGCATGTATATTAACCGAGCTATCACAACTTTTGTCTAGCAAGTCGGAAAAAAATACCACATAAAACAGAATTATTTGCGTGCGCTGCCTAAACAGTTGCTTAAAATTAAAAACAATGTATGGCTACCTGGTTCGTCTTCATTATTTCTACAAAAAAGTCCGCGATACCATATCTCTATCTTTTATATTTTATCTTTTATACTTCTTTTATTGCATTAAAAAATATTTTTTTCGGTATACTTACGTTTGGTTGAGCAACAAAATATTAATTCTTATGACAATAAATTATTTCAGTATCACAAGAACATCATACAGATAAGATTTGTCATTTACAGTATATCAATTGGTCATACAGTTTCGGAGATAATATAAAATTACTAAAACGCAAAATGCCCCTAGCATAACTTTCATTGTGCAGACGTTTTACCTATTTGCCCATAGATGGCGTTCTGCAATTACGTCATTTTTCTGAATCGCGGTGTTAAGACTTTCCGTGGATTGATGACCCTCTCGAATTTTTATGCCCACGTTGTCGTTAGTTGGATTGGAGTTCCATACGAACGACGATTCGATTATGAGCACGGAGATTATGAGGTATCTTCGAAAATATCGTAATTTCGTTGTACAGTTGTTTTCATTGTTTTGTATGTTCGTAGTTTCGTACTTCGTTCTATCGTAATAATCGATACGAGTTATTCGATATTACGATTGTTTTGTTTTGTAAAGGCGGACGGTGTTCGAGTCGCTCTCCCTTTGTTCGTAATTGTTTTCAAGTCTGTGCGTAGTTTGTCGAGAGCATGCCTAAAAGGAAATCTCAACTGTCCCGGCAGACATCACAGACAAGAGCCGCTCGAGTACGCCGTACGGAAGAATCTGCCCCTGAAAATGAGCAGCGCCTCTCGAGAAATAGAGAAAATATTTCGCAAGCACGCGCTAGAGAATCTAGCTCCGAGCGCTCACAGGGCCTCTCTAGCCAAAATGTGAGGACGTCGCGGGCCCGTGATCGAGAATCTAGCGCTGAACGTGCGCAGCGTCTATCTGAGTTAAGGCAGCATGTCTCTGAGACAAGGGATAGGGAGACTAGCGCTGAGCGCTCGCAGCGGCTCGCTAGGCAAAATGCCATAACATCACAGGCCCGCGCTCGAGAATCCAGCGATGAACGTGCACAGCGTCTATCTGTTTTAAGGCAGCATGTCTCTGAAACAAGAGATAGGGAGACTAGCGCTGAGCGCTCGCAGCGGCTCGCTAGGCAAAATGCCATAACATCGCAGGCCCGCGCTCGAGAATCCAGCGATGAACGTGCACAGCGTCTATCTGAGTTTCCAATAAAAACATCATTTGCCCTGACTATTAACAAGTCCCAGGGACAAACATTCTCTTTGGTTGGCTACGAAAAGAATGTTTTTCCCATGGGCAATTATATGTTCGTCTATCAAGAGTGGGATCATCCGAAAAGCAGATTATTCTGTTACCGGAAAATAAAACAACCTCAAACATTGTATATAGAGAAGCTTTAAATTAAATAGATACCTAACTTAAATAAATAAAATAAGTAAAAGGCGACCAAGGGTTAAGTTACCTTGAGCAGAAAAGAGAACTTAGGTAATCTTTGAAGTTACTGATCTGATTCCAAACAATATTTTACTAATAAAATTAAATACAGTAATATCAATCGAGTGTTATCTTATGTTAAAACAAAAAATTTTCCGCGGACGAAGTCGCGGGCAGAAGCTAGTTATTTTATAAAATTGGACTTTAGAGAAAAATGAAGATAAAATTATGGACATTAGGTAATCATCGAATCCGGCTCGGTAGGGTAGTTCTCGGGAAGCAAGACAATATTATCTTCTCGTTCCACATACCGCAGTGTCTGAAGACGCAAGTCTTAGACTAGTGCGTGTTGCCAGTGATGACATATGGTACTGAAACCTGGTAACTCACAATTGGCCTTATTAGAAGGCTAAAAGTCAGCCAAAGGACAATGGAGAGGGAGAGGCCTAAGTATGCTTAGAGTTTCCCTACGTGATCGAATCAGAAATGAAGAGATCCACAGGAGATGCAAGGTAACTGACATAGCCCGAAGAATTGCCAAACTTAAATAGCAGTGGGCAGGGCATATTGCTTGCAGAACAGATGGCTGATGGGGCTGAAAGGTTCTGAAGTGACAGGTCAGAACCGACGAAAATGGAGGTGCTTGGGGAAAGCATAATGTAGTTGTGGACGTCTTTCGGCTATAATAATAATGATAATGAACGAGCTGAGCCAATCCGAACCTTTTTCGTAGTAGGACAACAATTCTCGGTTCGGCCGTGTTTCGGATCGTTCCGATCATTCGTATGTGTCGCTTCGGAGTAGACACCCAGGTAATTCAAAACCATACGATGAGAGTTATTATCATAAACCATTTAAAAATATGACAACAACAATTTCAAAGTTTTAGATGCGTACAAAATATTCCTTTTACGTAAGCTACTTAGCGTCACACAGCCTGACGAACGCAAGAAGTCAGAACATTAAATTCGTAAGGTCTGAATGTCAAGATTCACCTTCTCAAAGTTTGTTTAGAACTCCAAACTCGACAGGACAATTAATTAAACAAGAAATCTTTTGAAGTGCGACACGTTGAGAATAGTTGAAGATTGAATTTGAATTTGCTTTACGCATTTAAAGAGGCTTCAAGGTATTCTTAGTACTGATTAAGCAGAATTTTAGGTTGTATAAAGCGGGCCTAAAGTATCTTTCTCTTAGTGTTAGTTTTGTCCTCTCTTAAGCTACCGTTTCCTACAAGAGTAGGTCCGTCATATTCACGACGTCATGAAAATCTGTAATTTCCACAAGTAATTAACATAAAGGTGTCTATATTTGGACAGCCTTAACCCTAAGTTTCTAGAAAAGCGGTGACCGCACATAACGGCCGCAGCGACCGTACATAACTGTCATGGAAATTATGACAGCGGTAAAGATTTCAATCGTAAGATACGCCCTGCCGCGTCAAAAGATCAGTAACGTTAGGTACGATTTACACCAACCAGCTCGCGTCGCGCCGCATCGGAACGGAGCCGTACGCATGCCGCGGCAGCCGAACGCGTCCGTCGGAGCCGTACCGCTACCGCGGCATGCGTTCGGCTGCCGTGATAGCCGTACGCGTGCCGCGGCAGCCGACAGCGTCCGCTGAAATCCGTACGCACTCCAAGCGCCCAGAAGTGCTGCTCACATTGCGCGGCCGACCGGCTCCGAACGGACCCGACGGCAGCCGATTGGATGCTGACGGCGCCGTTCGGAGCTGGTCGGGGCCGGTCAGCCGTCGCGACAGCCGAACGCATTCTGCGACACGTCGCGACGCGTCGCGGGATGCCGACGGAGGTAAATATGCGTAAGTTGCATGCAAATATGAACTGTAATTACTGTTGATACATTTCAATGTTCTTTACTGCATTGTAAAATGCCGCCCGGCCCGGCGCGATACAAGCCGGTTGGTGTGAATCGTACCTAATTCGCCGGTAAATTCCAGACGCTATGTGGGTGCTCTACTAGGAGACGGTGCCTAAAAAATGCTTTGTTTTTTTGGACAGCTGTTATTTTGTAACCGTTCACCGCTTTCTTAAAAACGTTTTTCTACGGATCAGTCAACGTCATTTGTTTTGGCGTCATTTCAAAGTGTTGGAGTAGAAGTTAGTTAACCAAGCCTTCCTAAATTATTTTCTCAGTATTTATTAATCTTATCAAACCAAAAACGTAAGTAATCGTCATTTTTCTAGGAAGCCTTAACGGTTTCAATCAGTTCATTCACAATATCTACAAACTTAAACTGAAACTCAAAGCATTTATTTCAATTAAAACAATTTACAGGCACTTTTGAATTGTCAAGGGGTGGGTCAGTCAGAAAGATGAAGCTAGTTGCTCATTCTAAAGCGTAGGTACCTAGGGAGAAGAGCGGGCAAGAAACTCCATGGACACTCTTTTAAATCAAAATAATATGGTTACAAAGTCTTGGTTACATCATTCATTTTAAAAATTATACATGTGATAACGATGCAGAATGTTAAAAGCGTCGATAATGAACAGATGAGAAAAAAAAAGCAATTCAAATATTAAATTAAAATAAGCCATGGCAACAAAGAGATGACCAGTCCCTACTGACGGCGCCCGTTCACGAACATGACGCATGTATTACAGGATATTAACTATCCAGAAACCTAATAGAATTTAAGCTTGAATAGATTTCAAGCATACAAATTCGCAATATCTTCTCGTCCCACATACCGCAGTGCCTCAAGACGAAAGTCTTTGACCAGTGCGTGTTGCCAGTGATGACATATGGCACTGAAACGTGGTCGCTCACAATGGGCCTTATTAGAAGGCTGAAAGTCACCCAAAGGGCAATGGAGAGGGCTATGCTTGGAGTTTCCCTTCGGGATCGAATCAGAAATGAAGAGATCCGCAGGAGAACCAAGGTAACCGACACAGCCCGAAGAATTGCCAAACATAAGTGGCAGTGGGCAGGGCATATTGCTCGCAGAACAGATGGCCGATGGGGCCGAAAGGTTCTGGAGTGGCGACCGCGTACCGGAAGGCCTCCCACAAGGTGGACTGACGACCTTGTGAAGGCCGCAGGAACTCGTTGGATGCGAGAAGCACAAAACCGGTCGAAGTGGAGGTGTTTGGGGGAGGCCTATGTTCAGCAGTGGACGTCTTTCGGCTGAAATGATGATGATGATGATGATACAAATTGGCTACCAACATAGGTTTCTAGTAATATCGATAAACTGGAAAAAAAGGCAATATAACTCGTTATGCGATACTCTTTTGGCATTACAAGATATAAATCAGATCAACGCTTATCCTAACGTTTTTGCGAACCGTACAGTTTCCGACCTTTTCAATTATATTAATAGCAATATACTGGAGGATCGCGACTTCTTTTATTGGGACAAAAAGTTCGTCGTGCGTACTCGAAACAAAAGACTGTATTCAGAACTTTGACGTCGATTGTGATATTTTGTTAGAGTGGAGGGTGGTTCTAAAGTGTGACCATCCACTTGTGTTGAAAGAACTTTGTTTATAATGAGGTAACTGAAAAAAAGTTTTTAAATTACTGTCAATCATACATAGATGAAATAATGATCATTAAAGAGGATCTTTTCCTTTATTTATGTCCAATGTCAATTTGGATTTAAATGCTAGTTTGCACATCGATGTTCCTGCCAGCCTGATTATAATCATCATCTGTCTAGCCTTTTCCCTACTGACTATGTTGGGGTCGGCCTCCAGTCTAACCGTATGCAGCTGAGTACCAGTATTTTACATGGAGCTTGCCTATCTGACCTCCACAATCCAGTTACTGGGTAATACAAAACCCCTTGGTAAAACTAGTTGTCAGACTTTCGGGCTTCTGACGACCCGTAACGATTGTCAAATATCCACGAATGACAGCCGGGACCAACGGCTTACCAAACTTTCCAAGGCACGGAGGGGTCTTAGTATGTAAAGATGGTCACCCATCCACTGACCAACCGCGGCAAGCGTAGCTTAACCTTATTACTTAGCCACAAGCCCCCATTCTGTATATAATATACAATAATAACAAACATTATCTTACCTATTAATAAAACAGCGTAGGTATATGTAAACATACAGATATCACCGCAACACTTGACCTATCGGGTAATCAATCAATTGATTCAACTGGAATTGAATATTCAATGAAGTTACAATCGCACATCTGTACAGATTTAATTGCTTCCCTGACCAATGGTTGGTCGACCCTTTGGTATAACTTTACTATCTATAAACTACGTTTGAGTAAATTAGGGGATGTACTGGAAAACGATTAGGTTAGATTGAATTAATTTGTGATCTTAGATAAAAAGTTTAGAGATTACTAAGGAAGGTCCATAGTGTTATTTATAATTACTGCGAAAGGCGCATTTAATTTTTATTAACACCAAGACTGGAAATCTATTAGGCAGTATGACCAGAAGTGCCGACAGAAGTGAAAACTTAAAAAATTACGTGTGTATTTTTTGAATCCATACTATTAATATTAATATATCTATACTATGTATACTAATATTATTTTAATTAATATTATAAATTCGAAAGTAACTCTGTCTGTCTGTATGTTACCTTTTCACGCCTAAACCACTGAACGGATTTCGATAAAATTTGGCAGAGAGATAGATTGCATCCCGGGGAAGGACATAGGATAGTTTTTTATCCCGATATAGCCACGTGTACGTGAAATTATAATCTGATTTGAACTGCAAACGGTTTTTCTATTGCGCAATAACCAACACTATACCCACAGTATTCGCCCACAGTAGTTAAAATATGGCTGATAATAACGAGACACATACCTTCTCCGTTATATATAAAATATAAGAAATATTTTTGAATAATTGTGACGGAGATCAGATTGTGAACGTTCTTAAAATAGCGAGAATTGCCTCTAAGATTTGTGGCAGTAGATCTACAGATCAGGCTTACAAAACGAGGGGGTAAAGATTGCTAATTCATTTTTTTTTTCAATGCATAGAAAAATAGACATGTTGTTGAATCAAGTAAATACAGCTGGAGAGTTTGCTGCGCCATTTCTTCCTTACAGCTAAAGCACTACGAAGTGGTGGGTATTTTGGGGGACTACATTATGTAATTTGAAATTCAAAAAGTTCTGATTCTCAGCCTACTTTGAATAAATGACTTTTTATTTACATTTTTTGTTTTAATCAAACCTTTCTCGGCAATATAAGGTACAGTCAGCCCACAAAACAACAAGAACACATCACAACGACACAATAACTCGTTTCATTGTCTACAATATAATAGTTGTTCCATAATACTATCAATGTATAGCTACAATGCTGTGCACACTATGGTGCTACAATTACATATTTTTGAGGAATGGGATGGATGGAGGAATGGGAAGGGCTTTGCAATGGGCAACTAGCTTCATCTTTCTGACCGACCCCTTGACAATTCAAAAGTGCCTGTAATTGGCAATATACTGGAGGATCGCGACTTCTTTTATTCGGACAAAAAGTTCGTCGTGCGTACTCGAAACAAAAGACTGTCTTCAGAACTATGACGTCGATTGTGATGGGCGTTTAATGTTTGAAATAATAAAGGGTTCGATTCTCGATTTATTTCCGTTGGATCCCGCTTTTGAATCCCATTTTAATATTTTTGGCGTTGGATCCCGCAAAACATTATTATGTATTTCCGTTGGATCCCGAATTTAAAAAATGCAAGATAATTACGTTTTATTGTCGTTGAGTCCTGAAAATTATTTCCGTTGGATCCCGAATGCTTAAAAAAATCTGAATGCGGGTACTTTCAACAACAAAATTGTTTATAATAAAATGAGGGGTTCACTAATGTTTCACCAAAACTCCACTGAAATTTTTAGTTTACAACCAACGTTTCGTATACTATTTATTTCACAAACAACTCATTTTCTATATAATCTAGTCGTTTCTGGCCTGGTGTAGGGGTCACAGTTTTAACCTAACCTAACCTAACATTGTTTTTTTTTTAATTTATTAACCTAATCTAACTAGTTCGGTTCCGGGTAACCCACTAAAAATAATCTCTTTTTAGTGTTTGATAAAGGTAAATCACTTTTCTTCTGAAATGTACACATGTTGTTATAATATGGGATTCAACGGAAATAGCAAACGGGATCCATCGTTAATACCTAAAAAATGGGATTCAAAAGTGGGATCCAACGAAAATAAACGCGATTCTCGGCTCGGGCAAAGTGTTATTGGGTTATTCCATTTGGAATTTCTCAGTAGCAGCCCGGAATCTAGATTTGTACCCGGTTAATGGCAACAGGCTCACTCCCTATTACATGGGACTTAAACATAATTGAGGAAATGTAGGTAGGTGCACCTCTGCCTAACTCTTCGGGGTTCACAGGCGTGATCATCATTTCAGCCGAAAAACGTCCACAGCTGGACATAGGCCTCCCCCAAGCACCTCCACTTCGACCGGTTCTGTGCTTCTCGCATCCAACGGGTTCCTGCGGCCTTCACAAGGTCGTCGGTCCACCTTGTGAGAGGCCTTCAAACGCTACGTCTTCCGGTACGCGGTCGCCACTCCAGAACCTTTCGGCCCCATCGGCCATCTGTTCTGCGAGCAATGTGCCCTGCCCACTGCCACATAAATTTGGCAATTCTTCGGGCTATGTCGGTAACAGGCGTGATATTTTATGTTAAAAACAGATCTGATTTATTTTGTTTCTCTTATATCAGCATAAAACTGACACCCTACACAATCTTTCAAAACGATATTGAACCGCAAACTATAATAAAATCGACTCAAAATCAGCAAGGAACGCTCTCGCATGGGTCGTTCGAGCAAATATTTATCGCATACATATTGGTTGTCACGCCAACACTTTGATCATAGTATACTAGGATCTTCGTAAGTTCATCGCCCTCTCATATTGACTGATTGAGGGATTATTGACTTTATTAAATACACAAGCTTGGCACAATATGATGGATTGTGCTTCTTGTCTCATGCAGCATGAAAAGCATAATAATAGGTCATGCCATGGTACAGGTATGATCCAATAAAAAAGGTAGTAGAGTGACTGTCTGTCTTCTTGGGATGCTTCGGACCTATCACACTAATATTATAAAGGCGAAAGTTTGTGAGTGAGTGTGTGTGTTTATATGTTTGTTACTTCTTCACGCTCAAACGGCTGGACCAATTTTGATAAAATGTTGTATGGAGCTAGCTGATACTCTGGATTAACATATAGGTTACTTTTTATCTCGATATTCCCAAGAGATCGACACTTATGCGGGTGAAACCACGGGTCGCAGCTAGTACGTCAATAAGACGCAAGAGCGAAAAAAAAATAACGGCGCGGGATAGCCTTTATTAGAAGTGGTCAGTAGCAGTTCGTCGAGGACGTTGTAAGGCAGCGGCTCCCGTGGCCTCATTTAGTTTGATATATTATGTAAATAGGCTGTAAAATGCTCAAGCAAAATGACACCACTTCACTCCATCTACATAATAATATTTCAAAAGCATCTACCATCTATAGCTTGATCGAACCTCTTCATTCGCACCTGCCTTTGATTTCTTATTTGACGAATATAAATGGATGTTGTCAGATTTGAACGGTGACTAGCCGAGCCATTTTTGTACTAATTGCTCGGGAGGAGACAGACGAGCCATCGTTAATATTATGTCTATTAATGTCAGGATTTGTAAAGACAAAGTTGTATCGGTTAATTTTCTTCAATGTTGTGTATCCAAAAGAGTAGAATCCTGCTATAGGCAGCTGTTCTCTACGTTTATGTTCGCATAACTCGTCAAAATGTAGGAAACTGCTGATTCTTTTTTCGCGATTTAAGGTTTGGTCCCATAGTAATAGTTGTTCATAATGATAAGTAGGTACAATGACCCTGTAAATAGCCAGGGATAAATACCCCTGTAGAGGTTATCCAATAATTATATTACCAGACATCCTGTATATAAAATTCAAAGTTCACTGACTGATATATCAACGCACAGCCTAAACCGCTGGTCCTAGAGACATGAAATTTGGAGGGTGTATTCTTTGCGAAGAGTAAGTATCCACTAAGAAAGGGTTTTCCGAAATTCCACCCCGAAGAGGGTGAAGGAGGGCGAAATTTCACGGGGACGAAGTCGCGGGCAGAAGCTAGTAATCTAATAAAATGTTGATTTTACGCAAAAGCTGACGAAATGTGGGTGTACTATACCCCTTTGCCTATCCCTTCTGGAAATATAGGCGTGAAGTTATGTTATGTTGATGTCGTTTTTGTATACTCTCATCTACTCGTACATTATAAAAAGGCACTTTCGCCAATGGTACTCATCCACCGCATTTATCCATCGCATTAATGTATTCTACAAAAGTTGTGACATAATAAAGAAATAAATAGCAATTTAATTTCATGCTAGATCCACTTTAGATTCAACAAATAGAACAGACATAAATTTTCATGAATTTCGCTTTTTACGTTCATCGTTCCTTTCTTGCGAGCATTTTTCTCTGAGAGTAAGACGTCTCAAGAATATTTGATACTACAAAAAAGAGCGCTTTAAAATCTTATTTCTGTTCCACCTCTCCATAAAAAGGCTCTGGGGGTGGGTTAGGTCCATTTCATTACCCATCCCGAACATAAACAAGCGCTATTTGGTACACTTTGCCCGGTTGTACCACTCGACGTCGTTTAGCCAATACATTTAGATGGTACGGTAAATAAACTTCACGCGAATCGAAAATCGTAGACGTGTCAGCGGCCAGGATCCTACCTATAAAGTAATGTGGACCCGAGACCTTAAACCCTTTGCTATTGAATTTTATTCAACATCTCTATGTAAGGAGCCGCTGCCTTATTTTTGCGATATGTAGGGGAATTAGGGACCGATGGCCGTAGGAGGGTTATTATTATTTATTTGGTTATCTTTGCGATATTCTAAGCGTTTGGGGTTAGTGGCGGAACAGTGCTTGATGTATGGGGGTATTATTAAGTTACGTAGGGCTCAATTAGAGATTTAAATCGCTGGCCTGTCTTACCTTAGAATACTAAATAAGCTTTTATGTTGAACATTATATAATACTAGCTGCGCCCTGCGGTTTCACCCGCATAAGTGTCGATCCCGTGGGAATATCGGGATACAAACTATCCTATGTCCTTCCCCGGGATGTAATCTATCTCTCCGCCAAATTTTATCGATATCCGTTTAGTGGTTTAGGCGTGAAAAGGTAACATACAGACAGACAGAGTTACTTTCGAATTTATAATAATATAGTATGGATTGTCGTCATCAACTCAGCCTATCACAATCCACTGCTGGACATAGGCCTCTCCCAGGCTGCACCTTCCGCATGCATGCCACCTTCTTAAAGTCGTCGATCTACCTAGCTGGGGGGAGCGTCTCATACTACGCTTGCCGATAGGCGATTACGATTTATAGTTGTCATGCTTTAAAGAATTCAACGTTATTAAGACTGTTTTAGACTGGTATCATTATTCTACGTGAAAAATTGAACAAAATACGCTCTCAATGAGCCTCCACTTGCTACAATAAAGCCGCAGAACCTCTTTGAAGAAATGAACCTGAATGAAAACCTCTTCGACAATAGATCAGCACGTGCGACTCCCAAAGTAAACACATGCCAAACGAATGTGCTATTAGATAAATTTCTGCGAACGTTTAAAACTGCCGAGGCAGCAAAAGGCTACAGAGATTTCAAGTGAGTCTGATTCGAGAGCGACTGTCACACAAGTGAATTTAAAAGTGAAATTCTACTCGTTTTATTACGAAAGGGGACGTTATCGGAAGAATTTGTTTGGATGGTAGATGTGGTGTCAGTACTCTAAGAGTTGGGTAAAAAAACGTGCAAATAGAATAGTAGCACCTAAGGTTATGAGAATAAAAAAATGAATTAGATTCTATTATTTTTGAAAGTTTTTCGAAATATTGAAAGGGCGCATCGTAAGTGCTCTAAAGGGAATAAAGTTAAATATTTTTTTATTGTTCCCCTTTGAGCGCCACGGTAAAATATTGATTAGTGCTCTAATGGGAATACCTTTGGTGCTCTAAAAAAAGGTGCTCTGAACATAGGTGCTCAAACGGGAATACTCCAATTTAACTAGTAACAAATCTTCGACGAAGTATGTACAAATTAATTTGCTCATTGCCTCAATTTATCTTTGGGACATCGCAGAGTACTCGTACATAGTTCTAAAAATAGACGACGTCTTAATCAAAAGGGCAGCTGAAATCATATCTGTGTGCATTATTTGTTTTTTTTTTATCTAAACAGATTTTTGAAACAGTACTTTTTAAATATTAGCAATGTACTCCATATAATTGGCCTTTATTTTAATTGTATTTAGAATGAAGAAGTTTATATTCAAGTTCTATTTAAAATGAGTCCAGATTTTGCCTGAAGCCAGATGATGGAAGGATCAAAGTGTGGAGACGCCCGGGAGAGAGGTACACTCAGTGCAACAATTTTAAATAAATACTAACATAAAAAAAATCTTTACTACTTTTTTATACTTGTATCGACATTTTTATTTTTAGCATCAGTTAGCTGCTATAATGGGCCTTATTGTAAAGCACGTAGAAAGGCCCCTCTTTTCTCAAACTAACAAGTCCTCGCACCTTTAAAACCTAAACCCACGAGTAGGTAAGCGACAACTTGAAAGGTGTAACTTTTATAATTCAAAGTTAAATGAAAGTTTGAATAATGGTGGAGGCCTACCCTACTTTGGAGCACTTCAAACTTGGGCCAGTAGTAGGTTGCTACGAAAATTGACGACATTTTAAAATGGCGATTGTTAAGGGACCGTTTATTTAAATCCTTTTTTGAAGAGATTGTGCGTGCTTACGTTACTTTTTGCTGAAGTAGAATGTCTTAGCGTGATCCTCCGTTATGTCGAAAATACTGAACAATTAATTTTGAAATAAATATATGGTAAAGTTGAGGATTAATGCTAAGTCCTATGCTAGACGAAAACACAATTCCATAAAATTTTCTCTATAGAAAAAAAAATCCAAAGTTACCTCTAACTCGAACAATAAACCGCTGGTATTCAAAAAATACTTCAAATTAGATCATGAAACTTTGCATACTAACTGAACTTACTTTATAGCAGGTCTTATGTTATTTTTTTTTATAATTACCATTATTTTCACTGTAAAAAGCAAATACCTAAACTATTGGCGCTGAATGCCACCCAGCACCGCACTCTGTCTCGCTCTCACTCAGTCCGTGAGCAGTATCGTATGAGCGAGATAAAAAATGAATTTTAGCTGAGGTAGTATGGGCTCTTAAATATAGATGTATGACCTCCTTGTACAATTGTAAACTACATGTGAACTTTTGATGTTTTGCTTTGAGACGTGACGATCTGATAACGTTTGCAGGGCAACATGGCCTGAGATTGCACAAAACAGGAAGGTTTGGAGGGAAAATGGGAGATCTTTGCCCGGCAGTGGTACAAATAGCGAAAAAAAGTGCTTCCCCTTTTTATTAACCGACTTCAAAAAAAGGAGGAGGTTATCAATTCGACTGTATTTTTTTTTTTTTTTTTTATGTTTGTTACCTCATAACTTGCGACTGGGTGAACCGATTTTCATGATTCTTTTTTTATTTGAAAGCTGGTGCTTCCCGTGTGGTCTCATTGTCACCAAGTTAGGATCTGATGATGGGATTTTAGAGAAATCGAGGGCAACCATCAAATTTTATAGGCTCACTTATTGTTTTTCGCATATTTTATGAAGTATCTTGTGTATTTGCGTATGGTTGTCACCATCTCAGGTAGTTGGGCTGATGATGGAAGGTACAACTCCTTAACAGTAAGAAGTTACTCGAACAGGCAAGGACTGTTTTAGTAAATTGTTTTGATATTTGATAGGGCATTTGCCACATTTGGTCTCATGATCATTAAGTCATGACCTGATGCTGCAGTCAGGATAGTCTGCAGAGTACCTAACTCCTCGACAACTAACAGCAGATATATAGTGTTTAGGCTCATTGAAAAGGGCTCGATGTGTGGATAAACGTACTGTTAATGAGGAACACCGAAGTACATAAAGACCTGATGCTGAAGCCAGAAGCATCAGAAAAAGTACCAACCTTGAAATTACAGCACCGTAATCGTGTTTGGGTTCATTTTAAACAGGACTACATTTTAAGTTCAATGCAATGTTGACATAAGTCTGGCCTGATGCTGCAGCCAGGATTATCAGCATCTAGTCTAAAAACATCAGGTCAGGATTTGATGATTGGATCCTGGAGAAATCGAAGGAACTCTTTAAATATTATAGGCACACCTATAGCGATTTGGGTATTCTTTATAGTAACTCGTGCATTTGCTCTCGGAAAGCACTATTTAGTGATGTTGAACTGATGATGAAGACCACAGATGGCCACCGGAACTACTCAATAATATCTAAGTATTTCACGGGTTGCGATTCGATTACTTTAATATGGTTGCTAAGCAATTTATGCTCGTCACAATGTGAATGGTGATATGGAGCTGATGGTGGACCTGGAGAACTCCTCAACAATTAACTTCCCTGCATCGGGAAAAGCAATATTTTGTTTGTAAAAGGAGATGATCACTAGGCTATTGTAGCTTAGATAAATTATAAGCAGACAAACTAAAAAGCGTGAAATAAAAACTATTTAAGAAAAAAAAAACCGACTTCCAAAAAAACACTAGAAAGTGAAAAATAACTTTAATTTCGGAAGTCGGTGGCAAAAAACTAAAATGCAGATCCAAAGACACCGACTTCCGAAATTAAAGTTATTTTTCACTTTGTAGTGTTTTTTGGAAGTCGGTTTTTTTTTTCTTAAAAAGTTTTTTTTCAGTTTACTTATACATGTATTTCACAAAGAGTAAGGCAGATGTTAAGTTTAGTTAATTTAACCCACATTTTGTTTAAGCTAAAAGTTCCATGTACCGCGGGGTAATTGCGTAACACACTATCAGTAGGAATGCTTTAATTTTGACAGTTGAACAACATTCATTGCGTTATTTACATTATTGAGCACACAATTTTTTCAAACAAATGAAGCAATGGATTAGCTGTAACTTTCAAAATCATTCCGATTGTAATTAAGGTGCAGGATATATTACACATGTTCTACACAACATCCTAGTAAAACATCAAACAGCAATTTCAACGAAATTAGAGCGGTCATCATTTCTGAATAAGAATGGGGTACACCCGCCAGCCTGCCTAACACAATATTTTGTTAAATATGAGAACAGTAGTAATTCTCGCGTTAGAATGTAGAGGTCCTTCGTGTTAGATTTAAGAAAAACATGTTCCGACCGTTTCTAATGTTATTCAAACGTTTCACTAATTTGAACTGGCTTTTGGCTACTACCACTTTATTTACCTGACACACATTTACTTTTGAATAATGAAAAGTATTATTATAGTATTGATATTCAGTCTATGTGATTTATTTAGAAGGATGAAAATATATACACTGAATAAATTTCTATAATAAATAAACAAACTATTAAAATAAAAATATACATAATATCCTAACTTAACTAAAACTATTAAAAAACTAGAATATGGTGCTCAAAAATTCCTCCGGATAACTGTCGACTGGCAATGCACCCAAGAGACTGGCGGTATTGCCACGTTGTATGGCAATACTTAGGCCCGGTATCCACCAAAGCGGAGAGGAGAGGAGACGAGAGATGTGTTTTGAATATCCAATCAGATTTTGTTATTCCCACATCTCCTCTCCGCTTAGCTTCGGTGGAAATGGTTCAAGCGGAGAAGAGAGGAGATGTCTCATTTTTCTATAGAATTTTGTGCCGCGAGCGAGCAAGCGGTGCGGCAAAGCGGAGATGTGTGTAGTCGGGCGGTCGGACGTGTGACGGCGCCTGCGCTCGCGCGCCCCGTTCCTCGCTGTCTTCTCGCCGCGCCTCGCACACCCAAAAGAGTAATTCCCATCACACATCTCCACGACGCGCAGCTCATATCTCCTCTCCGCTTCGCATCTCCTCTCCGCTTTGTTGGAAATAACCTGCCATCTTCACAGCACATCTCTTCTCGTCTCCTCTCCTCTCCGCTTTGGTGGATACCGGGCCTTAGCCACTGGCCAAGTTAAAAGACAAATAATCAGTTGTTTTGATTTAAACTTGAATAATCATTCATTCAGAGCATTCTGTAAAAAGCTCACCTTGAAAACTTAGGCAAAGTGAGCTGTCAATAATGTCAATCCATAACTTCAGGTGCAATGACAGCTCATGTCAAGCTTACTTCATCTAAGTTTAAGTGATATTTTAACAGAATAGATCGACTGAAGTTACATTTATCACTTACATAATTATACAATTTTTAACATAATATTAGTGACTGATGAGGAAATGATATTATTATGGTGACTGACCATTTTAGTAGCTCTTCCCAAATCAAAATGTTTTCAAATACTCTCTTAGGAACAAAATACATGTCATCACTATCGAAATATAAATTTTCCACGAAGATATTAAATATTAAAGATAGGTACCTCTTTATGTCTATGTCAGGCGTCAATATAACCTCTCGCACATAATATATTATGTTCAGTTTTAAATATTCAACAATGGAGAATACTCTCTTTATTTCTATTTTGATACGAAACCCGAGCGCCATTGTCATTCGCTCCATCTAATGACTGTTATTTCAAAATTATGAAAAAGTTTTTTTTGTTGCTCTTTTTAATTAAAAGGCGATAGGTGCTTGCTTTCGAGGGCTCATCGTCATCTGCCTAGCCTTTTTTTTGGGGTCGGTTTCAAGGGCTATCAATAAGATAATTATAACTCGTAAATTTTTATTTGAATTGTCTTTTTTGGGTAATTTGAAACACGTGAATAAAAAATATCTTGGCAGCAATTTCAGTTGTCTACGTACAAAAATATTTGGCTTAGGCCCTGCGCAGACGGCACACTTTTTGTGCGATCGAGTCTGCGGCGCACAAAAAGTCTGCATGGCGCGCAAAAAGTCGGTCGCGGATTTTTCACAGACTCAACGCACACGACGCACATCTTTGATTATTTTGTCGGCAGAGCTGTAGGGACGTAGACGCTATGGAAATCGTGCAGAGATCGCGAAGTATTATTTTGTACATGAAGTACAGAAAAAGAAGAAGAAATAGAGAATTTTGGGTACATCCTATACTTTCGGAAAGATTACTGAAGGGACAGTTCCATACTAAACATTCAATTCTGAAACAACATCCGGCTTTTTTCAAATTTTATAAAATGTCTGTTACTACATTTGATGAGTTGCTATTTATTTTGAGACCTGCTTTGACTCATTCAGAAAGAAGAAGTATCATAAATTGCTGGTCTGTTTTGTATTTCTTGAATTAACACAGTTACATCGACCTCTGGCGCCATGATATAGATTTACGTCCACCCCTAGCAAATGCAGATTGCCGACTAAAGTGTGCGCCGTCTGCGTTAGCGCGCGTTGAAGCAAACGTTCAATTTTTTTCACACACATTTTGTGCGGAGCGGCGCGCCGCGGCGCGGTGCGGTCTGCCCGAATTACACGGATTTTTTGTGCGCCGGACTTTTTGCGCGTCGTGTGCGTTACTGCATATAATTGCATAGGTTATAATGGTGGCGATGGAATAAAACCAACGATGGATGACTTATAGGAGTTTATTCTCTTTACTTCAACACTTTACAGACTTTAGCAAACAAAGTTAGACTTAGGTTAGACCTATTAGTGGACCTAGGGATGGACTGCGGGGCTATCCTATCCCTTCACCTCCTAGCTAGGCTATTCCTGAGGGCGACGGGGCCTCCGCTCAGGGCAAGCTTATGACAACAGTGGTGACTGCGGGGCTATCGACCACTGTGCCGTCTAAGTATCGAGTCACTAGTTCCTCGGTGGTGCGGTCTTATATAGGCGGTTTAACAGATGACAGTGTGCGTCTTCACCATCTCCTGCTTGTATGTGGTTGTAACCTTCGTTGACGTCACGGACACTTCTCACGTTGAATGCTAGATGTCGCTAGTAGTCTGTTGGTACTGTTGATGTTATCGTCTTATTGATGAATGTTGTTGTGTAAGTTGCGATCTACTCGGGTGGCGTAATGTTGTGCACAGAATCCGGTAGATGGCGTAAGGCGTCGTGTTATATTCTCCCCCTCTGGTACTCTATGGTCGTCCCGACTGAGTACCAGCACCAGTTTGTTTCCGCGGCCTTCCTCTTCGGCGTATCGGATAAGTTGGTTTGGATATCACGTTGTCTCTCTTTTCAAACTTCGTTATTGCTGACGTATGATACTTTCCAATAGGTTTGTCTGGAGTTTCTGAGTGAGCAATTTCATAAGTAGAGGTTCCATGTTTCTTTAATATAACATACGGTCCATCTCGTCGAGGAGCAAATTTTGAAGTAAACTGTTTATCGATGTTGCTAATAGGATGAGATTCTATCAAGACCAAGTCTCCCACTTCGTAGTTTGGATCAGGTCTTCTCTTGCTATTTGCTCTTTGGCGAGTCGTTTCTTTGTTACACTCTATATTTTCTTTTGCTAGTTCCAAGTCTTGGGCTAGTTGTTTTAACTTTGGGGTGATTTCTGCGACAAAGTTTTCTTGTTCTGGCATGTAAAGATATAGGACACCTTTATGGACTAGGTACCCTTTCTTAATGTATTCTACATAACTTGGTATTTCTTTTCCTTCTTCTAATATTTTTATGATACTTTGAAGGGTGTCATCTTTCATTTGTTCATCTCTTAACTGTTTTTCATTATATTTAGGTAGATCTAACTCTGTGCTGCATATTATGCATATTCCATCATGCTGCTCACACGGTGGTCGAGACAATGTATCAGCTACTACATTAGTTCGTCCTGGAGTATATTGGATTTTGAACTCGTATGGTTGCAGCTGTAGAGCCCATCGTGCTAAGCGACCAGTAGGTGTTTTAAGAGTCATTAACCATTTCAACGGTTGATGATCTGTAATAGCTATGAACTTTGTTCCTTCTATATAGCCACGAAATTTTGCAATTGCCCATACTATGGCTAGTGCTTCCTTTTCTGTGACACTGTAATTGCGTTCAGCTTGTGTTAAGAGTCTACTTGCGTATTCCACAGGGTGCTCATTGTCCCCCTCCCCCTGCACTAAAGCTGCGCCAATGGCATACTGACTGGCATCAGTCTTGATAGCAAAGGGTAAATCGTCACTTGCCTGTTTTAACACTGGTGACGTAGTCAAGGCATTTTTTAATTTCATAAATGCTTCTTGTTGCTCTCGTTCCCACTTCCAGCTTATTTTCTTCTTCGTTAGGTTAGTAAGTGGTCTAGCAATATCCGCAAAATTATGAATAAATCTCCGATACCATGACGCGGTTTGTAAAAACGATATTAATTGTTTTAAGTTTTTAGGCGCCTGACGGTTTGCAATAGCAGAGATTTTCTCTGGGTCGGTTTTGATACCGTCAGAAACTATAAATATAAAATAAAAATAATATAAGGTGGCCCAGGTATTTAATTTCTGAACACATAAAGGAGAAGGGAAAGACTCCATAGTTTCCTGGGCCCAGGTGTTAACTCAATCAAACTAGCTTTATTTGAAAGTGGATATAATAACAAGGCCTCACTGAAAATTTGGTGAAATTTGGCTATCTAGGAATCAAGTTATATGAAATATAAGTACTTAGTAAAAGTGAGGTTACATTATAACATTGTAGTTTTTTGATGTTATTAGCGAAATATTTTTGAATGGTTTTGGTTGTATAATGGTTTTACGCATGGAGTGCAAGTAGAGAGCCTTCCTTTGCGACGTGTTGAAGATCCTGAAATGGATTGAGAACGGAAAATACGTGCGCACTCACAACGAAAGAAAACGAACGAGTGCCGGTCACAGAGTACTTTTTGATAGGTGCCGGTTTTTTTCTACCTGTCATCTGTCAGTCGGTGCACAGATTACTTTAGACTATACTGAGTGAACAGTGTTGCTAACAGAAGAAAAATTAATGGAACTCAATTCGCTTTGAATCGATTCCACGAAAAGATTTATAAGCATTTGTCACTCGATGTTCATACATATTCTGAGATTTTACCGATTTATTCACTATCGATTACTTAGAATTCAGGCATGTACTTTATCGATTATTTAGTTTCACAACTTAATTTAATTTTTCTCGCTTCCTAGATAGAAACATGGTACTGCATTTTGTGATTTCCTTTAGAAAAATATACCGGTTTTTTTAATACCCATTTCAACTAGTTAACTGCTGGGCCCAGGATTTCCCCTCTCCTTTACATTTCTTTCTGTTGGCTCGAAGCTTGTATTCTCTAAGTTTAATAAATACTTCTCTTAAGTCTTTTACATGTTGACTGAAAGTACTAGATCTTATAATTAGATCATCTAAATAACTTAATACACACTTCGCGTGCAATCCTTGTATGAATTTGTCCATTAATCTTTGGAACGTAGCAGGCGCGTTTCGAAGACCGAACGGCATTCGCTTGAAACGGAACGTTCCAAATGGTGATACAAAGCTTGTTTTATCGTAATCATCTGGATGTACCATTATTTGCCAGTAACTGGACTGTAAATCAATTGTTGACATGTATGGCATCGCTTTTGCCTGATGTAATAAGTCGTCAATACGAGGCAACGGATATCTGTCTGGTTTAGTTATCTCGTTGAGCCTTCGATAATCTACGCAAACTCGAACATCGTTTTCTCCTTTTGGAACTAGAATTACAGGTGCTGACCATGGGGAATCGCATTCCTCGATAACGTCATCATTTATCATATCATCCAGCTTTTCTCTTAATTGCTTTTGCCTTGTTGGTGACAACCTATAGGGCTTAACACTAATAGGAGGATGATTGCCTGTGTCGATTCTATGTTGTGTAAATGGAGTTGGTTCCGTGTTTTTCTCAAAGATGTCGCTGTGCTCAATTAACAATTCATTGAACATCTTTTGCTCATTGTTTGTAAGTAATGTTCCTTCATCGGGTTTTAAATGAAGATCAACAGAATACAAAGAAGTTGGGTTTATTGGTAAGTAAACAATACGTGGATCAATACAAGATTTGCTGTCAGCGGGTTCCCGTGGACGTGTAGGACCTGGTGGCGTGTCGATTTTATGTAATGTCCATTTTGGTCGTTTGTTCACTGGTGGACTTTCTTGTACGTCGGATGCTGTCGGTGTAATGGGTAATGGTGACAACATGTCCAGCTCATTAGCCCAATGGATGAACTCTGACACTGCCTTAATTTCCACTGGCTCCTGTCTCACTTCAAATGTCATACGCTTAACTGCCTTCATTGGTATGGCGTCATTGTTCAGTTGGATGAAGTCGTAAATTGTTTCTGGTTCGTCAATAAAGTTCCAACAACGTTGCGGTGCATTAAGCATCATTCCTGCCTGTTCTAGGAATTCGATACCTAGCAACGTACGGTTGTCAACAGCTTCTGGTATGACTGACAATGTTATTGGTAATGTGCGTTTTCCAATACGTATGTCAGTTGTCGTTGTCAACAAGTTTGACTTTTTCACCGTTCCATCTGCCAATTTGATGTCGGTTATTTGCTGGTCAAACTGTGTTCCTTTACGTAACAACGTCTTGTATAGTTGCATACTTGCAATACTGCGACGGGCAGCAGTATCTATGTATACATAGCCTTCTTCCCCTTTTATATTTATTTATTTATTTATTTATTTATTTATTTATTTATTTATTTATTTGCTCTCATGTACATCACACATTTTACAAAATAATTACTGTCGGTTTTTGTACATGAACCCTGTCAGGGCGCTGCAAAATAATGTTGGTTTGCTGCTGAGTTTGTGGTCATAATAACATAAATGGAGTACCTAATTAACATAAATTGAGTCAACAAATTACAATTCAAATAAGTACAAATAATCTCAGAAATAGTAGTCTAGATGTCGTTAAGATGTCCAATAAACAGTAATAAACAAAATACAATAACACAGATAGTCATATTTACGTCAGATGATATTAATTTAGCAGGTAGGTATTAAAAATATAATAATAATAGGTAACAGTTACAATCAAGTCATGTCAATTCATTGTTAGTAGTGTAATTAAATTATGTTATGTGATATGTAATTTTACAATAGGTACAAAATAAAATAAAATCTGGATGTCACTGTAATATACAATATTTATGTCTTCGTTCAGACCGTATCTAAACAAATAAATAAATAGAATTACAAATGAAGTACCTACAAGCGACATAGCTCTATACAGTTTTATCCGTCATGAATTGGTCTACTGTGTAATAACATTTTTCTATTAAAAGTGATCTCAGTTTGCTATAGAATGATTTTGTATTCTCGTCATCTTTTACATAATTTGGTAATTTATTATAAATTGTTGCGATTCTATAATTGGGGCTACTTTTCATTATTTTTAATTTTGGTGTCGGTGTAATCAACTTGTTTTTGTTTCTTCGGTTATAGTTTTGGTTTGCTTCTATGTTTGATCTAAAGTAATCCCTGTGCTTTTGCACGAACGTAGCTACTTGCAATATGTATAGAGAGGGTAGTGTTAGTATTTTATTTTTTATAAAATGTGGTTTACAGCTTTCCCATGGCTTAATGTTCATAAGGATGCGTATACATTTCTTTTGCATGATGAAGATGTCATAGAAGTCCGTACTTTCACCCCACAACACCAGGCCATAGTTAAACCACGCATAAGCATATGCATAGTATGTTGAGAGCGCGGTCTCATAGTTTGTGTAGCTTTTTAATTTGCTTAATGCGTATGTAAATTTCGATAATTTAGTCTTAAGATTTTCAATATGTTTTTTCCATGTTAAATTATTGTCCAACGTTATACCGAGCAGGTTTAGATCATTTGTTTCTGGGATATTTAATTTGTTACTAAGGTTATTTATGTTTAGCGGCTTTCGTTGGTATGTCCTAAATTGTAGTAGATTACTTTTGTTTGCATTTATTTGTAGATTGTGCTTCTCTAACCACGATTTAACTGTTTTATAAGTATTCTCTATGTTTGTCAAAGATTCGGTGTTCTCAGTGCTTCTAAACACTAGCGATATGTCGTCTGCGAATAGAACGCACTTCGAGTCAATTGTTTTAGGTAGGTCGTTTATGTATATAATGAATAATATACACCCTATCACGCTGCCTTGGGGAATGGAGTGGTTAATAATCTTTGTCCGTGATTTTACAATTTGCATTTCTTCCGCTTCTTTGTTGTAGTACTCTATTTCAACGTATTGTTTTCTGTTTTTTAGGTATGATTTTAGCCATTTATAGGCGGTACCCCTAATTCCTATGCCATATAATTTTTGTAATAAAATGTCGTGGGAAACCCTATCATATGCTTTAGTCATGTCTAGGAACATACCTATGGCATACTGTTTGTCATTAATGTAGTTATATATTTCTTGAACGTAATTATATACCGCGAGTGTGGTCGATCTTTCCTGTCTAAAGCCAAACTGATTTATATCCAAGAGATTGAATTTTTCTAAAAAGTTGTTGATTCTAGTGGACATTGCTTTTTCGAATATTTTTGATATAACTGGTAGAAGGGCTATTGGTCGGTAGGAACAGGGATATAGCGGCTTGCCGCCTCTTTTAAATATTGGCCGTAGTTTAGCTTCTTTTAATTTATCCGGAAATATACCTTCGTCAAAGGATTTATTTATTAGCTGGGTTATAGGTGGTGTCAATTCATTAATACATTCTTTAATTAGGAACGATGGTATTTCATCGACTCCGGCACTGCGCTTATTTTTCATTTTGCGTATTATATTATATATTTCACGCTCCGTAGCGGGTTGAAGAAATAGGGAATTTATTGATGGTGTAAGAACTGGGCATGTATTCGACGTTTTGTTGGGTAGCGGTTCGCCGACAGAAGCAAAGAAGTCGTTAAAGATATTAGCAACCGTTGTTGGTGTACTTGTGGTTTGGTTATCACCATAACGCAAAGTAACATTTTTAGTACGGCACTTGGTATCTGGTTTAAGATTATTTTTAATTATGTTCCACATGGTTTTAGAGGCATTCTGTGACCGCTTCATTTCCTTAATATGATTAAATCTCTTTGATAATTTTACACACTTCTTCAAGACTTTTTCATACGCTTTATAATGTGTTTTTAAAAGTTCGTTACTAGTCTTTTCTACAAAAATTTTTAGCAATCTTTTGTGCTCACAAGATTTTTTTACACCTACAGTTAAGTAAGGTTTCCGTTTGTTAAGTTTGATTTTTACGCGCTTTTTAGGTATAGTTTTATTTAATAAAGTTTGCATCTTGTTATCAAATTCTGTGTAAATTTCGTTAATGTTTTTATCCCCGCATAGTGTTTCGTTCCAATCCGTTTGGCTAAGCTGAAGTTTAAACTGTGATATTGATTTTTCATTAAATAGTCTTTTCATTACGAAGTAAGTAGAAATATGTTGCTCGATCCCCGGTGATTGTTGCGAATAGTTTAAGCTTTTGTGGTCAGAGATACCAGTATCGTCAATTGTTAATTTGTATTGTCTTTGATTGGTGAATATTAAGTCTATGCAGGATGACGTAGTTAGCGTCTGTCTAGTTGGTTCGTTTACAATTTGGTTTAAGTTGTGTTCCAACATTATGTTTTGTAGCCGTTGGTAGTTTTTGTTTTTTGATGATACGTCAATATTAAAATCGCCAGTCAAAATTATATGGGTTTTATGAGTTTTTGGTTGTATTATTTTTAATATTTCTCTAATAACAGCAAAAAAAGTTTCAATGTCGCGATCCGGTCTGTAAATATTAATAATAATTGTGTTTTGTGATATGATTTCTGCAGCGCAACATTCAATTACACATTCTATTGATAAGTTAGTACAGTCTTCTAGGTGCACGTATTCTATGCCGTTACGTAACAGGATAGCCACTCCTCCTCCGCGATGCTCACGTCGGTGGTAGGCAGAAGCAAATGTGTACCCGTTTATGGTGATGGTATCCTTTTGGTTTTCACGTATCCATGTTTCTGTCAGACATATTGATTGGTAACTTTCCTGTTCTATAAAATCTTCGAGTATGTGTATTTTATTCTTTATACTTTGGATGTTTTGGATCAGTACCTTAAAGACGAAAGGGATCAGGTCTAGTTTGGTTAATAGTGGATGATAATAGGGTGTGTTCTGTTATGTTTGGGTCATCATAATTCTGCGTTGGTGTTTTTTTTGCGTTATAGTTATATGTAGTATTAGTATTACCTCCTTGTTGTATTATAGACCGTTCTTCTCTCTGTTTTCTTCTTCTCTGTAATGATTCTTTATCAAGGAATCCAGATACACATAAACCTAAACTTTTTAAATATCCCGCGTTTTCTAGAATATATTTAGTCATCTTTTTACTAATTAGTTCCACCCGTAGTGGCCGTCTTAGTCCGTTTCGCCCTATCCGATAAAGCTCTTCGATATAGCCAGTGAGGTCGACATTCAATGTATCTTGAAACGCATATATTACCCTACCTTCGAGGTCCCTTTCTGTTTCTTTAAAATATTCGTTCAAGCCGTGGATAACAAATATTTTAGAGGTATCATTAGAATTTGTGGAATTGTCGTTCACGTTCAGATGCATGTTTTTATTCTGCAGCTCGGCTATTTCTTTTTGAAGTTTAACGTTTTCGATTTCAAGTTTTTGTATTGTGTTATTTATATGAATAATATTGGTATTCATTGTCGCTTGTTCAAGTGAAAATTGTTCGTTTTTCTGGCTTATTTCTTGTTGCAGTTTTTGAACAGCGGTAGTGATTTCGGATTGAATTGTACTTTTGATTTTTGACAAAATAGATTGCTGTTGTAATTCTAATTTACTATCTAATAGTTGACTAATTTTTTCTAATGTAATCTGCTCTGACTGTAATATGATGGGTGATATGATTGTAGCAGTGTCTGTATTTGTTGGTGGTGTGTCATACTTTCCTGTATCTCCCAGTATACTTTGGTCATCTTGTATTTGGTCGCCAATGGATATTATTGTGTCGTCAAGTTTCGGTGGAGATTGTCTCCTAACAGGTGTGTCGTCATTTCTAACCTGCTTCGTGGTAGGTTTACACGAGGGGCAGCGCCATATTTTAAGTAATTTACTTTTATTTTCTACAAAATACGATGAGGTCATGTTGATGCATCGGTAGTGGTAAAGTTCTTGACAAGTATTACATCTTAGCAATTCTCCTCGAGCTATTGGATGTTTACATCCAGCACAATTCATTTTGTGGGTGTAATTGAAAAATGTCAGCTATGTTTGCTTGGTGACTCACCTCAGCGGGCTCTGTGCGAGTTGTCGTAGGTCAGGGACACAGTTCGTTATGTTAGTTTTTAAAATGTTTTCACTTATAACTTTTTGTTGGTTCGATGTACCACTTTGCACCCTTCACCACCAGTTAGGTCACTCAAATGTCTGCACTTTGATATATAGAACAACAGTAATTAGTAACTTTGAACCTACTTTTTTCATTAAAAATCTAGGAGCAAATCGTAACACGTCTTCGTAACTCAACAGCACGTTCCGTTTTCGTTTACCTTTATTGTCGGTATTTTGGCTTGTATTTTTAAAGTATTTTGCACTGTACAAAATGCAACGGGCTTTGGTGGCGTTTCCTTTGTTTTACAGGTATTGCAGCTGCTCCTGTAAACACCAGGTGCTCCACATCCATAACACGTAATGACTGGCTTCTTTTCAGCTTGAGAAACTGCCGTTTCCTTTTCTTCTGCCAACCTTTTGCGACATACATCAAATAGATGACCTTTCTTGCCACAAAAAGAACATCTTTTGAGCGGCTTCCGTTCCGGTTGTGTTGATGTCGTTACCTCACCAGCTTCCTTGATCAGACTCTCAATATGACGACCACGTTCCAGGAGTTCTGCAAATGTCTTCACATCCGTGCGAGCAATCTCCTTTTTGTAGGTTATGTTGAGTAGTCCGTAAACATAGTCTAAATGTTCCTCTTCCTTATTTCTTTTTGCAGGTAATTGTGCGAGTAAGGCACGTTTTTCACACACAAACGCGTCAATTGTTTCTGTGGTTTGTTTCTTTGAATATATTTCCAAATAAATTTCGTGTGGCTGCATTTTCGGCGCAAAAGCAGACTTAATGGCGTCGAGAGCTTGTGTCCACTTTTTAATGTCGCCTTTCACACCATTCCACCACGTAGCAGCAGTACCAGACAATAACAAAGTGAAACCTTCCAAGGCGTCTTCGTCACTGATTTTCTCAATCTTTTTGTAGACTGAGATACTGGTCACAAATTCTTCTACTTTATTAAAATTTCGTTCACCGTCGTAACGTTTTGTGCACGCAGCAAAACTTTTATAATGCTTATTTGCACTTTCGTTCGCTTCTGTCACTTTTGTTAAGAGTGCAGTGAATTGCTCCTGAGTCAACGTCACCATTTCTTGTTTTTTCTCAGACATGTCAATACTGTCAAAATAATATAAATGCACTTGAGGGTAGGCTTCTGTTTATCCGCCAATATGTAGGTACACCGTCAGAAATGTGGGTACTCCGATAAAATTGTTGCGGGTAGAAGAAGATTTTTACGTTGGGCGCCAATATAATGGTGGCGATGGAATAAAACCAACGATGGATGACTTATAGGAGTTTATTCTCTTTACTTCAACACTTTACAGACTTTAGCAAACAAAGTTAGACTTAGGTTAGACCTATTAGTGGACCTAGGGATGGACTGCGGGGCTATCCTATCCCTTCACCTCCTAGCTAGGCTATTCCTGAGGGCGACGGGGCCTCCGCTCAGGGCAAGCTTATGACAACAGTGGTGACTGCGGGGCTATCGACCACTGTGCCGTCTAAGTAGCGAGTCACTAGTTCCTCGGTGGTGCGGTCTTATATAGGCGGTTTAACAGATGACAGTGTGCGTCTTCACCATCTCCTGCTTGTATGTGGTTGTAACCTTCGTTGACGTCACGGACACTTCTCACGTTGAATGCTAGATGTCGCTAGTAGTCTGTTGGTACTGTTGATGTTATCGTCTTATTGATGAATGTTGTTGTGTAAGTTGCGATCTACTCGGGTGGCGTAATGTTGTGCACAGAATCCGGTAGATGGCGTAAGGCGTCGTGTTATAAGGTTCTATTTTCACAGACTAAAAAGTGCGTCACGGATAGTCTGTCGTCTGCGCAGGGCCTTATGAAAATGCTAAGTTAGATTTTTTGAAATTGAAGATTCGATACGCGTCTGCTTAGTTCCGCTGGCTTATATAATTTGTTCTTGAATATTTAAGCCTACCAAGCCTCTTCGTACGACACGTTATTCTTGCCGTGAAAACTGCGGGTTATTCGCCGTGTGTAGGCACGGTTGTCAGACACGTTTTTGAAGTGAAACTTCTTTACGTACGCTTGACTTGGGGAGTAAGCTGGCGAACGCGTGACGTAAGCGTTACGAAAAGTGTGATTGGGCGAGGCAAACGCGAGTTGAGTGGGGTATATAAGCAAGAGAAAGCAGTGCGCGCGCACATTTTCTTTCTCTCTTCCTCTCATAGCCAACTACGTTTGAAGTTTCACTTCAGTCGTGTGGCCATAAGAACACTCGGTTTTTTTCTACGGCGCGGCTTATACATTGTACCCTAAAGAAACCGTGCCTTGTACAAAGGGCTTGAAGACCTCTCTTTACCTACATACATAGTTATACAACATAAAAAAGATACATCGTAGAATTTTATATCAGCACTCGTTTTATTTTTAAGAATAGCGCTTCGTTAGCACAATCTTCTTCGTCTTCGCTCACAAAACATTATATTCGGAAACATAGGAATAAATAAACTGACTAGGGATTTTTAAAATCACAACTTTAATTAAAAATATATTTCCTCTAGGAATCACAAAACCGGCGATTTGTAAATTAGCCTGAAGCGTTTTGTTATAATTAACGGAGCGACGATGAGGTTTCTTTCACACCGTGGGCTCGCTGATGTGAATGATGGTATACGAACCGAGTTCTTTCGGGGCTGGCTATCACACCGCAGCGTATCAAGAGGTGGGATTTCTTTTACTTGAGCGTTGCCAAGGACTCATATCAAGACGTTTATCTAAGTATCTAAATAATATCACCATTCGTCATCATCTTTTAAGCCAAAAGACGTCCACTGCTGGACATAGGACCTCCACTTCGACCAGTTCTGTGATTCCCGCATCCAGCGGATTCCAGCGGCTTTCATAAGGACATCAGTCCACCTAGTGGGAGGCCTTCCAACGGTACATCTTCCGGTACACGGTCGCCACTCCAAAATCTTTTGGCCCCATCGGCCATCTGTTCTACGAGCAATGTTCCCTAAATAATATCGTCTCGATTTCTGACTACTAATTCGAAGATTTAATTGTCGTACTTGTACATAACCAGAGTACATTGGTACAAAATCATGAAAGAAGGTCTAATTTAAATCGAAAATAAGAACAAAATACAACGATTTCCTGTAGCTTTGATCTCGCAAAATTTCTTTACCAGTAATTGCCTGTGATTTACCATTTTATGTGGAATTCCATGAAACTGCAGCATTACCTTGGTTTCCCTTTGGTTTGGCGAAGTCAATTTACCATTTAATATAAATATTCGATTCGCTTTTTGCTATCAGTTTTCGGTTTTAACCTTTGATCTAAGTTAATCAAAATATTTTATTTCACATAAACTTACATGGGGATAGGCCTGTCAACAAGAACCAGGTACTTAATAAAATAAAAACTGGTCTACAGGTATAAAGTCTACAAGACCTACGTAGTCATTTACAAAATATAAAATAATCTATCAAAAGGATAAATAAAAAATAAAATATAACAACCTATTAAAACCAAGTGATATGATTGCCAGCTCAGCTGAACTTAATCTACCTAAAATAGCTCTAATGTGTGAGCCTCATTGTAATTTTTAATCTTCAGTAATTCCTAGAAATATAGTTTCCGTAATAGCATCTAGTTTCTTGCCATCAATTTTTAAATTTAGACCCACCTGAGGTACATTTGGTAATGAGAACGTAATACGTTTAGTTTTGTTCGCATTAAGTAAAAGATTATTAGCTGCAAATCATTTTGAATGAACAGCCAGACTATTGTTGACATGTAAGATATCCGTATCTTTGCTATAGAAGTGTTATCTATACTAACATTATAAAGAGGTAAATTTTTTTTGTAAGTCTGATGTAGGGGGTAATCTCTGGAACTACCAGTTGGATTTGAATAATTCTTCTTGCATTTGATAGCCCAATTCTTGAGGAAGGCTATAGGCTATTTAACGTCACGCTATGACCCTTAGGAGCCGAGCAAAAGCGCTATGGGGAAACGAAGTGATAGAGCAGGAGACGCGGGCAAGTGATGCAATACGACGAGATGGGTCGAGGGAATAAGAAATTTCACGCGAACGAAGTCGCGGGCAGAAGCTAGTCAACGAATAAAATTATATCCGATAAGTTAGACATCATGTAAGGAAAATAGTTTTACAAAAATAATACAAACTAAACAAAAATAGTTAAACAATGTGTAACTTAATCGTTTGTTATACAGGGTGAAATTGAACACATGCGACAAATCGAAATGGGAGATTGTACTCGTCATTATGAACAACTTTTACTATGGTACCAAACCTGAAATCGCGAAAAAAAATCAGCTGTTCCCTACATTTATGTTCGCATAACTCGCCAAAATGTAGGGAACAGCTGATTTTTTTTTCACGATTTCAGGTTTGGTCCCATAGTAAAAATTGTTCATAATGATGAGTATAATCTCCCATTTCGATTTGTCGCATGTGTTCTAATTCACCCTGTAGTTTGTTTAGGATCGTTTGCTGAATCTATTCTTGTCATTTTATATAAGGGTATACGTGTGCGACAGTGTGCCTGCGTAGACTTGTAATGTGATCATAATTTTTTCTCAAAATTTTTATAACTATTTAATAAATAAAAAATGTTTTCAAGCAAAAATTCAGTGTATGTATCATGATTATAACATATGATTCTAATTAGAGTGTTTGGTGGTGTGTGTGCGGAAATGTTGTATAAAGGCGATTGTTCACTACGGTGTAACAAAAGACGCCACCGCCTGTCACACAAGTAAGCAGCTTTATGCACTGCACGCAAATGAGACACATTTTTTGGTACTTCCACACCAAGAGAAACTTGCGAATACATTTTAAAAGGAATGTTGAACGGTAGAAAGCGTTGAGCATAATCATCAAAATGTATAGAGAAATAATTTGTAAACTTCACAGTATATAATAGTTTGTAGAACTAAGTTTATAAACTTCACATTGCCTTTGATCGTATGGATAATTAATAATGTTTGTCGTCCCGATCGTAAGCGTCTAATCCGTCGGTAAGCGACTTAGGCTGGTTTTAGGCTGGTTTTATAGTCACGCCGCTAGACGCGCCGTTGGGCAGCGCGCTGTTGAACAGCGCGCGTTCGCGTTCACCGAACGGCGCTGCTCAAACGCGCGAATTTGAAACGCTACTACTACCCCAATACATATCCGAGCGCGCGCGCTCCGACGGCGCTGCTGAAACGCGTGACTATAAAATAAGGCTGGTTTTATAGTCACGCCGCTAGACGCGCCGTTGGGCAGCGCGCTGTTGAACAGCGCCCGTTCGCGTTCACCGAACGGCGCTGCTCAAGCGCGCGAATTTGAAACGCTACTACTACCCCAATACATAACCGAGCGCGCGCGCTCCGACGGCGCTGCTGAAACGCGTGACTATAAAATCAGCCTTAGATGTTGGCAATCTTTTTTACTATACGTCTAAGACTGAAACTTAATATTACTGCAATAGTAAGTTTGATAACGACCAAAGAGTAACGTAGAATAGAACAGAATACTCTTTATTATGTACACCATATAAATTACAGACATAAATATAGAAACTTTACAATGTGTGACACAATGGGCGGTCTTATCGCTAAGAGCGATCTTTTAAAGACAACCTTAGACAAATAGGTAGTCTGTGGTGTACCATTTACACAATACAATAAATACACACATAAAGTATATTATACTTATCTAAATAAATATATACATATATATATATAAATATATAATGGTAAATATGGAATAGAAGCAAAGAAAATATAATTATGATGTTTAAGGAGAGAGGAAGTGCTTTTTTATCATAATTTTAACGTAGCGCATGAAATAGTTATAATTATGTTTTTATGTACTGATGAGTAACTAACATAAGGTTTCATCAACACAGCCTATCGCAGTCCACTGTTGAACATAGGTCTCTCCCAAGCTGCGCCACAACACCCTGTCCTCCGCCTTCCGCATCCAGTCCGTCCCAGCCACCTTTTTGAGGTCGTCGGTCCATCTAGCTGGGGGGCGTCCCACACTACGCTTGTCGATACGCGGTCTTCACTATAATATACTGTTTAGACTCTAGTATTTCAATCCTATCCATGTACTAGACGTATTAGTTTCCCTGAGTATGGAAGCTACAAAGTTTTGTTTGTACGTTGTAATAATATCGCTCAAGATAATATGACTAAGCACACTTTGAAAGCATATTATAATATAAAGTTTGTTCAAGGGTATGTATTATATTTCTTGAATGGAAAAGTCCTTGTTTATTAAAACAATGATGTGGGAGTTTATTTTGCGGGAAGAAAAAGCATCGAGTTTCTCTTTCAAGTTTATTTCTACATGCCATATTCACGACATAACTTCCCAAAGAGTAAAGCAGTAGTAGACCTTTACCCACATTTTGTCAGATGTTAAATACTAGGTTTTTCCCGCGACTTCACCCGCTTGGAGGTCGGAAATTATCCCACGGGAACGTACTACCGGGATTAAAAGTATCCTATATGTTAATCAAGGTTATAAATTATCTGCTTACCAAATTTCATACGAATCCGTGCAGCCGTTTTTGCGCCAATCCCGAACATACACCCAGATAAATAGACAAAAATTCTAAAATAGTAGATTATTATACAAGAGTCGAAAGGAATTGATGACTTTCACTCGTGTTAAACACTCTACTTTTCATTTCGAATATAAGGAATTTAAAAAATAGTAGGTTTTCTAAAATATTTATTATCTTCTTATCTTTTCGGCTCTTCAAAATTTCTGGCAAAAGATTGTCGATTACCATATTTCCTCGTCTTTAACCGAATCTGGGGTCATCATTTCAGAATCGCTTGAACTCATTAGGGTTCCGTAGTCAACTAGGAACCCTTATAGTTTCGCCATGTCTGTCTGTCCGTCCGTCCGTCTGTCCGTCCTCGCTTAATCTCTGTGACCGTTAGCACTAGAAAGCTGAAATTTGGTACCAATATGTATATCAATCACGCCGACAAAGTGGTAAAATAAAAATTGGAAAAAAATGTTTTATTAGGGTAGCCCCCCTATATGTAAAGTGGGAAGTGATTTTTTTTTTAATTTCAACCCTAACGTGTGATATATTGTTGGAAAGGTATTTAAAAATGAATAGGGGTTTACTAAGATCATTTTTTGATAATGTCAATAATTTCGGAAATAATCGCTCCAAAAGTAAAAAACAATGTGTCCCCCCCCCTCTAACTTTTGAACCATAAGTTTAGAAAATATGAAAAAAATCTGAAAAGTAGAACTTTATAAGGACTTTCTAGGAAAATTATTTTGAACTTGATAGAAACAACAGTTTTTGTACAAAAAAGACAAAAAGTTGTGCAAAATCATTTCTGGACTAAGTTCGTAGTATAATCGTATATGCAAGCATTTTTTTTTAACTTCGTTTACATATTTTGTTATCCTGAACGTATCTTTTTTCAAACAAAAAAAGAATTATTAAAATCGGTTCTCGCAATCCAAAATTACCACCGAAAACTTCTGGCACGTCTATGTATGTATTAATTAGTAACCCAATTCCCCGAGAGATGGCGCTGTAGGTACTTATTACATTGAGTCGGGTATTATCGAATTGTACGTAGGAACACTTATTGTGACGGATGGGAAACTACGGAACCCTACACTGAGCGTGGCCCGACACGCTCTTGGCCGGTTTTTTTTAATCAAATATTGGTCTATAAAACCAAGTTTTTCAATTTCGGTACAGCTTACAGACTTAGTATCCCGCCAAATTATTATACTAAAGTCTTTTTTAAATTTTAAATATGGAACACGCGGGCCGTCCTGCTTAATAGGTATTTTTTTTAATTCACACTGGCAGCTTATACATTCACAAAACTGCAGCATTTTTCTTAATTATTTATCAAATTTAGTTTAAATTAAGTTTAATTATAATTAATCTTTAGTTCTATTTTTAAAATTCATTGCCGCCCTAGAGAGGGAAGTCAAGACCTTATAATCAGCAGTAGGGTATGCGACCACTTGACCAACAAAGGAGAGTTTACCATTGTTTATATTTACAATTGTATATCCAATATTTATACACCATAATTTTACTCTAAAACCTAAATGTAATATTGTGCGTTATTTTTCATTCATTTTTTTTTGTGATAAATAAAGGTGACTATTCACTGCGTTGTACCGCGCGACCTAGTCAGCTCACAAACAATGGCACTTGCGAGCTTACCTACCCCTAGATTACCGCGCCATTGTGCTAGTTTCAACAAAAACATATAAATACAGATTTTAACATACAGCAGACGAGTAATAATATTTTTTGTGTTAATACCACAGAATGCGTTTTAGAAAAAAATGCGTGTGAATTTTGAAAGAAATTATATTTTTAACTTGTGATTTTACTGACGCAAAGTCAGGGAAATTATTCTTCAGCCAAATTGTCACCCTACGTCAATTTACTGTGTTATAGCCAATACATACAAATGTAAAATAAAGTCGTGAAGACAACTTTTCTAGTATAAAAATTTCTGTATTTATATTGAAGAGGTGGTTTTTCTTTTTGCGATTTCATGTTTGGTCCCATAGTAAAAGTTGTTCATAATGATGTTATTACAATGACCCCTTAAAAGGATGCCCATGAATTCAATTTCACCCTGTAATATTTAACAAACTATTTAATTAGGTAGGTACTCCTGCATGCAACCTATAATGTTCCCACTGTTGGGACACAGACCTCCTCTTGCTGTGAGGGGATCAAGTACTCAATATAATATAATATTAATATAGACTTCTTGAAGACAACCTTTTGGCTTCGAAGCTCGATGAGAACTAACATAGAATCTAGGCGATGCTCAAAACATGATGTTTCCATTTCTTTCCGTAAAAAATTAGTACTTTTGCAGTAACTGTCAAATGGGATACTTAGGCCCATAGTGGCCATGGTGTCTCATTAAGCTCCGCAAATGAGACACAATTGATTTTCTAATGTATCGTACTACATAGGGTACGCGCGAAGCTTGACAGGTTAAACGTTATGACTACACTGATACAAAATCATTTGAAGCAAATCACATATTTTCAATTTCATACTCATTATTTAAAAATCACAAATCTTAATAATATTTGGCAATCATGACAGTTGTGATTCAAATATACAGACAATATTTAAGTTGGAAGACAATTTGCTTGAAAATTAGTATTTTTCGTCACTTTAGAGTGAAAACCTCGTATATGCGAAACAGACAACTTTACAGGAGGGAGAAGACACTGCGCCATATAAATTTTTTTATACTAACATTAGGCTAAGTTATACTAACACTATATGGATTTATCTGAAATAAATATTTGAATTTGAATTATTACTAAAGCTTCTTCAAATATATGTCTTTTAGCGTGCAATTTAGATAAATTGTCAGAGCTTTTTATTCTAAGGCGACGTTTTATTGCGTGTATTGATAACTAACTATTTAGACTAGATACTAAATTAAATGACTAACTTACTATACAAATAAATACAAAAACAAAGGACAAAGTCGTCGAAGTACTCGTGCACATCGCTGTCGTGCTCAGAACGTGCTCAGAAGACTGGCAGCATCGCCATTACCAACTTAACAACTAGCTTCCGAGACTTTGCAATAATAGTAGGTAATTTGTAGAATGAATACTTCGATGTAAGTACATAACATGAATATATCGAAGTGTTGCTTGAGTAGACATGTGTTCTCACTATTAATTCGTCTTACGAAATCCAAACAAGCGTGTGTGTTTCACAGCGAACCAATTCCAATCAATATTAGTATTTACGTAGTTCAGATTGCTAAGATATAGATAGATCGGGTAGGTACCTATTCTAAGATTAACTAGACATTTAGGGGCACCAGAGTAGCCCGCGAAATTGAAATTTCCTTACGTTTCTTGCAATTTGTAGGTCAGTGACAGGGTGTATTTTGAACAAAATATGATTCGCGGTAATCATAATCATCATCATCATCATTTCAGCCGAAAGACGTCCACTGCTGGACATAGGCCTCCCCACCCCATTCGCGGTAATAACAGTAGGTATTTAGAGAAATATAATCATTAAAATCATCAAGCCTTTTCCCATTATTTTGGGATCAGCTTCCAGACGAACCGGTTGCAGCTGAATACCAGTATTTTATATAGAACGACTGCCTATCTGATCTCCACAATCAACTACCTGGGTGATACATTATTCCTTAGTAAGACTGGTCAGACTTTCGGACTTCAAACGACTGTGAAAGATCCACAAATGGCAGACGGGACCAACGGCTTAACGTACTTTCTAAGGCGCGGAGGGGTCTCGGTATATAAAGATGGTCACTCATCCACGGACCAACCACAGCAAGCATTGCTTAGCCTGATCGATCAACCCTTGCGGCTGCGGCTATTATTACAAAAATATCTCATGACATGTAGAAAGCCTGGATACATCTTGCGTGTAACCTTTTTAATACAATATACCTTTTCAAATATTACGTACTTGTTGTGTTTACTCCTTTATTCAAGTAATGAAATAATGTACCTTACGTGTGCGTACATAAACAATTTTCTTTACAAACATCATCATTTTGTAATAGGAGCGGAAATAACGATTTTCCTGTTTGTATCCATATCATTCAGGATTCTAATGAGACATCCTTTATTATAAACCAAAGGAAAACAGCTATGACATTAAAAACCTATTCATTATTAATTGTGTTCATGGTAGTAATAATAATTATTATTACTACCATGAACACAATTATAATAATTATATTTTATTAACGAAGTCAAAACTGTACATTGAATATTTTTGCACAAAAGTAATTTCTACGAGTTGTAGAAACGAGTCAGACGCCAAAAACATAGTTTTTTTTTAATTTTTGGCCGTTTGCCTTTTTCTCGGGACGTACTCGTATGTTCCGGATTGGTGCAAAAACGGCTGAACGGTTTTGTATTAAAGGCTTAAAGATCGTTTATAACCTGAATTAACATATATCGTATTATTCATAATCCTATTTTATCTCTATTTTAGCTAAAATAGGTTTATAGAACTAAAATAGGTTTGATAAGTTTTATGAATAAGGGGGTTAGTGTACAGACGCCAGCACATCAATATGTCAAATTTTTTATCTTATCAATCAATAAAATATCAATACTTTATCACTAAAGCATAAGGTACAAAGTTGATTTGGAAAATTTTACAGTTTCGGGTAGGTTGACGTGCTGGCGTCTATACATCCGCCGCACCCCCGACTGGTGTCACCCGGCCATGCCTAGCGGGCCCCATCGCCAAGTGCGGCCGATCCCACGACCGCACCTCCTTCTTCTAAAGCAGGTAAGGAAAGGCTTTATTTTTAAAATAACCGGCAAATGTAATTTATTGAGGGGTTTTTAGAATCATGACAGGTTGTACGTTGAAGTCCAGCACTCTGTTTTATAGAAAGCAGTAAGTACCTATTCGATGAGGAGCTTGTGGCTAAGTAATAACAGACACACGGGTCGATCGATCAGGTTAAACTATGGTTGCTGCGGTTGGTCCTTGGATGGCCCCTTGCCAGACCCCTCAAATGAAAAATAATGTGCTAAAAATACAAAATCACATCCTAAACACTTTTACACGCACGCATCATCATCATCATCATCATCAGCCTATAATGTTCCCACTGCTGGGACACAGGCCTCCTCTCTGTGAGAGGGAGTGGGCCGTAATCTACCACGCGGGCCCAGTGCGGGTTGGTAGATGTCACATGTCTTTGAATTTTTGGTTCTAGGACATGCCGGTTTCCTCACGATGTTTTCCTTCACCGTTTTGAGAGCAGTGGTGATGAAATAATTTACGCAAAGTAAAGCGCCTGTCTGGGTTCGAACCTACGACCTACAACTCGTAAGTCACGGCCGATACCACTGGGCCACCACTGCTCTGTGTTACACGCACGCAGCCATACAATAACTGTGCAATAAAACGTTACATTCAATAACACGTCAATGTATTTCCTTTTCTAACAACCGTTATGAATATCAATGAAAGAATTCACACACATTCGCTGCAAACTGAAATAACAAACGACTTTACTCTGAATAAAATAAATATTGGTGTAACGTGGTAGTACCGTCGCACATCGTAAAGTAACGTTAAGTTTAGGTCTCACTAGAGCGTAACGTTCGCTACGAAGAAGATGACGATTTCTAAATAAGAATTTTGAATCAATGGCAATGTACGCAATCGGCATTCTGTGCTGGCGAGGATACTTTTATCCCGATAGTACGTTCACGTGGGAGAATTTCCGACCTCAAAGCGGGCATGGCCGCGAGAATAAGCTAGTTTGAAATATTGAATTTAGTTATTGACAGCACAGATATTGTAAGAGTAAATGTCGAGGGTTAATTAGCTGTTCACCCACGCAGTATCGAAGCTTATTTACAAAATAAGGGTATTTCTGTTTACTTACATCTGGTTAAGGAACGTAGTTTTTCATAGTATTTATAGTGCGTCATTCCAATCTACTCAATCCATATATACAATACAAAAAAATAAAATGAAATGTCTCTTTGTAATTTCAAAATAACAGCTTTTTACTACATGTGAAAATATATACGGTACCTACTTATGAAAAACGCAATTTCAAAATGTTTTGTCTGTCTGTCTGTTTGTTCCGGCTAATCTCCTAAACAACAAGACCAATTTTGACGAGACTTTCACTGGCAGGTAACTGTTATAGGGATTTAAGAATAATAAAAGTTTAAAAGTAAGTTAAGAATGATTAGGCTCCTTTTTTTGTAGAAAGAGAATTAGGTTTCCGCGCAAAAAATAACATTAAATTAATCCAATTTATTTTCCGACATGCTACAGCTAGTTCTTTAATATACCCTTTGGTAATTGGCATTTTGATTTTATTTTTTATTTGGTTTTTTAAATTTTTGAATCTCGATCATATTCACAGGATACATCACATTTAGAATGATTCAACACTTATAGAGAAATTAATAACCGGCCATGATCATCTGCGGGCTCTTGCAAACCGCTTCAATTAATATAAATGGATCACTTGGAATAATGACTACGCACTACACACAATGCCAATAGCCTAGCAAGTAGTGCTTTGTTCATCTAAAGATCCATTTAAATGATTAGTAACCAATCAATTGTCGATAGAGAGGTCAACACTGATACTGAGACAGATTGATGTACTGGGGCAGGAATTCCATGACCTCATACACAACCATAATCATCGTCTATGGCTTTGCAGCCACGGATGGGTCTTAGCCTGGTCAAGTATATTTGTCCAACGTTACCTATTTCCGGCTTTTACTCTCGAATTTCTTCATAACCCGCCTATAATGTTCCCACTGCTGGGACACAGGCCTCCTCTCTGTGAGAGGGAGTGGGCCGTAATCCACCACGCGGGCCCAGTGCGAATTGGTAGATGTCGCATGTCTTTGAATTTTTGGTTCTAGGACATGCCGGTTTCCTCACGATGTTTGTTTTCGCCGTTTTGAGAGCAGTGGTGAAGAAATAATTTACACAAAGTAAATCGTCGCTCCATCTAGCCTAAGGGAGACCTAGTATACCTAGACTCCACTCTAGAACACTTCTACCTCAACGGTCATCGGTTCTACGGCTAATATGGCCGGCCATTGCCACTTAAACTTACTTATTCTGTGAGCTATGTCGACAACTTTGGTTCTCCTCTCCGATTCCAAGCATAGCCCGTTCCATAGCTCGCTGACCGATCTCGAATTTATGAACCTGAAATACCGTGAGTGTCCACGATTCGGCTACGTATGTCGGCTGGACGCTCCGATTGAAGACCTTAGTCTTTAGGCTCTGTGGAATATACGACGAGAAGACTCAATGAAGCTTCCTAAACAATGCCCAGCCCAGCTGAATCCTTCTATTAGCTTCTCTCTCAAACTTATTTTTACCAAACTGCAGAGTTTGTGCGAGGTAAACGTATTTCTAGTATACAAGGTGAAATTGAATTCATGGGCATCCTTTTAAGGGGTCATTGTAATCATCGTTATAAACAACTTTTACTATGGGACCAAGACTGAAATCGCGAAAAAAAATCAGCTCTTCCATACATTTTGACGAGTTGTGTGAACATCTCACACAGCTGATTTTTTTTTCGCGATTTTAGGCTTAGTCCCATATGTAGTAAAAGTTGTTCATAACGATGAGTACAATGACCCCGTAAAAGGATGCCCATGAATTTAATTTCACCCTGTATAAACGTTACATTCGTAACGTATCGTTCATATATCTAGTACCTAAATAATATAATTTTGTGAAAATTGTGAAACACATAATAACATAAAACGTTTCGAGGAACTGCCAAGCGACAGTCATAAAATAAGACCTCTTGAAGCTACGAGTTCACTAAAGCGTAATTCAAAATGACAGCAACGCTTTTGGTTGCTTTAGTCTGTAACAACAGGATGAAAATATCTTTTACCAAAATTACATAGGGTTCTAATCATAATTGGATACGTCGCTGTTGTAGAGAAATTAATTTGTTTATTCATTTAAATGATCAAAGATCAGAAATGTAGGTCAGGGTGACTGAGGAAAAGATACGTTGTTATGTTTGCTTGTGATAATTAAACCTACGAAAAAACCGAAAAGCAAAAAATAATAAACCTTTTTTTCATTTCTCATGCTCTAAAAGTTCGTCTTTATGTTGTGCTTAGGCGACATAAAATCGCTTTTTATGTTCTAGTGCATAAAGTATTTTTTTTTTCTGAGACTAAGGTAATCAGGCCCAACAGCCACACGCACAATAAAACTGCGCAGATTAAAGTCGTGATTTATTTCATTTTCTTTAATTTATACCTCTTCCGTGTTTTCTATCGTTAATTTAATAAAATCAGGTAAAATAGTTGTCATTTATTATTTAAAAACGCAAAGAAACGCTTTTATTACTTGACAGTATGAAGTACCCATGTCGAATGACAAATGTTGAAATTAAAAAAAAACTTTTAAAGTTTCGTGGCGGTATTATCTGTGGTGGCGGGAATTGACAACATTTCAAACCTGACACGACCTTAAAACAAAAATACTATTTCTTTATTTTCGTATCCTGAGTTCAAATATATTTTTATTTTATTTTTTTATTTCTAAATTTCTGAGAAAAAAAATAAAAATCAAAAAACATGTGATGACGTCACATAAACGGCGGAATGAGGTAGTTACCTTTGCGCATTCCAATGTCTTTGATTGAAAACATTACATCAAACAAGACATGTCAATGTCACCTAAGAAGTGTAACTAGAAAACAACTAAAAACTGAATTGAATTCAACAATAATTTTTCCTATCAACTCGACACGCTGCTTACTGTTAATATTATCAATTTTTGATTGATATTTCGCCAATAAAATGGATCCCAATGAAAAATATACGCCAATGACGGAACCAAAACAACGACTGAGACAAGTGACATCTAACAGTTTTTTTGACGGGTCACAATAAAGCAAAGGTAATATCGCCATTCTACCGTCATCTGGCACTTACGTCTTTTTAGAATATACCGAATTTCAAAGTTAAAATTATGAATGAAAAGTACATAATTTCGAAAAACGAAAAAATATGGGTGCCCTAGATTTGAATTTACTTTTATATTACGTAATAATACATGCAGGTTAAAAATATGAAATGTTGTCAATTAGCTATGCTTTGCAACATTTTTGATTAATTATGTACTGTATACTTTATGCCTGTTTCATTTTCTCGCAATCGAAGTGAAAAGCAGAGTGTACAACTCAGGCATAAACGAGCCATTTTACCCCTCGCCATAACTATCCACCCTCGCCTGCGGCTCGCGTGGATATAAACGTCTCGGGGTAAAATAGCTTCTTTTATGCTTTAGTTGTACAATCTACTATATTTAACCTTAATAAATAAGTTCTTAAACTAATGTAAGTATACCTAAGTAACTTTGAGTCGGCGCTAAACAACCAAATTAATATCTTAGCCGTGCGGAGAACGCATTTTTTGTTTGGAATGTTAATGTTTATCGCTGGAGATTTCACGTTGCATTGTTAATTTGATTTGGTTATTTTCGTTAAATTTAAGGTAATTTAGTGATCTTTGTTCATTGATTGTTTGGCGCCGACTCAAAATTACTTAGGTATACATACATTAGTTTAAGAACTTATTTATTAAGGTTAAATAAAAAAGGTTTATTATTTTTTGCTTTTCAGTTTTTTCGAAGGTTTAATTTTTTTGTTAAAAGTTTTTATTTTATTTGAGGCTATAATTTAGTAATTACATGCTTCATTTTTGATTACTTTTAAAATAGCTACCTACCTTACTTTAGCTATTAATTGTTATATAATCCTTCTTTAACTATTATTTGCTGTATAATAAAATACTTTAAAAAAAAAAACGGGCTTTATATACCAACATGGGTAGGCCTTTTTATTTTTTAATTGTAATACACAGCTCAGCATTAAAATCTGTGAATGAACAATAAATCACCCCTATTTTCCCACCTTTAGGGTAGGATTTTTTTTTTCCCAAATTTATAAGGGACCAATTTCGAGGCATTTCCTATCCAGTAAAAAAAGAATTATCGAAATCGGACTAATTTTTAAAAAGTTATGCGTGGTCATACATTACAATCAGTGAGTGAACAATCAATCATCCCTGTTTTCCTACCCTTAGGGTTGGATTTTTTTTTCCAAATTTATATGGGACCAACTTTGGGATATACCCTGTTCTGTAAAAAGTTATGCGTGATAATACATAAAAAAAAAATAAAAAAAAAACCTCCGGTTTTTCGTCGGTTAAAAATAATTTCCTTTTTTTGCGGATGCAGTGACCTAGTAAAAGGTTGAAGTAAAAATTTAAATTGAGCACAAATAACCTAAAAATACCATTAATTATAATTAAAACTTTAAAGCTCATATAACTTAGTTTGACTAAAATAAAAGCCTTTAACATGACAAGAAATAATAATTTTGAATGCAAAAACAAAAACGTGCAAGTTTACGTAACATACGTCATGAAATAACGGTCTCTAAAGCCTTGAATTCACTAGAGCGTAACGGAATGACAGTTCTGCTTCCATTTATTTCCTCCTAAAGTATTCCGAAAATTTATTATTTCACAAAACGTTGTACTTAATAAATGAATTGTGTTTGTGTTAATTTCTGTAACAAAATAAGAGGTAAACAGAAAATGTATTTTGATGTCAAAAGCTTTGTGGACTTGACTGGAAATTGTTTAAAATTGGTAAGACTGGTTGTCAGACTTTCGGGCTTCTGACTACCCGTAACGACTGTTAAAGATCCACGAATGACAGCCGGGACCAACGGCTTTCCGAGGCACGGACAAATAAAGCAAATTACAAAGATTAAATACTAAAGCCAAAAGCCTAGTATTCGAGAGAAAATAGGTAAATATAAAGACTTCAAAAAAATATTAAAATCTGAATGTTAGATTAGACGTCAGATCAGTAAAAAGATAAAATTAAATAAATAAAAATAAATGAATGTAAATTTTTGGGACTTTTGTACGTCGTTGAATTATTATTTCCCTGTCAGAGGAATCTTTCTAACATTGGTTTGTTTATAAGGCTGTGTGTTGTCTGCCAGCGAGTGAATAAATTTAACATGTTTACCAAGTAGATTGTTTCTTTTATTTACACCCACCGCAATATCATCCATCCGCGCATCTATGTATTTGGAATACACTGTTTCTCGGTAACAGAATTGCTACATACTATCCTATCTTGAGATAACCGGATAGCCATATTGAGATAATACAATTCCGCACAGTATTCAGACTGATATTGCAACAATAGCTCGGGTTATTGAATATTGCGACGCGTTTAGCGGAATTCAGTTCAATCACTTTCGATGGCGGAGGGTACCTAGTATAGTATATCTATCGATTGTGATGTGTCCTATTAGTCGTAATGCGAATATACAGGGTGTTACGGAAAGGGTATATCAATACAAACGGGTTGAAGAGTGTATCTGGTCTAGAATCGCTGCACAAAACAGCTGAAAAGCAGTAACTTTGAAAATGCTTCATATTTTTTTATTTCGATAGTTTATTAAATTGAAATCATAACAAACATGTCACCGCAATACGAGGGTCATTATCTATTATCTGTAGTGTGTCTGTGCGCCTAGTACACGCACATCACGCCGCCGCGCGCCAGTGCAGCGCCGTGATGTCAAAATCTATACATATAATAAAATCGTAGGAAAGTCAAAACGGTACATTGAATATTTTTTTAAATGAATACTTGGGGCGTGATCTACAATCGATATAGAAGCCAAAAATATAGTTTTTAGAATTTTTGTCTGTTTGTCTGTTTGTCTGTATGTCCGGGATAAACTCAAAAAGTACTGCATGGATTTACTTCAAATTTTGCATGAATATTACTAAGAGGTCGGGTCAACATACAGGCTACATATTATCACGCTATCACCTATGGGGGAGGAGCTGTGAATCTTTATTTTTCTTACGCATTCTGTGACAGCGTGTAATCTAACGACGCATATTTAAATGTTGTTTTTCAGTAAGCCATGCTATTATCTAGCTTTACACTATAAAAACTACGCCATTTAAGTAACTTGGGCAGAAAAAACATAGTTTAATGAATTTTAGTAGTACAAAGAAAATTTTGAAGCAGCGCCATCTATGAGATTTCATAAAAATCAAATCAAGTTACATGTTGACACTTTTTGGAAATTAATAATTTAAATTTGATCATGTTGGCGAGGTTAGTAGTTAGTTATTCTTAAAATTCATAAATGGCAATGTTCATTTTCTTCATAAAAGTTGTATCGTATAGTTCGTTTTGACAAATTCAAGTTCCAACAAAACCCTTAAAATCTTGAGCAGAGTTGAGGACGACAATTAAAAAAAAATGCGGTGTTAAGTATTACAAAAAAGTTATGTTTCTACTGGAGACGAAGTAGGAGTAACTGATGAACGCGTGCTGAACACCTGTCTCGGTTCACTTCAAGATGTGGTCATTTCTATCGGCGGCAATCCACTGATCGAATATGGGTTCCCAGCTCCCCAATCATCACCGCATCAAGACCGTGTAAATCGGGAGTATAACGCTGAGACAAATTACGATCCGGGCGAAATGACCATGTCGCTTTGTTCTCTTCAGAGCAAAAACAAATTTATGACACCGTCCTTGAAAGCGTTGGGAAAAAACCAGGGTCAAATGTTTTTCTTGGAATGCGTCTGGTGGAACAGGAAAAACATTTGTTACCACTTGCATACTTGCAGAGGTCAGCAGGCAAGGCAAAATTGCTATTGCTGTAGCGTGGTCGGAAATTGCTGCCACACTGCTTCCGAGTGGCAAGACAGCACATGCCATGTTTAAAATTCCTATCGATTTAGAGAGCGCCGAAACGCCTGTTTGTGGTGTGTCACGTAACAGCGATAAGGGACACGTGCTCAAGGATTGCTCTTTGATCGTATGGGATGAGTGTACGATGGCCAATAGGAAGGCAGTTGAGGCCGTGGACGGAACCCTGCAGGACATCCGCAGGATCGAACATTTGATGCGTCGTATCACAGCTGTTCTGTTCAGTGGCGATTTCCGGCAAACGCTTCCCGTGGTGACACGGGGATCGAGGGCTGACGAGGTGAATGCTTCGTTGAAACTATCTTCGTTGTGGTCACGAGTTCGTACGCTGCGCTTGACCATTAATATGAGAGCTCGGCTCGGCGGCAATGCACGTGCTCAAGAATTCTCCAATGTCCTTCTAAATCTTGGCGAAGGCACTCTACCAGAAGAGAGAGGTGGACAGGTGGTGCTTCCAGAGTCTCTCGGTAGAGTGGTGTTCAGCTTAGAAGAACTCATTTGCTGTGTGTACGGGGACATCAGTCGTATACTGCACCTGCAGAATTCTTGGGTGTGTGAGCGGGCCATTTTGACGTCCAAAAATGATCAGGCTGCAGCAATTAACGAATGCATTCTCTCGGAAATTGAGGGGAATGAAGTGGTCAACACCTCGATAAACACTGTTGTCGAGCAAGATGACGCCACATATTATCCCGTGGAATTTCTGAACTCCCTGTCAGCAAGTGGACTTCCAGCGCATACCATCAAGCTGAAGGTCGTTGTCCCGATTATGCTTCTTCGGAACCTATCTCCTCTGAAGTTGTGTAACGGGACCCACCCTAAAGTCATCTCGCTCTACAGACACACCATTGAGGCGGAAATTCTTACGGGTTGTGGCGTTGGCGAGGCAGTATTTATACCACGCATTCCCCTCATACCTCATATATTCCCGTTCCAGTTCAAGCGCGTACAGTTCCCCATGAGTGTTTGCTTCGCGATAACCATCAATAGAGGCAGACACTGAGGGCAGCGGGTGTCGACCTCAGGACGAGTTGCTTCTCACACGGACAACTGTACGTCGCTTGCTCCCGCGTCACCAGTCCTGACTCTCTTCACATTTTGGCTCCTGGCAGCATAACTACCAACGTTGTTTATAGGGAAGTGTTTTAAGGTATGATGCCTTTGTACGTATTTTTACTCTTTTGTGTCCTGGAATGTATTCCTGCATTGTTTTCTCTATTTCCTTCAGTCACATCTTATGACTAAACTCAGCAGGACTCCCATATAACTCTCTTCACTTGCTTCGCTTGCAAAAAAAACTTATATTTTAATGCTATTTTAAAAGTTGTTTACTTATAATGCTATAGCGACACTGGCATCTTAGGTATTTTTGGTGCTGTAGAGCCTTCAGGCAGACGACGTCGCAGGCAGCAGCTAGTAATAAAATATTAAGCATTTTCAAAGTTATTGCTTTTGAGCTGAAATTTTGTACAGAGATACTAGACCAGATACACTCTTCAACCCGTTTGTATTGATATACCCTTTCCGTAACACCCTGTATATGGCGTATTTATCGGGGGGTTAGTATAGTGAGTTTACGTAAATTGTACGTATATTGCGCGTGGTTAGTAATATTTTTGAAGTGAAAACTTTGCGCTATTTCTGAACTGTGAAAGAAATTGAACCGTCTCGGTCGGGTCGGTGACGCTGAATCGGGTATACTCGGCTGCAGTCGGTCGGTGATGCAGAATCGCATATACTTGCTCGTCGCACGCTAGGCTTGTCGCGTGTCGTCAATTTTCACTTCTAAAATGTAACCCTGTATCACACTAATATTATAAAGGCGAAAGTTTGTGTGTATGTGTGTGTTTATATGTTTGTTACTTCTTCACGCTCAAACGGCTGGACCAGTTTTGATAAAATTTTGTATAGAGGTAGTTGATACCCTGGATAAACATATAGGCTACTTTTTATCCCGATTTTCCCACGGAATCGACATTTGCGCGGGTGAAACCGCGGGGCGCAGCTAGTTTTCTATATTTATGAAGCTTGTCATTCCTATAGTTGGTTGGAATAATAGCAAACCTCTTTCCTAGAGTTCGCATTTTTAAGCTTTTTCATGGTTTTGGGCGTGTCGCTAAAGTTCATTTCATATTCCAACATAGCTAGGTTTATTGAGTATTGGGACGCGTTTAGTGGTATTGAGCTCAGTCACTTTCGATGGTAGGGTAGTAATCTGTCGATTGACATTTGATGTATTGGTCGTAACGCAAATATAAATGGTCGATGTAATCTGTGAGTTATCGACGTGTATCGTATATTTATGTGGGGATTAGTTTATGTAACATTGTATATTGGGTCTAGTTGTGTATTTTTTATAAAGATATTTATAATGCTTGTCCTCATATACTTGGAAACGTTGAAATATAGAAAACCGATTACAAAACGAAAGTTTTTAAGAATTTTAATGGCTTTCGGCGTGTTATCTACTAAAGTTCATTATACAGCGAAATGTATGGTCATATTTGAGGGTGTGGTACAGACCATCGAACTGAAGAACTTTCCCCATGGGACCAACATCATAATCGCGAAAATAATATCAATTGTTCAATACCTCATCATCTGCCTAGCCTTTTCCTTTTCCAAATGTTGGAGTCGGCTTACAGTCCAACTGGATGCAGCTGAATACCAGTATTTTACATGGAGCGACTGCTTATCTGACCTACACAACCTAGTTACTGGATAATACAATACCCCTTGGTAAGACTGGTTGTCAGTCTGTTTGTGACTAACGCTTTTCTTTGTAGCTTGTGAGTAACGATTTGTGCGTACGGAAGACAATTATTTCCAACTGTCATCATCATCTAGCCTAGCCTTTTCCCAACTACGAGTATGTTGGGGTAGGCTTCCAGTCTAACCGGATGCAGCTGAATACCAGTATTTTACATGGAGCGACTGCCTATCTGACCTCCACAACCCAGCTACTGGCCCCTTGGTAAGACTAATTGTCAGACTTTCGGGTTTCTGTCTACCCGTAACAATTTAACTGTCAAAGATCCACGAATGGCAGCCGAGACCAACGGCTTAACGTGCTTTCCGAGGCACGGAGGATTCTCGGTATGTAAAGATGTTCATGAACACATCCACAGACCAACCGCGTCAAGAGTAGCTTAACCTGATCGATCGACCTGTGCGGCTGTTATTCTTTAGCCACGGGTCCCTCCAAATGTTCAATACCTACTCGACCCAAACGTATGGGTCGGCTAATTATTTTTTCGCGATTACGATATTGGTCGCACACCTTTCTAATACATGTTGTATAGTAATAATTATATGTAATGTGTTTTTGTTCTTTCTCTGCGTCACGTTTACCACCAACAAACATATTTTCTTTAATTTCTTTCTTTCAATGCAAAATGATAAGCGGTAGGTAAGCTTGCTCCATCCAAACACAAAGTTAAAACTAGCCAATTCTAAATCCCCAATTAAAACGGTATGCATTAATCTAAGTGTAAAACACAACGTAATTTAATATGATAATGATCTATCTAGTGGGCGTGACTCTTTGCCCAACATTTCGAGTTCCGGACTCCTAACTATTCCAATTTCGACAAGTTCGGAATTCTCGATCGCCTTCACTTTAGAATCTAAATAAACTAGTTCAAAAACCAATCGGGTTTAGTTAATGAGCGTAGTTTTACGTAATGGATTTTTTGCGGAAGGGTTAAATATTTTGGGCGTAAGTTAGGGATTAATTAAGGAAGTTAGGGGATGTTTTATTCATAATGTTTTTAAAGGGTCGAAAAGTGCCGCAAGTCAGCTTAAATTTTTTTGTTTTTTTATTGCAGAATGGGCTCGCCCTTGACCTCGACACGCCTGATGGAAAGCGATAGATGAGGTCTATGATGGAACGAACGTGCCCAGAAAATGTCTAAGGCACTGGAACTCCCACGCATCGACGAAACACAGCAGGCTGCTGGACTCCGGAGGGAGGGTGGTCGCAAACCAGGCCGGAGTTAGCCCTACCACCGCAAGGGAAGAATTGGCCAGTCAAATAAGGTGTTGGGTGTGACTGTCCAGGATGCATCGAGCGCTCAGTACAGTTGAGTAACTGGCGAAACAAACTGCGCTACACGAGGAGGCTTCTTCATGCATCCCAAAATGTGGATGTCACTCTGATTTTTATATGTCGAAAGGGTAATTTTCCATTAGCCCATTGTATGTTTTGTAGTGTTAAATGTAGGTTTTTTGTTATGTATTTTCTAGTGTACAATAAAGTAAATAATAATTGTCACAATTTTTTTTGTCATTTTGGATAAATCTTTTGATGTTTCTAACTGACTCCCATTAGACTTTGCGATGAATATGTAATTTAAGATTCCCAATAGATTCACAGTAGATAAATACAAATACTCTGTAGATACTTTTTACCAAAATTAATGGAAAAAGATAAAAAGAAAACAAGTTCAAACATACATTAAATGCCTCTTTGACTCAAGCTTAACGAATTCTTAAAAAATAAAGGTTCTATAAAAAATCAAATCAAGATGCAACTCAGTGTTGTACCATTTTTATTTAAACGAAGATTCGTATCGATATTGGATAAAATGCATGAGATGATGAGAGATAATATTGAACTAAGACGGTAGCTATAATAATATAATTCTGTTTTATGAATAAAATATCCACAGCAAATAAGTACAGACGCCAGCACATCAAGCTACTACAATCTGTCAAATTTCTTTAATAGGTTTTTTTTTATAGGTTTGGGAAAATTTGACAGTAACGGGTAGCTTGAGGCGGTGGCGTCTGTACTCTGTACCTATGTAGGCAACAATGATGCATATACCTAAATAGGAAATTCGGTCTGATAGTTTTAATGTCGCCCAAAACATATTTGCTTACCTTAATAATATGGCCGGGGAGACCCATTTCATTTCAAAAATAATTGAAAAGCGCTTCATCTGCCACAGCTTCATATATCTATGCATTGAAACATGCAGCCTCTAGCAATGGCAACAAATACTTCTGATTTTAGGAATTGAATTATAATGAATGAATAATCAAGTTATTACAAGTTTAACAAAGGAAGTCTTTTTAATCAAAATAATTACAGAATTAAGTTACAGAATTGTGGAGTTATTAATTAAGTGAACAATTTATGGGGAATTAATAGTAAAACGCGCGCCGCTGTAAATAAACGAGGGATGAATCTTGGGCCGTAACCTCGCTACCACTTTGCTGGTTGGCTAATATTTTTACCACTGCATGAAATAGGTGTTAAAATTCATATCAATTCGAGAGGAACAATTGTGTCCAAAGACAGCGATTTAAATCGTTAGATTCACCCTACTACATCAAAAATTTCGTTTGTGCGGAAGTTGTCATCTAGCTGTCATACAATGACGTGGTGAATTTTCGACCGTACCGTCAGCGTACTGGCTAGGTACAGTATCATTCTAATTGAAACATCAAACGTACATAGACAAAATGTTTTTCTACAGGGTGAAATTAAATTCATAGGCATCCTTTTAAGGGGTCATTGTACTCATCATTATGAACAACTTTTACTATGGGACTAAACCTAAAATCGTGAAAAAAAAAATCAGTGTTCCTTGCATCTATGTTCACATAACTCGTCAAAATGTAGGGAAGAGTTGAATTTTTTTCGCGATTTCGGGTTTGGTCCCATAGTAAAAGTTGTTCATAATGATGATTACAATGACCCCTTAAAAGGATGCCCATGAATTCAATTTCACCCTGTATTCTAGACAGAACTGGAACTGTTTCATACATAGAAATGTTTATATCTATGGTTTCATAGATAGGGCGTTTAAGCAATCTCTTACATATGTACATACGTCTCCCTATAATTTGAGAGAAACTGCAGTAGATCAGTCAGTCTACAATGATCTGAATAGCTAGTAACGACTACTCTATTACTGAGAGAACGCGACGCGATTAAGATTGTCTGCAGCTCAGTGTTAGAGGTGCGGACATGTTGATAAGCGATAGCGATTTTATTATTTTATGTCGGGCTGGGTCGTTCTTTGGCCAAAGAATTAGCATTGCCATTCAACGTGGCAATGCTGCTAGTCTTCTGGGCACGTTGCCGGATGACAGCGGTGCGGACGAGTACTTCGACGCCTAAGAGTCCTTAGTTTTTGTATTTATTTCCCTGATTTTATTAAATTAACGATAGAAAACACGGAAGTGGTATAAATTAAAGAAAATGAAATAAATCACGACTTTAATCTGCGAAGTTTTGTTGTGCGTGTGACTGTTGGACCTGATTACCTTAGTCTCAGAAAAAAAAAATACTTTATGCACTAGAACATAAAAAGCGATTTTATGTCGCTTAAGCACAACATAAAGACGAACTTTTAGAGCATGAAAAGTGAAAATACAATTGTCGTTTGATCTATCGAGTACATACAGTGAGTAATGATTTATTACTGTTAATAGCCAAATACAACTTAAACATATTTTTGAAAATGTTCACTGATGAAGCATCTCTTATTTTTTACGGTAACTTATTATAAAACCTACCACCTACCTACCTTGTATTTGTCTCTGTTTATGTTAACATGCATGTAAATGTGTAGCCTCTGTTGTCGATCCAAGAAATAAATAAAGCTACACTCCCTCAAACTAAATAGTTCATCAGAACAGTCTTCAATTCTTGTTCATCAGTTAAAGTCCTAACTGATTATTAATTCTTCATTATATTGTATAGTATCATAGTTTACCGTTTCAAAATAAATAAAGGCAAGTAAAAGCTGTAAGAACATCAGTCTCAATGGAAAGCTTTCATTCGATCAATTAGCGATGATATAATTTCATCAGGTTTCTAAATTCCAACTAAAAATAGGCAGAACATGTTTGCATTGAAAATAATAAATACGAAAAGTCGAGGCTCAGTTCCGGATTCTACGAAATTCCTAGAATCGTTCATTAAGTTTGAACAGCACTTTACACTTAATTCTAGGATTTCCCGAAACCTTTTAATATCAAAACATCACGATATTCCCAGAAGGTTAGGCAAAAGTAGGGTAATAATACACCCTCAATTTATCAGTCTGTTTTGTTAAAGACCTATAAGATCCATTTATTCGTTTGAATATTGTTACAGAGTTGGTACATAGTTTTAAAAGTTCATAACATTCTGCTATTTCCGGCGTACAATTACTTCGCTATCCATCCTATTTGCTGCTAATCCAGGGAAGGGAATCCAGGGTCCCGGGCTCATTTCAGCAGCTGCAGTAAGATTGAAAATTGAGTGTGGGATGAAAAAATCGCTGCTTTAAAAATCGTCACAAAACATTGTAGAGGTTCCCCACGCGTTTCTACGCCCACAAATATCCAGCCAACGTGGCCAGATAGAATTTTTGTTAAGTTTTGAGTACCTAAGCCTCTATGTCACATGAAACTACCTCCTTACTTAGTAATAATGTAATGTTATGATGTAAGGAGAAGCCTAAAGAGGTGCGTATGTACAAACGCCAGCACATTAAGCTACTACAATGTGTCAAAATTCTTTAATAGATTTTCAACTTTATCGCTAAAGCATAAGGTTCAAGTTGACTGGGAAAATTTGACAGTTTCAGGTAGCTTGATGTTCTGGCGTCTATACAGTAGTGTTCCTCATTCCTTTGTTAAGTTTTGAAAGGAATATTAAACAAACTACCTTTGCTTGAGATGGAATCAGCATGGATTTGAAGAAGTCACTTCGATTTTCGGAACACGCAGTTTGCGTATAGTTGAAAGATTTCTATTTTGATATCAGATTTAATAACTCTAAGCATTTTAATGAAGAAAAACCTTTTTTTCATAACGTGCCTTAAATGTAACAGAATTTTAATATAAACTAAGAACCTTTGCCACAAGGGACAACAAAATAATTTAAAAAGGAAAAAAAGCCGTAATTAAAATTCCCCAAGTATTTAACTAACTTACAAAAACAGTAGGTAAGGAACTTTTTTATGATAAGTCTATCAGACAGAATAAAGCCAAGAATGAAATGTTGCGTTCTGTCTATCTGTACTTTGATCGCGACACGCTATGTTCACGCATAGCTCTGAATAGTCCGGATTATTGCGGTGAACCTACCTGAGCCTACAACCAACACGAACCTACCGAGCTTAGTTAATTCTCTGAATTATCTTAGTAGTTCGCCTGAATACCGGATGGTGTGAACAGGATAGTGTCTTTGTGAAAGCATATACATATGTTCAAGCTATCCAATGAAGCTGTGAAATGAAATTTAAAATCAGCTGCAAAAACGATCGAAAAGAAAAAAAAACACGACGAATTTTGTTCTTCAAAAACAACGAGAAAACTTCCCCCTCGCTTCGTCCCTCCGTCTGGATCGAACAGAGGGTTATGTCGGACTTCAATCCACTAAAACCCCATGGTGTACCTGCAGGAGTACCTGCTACCATAAGTCGGGAGTACAAGACCTACGTAAACTTAACAAGCTGAGGGCCAAGTCTGATAACGCAATTATGTCGGAATGGCAGATCATTGACAGTTTTGGTAATCTCTTAATTAAAAAGCGTCGTCCGATGACATGACACTGACACTCCAATAACATTTTTTTTTGACAACTGACACGCCTTTATGAATAAATAGTAGCTGCGCTCCGCGGTTTCACCCGCATAAGTGTCGATCCCGTGGGAATATCGGGATAAAAACTATCCTATGTCCTTCCCCGGGACTATTTCTATACCAAACTTCAAACTATTTCTATACCAAACTTCATTTAAATCGGTTCAGTGGTTTAGGCGTGAAAATATAGATAGATAGACAGAGTTACTTTAGAATTTATAATATTAAGTATGGATAGTATGGATTTAGGAGATTACGAACTTTGGTACAATAGTAATGGCGTTGGCTTGGTATGGTTGATAATAACTAACCATTGAAAATCAGAGAGTTGGCCGCCTGAACTACTCTCAAAACCGTAACATAACAAAATCATATTATAAGTAAGAAACAAAAGAAACCCAGCTCCAAATCAACATTCAAAAATTAAAATAGCAATCACAACAGAAAACAAAGAAAAAATTCACTCAAAAAACTAAAGCGCGACGTAATTCGCGTTTATTTATATGTCACCATCCTAAACCCAGCGCGGGATCGTTCTCTACTTTTTGTGTCTCTCGGCAAATAAAAATTTGCATACAAACAGTGCTGTTACGTCTCTCACTGTGGTCCATTCGTTAGGACGCCTATATTAGCTTAAGTAGTTACGCTTTTCGTACTTAATTTTCTGTCTGTAGTGGTTGGTTCTCACTACGTGACGAGCTTGGCTTTGATAGCTGTTTGCGATGGTAGTAGAATCAGAATTGTAGTGCACAAGTGAAATACTCTTCCGGTTGTTTTAATTGGGTTTGGGAGTGAATTAAAAATGGTTCTAGAACATAGTCTCGCTACAAAGACACTTTAAAAACTGACTTTGTGATTCTATGAAAGCGAGGTAAGAGCAGTGGCGTGCATTGCATATACGCATATAAGCAGTGCCTACCTCGATATATCAACATAAGCCTGTCAATTACATTTTAGTGTGTGCCTCATAATTAAGAAACTCACAAAATTATCATACCTAACAAAAAACAAAATCCTCATACAAACACGCGCGGCAGTAGGCAGTCGCCGGACGGCCTACTCGGCTCCCGTACTATCGCACATTGTCATTGGTCTTTACTCGTTCAAGTTAATACGACGAAATTAAAAATACGTACGTCTCACGCGTAATACCATGACGTTCGACCTTCGCAATTTATCACCCTTAAGTAGGCATGCCTACTCAATTAACCACGTTTTTGACATTACTTTTTTTTTATTAATGATCGTGTTTGCCTAGACTAGACACGGCCTAGTGCACACCTATTCTGAAAACCAATACACGCCACTGGGTGAGTGAGCATTCTTCTTATTTTTACACGACTGCTTAAAAAAAGGAGCGTTGTGGCTCATGTAGATATATCTATGTGTGTGAGTTTTGCCGATAACTGGTTACGGTTAATAATTACCGTATCCTAGTTAAAAGGCGTGTAAAATTACAGCACACTCATTTCTATGGTTCTGTACCCAAAGGCTGCCAATGGAACCCTATTATTAAGACTCCGCTGTCAATCCCTCTGTCTGTCCGTCAGCGGGTTTTATCTCATGAACCGTAACAGGTATTCAGTTAAAATTTTTACAGTGTGTATTTCTATTGGCGCTATAATAACAAATAGTGTACATACAAGAAACGTGTTTTCTTTAAAATATGTAGTGTTAAGTATTTTATGGTGGTACGGAACCCTTCGTGTGCGAGTCCGACTCGCAATTGACTCATTTTTTAATAGCGGAATTAACCGTTTCTTTTTTTGAACTTTCGTTATAAAGATGGCGTCGCATTAAAATGTTGTTTTCCACGTGTCATTCTACCCAGGATTTATACCACTTCATTTTCTATTTACACACAATCAATAATATCTAGCAATGCGCTGATACAGCCAATTAATTTACTCTGCACCTAAGCATGCCCCGCACTGCGCGCACTTAGGAGATTAGCTCAATATTCGCGCACATGACCGCTCCGCTGAACAGATGAGCACCTCAGCCGCTGAGCTCTGCATTATCGCACGTCTGCTGCATTTGCGTACTGATGCTGTAATTTAGGTTTTATACGTTTTATTACAATACTAGGTGCATGCGAATTTTGCTACATGTTTTTACAAGCTCTGACTTTGTTTCGGCCTTTTTTCTCAGAATAGTCTGATAGGAAACGCCGACCTCATCTAGCTTATTATTATTATTTTTTATAATATCACGTGTAGAAGTGACTCCGATATCCTGTTTACAGAATAAACAATTTCAATTCAATCAGCTCAAAAAAAACTTTTTTACAAAAAAAACAAACGACTTCAAAATAAAACACTACAAAGTGATAAATAACTTTGATTTCGGAAGTCGGTGTCGTTGGTTCCGCATTTTAGTTTTTGTATTAATAAAAAAATGATCAAAATCGATTCATTAGTTTTTGAGAATATCGCGGACATACAAACATACATACATACGGGTCGAATACGGAACCTCCTTTTTTGAAGTCGGTTAATAAAAATAATGCAGATAATTTTACGAAAAACGCTAGCGTAATAAGCGACTTTAATTTATAATATAGATTTAAATAGGTAGATAGAGAGTGATTTTAACTCGAAATCTAATTAATTATGACAGTGCTTAGTTAATATTTGTTATTATTAAATTATAATTATTACTTTGAATTATAATATCAAGTTGTCAAAGAAAGGTGTTGTAGATTTATTAGATTTAACACTTGGACTTTTGAGTCCTTTCTGCGAACTGCTTTAATAAATAGAAATAGTGTTTTTACTCTTACTAATTTAATTGATTAATAAGCTTAACTAATACTAATTTATTTTTTAGTAAAGGACATATAGTTTATTTTTTGTATTCTTTTGTTTTATTTTGAACTTTATTTTAAGCAAGTGTAGTAAAGTAGTTCGGATTGTTCGTTTATTTTCGTTGGATCCCACTTTTGAATCCCATTTTTTAGGTATTAACGATGGGTCCCGTTTGCTATTTCCGTTGAATCCCATATTATAACAACATGTGTACATTTCAGAAGAAAAGTGATTTACCTTTATCAAACACTAACAAGAAATTATTTTTAGTGGGCTACCCGGAACCGAACTAGTTGGATTAGGTTAATTATTAAAAAAAAAACAATGTTAGGTTAGTTTAGGCTAAAACTGCGACCCCTGCGCACGAGCCGAGCGAGCGAAGCGAGCGGTGCCGCGACAGCGGCCGGCGAGTGCCAGAAACGACTAGATTATATAGAAAATGAGTTGTTTGTGAAATAAATAGTATACGAAACGTTGGTTGTAAACTAAAAATTTGTCAATGGAGTTTTGGTGAAACATTAGTGAACCCCTCATTTTATTATAAACAATTTTGTTGTTGAAAGTACCCGCATTCAGATTTTTTTAAGCATTCGGGATCCAACGGAAATTCTTTTCGGGATTCAACGGCAATAAAACGTAATTATCTTGCATTTTTTAAATTCGGGATCCAATGGAAATACATAATAATGTTTTGCGGGATCCAACGCCAAAAATATTAAAATGGGATTCAAAAGCGGGATCCAACGAAAATAAATCGGATTGTTGTTAAATCAAGTTTTAGTTTCTAACGGCGAATTTACCCAAGGAAACTTAAAGCGATCAGCATAACTAAACTGCGTTCAAGAGCTGTCAATATTCAATATTCCGCAATAATGATGACAACGACAGCTCTTGAACGCAGTTTAGATGAGCTGCTCGCATTTAATGTCAATAGTAAAATTCGTTCAAAGTTGGATAAATCCTATCCTTCAAAGTACTTCTTGATTTTAAAACTCTAGTGCCGACATTCCTTCACAGCAAACACTTGAAGGTCATACGTCACTTATATCTTTTTGATAGAAGACTCACTTAGGTACTCCGACCTTACTACCGCCCTTTGCTAGATCGATCATTTTTTTCTGTCTGACATGCTCTTACGTTGGCCACTTCCTCGCAGGAAAATAAGGCTAAATCAACGTTAAAGAAAATGACGTAAACCAACTGATAATAATTATCTACCAGGCGAGATCTTAATTATTCGTATTAGAAAATTTATTTAACTTCGGTATTCGGTATGATTTAAGGCTACAGTCAGCATTAAAAAGATACAGTTCGATATTCATCGACAATAATTCGTTTGATTGTTTAATTGTTTGTTTAAGTATATAACATAGATAGTAGACAATTGTGTATAACTCTTTGAGGCTGAATTTACCTTTGTTCATTTTGAAATTATCATGTAAAACATCATGTAAACCCTATTTCGTGCATATTGTACATCGTTTTACACGTGCAGCCTGTGGGTAGATTACACTCAAAAATCGTACAGCGCCCTTCGCATTCAATATAATAATGCGTTCCGGGTGTTGATGGGGCTGTTCCGCTTCTGTAGCGCTTCAGGGATGTTTGCTGAAGCTCGTGTCGATTGCTTCTACGCTACGATGCGAAAAAGATGCGTCTCCCTGGTGCGCCGGGTGCGGGCCAGCCCCAACATTATATTGCGGTGTATCGCGAGCAGACTGGGCTGCGTATATGTGAATCGCTGCTGCAAGCTTTCCACATCGGTGTTGAGTTTGTAGCAGGGATTTGCATTAACCAATATTGCAGTGTTAGGTTAAGTGTGTCGATCGCGCGGTCGTTCACCAACACGATGGACCGATCAGGTGAAGGAATCATCGTCCTCTAAATTCTACACGGTGGTAAGAGATGCGCTGGACAGAAACCGGTGGAGGCGGATCATCCGCTCCAGATGCAACTCCGAAGCTGACCACGATCCTCAGACATGAGGGACCGACTACAGAGAGAGAGAGAGAGGTTAAGTGTGTAGGTTAACTTGACTAACGTAGTTGTTAAGAAATATTGTTACTAACAGTTTTTGAGTCCTTGTTACTTGTTTTTGAATATAAATAAAATAATAATAAATAAAATCTTTTCAATGTTTGCTGTGGTGGTTTTAACAAGTTTTTTTCGTAATCGTTATTGTAAAAACGAAACCAAAATCTTTCTCCTGATTTATATTATATTTCGTTTATTTCGGATCATATAAAAGTAAACACAATCCATATTATTCCTTAAAAACCATGTAAGTAAAACTTATAAACTAACCTAACAACAACTAATAACTACGTGGTTGAAGTGCCTCTGCCGGTGAGCACGTGCCTCTGCACCCAGTGCCTAATGAAGAAGCTGTCCACCTTGTCAAACAACATCTCCAGGATGCTGTTGGAGCTTCCGTGCAACCTACCCATTATTGACGCCGCTCTCTTAATCACTATGGCATGAAAATCGTCAACACGGGCTTCCGCGAACATTTGCGAAGCGCTGCAGAAACGCGAAAGCCCCAACATCTCAAATCCATTATTATACTAAACACGTAGGACGTTGCAGGCCCTTTGCGTATATACTTCATCCAAAATCACACACAATACACATAATCATGCATGATAATTATATCACTTTCAATGTTATAGCATTAACTCCTCCAGCATAGCCTTAATCTTTGTCATACAACAAGCAAGTCCATTAATTCCAAAATCATGGACACTAGACATAGCGAGACACATGTACAATTGTGCAGTGGTGTACACAGCGATATCTCCCTAATTGGAATGAGCTTTGTGTACCAATGCCGAATTATTAATCTACTGCCTATGGCGATGGCCGTCAGGTTAATGGGAAAGGGGCCGAAGCGAAGCAGTATATATGTACGTAATAGTAGAAACATCAAGCTAAATACAAAGTCACAATGTTACTGTGGTGTTGCCTTCAACCTTAATTATTTGTTTAATAGATGCACCAACACATACCGAGACCCCTCCGTGCCTCGGAAAGCACGTTAAGTCGTTGGTCCCGGCTGTCATTCGTGGATCTTTGATAGTGGTTACGGGTAGTCAGAAGCCCGAAAGTCTGACATCCAGTCTTACCAAAAGGGGTATTGTATTACCCAGTAACTGGGTTGTGGAGGTCAGATAGGCAGTCGCTCGATGTAAAATACTGGTATTCAGCTGCATTCGGTTAGATTGGAAGCCGACCCCAATATAGTTGGGAAAAGGTTAGGCAGATGATGAATGATGTCCATCTTGGGCCTAGGTCACTATGGAGAGTAGGCATTCCCCCTTTGTTTACGATCATTTATTGTGAAAATCCACCATTTTTCAGGTTTTTTTTTTTTTTCAAAATATTATATGTAGCTGCTTAGATTTATATCTTTGGTAATTCAGCTGCACAACATAATTATTTCTACGCTACTTATGTCATCTAGAATCTACAATAATATTATAAAGAGGTATTTGTTTGTTTGTAAGTTTGTATGTAGGGCGTAATCTCCGGAACTGCCCGTCGGATTTGAAAAATTTTCATTGTGCTTGATAGCCCAATTTTTGAGGAAAGCTATAGGCTATTTAACATCACGCTAGCATCCTTAGGAGCCGAGCAAAAAAAAAAAGTCAGAACGAAAGCGAAAACGAAGTAATAGTGTGGTCAGGCGATGCGATGCGACGCGGTTGGGTTGGGGGAAACAGAAATTTCACGCGGACTAAGTACTCAGCATCTAAGCACTCAGCACGTATTACTGCCACTCTCAACATTACAACATTACCAAAACACTGTGGGCCTTAGCGTAAAGATAAATTTATAAGTACTAAGCACATCGAACAGTTCTGAAATTGAGTTAAAACGAAGCATTGAATATTTAACACTTTCAAGCGAGCTCGCGAGATTGAATATTGTGCGGGAAGCGATCACACCAAGTTTATACCTACCAATGTACTTATATACTTTGTGTCGTACTTATATTGCCGCTTTTTTAAAGTAGGTGAGAGAGTTTGAAACTTTGCACATACTTCGAAACGAGGCGTCTTTTTTCTTGCGGGCTGTGATCTGCTGCCATAATTTTCATTCTACGAAGAATCAAACAAAGAACTTTATAGTTACGTAATTTTGCTTTTGTAGAAACTTAGTGCTTTGTCCTTGTTTCATCAGAAGAAGAGCTTTACGTCTAACAGAGACAGCACGAATGGACGGAAGTTGATTATGATGGTTAGTTATTTCCACAGATATAGATAGACCTAGATAACGCAAGCATCACGATCTGTATGAAAACCAAGCGTGCCGTTTCTTGACTACGTACTATGACGTCACAAGTACTATTTAGTAATGGGAAATTCAAATCGATTCAAAGACGCCGCCGCATGCGGCACCCGTCTCGCCCCACCACCAGGGCCTAGCGCCAGCGCTCACGCTCACCCAGCCAGCAGTACTACAGGACTGAGCGCGAAAGTGGCGGCTTAGGATTTTTGTACGTAAGCTGGGCACGGCAAGTAGTTGCTCTTGCGTTGTCTAGGTGTATCTGTCATAGGCTGCTGAACATCTGTGGTTATTTCAGAAGAACCTTTCAATTCAAATTTACAATGGACATGACATCGATAAACTATCCAGCAGATTTATATAAATTTTTAGTCACAATCATTGTTAGGGTTCCGTACCCACAGGGTGCCGACGGTACCTTTACTAGTCTAGGTAGCCTCCACTGTCCGTCCGTCTGTCTGACTTTCAGTAGGCTGTATCTCATGAACCAACATAACAAATAGACAGTTGAAATTTTCACAGAGTGTGTGTTCACATAACATACATACATAATCAGCCTATAATCTTCCCACTGCTGGGACACACGCCTCCTCTCAATGAGAGAGAGTGGGCCGTAACCCACCACGCGGGCCCAGTGCGGGTTGGCAGATATCACATGTCTTCGAATTTTTATTTCTAGGACATGCCGGTTTCCTCACGATGTTTTCCTTCACCGTTTTGTGAGCAGTGGTGATGAAATAATTTACACAAAGTAAAGCACCTGTCTGGATTCGAACTTACGACCTACAAACTCGTATGTCGCGGCCGTTACCACATGGCCACCACTGCACTATCTGCTCTGAGTGTGTGTTCGGTGTGTTCCTATTAATAAAAATAACATAAAGTTAAAACTTAAAGGGGTTTTCCATACAAGTACCTAACCTATTTTTTTTCGACGTTAATTGCAGTGTGTTGTATTTCATAAGCCATAGTAAATAAACAGATAGGTAGATAGTTGAAATTTTCACAGAATGTGTATATCTATTGCCGCTATAACATGTGTGAAGCTTATATTTTTTGGCGTTTTTTGCTTTGTGGTGGCAACGTCTGGAATTCAATAAAAGTATTGAGTATTGAGTACCCTTCGTGTGCGAATCAACCCGTAACCCCCCGATATTGAATCCCGAATCGCACTTTTGTTTTTATTAATAAATAAATTGCACCAAGCAAGTCAAATCAATGTTTCTACTATAGCTCTTTGTTCTTTAATGACCTGTCAGTTTCATTACTCAACTACTAACCATTTCTTATGAAGAATAATTATTTCCAAAATACACTTTTACAACTAAATTCCAGCTGTCTCGTATAAAATAAATAAGATAAGATAACGCACATTTCCTCAAAGATATTTGCTATTGCCGGATCTCGACTATTGAAGCGTCCTTGGACCTGCCCTTGAAGAGTCCCTAACCTCTCAATCGATACGTCAAATAATATTGTCAAGAATCTGTGAATTGAATTTTATCTGAATTTGACGTAAATCTCACGAGGACTTGTGTTTTAATATTCATTAGATATGGTGCTTCGTGATAACGTAGGCTTAGTAAAAGTTAGTATGGCCAGTTTGTAATATTAATCAAAATCAAAATTCTATTCTATTCCATTTTTAATTATGGCAAGTAAAGCCGATGTCGACTATTCTGCCAATGTCAAAAGTGAATTGGAAAAGCAAGTGTATGTGACAAAAAAAAAAATTCGATGCTACAGTTGAACATGTAGATCTTGTGGGGTTAGTACTGGACTGAAACAAACAAAAAGATAAAATTACATGTTGTATTATAATAGTTAGAACATTAAAATACGAGTATACATAATTATGCCACAACCAAACATAAATAGAATATTTGAGGAAACAAATTATAATTTTATATTATTGTGGCGGATGAATATCATCAGCGTCACAAGTAAATCTGGAGAGGGATATGTTATAAGGGAGGGGAAATTAATCGGAAGAGGGATCTTAAATTTGAGGAGATGGCTATACAAATCTAGAGGTGGGAGGTGGTTAGAAAATCAAAAGTCATTTATTCAAACTAGGCTGAGAATTGGCACTTTTTGAACGTCACAATGACATAAGACATTCCTCCAACCGCCCTCCAGCACTTTCCAGTGCTTTAGCTGGTAAGACGAAGTGGTGCAACAAACTCCTTAGCAGCATAGCCGTTTGGTAAACAAGAAGAACTTGATTCTATACACTAACCCCCTTATTCATAATCCTATTTTATCTCTATTTTAGCTAAAATAGGTTTATAGAACGTTTGTCTTTATCTGTCACGTTGTCATTTCTGTGTGTAAGAAAGAGACAAACCCCATTTTAACTAAAATAGGTTTGATAAGTTTTATGAATAAGGGGGTAAGTATGCAAAGTAATACCGTTCCGAAATATAAAACATTAAATTAAATTATTTGTTACTAGCAGTACACCGCGGTTTCACCCGCATAAGTTTCGATCCCATAGGAATATCGGGATAAAAACTATCCTATGTCCTTTTCCGAGACTCAAACTATCTCTATACCAAATTTCATCCAAATAATTTCAGCAGTTTAAGCGTGAAGAGGTTACATACAGACACACTTACGCATTTATAATATTAGTATGGATTATGTCAGCTAGCACACGCGAATATACCAACAAAACATTGAAAACTATAGCTACTTAAGCAGAAATAAAAACTGTAAGTCCTAACTTTGATTTAAAACAAAATTAAAGAATCTCTGTGTCCAAAAATAGAACTAAAACAGCAGATAACAGCTTCAACGTAAGCACGCTAAGTCGAGATAAAAAGGCACTAACGAATAAGTACGCGGCGATAGTCGATGTTCGTACTCTAAGAACCGAAATACTCATTTATCTGTACCATACTATAGCTTAAGTGTTGGGATTCAGTCGATGATTTACTTTATAGTTATAGCTTTATCTTATCGACTATTAAATAATAATAATAAAAAAGTTTCTTTATTAACTTCAGTTGTACAAAAACACTTATCTAAACACTATGCAGCGTTACAACAATGGAAAAGAGTGATTTCGATGAACTCTGGCACCCAATGTAAGATTTAACTTGTGTTTAGGGTGCCAGCGTCCTCGCCTATAGTTTGCAACATAGTATAACAGTAGTTGTATGACGAGCACAGTATATTATTATTATGAAAACTACTTATTATTAAATGCATAGACGTGGCCTATTTAAGTACCCATGTATAATAAAATCAATAAAATCATCGACTTTAGCACTAACTAGTGCTAATAAGGAACGCCTACGCGATTGCTACGAGATAGTGCTACGCGGCTACACTGTCGTAGCAAATGAACGATTACGCTGCTTGCGCTATACTTTTTTTCGAAAAACCTGAATTTTTGTTAGTGACTGATTAATTTAATATGTTATAAGGCTTTTCACTATTTCGCTATTATGATAATTGATTAAATAAATGTAGATTACGAGAAATGTTGTCATGTTTGAATGAAATGAAGAAAGAAAGATAAATAAGATTATTAGGCTTCAAAGATTTTGTTAAAAAAATATTAATTGTTTTAAAAGTACCCTGGAAATAAGTAAGCTAAATGTCTTTTACATTTTCCAGGCCTTTCAAAATAACGAATCCTTACAAAACTAATCTATCGACATTCCTCCCTCCCTAGTCGTAACGAAGTTACCGTATCAAAGTGAAGCGCACACTATTCTTTACGAGCTCAGTTCACTGCAGTATAAACGTAGGTTTACGATGCAACGGTAACATCTTCGGTTATTCGAACATATTGTCATATTGCACGGGGTCAGTTTGTAAAGTACAAATTTTAGTGTAGCTGAATTTCGATATATTGGTCCCGTAGTGCAAAATGCATTGGGGGTTGGTCTATGTCAGCATTTTAGTAAATAATTACTTTGATGATACATGTACCAATAGCTTGAATATCTAGCAAAATAGGGTTGTCCACATTGTCATTATTATCATCGAAAAAGTGCAACTAGATTGCTTTCGACTAAAGTTGACCGATGTTCATTAAGGTCGATATTGGTCGTCTCGAACAAAATATAATAGATTGTCTAAATCGATAGATGGTCATTCGAATACACGACTAACAGGACGATTATGGGTTCTATTCAGATTTACCCTATAATTGATGATTTATCAACAAAACTCACGTATTCAACCATAAATTAATTAAAAGTAAGATACTTCTAAGAGTTTCGTCTTATTAAAAGTTTACTTTTATCTTAAAAAAAAACAACTAAGAAGTACATAATAGATTTAACTGAAATTCTCGTAAGGAGAGCCTTTTGGTGCTTGTATATAGGTCTCCGAGGAGAGCTAGAATGCAGCCTAACATGAACACTCTATGTTAGGGTTAAAACTTGCTAGATAACGTTTATATTTAGTGCTACAACTTTGTGATAAACTGCTCGTATGTTAAAGTGGCTTTTCATATTATTAAAATACTGGTAAAATTGGTTAATATAAGCAAATTATGTTAAAAACAACCGACACGAGCGGTACTCGAACCTTTACCTTTGGTAAACCGTGCTACCTTGTCCTGCTGAATTTAAATCTTTTTTATTTTTCACTCTTTCAGTGTAGGTGAATTCTTTCAGAGCCTGAAAATTTGAAGATTTTCACTTACTCGAATTTAAAAAAAAACTCGCATATGTGCCACACTATATATCAATCTACCGCAACTATGTTGAGGTTGGCTTCCAGTTCAGCAAAATTGCCAGACAACTAGTGCCTAACGCTGGTTTTCAACTGGACCTGATATAAATCAGAGTTTTTTTTTGTGTGGACATACATGGACATGAACAACATAGTCACTAAATTAATTATGTCACTACATGTTTTATCGTCAAAAGTTACTTTATTTAAGATAACACATTGGTTTATGAAACTGTAAAAAATCCTTTGAATTTGTTTGACGAATTGTGTGATCCACTAGTCAAACAATTTCTAGGAAGGAACTCAATAGAAGCAAAATAAATATACCTATGACAAAAACCACGAAAAATGAACAAGTTGTTTTGCGTACGTATAAAAATATTGTGACATCTCTATAAAGCGGCACAAAAAAAATAATACTTTCATGAATTCGTGAATACTTCAATAGGTAAATAAACAACATTACCAAGTTAACAGATATTCTGGAAAAGATGGATATAAAATCTTCTACTGAATACAGTTAGTGTTGGGTTGTTAATGTCAGTAGGGGTCAGTTAACACCGCGACGCGATGCGGCGCGCAGTTTTCAAGATAGCAATACAATTATAGACCTTATCTACTACACAAAAAGGTACACATCAGAGAGGAGGGCCGCGCGGCGCCGCGCGGCGTACCTCGATGTAGTAGACACACAGAATTATGTACTTTTTTGTGTAGTAGGTAAGGTCTATAATTGTATTGCTATCTTGAAAACTGCGCGCCGCGTCGCGTCGCGGTGTGAACTGACCCTAGTTGCTCCATGTAAAATACTTATATTCATCCGGTAAAACTGGAAGCCGACTCCAACATAGTCGGAAAATGGCAGGCAGATAGCGCAAAACAATTTATGTTATAACATTTTCTTTTAATATCTCACAAACCGACGCGCGCTTTACTTGTGGTAACAAGTGTAAAACAAGCTGTAAATGTGTGCGTGAATGAGTAGCGTCAGCACATAACACACACACACTTCCGACGTCGTTTTTGTCTCGTTCATTAGTATTGAATTTCTGATTTTCATCATCTACTTTTGCTGTTGACTGTACCGACGAGAGCTCCTGCGCTTACACACACATTCACAGCGTGTTTGTATACTTGGTAACCACAATTAAAGTGCGCGTCGCTTCGTGAGATAAAATACTGTAATCTTTATGTTTCCCTGACACTGACGCTAAAGTAGCCCATTTCTGGATAATTATATCTAAGATTCTATAATATGTTGTACAAGTGACAACTTATAATGTTACTTACCTACTTTATCGTCAACCACATTATTGAATTTATAACACTGTGTGACCTAAACCTAAGTCACGATTTTCTGTGACTTAAGTAATCCATTTTTACAGAGGAAAGCATGACATAAGTGCGGGTTTACATTACACGAGCTACAAAATAGTATACGATACGTGACACTAATTACACACCGTGCTATAATGGACTACTAAAGTCACACGTATTGTAATGTACTCATAAAAAAGAATAGGTTAAAAATAAAATATAATACCTTAATTTTATCACCCAAAAGTATGCAAAACAGTGGACTTTATAAACGTTTGCAAGTACAACTTGTTTACATCATTATTATAAATGAAACCAAATCTGTGACGAGATTTAAATACGGCCCATCTGCCAACGTCATAATTGCATTAATTTGTGCTTTGTTTTTTGCGAAGGACAAACCCGTGATCTGCATTGCTAATACTGGTTTATCATATTCGTGACGTCGTGCAGATGGCGCTGTTGTCTGTACAAGTGTCCTGTTGAATGGAAATTATGAGGCTTTTGTTGATAATTTAAAACGTTTTACTTATTAAGGGAATGGTGTTTTTGGTCTGGGAGATTTGTTTTACATTGGGTATGTAAAAACTGGGTAAAAACTTACTTAAGACTTTCATTGTCCACAAAGTAGACAACGAAGCTGAACCATATGTGGGTCATGGGACAGCGAATGGGTTAAGACATAGGTAATTTTCTTGGTTTCGTGGTAATTTTAGTGTTGGTAAAGCAATTGTAGGTAAGCTTGACGCTTGATCATTAATTTTGTAGAACATTGACAAAAAAACCTGCAACATAACCTGCATTTAGAGGGTTTTTAAATTCGCATTTTAATAAAAATACAAGCCATGTGCCCAATGGAACTTCTTATGCACAAAAATGTCGCAATTCCTGTGCTCAATTTCGTTGTATAAGAAAACTCTTGCGCAAAATTTCATAATCCCAGCGATTTGGGCTGTGTGTTGCTGTCAGTGAATTTAAGATTTTTATAAAATATATTATTAAAATACAAGTGTTAGTTTAAGACCCTCGCCACCATTACAAAAAAAACACTCATAAAATAAAATTAGTTACAAAAGCGACACCAATTCAAACATCACCAAAGCTGCTTTCAAAGCTTAACAACCCCAAAACAAAATCAATTTCACAAATCGTTGGCTGCCAAACAAAATGGCCACTGCAACACGACTCCGCAAATCTAGAATAGCCTCTGCTTACAATCTTAATTGGCCACAATTTATCGTGGAAGGTGGGCCAAATGGGCCATAATGGACGTAAAGGGTTCAGAATCTAATCTTAATTGTGTGGTCGATATAAATGTGGAATCAGAGGCTTGTTTTGTGGGCTGCAGTAACTGAGAGACTGGTACGATGTAATTGGATAGAAGGATATTGTTCATTGTTTTAGGTTTCTCTTGAAAGGCCTTCGTGTGGAGCTAGGTTTCGGGTTGTTAGTGAGCCTTTGGTCGAGCCTCAGTTGTTAAGTTGGAGGATGCTTTGATTTGAGTTTGTATTTAAAGTGTCTTTAGTTGTTTTGTAAGGCATGGAGATCGATTTCAGGAATGAGTCTTATTGAAGTTTTAAAAAATACGACCGAATTGAGAACCTCCTTTTCTTTTTTTTCTTTTTTTTTTTACTATCTTTTGTTTGTTGTGCTTAACATGTCATCAAATGTGTCTAAATAATTTTTATTACTTTTTTTCCTCCTTTTTTTGAAGTCGGTTAAAAATTATTAATTATCTATTCTATAATATCATAATGCTGAAGAGTTTGTTTGTTTGTTTGGTTGAACGCGTTAATCTCAGGAACTACTGGTTCGAATTGAAAAGTTATGTTTGTGTTGGATATTCCATTTATCGAGGAAGGCTTTAGGCTATATAACATCACGCTACGACCAATAGGAGTGGAGCATTAATTAAAAATGTTGTAAAAATGAGAGCTTCCATTGCGTATGCTGTGTAAACGGTTAAAATTACGCAAAAATCATGTATGACGGAATTTTTCCCCTTAAAAAGTTCTAAAATAAAAAAGTCCGCGACTGCAAAATGATGTCTATATTTTATGGTTGACCCACTGTAACCTTTTTTTATGGTAATCACATTTTTTCTAATATAATGTATTATTTGCGAAGGTGTTTTTATAAACATGATATTAATCTTTATCCAAATAAATACGTTATTCACCACCAAGTATTTAATTTTGAACAAAATTTCCCTTTTCATCATTTTTATTCAATGAATATCTTAGGAGATATCATAGTTTTAAAATAATGGAATATTTTTTAGTAGATTTTTTCCTCAAATTAACGCGGGTGAAACCGCGGGGCACAGCTTGTACTCGTAATAAAGCTGAAGAATTTGTTTGTTTGAACGCGCTAATCTCTGGAATTGCTTATCAGATTTGAACAATTCGACTTTGTCTCTGTCACCTCTGACCTAGACTAAAGTCAAGAGCAAACACATCTCAAATAATAAAAAAGTATCTTTTAGCATTTGATAGCCCAATTCTTGTCAAAGGCTATAGGCTATTTAACATCACGCTATGACTTCAATAAGCCGAGCAATAAGAAAAAAAAGTCACAAAGAACGCTAAGCGATGTTATAATACCAACTGTTTAGTGCAGCTGCCATTAATTGTCATGCCACCAACGCAATAGAATTCAAAATTGGTTGAACGGACTGTAAAAAAGGTTTATTTAAATGTCTTATCTTATTTCAAATATAGTTATAAATCCATACTTCCATACTAATATTATATGCAAAAGTGTGTCTGTCTGTCTGTTACTTCTTCACGCATAAACCGCTGAACCAATTTAGATGAAATTTGGTATAGAGATAGTTTGAGTCCCGGAAAAGGACATAGGATACTTTTTATCCCAATATTCCCACGGGATCGAGACTTATGCGGATAAAACCGCGGGACGCAGCTAGTACTATACAGGGTGAAATTGAATACATGCGACAAATTGAAATGAGAGATTGTATTCATCATTATGGACAACTTTTACTATGGCACCAAACCTGAAATCGCGAAAAAAAGTTCAGCTGTTCCCTACATTTATGTTTGCATGACTCGTCAAAATGTAGGGAACAGCAGATTTTTTTTTCGCGATTTCAGTGTTGGTCCCATAGTAAAAGTTGTTCATAATGATGAGTACAATCTCCCATTTCAATTTGTCGCATGTTTTCAATTTCAACCTGTATAAAACCAGAATTTAGAAGAACTGCCTCGTTCTCAGATAATAATAATTATGTATTAACAACAATTTTACAAAAACCAAACGTTATTTCAGCATCAATACAGCTAGCCTTAGATTCTTTTACAAATATTCGTATTTTCGCGTGTCTACTTTTGCTGCTCTGTCAGCGTAGCAACACATGCCTCCGCCGGATGTTTGTGCATACGATTTGTGTACCTAATGCATCCGTGTTACATGAAATCATGATGTCAAACTACATGTGAAATACTTTGAAAACCAGGTTATATTTATTCCTTTATAAACATTTGTGAGCCTCTTCTGAAGCATTGAAAACGACTGTAAAGATTCTTACATAACATAATCAGCCTATAATGTTCCACTGCTGGGATACAGGCCTCCTCTCGGTGAGAGGGAGTGGGCCGTAATCCACCACGCGGGCCCAGTGCGGGTTGGCAGATGTCACATGTCTTCGAATTTTTGGTTCTAGGACATGCCAGTTTCCTCACGATGTTTACTTTTACCGTTTTGAGAGCAGTGGTGATGAAATAATTTACACAAAGTAAAGCGCCAGTCTTGGTTTGAACCTACGACCTACAACTCGTAAGTCGCGGCCGTTATACTACTTGGCCACAACTGCTCACAAGATTCTTACGGCGGGTTATTCCACGTCCACTTGACGCACGCGTATAGGGTACGTCAAAAATGGCGCTAACTGTCGTCAAACCAAAAAAAGCGTTGTTTCACAAAATTATGCATTGACTTACGTACGTATGTTACGTTAACCAACCGTTTGTAACAACCGGCCCTTATTCATATTACTTTACTCTACTTACTTTTTTTTTCTCTTTGACTGTTGTGTTGTCTAGAATAAAAAAAAAAATTATGATAAGTATTTACATCATAAGGCGTTGGAATGTAAGTAACACGGCGCTAACTAGGTGTGCCATGTTTAGTATAATAACAAATGCACTAATTTCACTTGAAATAACGTTCATATAATATAATTTTCATATACTATAATATCAAATAACCCAAACTCATATGACCTACTGTTTTATATCATATAATTTTCCTTTAATATAATAACATTTAGTATAACGTTCATTTTATATAATTTTCAATATATATAATTTTCTTTTTATATAACGTTCATTTGACCTTATGTTCTTTTGACCCAATTTTCATAGTTCTAACCTAACTCAAATGGCACCAAAACCAAACCTTAAAATATTCTATGCATGGTCGAGGGTGAGCTTAGTCGACAGAATCCACTTTCCGGGGCTCCTACTTTTGGGTGGTTTATAAAAAAATAACCACGAACCTAACCAACCTAACCTGTCCGAGTCGGGGTACCCTAAAGTCCAGATGGCATCCAGTTTCTCCTGGTAACAATACTTGAGGGTGGCAGTTGTATAGGGTATAAAGCGAAGAAAAAAAAAAAACTTAAATTATATTAAAAGTTGCTTAGAGATTATGAATATTATAGTAAATGAATAATATACTAAATGAATATTATGTCAAATGAGCATTATAGGAAAAGTTCATTATATCATAAGAAATTAGGTAAAATGAAATTATATCAACAATTAATTAGCTCAACTAATCATTATATTAAACAAAAGTATATTAACTAAAATTAGGTCAAGTGAACGTTAGATTTGTTGTTATTATATCAACTGATACACACCCGCGCTAACTTTTCAAGAACATTAAAAACTGTCTGAAATGTCAAAAACATTTTCATTTTCCCCTCGTCAAACAAAGGTTAATTGGATCAAAAGGCTCCGCTGTGTTTGCAACTTTCTACATTTAATTTTTATTTGAATGCATTAATATGCAAATTAATTTAGGGAACGTTCAGCCATTGTTAGAATTGCGCCAGAATTTAAATTCAGTTGGAATCGAGTTTGTTGTCCTGACGGTTAGATTTTGAATCGATAATTTGTAGAAGTGCACCCGATAGGGCTTGAAGACGAGTAGTCGATTGCTTCAAAACTTTCTCGAGTTACTACTCGATATCAGCAGAAGCTCTTCAATGGATTTAGAGCTTTAATCGAATTTGATAATTGTTTATCGGAAATACTGTTTATTTGTACCTTGTCAATATATCTATGAAAACATCATGTATGTAAGGAAAAAATTACATCTTTTTAGTAAAAGAGGTGAGAGACATAATTATAGTACTAGAAATAGGGACCTATTAGTTCAACCAGGTCTCAGACTAGCTAAAGTAGACTCATCTTTTATGGGGTATTGTTTAAAATGTTATAATAAAATACCTCCCCACATTCTTCAACTGAATGAGACAAAATTCAAGTCTTGTATTAAACGCACACTATGCAGGCAGGCATATTATAAGTTAGGGGATTACATCGCGGATAAAAATGCCTGGCTCAATGCTGGTCCTGCTCCACAACCACAACTAATTGATCAACACTTGAAAATACTGTTGGAGCTGCTGAAGATTGTAAGTCTATCTTTGCATTGTATAAATTCAATCTCCTAGTATTGTATAATTGCATAACACATGTGTGAGTACTATGTACACACTATAAAGCTACCATTTACTGGGTACGTCTTGAATGTGCTCTGGCGGCTGAGAGTATGTCATGCTCACTCAAATGTCTCGCTGATGGTGGCGCATGTGTTGGATCATTTAGCTCCCTTCAAAATGGTTGAGCTGAATGGTGCTGATGCATGCGTCATGTTCGTGAACGGGCGCCGTCAGGAGAGACTGGTCATCTCTTTGCTGCCATGGCTTATTTTAATTTATTATTTGAATAGTTTTTTTTCTCATCTTTTCATTATGGACGCTTTTAACGTTCTGCATCGTTCTCACATGTATAATTTTTAACATGAATGATGTAACCAAGACTTTGTAACCACATTATTTTGATTTAAAAGAGTGTCCATGGAGTTTCTTGCCCGTTCTTTTCCATAGGTACCTACGCTTTGGAATGGGCAACTAGCTTCATTTTTCTGACTGACTGACTTCTTGACAATTCAAAAGTGCCTGTAAATGGTTTAATTGTAAATAAATGCTTTGAGTTTGATTTTAACACATCGAAGGACAATAAAGAGATAATAGAAGTTATTATTACGTCGAAGGGCGTTAAGTGTCCCGCAATGTGTTCAGTACCTACTTGTATTATATTAATGGATATTTATATCTTTATCTGTTCTGTGTTTATATCGAAATTAAATACTCTATGAGTAGGTACTTGATTTATTATCATTAGCATTATTTCTCTGATTCCACCGTTCATGTATTTAAATAGGTTCACTACGAACAAGATGCGATGAAAAGGACTATTTGTGCACGAAGTAACAGTAGAACACTGTCTCCTAAGGCACAGGTTTCCCCTAGTTTAGGAGGCAGGGTTTCAACCCTTCCAGACACCTTATTACAACTGATTGTATTTGTAACCTACATGTACTACTTATTGTATCAAAGGTATTTTAGTATCAATAATGTTATTATTATTTTTTTTTTTTGTTATTCTTGCTACCTTAAACATAATATGAAGGGATCAGGGGAGGAACAACTTTTGTCACATTTTTTATTTTTTTCAACTGGCAATGCAGTCTGAATGGTTATACCTGTCGCTATGTTCTGTCAAAAACAACAGGGCAATAACATCCATAGTCTCCAAACTTTTATGCTTTTAAAATAGCGATGCAGGGAAAAAATATACAATGACCGGACCCCCACCCCCTATACCATTATACCTATTACAGTTAAAGTGCCTTGGGTAAAAATGACACTATTTTATTAACTAAGATCTCATCTTTTAATCCAAACTAATATTATAAATGCGAAAGTAACTCTGTCTGTCTGTCTGTCTTTTCTTCACGCCTAAACTACTGAACCGATTTCGATGAACTTTGGTATAGAGATAGTTTGAGTCCCGGGAAAGGACATAGGATAGTTTTTATCCCGATATTCCCACGGGATCGAAACTTACGCGGGTGAAACCGCGGGGCGCAGCTAGTTAGTAATATCTCAGTTTGTTCATTAGGTGACAAAAGTGGTTCTTCCCCTGATCCCTTCATTTATTATCGTAAATGTGACGAAGTAGTACAAAAGAGTAGCTGGCGTGCGTTTATAACCAAATATATGAACGTAAAGGAAGCAAGCGAAAACGCTCAGGCTAGGTGGAGCGACGATCTTCGCAGGATGGCTGGTAGCAGCTGGATGAGAGTTGCCGAAAATCGAGTTGAATGGCGTGCAATAGGAGAGGCCTATGTCCAGCAGTGAACTGCTATAGACTGATGATGATGATGAAACGAAGAAAAAAGAGTATGTAAGGATCGTAGCAGGTGGCGTTATGTAGTTTCTACTTATCCAAATGGGAACCCTGGCCCCGGACCATTCCGGGGCGAGAGGGAGAGGGAGGCAGTCACCTCGTTCTGCGGAGCAGTCATGCTAGCGAAGGAGGTGGCGGGATTGCTGAGGGAGAGAGCCACACGTCCCAGCCGCCGCGGGAGACGCTCCGGGCGTCGGGAGCCGCGTGACGACTCCCGGCCACCGTAGGCGCGGGCCTGCGGACGGAGAGTAATGGGTATCTCACCGTCCGATCAGGACTAGGACCGTGCCAGACGGCGCGTACGTGTTCCACGCGCGCCTCAAAGAGATGTCAGCATAAAGGAAGGGGCTTGCCAGGGCCGAAGCCTGCCGGGGGTGCGGGATTGTCCGAAAGGGTTACCGCTACCCCGGAACATAAAGGGCTAACAAAAGAACACGGATGGGTTTTAGTCAGTAAGAGTCTGACACTACCTTCCGCTCCACCCAGAGTGGGAGGGGTCATTTAATGATTTCCGATCCATTTAAAAAAAAAACCCAAGGGAAGAAGGCGTCAGTTTATGTTTAAATGTGTAGTACTGACGCCAGCACATCAAGCTACCCGAAACTGTCAAATTTTCCCAATCGACTTTGAACATTATGCTTTAGCGTTAAAAGTTGAATATCTATTAAAGAAATTTGACAGATTGTAGTAGCTTGATGTGCTGGCATCTGTACAAAAACAATATAGTAAGTCGATTATACGAATTAATCAAAACATAGGTAAAATATAAACATTAAAATTATTTCGCAAATAAATCAACTAATAATGCAAAGGATATTTAATTAAAATCCATTACTCCGTTAATCAAATTAAAATTGAACCGTGTTCATTTATACGTAAAGACCTAAATTTTCATCGAGAAATGCTTTATGTATAACTAGACTAGCTTCCAACCCGCACTGGACCCGCGTGGTAGATTACAGCCCACTCCCTCTCACTGAGAGGAGACCTGTGTCCCAGCAGTGGGAATGTTATAGGCTAATCATGTAGACTAGCTTCAACCCGCGGCTTCGACCGCGTGAATCAAATTTCAAACTTATTTACTTACCACAATTTGTACAAGAATACACCCACTATTCGGCATTTATGTAGTAAAGCTTTGTATTATTTTAAAGTTTATATATATGCCTTTTTCTTTTTTCATGCTGTGTAAATTGCACTCAGCCATGACCTAAAAAACTGGAACCCCAGAATCTCTGTGCAAACTGCTTTTAAATCTTTGAGTGCTCTGACCCCGGATTTGAATCCATGCAGACACATAACTGGGTACGAGTACTTCTGAACGTCCTCTGAAGTTAGAGCACCGTGAAGTTTCATTTTTGACGTTGATCCCTTTTTGATATTCGTACCAGGCGCACTCGCTAAAACTGAAGTGGTATGAAAATAAAACCTTTAAAGGATTCATGTTTTCGACTGAGACTCGCAAACTTGCAAAACTATTGCTACAAATATTTTTTGAGGGTATGGTTTATTTTTATGGAGATGCATGAGTTTGTTTGCGAAAGCTTTCTATAAGAAAACTCCGGCTAAAAAATTTAAGGCTTAAGGCTATTTCAAAATAATGATCATCGTCCAATATATTTTTTATTGTTGTCATTTTCCTATAGGTGAACCTACACTGTGAAACACAGTCAGTTACGTGTAAATATAAGTTAATGCAAAAGCGACATAAATAATAATGTATTAAACTGTCAAATGCAATCCATAAAATTCCAAAATATACGTCACAATTTTCAGCACCAGCAAAAAAAATGTTTCTTATATTTTTCGCTTTAAAAGCGTGACAAAAAAGCCATCATTACGTATAATTCTGTTTAATACGTGTACATATTTCCCTGTATTCTGCACGGAACACTAACAAAGCGTCAAAATTACACGTGTTCATTCCCGGGCCTTTTTTATTATCACGTCTATATTTTGCACGTCCATTTACCTGGACTTTCAACCGCTCAACAAATTGGCTGCGCGAAGAACATAATACAGACATTATTACAGCGTGACGCGTGACACGACGCAATTAAACTGTAAATCGTGCTCAGCCCGGTTCAAGACGGGTGACACGTGTGTTGTGACGTAGTGTGGCTTAGTTTCACGCTGTTTGAGTAAAACGGACTCCAAATTTATTGGTCACGTGAAAGAACTTGATATAGACATTATTGCAGCGTGATACGTGACATATGATACGGTTCACTTAGACTGTAAATCGTGCTTAGCCTGGTTCGAGACTCTTGTGACCAATTTATGTTGCTTATTGTCACGCTCTTAGAGTAATTTGGAACTTAAAATATATCAAACTCTATTAAGGTATAACAGCCATAACTAGTCTGTTTCCCTATTATCTATACTATTACTTGCACACTAAACATCTTCATCATAATATGCCATACAATCAGTTTCAATCACGCTTGAGAAAACGAAAGGTTCCACAAGAACGACTAGAACTATTACCAAAGTAACTTGCACGCTGGGAATACTCCGACGAACACGTCGATCTGCCGATGTTAAGCATCGCCTCGTCGACTTTCAACGTTGTTAGAGCATTCCGAAAGGAGAACGAATGTTAGATGCCTTCGATGCATTAGCTTTTGGTTTGAATTCGGTTTTCGTCAGGTCTTAACCGAAGATGGAAAGGAAAGGGATCGTTTGAGATTGTGTAATAAGTTACCGAAATAAATAAGATTCTTCATCAGTGAACATTTTCAAAAATAAGTTAAAGTTGTGTTTGCAACGATAAATGTTTATTTTATAAAGAAGAAGGTTATATTTTGTTAAGAATAGAATAGTATATTCTTTATTATGTAGGTACACCATAAATATTAAAGAAACATAGAAGTAAAAAAAAGAAGATTAAAAAAAAGAAAGAAAGAAGAAGGAGGAAGAATATAGAAGTATACAGGGTCAAAGAAAATTAGCTACTAAAACTTCACGAAATTAATTTGTTGATGTTTTTTCTGGGGTCATCAACCGCAGTTGATGTAGTCACTTGAAATACCTATCAGTTTTTGTCGTGTAAACTTCACAGGCATGATGGGTATCGATATGTCAACACAATAAAACAAAAGAAAATATATATTGTCAACTAATACTTCAAGTATCAACACAGCCAGCGGTCGTTGAACCCAAAAAATACATCTAATCTTGTTTGTTTTTATTTTACACTTGCTTAGATATCGAAACTGACCCTTTGAACTGTGTATGTTCTGTTTTTGAAATAAATGTATTTTCATCTGAACTATGATGAGCACGGATACAACTGGATAATTATTTGTTTTTATTTGTGACCTTCAACTAAGTAGGCCATGCAAGTATGTATTTTTATGGCAACATGGATTGAGTATTGTTAAAATGTAACACTAGTTTACAATAATCGCCAGTTAACTATCATCTGAAGAACAAATAATGGCGACTTGGCATTTTATTTTCTATAAAATGCTGACAGCATTTTATAGAAAACTGTCATACCTCTACCGAAAGAAAGAAAGAAAAAATACTTTTTTTAATTTTTTAATTTTTATTAATAGAGGGTTGTTCATATTTGAACCTGTCACCCCCGTAAAATGAAAATACGTTTATTTTGCGATAAACATGATGCTTAAAAAGAACACAAACACAAAAAAAAAAAACAAGTTGGGGAAAAACATGCGTCACAACCACGCAAAACGGCCATCGCTCAGCATAATGCTACGACCCTATGCGAGACAGAGCCCCAGAACTGGTTTTCAGCGACAGCCGGCGTTGACGTGCAATGATGACGTCAATCAGTGCAACATACGATTACCGCAAATAAAAGTCACCTGTAAATTGTAAAAGCAGCCTTATGTAGGCTGAAATATGACGACTAATCGTCAGCACTCCTTTATAATAATAAACTTTCGAGACAACCCCCATAAAGAGGCAGTCTGCTCTTTTAATCCGAGACCACACGACGTAAAATTGCTTAACTAACTCAAACCAACTCAATATTCTGTTCAGCCCTTCAGCTCACGTGTACACCGAGCCTAACAATAATAAATTCAACGTCATTACGGCAAACGAGGTTAATATAAAGGTAGCTACTCATTGTCGGGAATGGTGGCATTTACACGCGCGACGCGGCGGGTGGCGTATGAAGTAACAATGTTTAACTTTATGTGTGTGAGAAACGGCCTTATTTTGCCGCGTCATTCTTGGTGGGTAGGTGTAAATTGTTTTATGTACCTAGTGTGGGAAACTAGGTAAGTGAATGTCTTGTTAGTATTTTTCAGGTAGATTGAGTTGTGTGTTGGATTTTCAATTTACTAGCAGCGCCCCACGGTTTCACCCGCATATGTGTCGATCCCGTTAGAATATCGGGATAAAAAGTATCTTATGTGTTTTTGGAATGTATAAGCTATATTTCTGTAAAGTTTCATCAAGATCCGTTCAGTAGTTTTTGCGTGAAAGAGTAACAAACATCTATCCATCCTCACAAACTTTCGCGTTTACAATATTACTAGCAGCGCCCCGCGGTTTCACCCGCATAAGTTTCGACCAAGTAGGAATATCGGGATACAAACTATCCTATGTCCTTTCCCGGGACTCAAACTATCTTTATACCAAATTTCATCTAAATCGGTTCAGCGGTTTAAGCGTAAAGAGGAAACAGACAGACAGACACACTTTCGCATTTACAATATTAGTATGGATTGCAACAAATGCAATTTCTTTAATAAAAAAATATATTAGCTACTTGACTTTCCAAATTTTATTGCCAACAATTTATTTATTCCCATCCGGAACAACAACATGAGATAAATCCCTCTCCCCGTAAATTATAGCGTCTCACCTTTCCATTCCTTAGTGGAATTAAGCGATCGTATTGCAAGCCGTAACGCAGTAATACCCGGTCTAAACCAAGCGGTAATACCGGTCTAAACCGTGACCCGGAAAGGCTATTGCCGCCAAAGTAACAAAAAACCGGTGAAGTGCGAGTCGAACTCGCGCACCGAGGGTTCCGTACAAAGTAGGTATGTAACTTCAAATTTACGGTTTTTGGATTTTTCCCTTTACTTATGCTACATGTCATTGCTTCTTGCCAAATTTCATGATTGTAGGTCAACGGGAAGTACCCTAAAGGTTTTTATTCCCTTGTGAGTGTCAAAATATGCGGCATAAACGGAAAATTAACGCCCGTATCTTTTGATTGCGTTGAATTAGAAGTTTGATTTTATCACAGCTTCAAAGGATTGCAGCTCTAAGTGTTTGATAATAATTTTAACTTAATAACTCCACGCGTTCCAGAGAAAAAGGGTCTTGACAGATGGACAGACCGAATCAGATGGACAACGAAGTAATCTTAAAAGGGTTTGGTTTTTCTTTTTGAGGTACGGAACCCTAAAAAAAGAAATCCAAAGGATTCTCGTAAATGTTCGCTATTATGGTAAGGTTGGCAAGAAAAATGTCGCCGTTATTTCCTCTTGTGTTGTATGTTCGTGTCTCTTTTCCTTGTGTGGTGATTAAATCTTTGTGGCGTTAGGTTGGTGTGTTTATGAGCTTGTGGTAGAAGAAGGTGTAGATGGAAACGTGAAAAAATGTGTAAATATCTGCCAATATGTGAAATTCCTTGCAAAATACGATGAAGTACTATAGACTTAATATAATTTCAAAATATTTGTAAAACAAAATAACAAAATTAGGTAAATGATCGCAGAAAGCAGTTATTCCAAAAAAAAAATATTGAAAGGATTCCGATGATTTTTTCTGGAGGCGCCCTCAAGACTTGCTTTTACCTCGGTCCTGCACCCTTATTTACAAACACTCGATATGCTTCCGTATCGTATCGAACATTAATCATTGTTATCGTAGGAGCCTTCTCAACGCTGTCCACAAGTCCAAAACCCTAAAATTTTGTCAGTTTAAATCAAATAGACGCCCGCTATTCTTCCAACAGTTATTTGCTGTTGAAGGGAAGTCAAATCAGGTTATCGAAATGTCAGGTTTTCGATACGATAGCCTGTCGTATGTTTGTGAATCAGGGCTCTGGTCGTTGTCTACGTTTCTCGTAGAAAAGAAAACAAATATCTCTTAAAAATATTATTTATTTATATAAATACTTTATTGAACACCAGAAAATACATTAAAAAAAAAAACATTTAACCCTACAAAACACAAAGGGCGGCTTTATCGCTTTCTGCGATCTCTTGCAGGCAATAAACAATTAGCGAATCAGCAGGGTTTCCCGAATGTAGGTACATTTAAATATAACCACACGTATTTAAATGCGCCCCATCACCAGCACCCTAATTGCGTAACACACTATCAATCGGAATCAGAATCATTTCGAAGCCAATTGCTAATCTATTGCTTCATAAGTTCGAAAAACCTGTCTGCTCAACACGTAAATAACGCAATGAATGTTGTTGAACTGAAAAATGAAACCGATTCCGATTGATAAAGTGTTACGCAAATGCCCCGCTGGTGTTAATTCATCTGTATTAGCTAATTGAGTATCAATTTCATGTACTATTAAACTGCCCAACCCACAAACTGCATAGCACAACAACATAGTTTCAAAAATATATCCAGTGGAACTTTAATGAATGCATCGCATAACACTCAACGAATTTTCCAGAGACCGCAGCCGTGTGCGGTCTCTGGAAAACAATCAGTGCTGAATTTTGTACTAAAAGTTAGCATTATTTCAATCAACACTTTTGTTTAGGATTAATAGTCTCTGAAGGGGTTCTCGGGACTGTTAAACACGTTTCCCGAAATTATCCGTCTATTATTAAAAGTTTTTCGGGAATGACTTTGTTATGGTTACGAATAGCCTAAAAAAATGTAGTTAAGAACCAGATTTTATAAAGAAAAACCATGATTCCACACATGAACATAATTTAAAAGACAATTAATACGAAAGTTAATAAGCTGAAATGGTAATGGGCCGGCCATATTAGCCGTAGAACTGATGACCGTTGGGGTAGACGTGTTCATGAGTAGAGACCGCGAATCGGCAAAAATGATCTAGGACGCCCTCAGGCTCGGTGGAGCGACGATCTTCGCAGGGTGGATGTCTGCAGCTGGATGAGAGTTGCTGAGAATCTAGCTAAATGGCGAAGAGGCCTATGTCCAGCAGTGGACTGCTGTAGGCTGATGATGACGAAGGTCATAACAAGGAACGAAGGATTCTAACATTTTATAGGTACCTAGCTGTGCCCGCGACTTCGTTCGCGTGCATGACGGAAAACGTTTTAATTTTTTTGTGTCGAACCCTATTTTTTTTTTCTAAAATAAAAGTAGCCTAAGTTATTCCTTATTACATCAGTTACCTGCCAGTAAAAGTCCCGTAAAATCAATCCCGCCGTTTCAGAGATTAATCGGAACAAACAGATAGACAAAAATTGTAAAAAATGTGTGCCGTGTATACATCCATATGCATTTATTAAAAAGCGGTCATTTTAATATTACAAATAGACACTCCAATTTTATTTATTTGTATAGATTTTATTATTGTCAATGTAATATTAATATTTTGTATGTTAATTGGTATTGTACCGTTTCAATTAATAAATAATAAACAAAAATAGGGGGCGAGCCTAATGCCATCAACCAGCCACAAATCTAGACTCCAGGCTAAGGAATTCCAGCTGGAAAAACCGAATAACGCTCTACTCGACTCGGAATCGAACACAGGACCGACAGAGGATTGTCGCAATAAAAAGACTTTTCCTACAACTTATCTTCCTGCCTAATGCGTATGGGCAGGAAGACAAGCCACAGGACAAGTGGAAAGTAGTTACTGATGCCAATAGAAACTGGCAACACCAAGGGTTTCGTTGCCAACCTTAGAGAAAACGTTGAAATGTCTTGAGTGCCTGAAATTTCACTAGCAGTTAAAATACTTTTTAAACATGAATACAGTTAGACTGCTTGGCACGAGAAATAGCTGATTATTTACAAAGAAAAGAAAAAGAACTATGGTTTTGTTTTGAAAATCCGGCTTTATTTATATGTGGGCATTTTAATACAGTAGCAAGTTGTCTGAATGCAGTTTCTTTGTAAAAAAATAAATAAAAAATAAACCTCCGAAAATACTGAAGAGCTAAAAATAATAAACCTTCTTTTTATTTAACCTTAATAAATAAGTTCTTAAACTAATGTACGAGTAAGTATGCTTACCTAAGTAAGTGTCGGCGCCAAACAAGAAAATTAATATTTTTGCGAGTGGTCGTTCGAAGAACGCATTTTTTGTTTGGGATTTTTTGTTTATCGCTGGAGATTTCACATTGTATTGTTAATTTGATTTGGTTATTTCTTTAAATTTAAGGTAATTTAGTGATCTTTGTTCATTGATCTCGAAAAAAAGGATTTCACAGAGAATAAGACGAGCAAGATGGAGTACGAACTAAGAAGTGTATTTTCTATTTATATTTGAAATAAACGAAGATAAAGTAATTTTAAAGTTTAATTTTGCTCTCTAGGTACACCTACACAAGATTTAACAACGAAATTAATATTTTGTACAGACAAAATCAAAACTATTGTTAGCATTTTACGGCAATAAACTTGATTCATACATAACACATAGTCGCAGTGTATTTTCCAGTTTTTTTTACCGTTTATAATTTTATTTACTTAATAAAAACTGAGCTAAGATATACAGACACAGCAACTTCAAACTTAAAAATATAAACAAAGAAAGTTTTCTTTCAACGCTCACATTTTGTTAAGTTCAAGTTAAGTTAAAATATTTATACACTAAGTTGGCTAGATGTATTATTCAAGTTAGAAGTGTTTAAAGTTCAAGTCTCACTCCGTAGCATTGAAGTGACGAAGAATTTCGACATTAAGTAGATATTGTTAAAGTGTTGAAACATCTTAGAACTTTGACGTTTCGTTTTAATTTTATGAATTTTTCACGCTTTTATAGTAATTAATATAATTTATCGTGTTGATTATTATTTTTGTTTTCATGAAAGTTTTTTACAGTGTGACATCTTGTTTTCCACCGTTTCACTTTATGGATTTTATTTATAACAAAAGTTCTCCGTTTTATTTAAATTTAAATAAAGTGTAAATGGATGTCCAAAGAATAAACTAGAAAGTAAATTAAGGGAGATGAATTGTTAGGCAAATTGACTACCAACTTAAAATGTCCGTATACGCAAATCACAGCTGTCATTCTTCGACAGTTGTATAAATTGGCTCTACACGGCAAAGGAGGATGGGCAAAAATGTATAGGAGGGTATCAATTTGCTTAATAATAAATTTTGCTGATTGTACATTTAACAAATTAAAAAAAACTTCACTGCCATCCCAGATTTCAACCGAAGTCTTTTAAGACCACACATTCTAAAGCATCAAAAGAGCCAATACTTTAACCGTGGACAGTTGAAAGCGAAGTGCTTCAGTAATTCAGCGGGACCACCAACCGTCTGGACGCAACACCTGCAATATTCAGTGCGGTCCTGGCTGCAGTGATAAATATTCAATGCGGTACGTTTTGTGTGCTTCTGCTGATGCATTTAGTCACTTTGTCTGGGAGAGATGAGGTTTTTAGGTCCTTTTTTTATTTTTTGTAAAGTTCAGGTAGGTTTTATAATTTTTTTTTAAATAAATGAAAATTTTATTAAACATAGCTGCATTCTGCGATTTCACCCGCACAAGCCTCGATTTCGTTGGAATATCGGGATAAAAATAATTCACGTCATGGTCTACCCATGTGCCAAATTTCATTCAAATCCGCTCAGCCGTTCAGCTCAAACTAAAAAAAAAAAAAACTCAAAGCATTTATTTCAATTAAACCAATTACACGCACTTTTGAATTGTCAAGGGGTCGGTCAGTCAGAAAGATGAAGCTAGTTGCCCATTCCAAAGCGTAGGTACCTATGGAGAAGAACGGGCAAGAAACTCCACGAACACTCTTTTAAATCAAAATAATATGGTTACAAAGTCTTGGTTACATCATTTATGTTAAAAATTATACATTTGAGAACGACGCAGAACGTTAAAAGCGTCCATAATGAAAAGATGAGAAAAAACAACAATTGAAATAAAATAAGCCATGGCAGCAATGAGAGCGAGAGAGAGCGTGACAAACAAACATACAAAAAAAATCAAATCTTTTCTCTTTTAAAATATTAGTTTAGATAACTGGCGAAATGTGGATATACTATAGATATGCCTCTGCTCCACCCTTGTTATGTTTATTTAACTTTACTTTTAATGTAATACTGATCGTAGATACTCTAGAGCAGGGATGGCGAATCTCTATAAATCTTCGTGCCATTTTTTCCAAATAAATATTGATGGTGGCCATACCGTGCCAACAAACAATCTTAACTACTGGAAAAAAAACCGAGTGTGCTTATGACCACACGACTGAAGTGAAACTTCAAACGTATTTGGCTATCTCTTGCTTATATCCCCCACTCTACTCTCGTTCACCTCGCCCGATCACACTTTTCGTAACGTTTACGTCACGCGTTCGCCAGATTACTCCCCAAGTCAAGCGTGCGTAAAGAAGTTTCACTTCAAAACTATATACTTTCACAATAATACTCTTTATTGGCTACTGTAAACTTTCATAATTAATAGTACTATTATTACTATACACAATTAACAGTTTAATATAATTATTTAATTTAAAAATAACAAATCAGTACGACTTTTGCTGTTGCAAACTAGAATACCAAAATTCCTGAAATGATGCCGTGCTCAAATTATTTTGTTACGTGTACGCGCGTACCATTGGTTCGCCATCCCTGCTCTGGGGATCTTTCCTATTGTGATGTGAATTAGATGTTAATTCTTCATCCTTCATATATCTGCCCTCATCCCAATTTGTTTGGGTTCGGTAGTTCAGCACAATACTGTCTGTTTCTTCCATACATAACATGAAAAGCTGAATTCAGTTGAATTATCATACCGTATTTTATGTTATATAAAATACAGGGTGTTTTAGAAAGGTATATCAATACAAACGGGTTGAAGAGTGTATCTGGTCTAGAATCTCTGTACAAAATTTCAGCTCAAAAGCAGTAACTTTGAAAATGCTTAATATTTTTTTTATTTCGATAGTTTATTAAATTGAAATCATAACAAACGTGTCACCGCACTACGAGGGTCATTATCCATTATCTGTAGTGTGTCTGTGAGCCTAGTACACGCACATTACGCCGCCGCGCGCCAGTGCAGCGCCGTGATGTCGAAATAAAAAAAAAATTAAGCATTTTCAAAGTTAATGCTTTTGAGCTGAAATTTTGTACAGAGATTCTAGGCCAAATACACTCTTCAACCCGTTTGTATTGATATACCCTTTCCGTAACATCCTGTATATGTAACTTATTTGGTCATTTAATCCAATCCACTTACATAAGGTAAGTAGAATTGGATCGCATATAGGATTTATTTGTCATCATTATAAAAAAGTATGGTTTAAAAATAAAAAATCTAGCTATCTTTGATACATAACACAAACCGTTAGGGCCATAACTAAGGACTTCTCCAATACAATAATATGGAAAAACGAGATAGGTGCTAACAGCCTCAAATATCGCTAGAATATTTATATCTCAGCCTACTTGGCGGCTAAGTATCCAATAACCTAAAGATTACCCCGATGACTTGCGCCTAAAAATGAGGATCGATCATGGTTATAACTTGGAGTAATAACACCTAGAAGAGGCATCCTGAGCCGCGCGCTGCCGCTAAGGCGGATCAGACAACGCGTCCCCGCGCGTGATTTTGTACATACAAATTCAATAAAAACGTTCTCCGTTTTCCGCAACCCGTCGCGTGGCGCGTCGTAGTGTGTGATCCGTCTAAAGTACCAAGTAATCTAGTCTTCTGCTTACTCTTCTACTACGAACAAGTAGGCAGAGATGTTTTTTACAACCATAATTACCTGCTATGTTTTTTTTTTTGCCTGTACTGTCCCACTGCTGGGCAAAAGCCTCCCTCATACTTCCAAGATATGGATAACACTTATGTTATCAGTCTCATATAAAAGAGGCAATCTCACTATAACCAGCAGGGAAATTGTCTTTCGTTTTGAGACTTCAACAACATTCATTGCGTTATTTACTTCGTCGACCAGATTTTTTTTTGTATCCAAGAATCAATGGATTAGTATTTTTTTTAATCCTTGGGATTGTCATTGAAAGTCAATTGGAGTGTAGGCATATATCCAAATTACGGGCCAATGAAAAATTTCTGATGGAATTACCCAATAACACTGCTCGACCCAGGGATCAAAGATCACGCTCAACAGTCAAAACTGTAACCAAAGCAATAAAACCCATTATCCTTATAGAGGAATAGGGTGTAAAGTTCACTCAACCTCCATCGAAAAGGGAGGATCCTTCGACCGGACGGGTGTTGTGTCTGACGGGCAACAGCCCGATAATTCATGTCGGGCCGTTGTATCTATGCTAGTTGCGCGGTAAACTCTGCTTGCGAGATGCAGGATTTTGCGTGACGTCAGCATGAGGCGTTGTTTGCATGTGGCGTTGTAGATACCGCTACATCCCCAAGCAACAAGCAATGCAAACTAAGCAAGCAAGCAGCAAGTGGTTGGTTGTATTTGCACTCGCTAACACACTATCTCACAATGGGCCTTATTAGAAGGCTGAAAGTTACCACAAGGGCAATTGAGAGGGCTACGCTTGGAATTTCCTTGCGTGATCGAATCAGAAATGAAGAGAACCAAGGTAACCGTCATAGCCCGAAGAATTGCCAAACTTAAGTAGCAGTGGGCAGGGCACATTGCTCGCAGAACAGATGGCCGATGGGGCCGAAAGGTTTTGGAGTGGTGACCGCGTACCAGAAGACGTAGCTTTGGAAGGCCTCCCACAAGGTGAACCGACGACCTTGTGAAAGCCGCAGGAACTCGTTTGATGCGAGAGGCACAAAAACGGTCGAAGTGGAGGTGCTTGGCCTATGTCCAGCAGTGGACGTCTTTCGGCTGAAATGATGATGATGATGATGAACACACAAGCACATTACGTTACAGCACTGACGTACAAATTGTGCAACATACAGCATAGTTCATGAGGCTTCTCTCATGTATGCTCCATCTAGTCATTACTACTCTCAGGACCATAATAATATAATGTTTTTCCCGACATCTTATCCTTCAATATCGTTACTGGGGTGTAAATAGGGTTATAAAGTATAGCCATTACCATTTATCAGACGGTAATTATTGTCCAACTCAGGGGTTGAAAGGGAGGTTATGAATTCAGTATGAGCAAACGATGTGGGTGGGCTGCTGTGCGGTTCCGCCATTACTGTGAATTTGGAAGTACCTGAACCTAAATTGGGAGCTGTAAGAATTAAATGTGGTCTGTTAAGAGGGAATGCGGGTTGTCGTTTCTCTATAGAAACGCTCTCGTCTATTTTCTTTCTGGTTAATGACCGTATAGCAATGATTTTTTTACAGAATAATATTATTAACTACTTGTATGTCCCTATGTTTTCCTTTTTGATGATACATTTATTTTATAAGCACTAGAACCCTCAAAAATGCCTATTTAAACCGCTGTCAACAGAGGCCTAGTGCACAAATTTGACAACTATTAATGAAAAAAGAAAATAATAGTGACACAGTATAATATATCCTTTTTATTCAGTTTATGAAATATCTTTCAAATTGGTCCAATATTGGAGGAGGAAACAGGCGAAAGCCAAATCTCGAATTACGTCTTTTTACATAGGCTTTTTCAAAAGTCTCTCTGCCCGCATTTCCTCTTAAGCTGGGCCCATCGTTAGTCATGTTTGAAATGTTGGGACATAACTTTGTGTTATTTTGTGCAGTGTAACAGTAAGATTTACCGGAATTCCGGTTTGAGATGCGAAATTGGATCTTCAAATGAAGTATTCTAGTAGCATGGTAAGGTATCTTTAGTTTGGCTGCATGGCTGATTAAAACTTACTTTCACGTGGTTAAAGCTGCAGATATTCTTACAGAGGCATTACTTCAAGATATATACATACATGGCATATTATGTTCCCACTCCTGGGGTTGGTAGATTGTCTTTGAGTTTTCTCATGATGTTTTCCTTTATCGTTTTGAGAGCAGTGGTGATGAAATAATGTATACAAAGTAAGTCGCGGTCGTTATCACTGTGCGACCACTGCTCGGTAACAATAAGAGTTTTTTGTATTGTCAGTCACGATGGCATGGCTATTCTGAAAAATAAAAACTCGTAGCAACACATTCAGTGTTCAGTATCATTCACTACTAGAGCTCTAATTCCCACCGCGAATATATCCATTAAATTGATTTGATTTTGATACGATGAATTAGTTAATTTTGAACTCCGCCACTCGACAGGCGCATGGAAACAAAGTGTTTTGTTAAATCAATACGTAATACATAATCGCAGGCAGTTAAGATATTTAATAAGCTACCGCTAGAGTTGAAAAGCGTACTGTACACAGGCTGAAAGCAAGACTCCAAAGCATTCCTGTTAGAAAGATGTCTCTACTCATTAGATGATTTGTGATTGAATTGACTTGTTGCTCTTAAAACGGACATGTAATTATTTGTATATGGTGTTATATTGTGTTCCGTGTGCATACCTATGACTTTTATTTTTTGATTATTGTTTTCTTTTAATTTGCTATTAATTTATTGACATAAGGTTTTTATTTTTTGTTTGCACGGTATTATACAATTTTATTGTTTTATAAAATCATATTTTCTAATTTAAATTAAATTGCAAGTATTCTTATAATGTTTGTACCTGCATCTAATTATGTTGTTAATGTTAATGTTTCATGCTGGATCATATTCGAACGCAATGTGAATTGTTACTGAATAAATAAATTGAATTGAATCAACTCGTATATACGAAAAAAAGAAGGCTCCTATATTTTGGAACAGAGCAAGATCTTCTACATGGACATACACAGTATATGCAGGCAATATGTTAGGAAGTATATAAACGCCCCCATGATATATTTGAACACGATCTTTTGTTGGGAAGTGTATCAGAAAGTTTTATCTCCTATATTGTTTTTGGTGGCAGTATTCATTACTCGGCAACCTTGAAACTTTCTTTATTTCTTTCTTTCTTGGGTCTTTTCCTGCAATACTACGCTTTTATTAGCCATATTTCTTTATACAAAATTTTTGGTACATTTAAGAATAAAAGAATCTTTATAACAAAGTTCTCAATGGAAAGTTGTAGTACAAATATTTTTTTCTTTTTCTCTTCTTCAATGTAACGCTTTGTTTGTGTTTTTATGAAGATTTATTGAAAACTGTTTTACTGAATTAAAACAGTATTCCTGTGTCATTTATGACATTACTCATTATAATATCTCGAGTATTTCGGAACATGGCCATGTGGTTGGTGAATTTTTCACGTGACTAGTGGCAAAAGAATCAGGCTGAAGCTGCATTACGCCGCGACTCGACCTGCGACACATGAGCGATTAAAACAAATAAATGAATGCTCACGTATATGGCTACACCGTACATAAAATATTACTAGCGATCTTTGATTTCTTTATGCGATAGGAACAACATTACTGTAATCACGGCATCGGCAATATCAACATATCAGCGAAATTGAAGCGAATTTATTAGAAAATTTCTCACTTGCACGACTAGGTCAATAGTGCTACTAAATATGCGTGTGGCTACATTATGCGTATAGTAAACCGCGATGGATGATTTGATAGCATGAGTACTGTAGCTACGTCATCACCGAATATACGCTAGATTTTCGCTTATAATGTAGCCATATCATGTTTATGTCTTTTCGCTCTTCCAGTCGCATCGCAAATCGCTGCCTCAGCGTTGCCATTCGGGCACTTTTCCCATCGACAGCGATGCGGACGAATCTTTTGATGCCCAATGAGCTCTTCCCTTTTTGTACACTTGTAGTTAGGTATATATATTTTAGTGTTAGCTTGTATAATTGCATATATAATATTGATACAAACTCAAATACTTATTAACAAAACTTCATTTTAATGTTTTAGTAGAACAAGCTGCTGTTTATCTTTCTAATATTGTGTATCTTCTACCCACTTTGAAATATTACTGTTCGAGATTGGCACTGAGTTGCATAACAAGTCTGCTAGTGTCTCGCTGTCAAGCATCAAGTCGGTTAGCTATCCGAGAGAGAACGTCACTCCGTTACGAGATGCAAGAGATGTCTGAGGAATATTTGCATGTTCAATTAGCTTATCTGACAATCACATATTTCATTCATAGCTTAATTTATTTGCTTCTTAATCTGTCAAGCTCCGTTAGTGAGACACAATTGATTTTCTATTGTTTCGTCGCCAATCGGCGAACCGCGCCGCTTGGCCAGTTAAATAAGTTAAAAACCAGGTTGCTATACTCTTACGAAAGAAAGACACAGGCTCGCACTCATATCCAATTCAAAACAATAACGCTATTATGAAACAAAATCGATTTTGGTACATAAAATTACCATTATTTTTCCGCTCACCGAGCTTCAAGTAGTCAAAATAAATCTAAATACATTTCCCACCCGGGTCAGTACTCCAAAACAACATTATTTTGTGCAAAATAATATCCTCGTATTGTATTCTGAAATTCTGAAGAGATTATCGTCTAAAACGGGCTAACACTCCAGGTACAAAAAAGCAACGGAAAAACAAGAAAATAATACAAAAAGAATACCTATACGGTTTTTATTTTTTATTTCTGAAAAGAACAAAAGCCGGGCGAAGCCTAAATGATCCTTAGCAAAGTATGAAGTAGTATTTAACCGCGCCCGGGGACAAATAAATTTTCAAAGTAACCCTGCCAGTGCTTGAAGAACTGGACGCGGTTTATTTGGGCTCAACTGTATGTGGGTGTGTTTATACGTATGCAGGGTGTGTTTGTGTGGGTATTGGGGGTTATTTGTGTCTGTGTTTGCTCGAGTTGAGTCATTTATGTACTTTACGTACGTCAGTCAATAAACATGTTTGTAATACCTAGAAATAGGTTGTGAATGAACTTCTAAGGGAAAATAACAAACAATGGAAAATATAAATAGAAAAAAAAATAGAAGATATTTTACTGTCCTGGTAATACAGTAAGTAGGTTCACAAGTTAATAGCAACTTGAGACGACATGAGGAGCTTAAAATACTACCTACAGTTAGGATACAATATATTATTTGCCAGTGAGCCCTCAATAGGCAGTTAATCTGTATCTTGGGGGCTCAGTAGGGTTATTTAAAGGTTATGATATCCGAATAATGAAGACTAAAATAACTGTATTCAGAGGGGCAATTCTCGTAAATTTAAGAATGTTCACAGTCTGTTTTCAGGCTTAATCTGTCAAAAATACCTCTAAATCCCTACTTTTTTAGCATGTTTTTGTCATTGATAGCCATTGAAATGAGATTGCGACTAGATTTTGAAAGTTTTTAATAACGGAAATTGGCCTTTAGTTACGTTTTGAACAACCACAATTAAATTTGTGAATGGGCTAACTCTGACGCCTAAATGGAACCGTACCAGACCCAGTTTTCTAAATTATAAACCCACCACCATGCACTGTATAAAAACTTCGAAAGGTTAGATTTTTAAATCATACTCATTAAATGGAGATTTTAAAATCATTAGGAACCCGTTGGATGCGAGAAGCACAGAACCGGTCGAAGTGGAGGTGCTTGGAGGAGGCCTGTGTCCAGCAGTGGACGTCTTTCGGCTGAAATGATGATGATGATGAAATGGAGATTTCTGGTTTCAGATGACTACAGGATTTTATCTAATTGCAAACCATTTAATGCTATCGATTTGCCTAAAATAACTGAAAGATCACCTAAGTGGCAATGTCGAAATGGCACACGTTTGTAACATCATCAGAACTTCAAATTCGAACACATCCTTTATCCGGCCAAATCCCTACACCAGGAGCTCAGGTTTCACCACTAATGAGAAGAGCTCTTTCACTCATGGTACCCTATACGGTATCCTTCACGTGAAGTTCAAATTCGTGGGAACCCCGCTCTGTATTTCTGCCATAATTTGAGTAAATAGCATCACTTCCCTGACTGCAATATTACACAGCGTTATACAACTAAGAGGTGCTTCGGAGCCAAAATGATTAACACTTGACTCGTCGCATAATAAGCTTGTCATTATAATAAAGTTCTTTATCATACACCCATACGTAAGTGTTTTATTTTCAGTAACATAAATATATTTCAACTCAATAGGGTTCGGGCGAAGATAAAGTTTCGTAAATTGGATAACAGAGAACCCCTTTTTCAGTGCGCAGCCTAATTGACGGACGTCACACGGCTGATGACAAAAGTAGGGTGCGCGTCGTATGTTTTTAAAGGAAGCTTCTAGAACATTCTAGAAGCTTCGGCTCTCCCTTATTAGCCGAGCGGTAACGAGAGGTGTTTCCGCTAGAAGTTCGTGGTTTGTAGCGGGAGCGGTTGGAAATAGTTTCGCGTTATAGTTCTTATTATTTATAATGTTGTACAAGTAAAGGTTAGTTATAGTTCATTAAAATAGCATGTGCATGCGACGATACTAAAGCTCTTATGTAAATCGCAAACAGCTGCTGTAGGTTTATTCTGTAAAAATCTCACCCTGAGAACTTAGGTGAAGTGAGCTTAAAGTGTGCTGTCATTCCAAAAGCGGATTGACACTAATGACATCTCACTTTAAACTCACAACATCTAAGACTTCACGTTGAGTTTTTTTTACAGAATAGCCGACCTATTCTGTAAAAAATCCGGCCCAGTAGGAGTCGGACTCACGCACCGAGGGTTCCGTACAAACCTATTTAAAATATTTTTATTATACAATGTAACTAAAAATTTACGGTTTTCGCCATTTTTCCTTTATCTATGCTATATATAAGACGTTGCTTTATACCAATTTTCAAGATTCTGAGTTCACGGGAAGTACCCTGTACGTTTTGATTCCCTTGCGAGTGTCGAAAATTTGCGGAAATTTGCGGCATAAACGGCTGTATCTTTTGATTGCGTTGGCTTAGAAGTTTGATTTTTTCACAGCTCTAAGGGACAATAGGCCTGAGTATTTGATATAAATTCCAGCTTGATACCTGTCTGTCTTGACAGACAAACAGACGGACGGATAACAAAGTGATCCTATAAGGGTTTCGTTTTTTCCTTTCGAGGTACGGAACTCTAAAAACTGATCACTATTCCCCGCCACCAAAATGGCTGTTTTCCTGATATTCTCACCACAACATGGACTATTTTCGTCTAGCTTACTCGCCGACACGACAGAACTATACCTATCTTTAACAGCATGAGCCTGACCTTCACGCCTTACCCAATCCCAATCCGCACTTCCATACTATTTCACGATGCAATCCTATTTATTGATGATGTTGTTATTCCAGTAGCTCTGCCAGGCATTTTCGGTTCGCTTTAAGACTTCTTTGTCTTGTCTGGATTGGAAAGAAATTAATTGGAAAGAGCTTATGAAAGACAATCTGCCTTTGACACTAAAGCGAAAAATTATGGACATGTGCATCCTTCCCATTCTGATCTATGGATCCCAGATCTTTGACAAAGACTTAAAAGTCCAAATTCAAGGTTTGCCAACGTGCAATGGAGCGCAGTATTCAAGGAGTCAAATTGACAGACCATATTCGCAACACCACACTGCGCTCCAAAACACAGATTACTGACGTTGCTCAAAAAGCCACTAAGCTGAAGTAGGACTGGGCTGGCCACGTCTGCCGCATGCCCAATAAGCCAAAATAACCACAACGTGGAGCCCTGCCCTGATACAGTTAGAAGACGTCGCGGCAGACCCCGTAGAAGATGGCGGGACGAGCTGGACAAAACAAACGACCAGTGGTCCACTTTAGCCCTGGATCGAAAGAGCTGGAAGTCATGGGGAGAGGCCTTTGCCCAGCAGTGGGATGATGTAGGCTAACAGTAACAGTTGTTATTCATTACTTGAGTTTGTACAGTGGCGTGCATTGCATATAGGCATATAAGCAGTGCCTACCTCGATATATCAACATAAGCCTGTTAATTACATTTTAGTGTGTGTGCCCCACAATTAAGAAACTCACTAAATTATCATACCTAACAAAAAACAAAATCTTCATATAAACACGCGCGGAAGTAGGCAGTTGCCGGACGGCCTACTCGGCTCCCGTACTATTCGCACATTGTCACTGGTCTTTACTCGTTCAAGTTAATACGACAAAATTAAAAATACGTACGTCTCACGCGTAATACCATGACGTTCGACCTTCGCAATTTATCACCCTTAAGTAGGCCTGCCTACTCAAAAACCACCCTTTTGACCTCACTTTTTTTCTGATTAGTGACCGCGTTTGCCTAGACTAGACTAGGCCTAGTGCCTACCTATTCTGAAAACCAATGCACGCCACTGAGTTTGTAGCAAGTTTCAGGAAAACCATCAATTTTTTTTCCCCCGCTCTCGTAAAAGATCATTGAATGTTTCATCCCCAACTTTCGTAAACGATCAGCTTACACCATAAATCGCGGACCGCATCTAAACCACGTCACCCCCATAAACAAGGGAACGAATTAACCCTCCCCTACTCACAAAGATTATTTACAGACTACCATTATTACTTAAACAGCTATAACTCATCACTGTTACAAACTTCGGAGGTAAGAAACTTCATTCGTGCTTAAGATACGCCGCATAGGGGGATACTTCTTGTGGCTACATTTTTAATACTGGCAATATTTCTTGTGGGTAAAACAATTTAAATTTTTTGTATTTTGTTATTCAATATTCCACCCGGTTTTAATTTTCAACTGATATAATCCACACTTAATATTATAAATTAGAAAGTAACTCTGTCTGTCTGTATGTTACCTTTTCACGCCTAAACCGCTGAAGCGATTTCAATGAAATTGGGTATAGAGATAGTTTGAGCCCCAGGAAAGGACATAGGATAGTTTTTATCCCGATATTCCCACGGGAGTGACACTTATGCGGGTGAAACCGCGGGGCGCAACTAGTATCCTATAAGGCAGTCACCGTAGACATAAAAATCGCGTTAGGTCGCAAAAAATTTCACTGTACCTACTGATTTTTTGACATATTGCTAGGATAGGACACCAATAGTGTAAAACCAAGTTTGCAGCTTCGAAAGACCTGTGCTAATTGCGTGGTGCTCAAAAACCCTCAGATTTTGACTGAAATAAGTCAAAAACTGAGGTTTTTGCACTTTTTAGAAGTAATCTTCTAAAAAGTGCATCCTTCTAAAATGTCACCCAGCACATTTTTAAACTATACCAACAAAATTTGCTACAATTTGAACGCAGCCGTAACTCAGCAGGTCTAATATTATCCGAAGCACTTCAAATATTGGCAATTTTCCACAAAAAGTTCTAAATTATTATTTGCCCACCTGAAGCCTTAAATTTGATTTTACACTGCTTATTATATTTATATATATTATTTTTTGGGATGTTATTAGGAATAACATCCCAAAAAATCAGAACAGTAATATTTATTGCGACTCGATGTTTTAAATGACTGACCTATCTAGGTTAGTTCACGATATCAAATAGTTTTTTTTTTTTTTTTTGTTAGCCTATTTTATGTCCCACTGCTGGGCAAAGGCCTCCCCTTTTTTCTTCCAAACCTCCCTGTCTTGTGCGATCTCCGGCCATGTTGGCCCTGCGAATGATACCAGATCGAATAGTTTTAAATAAAATTATTTATTACTGCTGTTGTTTGTTTTCATAATTTTATTTTTCATGTGTATGTTAAAAATACCTACCACGAGTGAGCGAATGCAAAAGATTTAAGCAAATATTTTATGTAGCATCATCTGCCTAGCCTTTTCCCAACTATGTTGGGGTCGGTTTCCAGTCTATCCGGATGCAGCTGAATACCAGTATTTTATATGGAGCGACTGCCTATCTGACCTCCACAACCCAGTTACTGGGTAATACGATACCACTTGGTAAGACTGGTTGTCAGATTTTCGGGCTTCTAACTACCCATAAAACTGTCAAAGATCCACGAATGACAGCCGGGACCAACGGCTTAACGTGCTTTCCTAAGCACGGAGGGGTCTTTGTATGTAAAGATGGTCACCCATCCACAGACCAACCGCAGCAAGCGTAGCTTAACCTGATCGATCGACCTGTGCGGCCAGTCTTAAAGAACCACTAGGTATCCTTTAAAGAAGCCTAAGCTACCGCCATCTTAAAAAAAACTATTTAAAATCCACTACGAACAAGACTATTCAGTAGCACAACGTGCGCCATTGCTTACAAAAACGGCGGTACCATGTACCGGTGCGTTTCATTTCGCAAGATGAGCGTCTGGCGGGACAAAGGCGAGACTCTGTACTTTATATATACCTGTAGTATATACCCACGTACTAATCACGTCCGCGAACCAACGTCTTACCACAGAATAGATGGGAACAGAAGGCCGGCTCATACAACGAACGGAAACAGCCACGCGCATACATACAAGCTCAAGCGTACCTAAATATACACGACTGGTGATATGTGGTACACAGAGTTTTAGCAAAAGTTGGACTCTCTAGACCGTCTCTCAGCTTGTCTCTGTGTTAGAATAAATACTTTTTTCACTTCTCATGCTCTAAAAGTTCGTCTTTATGTTGTGCTTAGGCGACATAAAATCGCTTTTTATGTTCTAGTGCATAAAGTATTTTTTTTTCTGAGACTAAGGTAATCAGGCCTAACAGCCACACGCACAATAAAACTTCGCAAATTAAAGTCGTGATTTATTTCATTTTCTTTAATTTATACCACTTCCGTGTTTTCTATCGTTAATTTAATAAAATCAGGTAAAATAGTTGTCATTTATTATTTAAAAACGCAAAGAAACGCTTTTATTACTTGGCAGTATGAAGTACCCAAGTCGAATGACAAATGTTGAAATTAAAAAAAAAAAAACTTTTAAAAAGTTTCGTGGCGGTATTATCTGTGGTGGCGGGAATTAGGTATGCTTTGCAACATTTTTGATTAATTATGTACTGTATACTTTATGCCTGTTTCATTTTCTCGCAATCGAAGTGAAAAGCAGAGTGTACAACTCAGGCATAAACGAGCCATTTTACCCCTCGACTTAACTATCCACCCTCGCCTGCGGCTCGCGTGGATATAAACGTCTCGGGGTAAAATAGCTTCTTTTATGCCTTAGTTGTACAATTTACTATTAAGCACCTAATAAAAACTCTGTATTTATGTTGTACTAGCAGCGTCCCGCGGTTTCACCCACGTAAGTTTAGATCCCGGGGGAATATCGGGATAAAAACTATCCAATGTCCTTTCCCGGGACTCAAACTATCTCTATACCAAATTTAATCTAAATCGGTTCAGCGGTTTAGGCGTGAATAGGTAACATACAGACAGACAGACAGTTACTTTCGAATTTATAATATTACTACCTGCGCCCCGCGGTTTCACCCGCGTAAGTTTCGATCCCGGGGGAATATCGGAATAAAAACTATCTTATGTCCTTTCCCGGGACTCAAACTATCTCTATACCAAATTTCATCGAAATCGATTCAGCGGTTTAGGCGTGAAAAGGTAACATACAGACAGACAGACAGACAGAGTTAATTTCGAATTTATAATATTAGTATGGATGACATTGCTTTTTACAAGAATAACAAAATGAAATTGTCGAGACGTAAATTTGTTTCGTTTTCACGATTTTATTCTACAATTTATTATTCCAACCCTTTGTCTAAGATTCCATCCGACTCATTACAAAACAAGTTCTTACTTTTGTCCAAGCCATATTCGGACCAGTTTTTGTATTTCGAACCTTATTCCAATTTTTGTAATAGACACTTTAACTTGTTGTGGGTAAATTGTCGGAATAACGTTCGAAATTCAAAAATGGCTTTATGATTCGTTCCGTTGTTTTGGCCAAAGTTATGGTCGCTTGCTAGTTCGTATCACCAATGGACGTAAGATTAGTTCAGGGCCCTAACTAAGAATGAATAATAACACGATTTGATAGTTGTCCTTACTCCCGATATAATTTTCCCCCTCCGATAAAGGTAATCATTCGAGAGTAGGCTTCATTTCGATTATGTCAATCTACTTTCGGACGGGCTCCCTAGAACTAAAGATAAACCTTGTTTTAGGGGCCATACGTACCATATCAACGGTCTCAAACTGTACGTCGATCTCAAATTATGTCAAACAAATGCACTCGCTGTACGTAGACGCGTGACTGTGTGCATGCGATTTCGCTCGTTGTACGAAGCCGACCTTCTGTTCCTATCTATTCTGTGGACAGACTATGAAGATATACTTAGGATTGTTAGTCCATATTGCTATATTGTTCTTAGCTATGAATATATTAATTTGGTCTAGTAATATTAGTACTTACAAGAAATGTTGATCTTCTATTCATAGTATAAAAGAAGGTCTTGTAGGCAGTTGTGAATAAAGATCAAAAGGTTTATTTATAAGCCGCTTGCATATCAAAGCTTCTTTTGATCTAGAAAAAGATGTTATCATAAACACCTTATCTGTTAAAAAACACAATTTCTTGTTTCTATCTGTCACAATTTCACAGATCTTTTTAGGTCTTTTAAATTGTTTAGATTATTTTTTTGTTTACCAATTATAATGCTGTCCTTTTAATCTAAAGGCTGCATCATTACCATTTCAGCCGAAAGACGTCCACTGCTGGGCATAGGCTCCCACAAGCACACCCACTTGGACCAGTTCTGTGCCTCCCGCATCCAGCGGATTCCTTCCTTTACCAGGTCACCGCTCCACCTTGTAGGAGACCTTCCAACTCTGCGTCTTTAGGTACGCGGTCGCTACTCCAGAACCTTTCGGCCCCATCGGCCGTCAGTTTTGCGAGGAAATGTTGCATGACTGACATTAATTCCACGTATGTACCACTTAACTGCATAACATAATCAGCCTACAATGTTTCCACTGCTGGGACACAGGCCTCCACTCTTCGAGAGAGTGTGCTAATAATCTACCACGCGGGTCCAGTGCAGGTTGGTAGATGTCACATGTCTTCGAATTGGTGGTTCTAAGACATACCGGTAACATCACGATGTTTTCCTTCACCGTTTTGAGAGCTTTTTTTTTTTTTTTTTTTTTTTCTATGGATGGGAAATCATCAAATGACCCCTCCCGCTCTGGGTGGAGCGAAGGGAGTGTCAGACTCTTACTGACTAAAACCCATCCGTGTTCCTTCCTTAGCCCTTTATGTTCCGGGGTAGCGGTAACCCTTTCGGACAATCCCGCACCACCGTTTTGAGAGCTGTGGTGATGAAATTATTTACATAAAGTGCCTGCTTGGGTTCAAACCTACGACCTACAACTTGTAAGTCGAGACCATTAACGCTGGGCTACAATTGCTCCCACTTAAAACTTTTTTTACAAAAAACAAAACAACCGACTTCAAAAAAAAACACTACAAAGTGATAAATAACTTTAATTTCGGAAGTCGGTGTCGTTGGTTCCGCATTTTCGTTTTTTGACACCGACTTCCGAAATTAAAGTTATTTATCACTTTGTAGTGTTTTTTTTTGAAGTCGGTTCTTTTGTTTTTTGTAAAAAAGTTTTTATTTTTCACTTTTTAGTTGTACCTACCCCACAAAAAAGTAAACGAAAAGATCGTTAATGTAGACAATGTAGATAAATTTTTAGATTATTGTTGATTTTTCAAAAACCGCTTGTCCGATTTCGATAAAATTTTCATGGGACAACAAAAAAAGAATTTTTCAAATCGGTTGGCAAGCGACGGAGTTATGCGCGAACAAACATAAAAAAAGAATTTAGAAACTCCTCCTTTTTAGAAGTCGGTTAAAAATACATTTTCTTGTAAGTTTGCATGTTTGTTTGTTTGTAGTTTGCATATTAGTAGATATTGGAATATTATGGGAGTTCCTAACTAATTATTCATAACTATAGAGCTGTAATAATAGCTCCAGTATACACAGTATTATTACTGTTCAATGCTCAGTTCAGTGTCTATCCAATGATTAAATTATCACATACACATGATTAGCATATCTCATTATATTACTATTATTGCTTATCCGATACCCGTCGGTATGGTTACGAGTATTAATGATGCCCTATAAATCCTATTAGGGCAATCGAATTCGATTAGAAATAGACTTAAGTATCCGATCAAAATAGATTTATGTGTCAAGTGGGAGTATTTGAGAGACTAATAGCGTGCCTCTAGGGATATTAGTCCTTTGATAATTGAAAGAATAAGAATATATTTAAAATAGTCTATAACAATAGTACCTACTGTCAAATTATTGATTAATTCATACTTCCATACTAATGAATGAATGAATGAATTGCACCGATCCCAGCATGGTTAAACCAGACTCGATTAATCGAATGAACCCCAAGATTCGCACTAGTTCCTGTAGCCTCATGTTCATGGTGCTACAGCGACCATTGCATATCAAGGAATAGACCGGGGGGCGCGGTAATGGTAGGGAAGACGTGCCCGAAGGATAGGTAAGGATTTAAGAGCCTACCGGATATGCAACCATGTGGAGAGATGGGTAATTATATCTATGGACGGGCACCTTTTAACGACCTTGCCGCCAGGTTGGTTAATTCGAAAGTAACTCTGTCTGTCTGTATGTTACCTTTTCACGCCTAAACCAATATACGGATTTAGCTGAAAGGGGTTTGAAGGTTTTGGCCCTAAAATCAGCCGCCATTTTGATTTTTTTTCAGAATCGCGGTGCACAACAAAAGTTATATATTTAGATAGAGGACACTTATACGAACAAAAAATGTTATATAACATAATATCCTAAAGCGTCAGGTTTCGGAGTTATTCACCGAAATATAAGTCGAAAACAACAAGGATTTTTTTGTTTTTTTCCCTCCAGGTAAGCATATTGAACTGTTGAGGTAATAGAAACGTTATGAAACCTTTATGGAGAAGAAACAAATGAGGAATAGACATTTTTTAAATAAATAATTAAACACGGCAATTTATAGTTCGTTTTATAATCCCAGAGACTAATCTGACAAGTGTAAAGTCAAACTTCTATACTAAAAAAAAACGAAAACACAATAGACTTAAATGTCAGATTAGTCTCTGGGATTAAAAAACGAACTATAAATAGCCGTTTTTAATTATTTGTTTAAAAAATGTCTATTCATCATTTGTTTCTTCTCCATAAAGGTTTCATAACGTTTCTATTACCCCAATAGTTCAATATGTTTTCCTGGAGGGAAAAAAAACAAAAAAATCCTTGTTGTTTTCGACTTATATTTCGGTGAATAACTCCGAAACCTGACGCTTTAGGATATTATGTTAGTTACATTTTTTGTTTGTATTAGTGTCCTCTATCTAAATATATAACTTTTGTTGTACACCGCGATTCTGAAAAAAAATCAAAATGGCGGCCGACCTTAGGGCCACCCTCCATACAAAAATCTTCTAACCCCTTTGGCAAAGATATAGATTGCATCCCGGAGAAGGACATAGGATAGTTTTTATCCCAGAAATCACCCTTTCAAAGGGTGAAAAGGGGGGTAAGTTTGTATAGGGAATCAATAACCGCTGAACCGATTAAGATGAAATTTGGTATGAAGATAGTTTAAGTTGTGAGGAAGGATATAGAATAGTTTTTATCCCCGAAATTATCCTTTACGGCTGTAAAAAGGGGGGTGGAGATTTGTAAAGGGAATCAATAAAAAAGGACTATAATACTTTTATCGCGGGTGAAACCGCGGGGCACAGCTAGTGTACGAATAAAGGAAGTTTATTAATATGAAGGCCAATTCCCGTAATTTAAAACGTTCAAAATCTAGTCGCAGTCTCATATCGGCGACAAACAAATGTCAAAAACTTATCAAAATGCATGGAAATAAGAGGTATTTTTGACATATTGAGACTGAGATCAGACTGTGAACGTTCTTAAAATTACAAGAATTGCCCCTCTGAAGGCCAATTCTCACGTTCAAAATCTAGTCGCAGTCTCATCTCAGCGACAAAAAAATGTCAAAAACCTGTCAAAATGTAGGGAAATAAGAGGTATTTTTGACAGATTGAAACCGAGTCCAGATTGTGAACGTTCTTAAAATTACGAGAATCGCCCATCTAGCGTTTGGTTAGGAATTCCAAATTCAAATTTAGGCGTGTGTATTTTGGTTTTGAGTTTAGTGATTCACTTGTTTTCGCGCCATTTGATATTTCTTTATGGAAAACTTAAAATATCTCGTTATTTACGAATACGAGTTCCACCGTGGCACCAGCGCTGCAGAAACAGCTCGAAAGATTAATGATATGTATGGGGGCTTCCCCATACACATCATTAATCCTTCGAACTGTTATCTTTTACAGTATCTTTACTGTAAAAGAAAACACGGTACATTTTCGGTTCCAATGTTTTCGTTCTGGAAATTTGGACCTACAGAACAAACCCCGTGGACTAATATGACAGAGCCAAATCCGAAGGCCAATTTTATTCTTACTTGAAAATAGTTCAAAATCAAATAGGTTTTTTTTTTTGAAGGATTGAGACTGTGGTTACAATGCTATCGTTCTCAAAAATATTCTTAAATAGGGTATTGCACCTCAGATGCAAGAATAGGCCATAGCCTTATTGACCAAGAAACAGAACTAACGAAGAATCTGGCTAGGTCCTACTTCAGCCAAACATGACGCCTTGCTTAAAGGCCTATTCAAACTCAAGCGGAATTCGCTGCCGCTGTGGTAGAAGTGCATACCGCGCGGGTTTCGCTCAGGTATTTAGTATCCAGTTACGCGGCTAGAGCGTGAAATCCGCTTTGATGTGAATAGTAATATTACCGCATACCCACTCGGTTTTCTCTACCGCAGACGGTAGTGTAAGAGTCTTGCAGACGCTAATGTGACGCTTACGCCACGGGGGGAACTATATTACTGAATCAAACTCCCAATAGAGTTTTATAAGATATTATTCAGTAGTATTTTATCATATTATATAATTATCTCATCTTATTACTTAGACGTCAAACCTACGACCATCTATGACACATGCTTGAACGTTCGAATGGAATATCCTTCCATTCATCATCATTCATTTCATTCATCTTGCGAGACATCGCAAGGAGGTCAGAATCTCTCAAAGAGGTCTCTACAGTAGCGAATACCGCTTAGGTTTGAATAGGCCTTAACATAGGCAAGCCGATAATGACGCTGTGCACCACATGCGATCTACGCATCATACTGACGTCACGCAAAATGCTGCATCGCGCAAGCAGAGTTTACCGCGCAACTAGCATAATATACAATGTCCCGACATCAATCGTAGGACAGTTGCCCGCCAGACACAACACCCGTCTGGTCGGAGGATTCTCCCTTTTCTATAGAGGATGAATGAACTTTACGCCCTGTTACTCAGACCTCTATAACGCCAGTATCGTTTGTTTTTCTGTATATACAGGGTGTCCCTGGAAGTATGGATCAAATCGAATAGGGACGTGGGCAAGGTCATTTCCAAACGTTTTAGCAAAAAAAAAACTAAAACAAAAATACTGAAAAAAAAGAGAAGAAAGATCGAATTCGTGAAAACTATCAGGGCTATCAATTTTTTTTTTTTTTTTTTAGATAGTCCTGATAGTATTTTTTATGATTAATTTCTTTGAACACCAAGAGAAGTGATTGAAAAAAATATTTATCATCATAACTTTTGAACCGTAAAAAAATTCACTGACATTCTCAGGGTTAAAAAGTTTGGAAATTACCTTGCCCACGCCCCTATTCGATTTGATCCATACTTCCAGGGACACCCTGTATATCCATCTCATTCAGTCTTTTTCTATTACGTAATCTATTTAGTAGGTGTGACAGATTATTTGGAAGTACTATCTATTCTTTTTCCTATATTCTTCATTACCGCTTCGACTCAGGCAAAAATAATAACCACGGCATTTTCTGATATCTATACTAATATTATTTGCAAAGGTGTTTTTATAAACATGATATTAATCCTTGTCCAAATAAATACTTTATTCATAACAAGTATTTAACCGGTCAAGCGGCGCGGTTTGCCGATCGGCGACGAAACAATAGAAAATCAATTGTGTCTCATTAGCGGCGCTTGACCGATTAATTTTGAAGAAAATTGCCCTTGACCTCATTTGATTTCAATGAATATCTTAGCAGATTTCATAGTTTTAAAATAACTCCGCAAGCTGGCCGGTTATTGCATAAAGTAACGGAATATATTTTAGTACATTTTTTCCTCAAATTAACGCGGGTGAAACCGCGGGGCACAGCTAGTCTTAATTAAAATTTGGGGCTCAATAATAAATACCCTGGATTAGATAAGTAAGTAGGTGGTCCTTTCGTTATGTAATAACAAATATATAAGCAGATAATAAGTAATCAATATTAGCTAATTTATAACGTACATTAGAGATACATACCTAGATACACTATTTACTTAGGTCTGTGTGTACATGTGTAGGGCACGCTCAAAGACGTGTACATGTACGGGTAACGAATTAATGAGAGATCTAAACTAATCCATACTATTTATTTAATTTAATATTATAAATTCGAAAGTAACTCTGTCTGTCTGTTTGTCTGTATGTTACTAATTTTTGGGGCCTAAACCACTGAACGGATTTCAATAAAATTTGGCAAAGGGGCAGATTGCATCCCGGGGAAGGACATTGGATAGTTTTTATCCCGATGTTCCCACGGGATCGACACTTCTGCGGGTGAAACCGCGGAGCGCAGCTAGTATTATTATAAACAGTCCTTTTGTTTCAAAATCATAATGATACCAATGTTCCTAATCTTTGATGTTCTGGGGGATTTTTCTTTTACCTCATCGTAGTATTGTAAATGTAGGTAAGTTAAATTGAACATGGTAATAAAAGGCTAGCACTACATCGCTTAAAAAAAAACTTATAACTTATTAGCTAGCCGAATAAAAATATACTCAAAATAATACAAAAATATAAGAGAAAACACATTCATTTGTTTCGTCTAAAAACACAGCACTTATAATATTTTTAGTAATACCAAAAATCTTGAATTCACTCACTCATAGACAACGCACAGTCTAAACCGCTGGATCTATGATTACTTGACAAAAGTTCCTTAAATAAATAACAAAGGTATAGACTGGGGAAAGGGAAAGAATTAAAAAAAAAAAGACCCCCAATTTAAAGGGATATTGTGGACGAAAGTTCGAAAGGAAGTTCATCAGTTTTGCCGATGGGAAATATCATCGGGCACATACAAATGAAATAGCTTATATTTTTCGTGACATTTTGAACGAAAACGAGTAAACTCGTAGAAATTGTCACGTACCTACCTAAATGTCACGTGTTATGTCCCCTCAATATGACAATTTTTTCCTAGAAAAAGATAGTTGAGAGAGATAGTTTTCCCGGTTTTCGAGGGTGCTGAAGCCGATTGTGAGGTTAAAATGAAAATCCAAGATGACGGTTGCAAAAATGTTTAAATTTTACGTCATTTTGAAATTTTCGCAGCTGCCATCTTGGATTTTCATTTTGGACTTTGTTCCTGCTGTTTCGTGATTTTCTATCAAACCAGCTGACCCAACAGACGTTTTCCTGTCTATATTTCAATAAATCATACAAAATTCCCATAGAAAATCCACTTTCAGTTTTCCCGAATTTCCATATTTTTCCAGCATCTTTTCAAATTTTTCTTTTCGTAAGAACCTAATTTGGTCTAATAAAAATATTTTTTAATAATTTTTTTCCAAATCGGTCCAGTCGATCTGAAGTGATGCGCTTACCAACGAATAACTTTTCATTTTTATTATGAAGATAAATAGTCGTAGATAAATTAATCAATCATCATCTGCCTAGCCTTTTTCCTAACTATGTTGGGGTCAGCTTCCAGTCTAAGCGAATGCAGCCGAATACCAGTATTTTACATGGAGCGACTGCCTATGTAACCTCGACAAGCCAGTTACTGGGTAATACGATACCCCTTGGTAAGAATGGTTGTCAGACTTTCGGGCTTCTGACTACCCGTAACGACTGTCAAAGATCCACGAATGACAGCCGGGACCAACGGCTTAACGTGCTTTCCGAGGCACGGAGGGGTCTCGGTAGGTAAAGATGGTCACCCATCCACAGACCAACCGCGGCAAGCGTAGCTTAACCTGATCGATCGACCTGTGCGGCTGTTATTATTTAGCTCGTAGATAATATAGATCTAAATAACATTTTATTTATATTTTGTGGCATAATTCATTGGTAGACTAGACTAAATGACAGCTACACGCTAGTTGTCAGTTCTATCAATAAAACAAAACACAACAGAAACCAACAGCTAACTAACAACCAACGCAGTGTAAAACTCGCGGGAAAACAGTGACGTCACCAAAATCAAACGTCATCGTGGCTATGAAAATATTGCCGAAATTGGTGGCTTTATGATGAAAACACGACACGATGTGTATGTTACATGGTGGATTGTGTTGCAGTAGTGTTTTTGGTAGTATGTTTACATGTCAGCGTTTTTTTTTTGTGAATGATGTTCCAAAATGTACTAGGTAATAGACACAATTTTTTGTATGATAGTTGTAGAAGGAAAGAATTGGCTTTGAAATTGAAGGTTCAGACTTCATTGTCCATCTAATATTTGCCATGTTTATTGTCACCTCCTGCTTCAAAAACGTTCAAAATCATCATCGCGGTCATAATTTTTGGGGCGTGTGATACGCCCTCTTTATGTTCTTTGGATTTTTTACTAAAAATTATCTACTTTTTTAAATAATAGAAACACAACACGATAAATGAATTCACCAACACCGCCACATCTACATTACGTCTTGCTTCTAATATATTCAGATCCCGTCCCAAATGACCAGAGCCAAGAATATCGCAGTATTACCATAATACGCCAACAAACACATCAGGACGGCTTTCGATACAATTGGTCAGAGCTCACTTTTACAGGCTGAAGCGTGTTTATAACAAGGAAAAAAGATGGTTTATGATGCATTTGGGATTCTGTGCGGAGTTAAGAATGTTTTCCAGAAACTGTTAAAATTAAGTGTTTGTATTACTTGAATAGCTGCATTTAAATATATTTCTAGCTAATTTGTGGCATCTGCGAAGAAAACCTTCTTTCATTCAGGGCTGATTTTAATCGACAGATTTTTTTTATCGTAGAATAAAATTGAGTTCTGACAGATTTTGTGTGGAAGAACTGTCAAAAATTCAAAACTATTCCTCGGATAAAATTACCTGGCGTTGGAATATTCAGCCCTTATAGAAATATTTTACAACGTTGTCTTGTGTAGCAGTTAATTTTACAAATAGAAATACGGAAACAATTAGTTGTAGGCCAATATTGTTTACGTCGTTCTGCTGCCAAAAAACATTAGTATTTTCAAAACCATTATAATTAGTCTTGGTTTTCAAAAGATGTTCCTAAACCATAAGTAAGTAATGTCAGAATCAAATAATTGAAGAAGCTTGCTGCTTAGCAGTGGTAACGGCCACGACTTACGTGTCGCAGGTCGTAGGTTCGGACCCAGACATATTACTTACTTTGTGAAATTTTTTTTCATCACTACTACTCTCAAAACACTGCACTAAGTCAAAATAGCTCATTTTTCAGAATGGACGGAAAAACCATTATTTCATGTTATGTCAAAGTTATTGCGAATGTCCTGAATATTGCATGTGAAGAATCCAATGCGTATCAGTATTATATAATATAAATACGCCTATCTTTGTGGTTAGCGCGGAAAATTTTTGGCTATTCTATTAAATAAAAAACTCGATTGTAAGATTTTTCAACATAATACAGTGTTGTTCTGGGTGTGCGACATCATTTCGAGAAATTCCTCAAGGAAGAGTTCTGGTCGAAGGGTGTTGTGTACCGCCGGTTTCGTGGCCGGCTACATGACATCAGTCAGCGAAACATGACGCAGACACTTCGTGTACGTTAGTTTTTTAGTGTAATTATAATGTTGTATCTATTTATAGTATTTTTCAGATAATAATTGTATTGTATGTGTTTTATATGGGCCTTGATGCCTGAAATAAATGGATAAATAAAAAATAAAATATATATAATATAGGCTGATTATGCTGTTTGAAAAGCGAAGCCTACAGGCGTCACGCACACTGAAAAAAATACACTCCAATCAAGTGACTTTTTAGCTTGATTGACGATATCTTGTTTAGATTCATCAAAATCTTAGTTAAGTTGATCATCACGACATGATTGAACGCTCAAACAAGTTTCTTGACTACTTTTAACATGACATGATTGTAGAAGAGTTAAAACAACAAAGTAAGTTAGTTGTGTTAATCTAGCATTTTGATTACTTCAATAAAGATCATTGAAACTTAATTATGTTGATTTGAGTTGATAGCATCTATCATTGTAATTAATTGTATTAATCATACACCTTGATCAAATCTTGCGCTAAATGTTTGCGCTAAATCAGTTCCTTGGTTGTGTTTATCAAATACATCATACAAACACTGATACACTGATCAAATAAAAGTAGTGGCTGTGATCATTGTGCTTGATAGGCACAGATGCAAACAAGTTACTTAGTCAATCTAAACAAAATCTTGATTTTGGCAACTACTTTTTTTTCAGTGCACCAGAAAAAAATGCCCAAAACATACAGCTCGGAAGATAAGCAGGATATTTCCTCAATCCCACTATCAGCATACAGATGGCTATATCTATACATTGTAACATTTTGAACCGCGTCTCTGTATCTCTTACATCATAGTAACAGATGGAGCATTACGTTTTATCAGGATGAGGGTACGAGCCAATGGGGGCCAGGAATATCTTTATATTACATTTTTTTTGTGTTGCAATCTTTCTTTATTGGACAGAACGTATCGATCATGGGAGTTTGATTTTGAGTGGTTTTGTGCCGTGTGCCACAATAGACCATTTCTGTAGAAAATGTGCCAAAGGCAGGTGGTTTCCTGTTTGCTGCGATTAGCACACATTTGCGCGGATGTATATATCGTGGCGAAATTTTTAAGATTGTTCTTTGTTTATTACAAGATTTTAATAAAGTAGTTTTGTTGATACTATGCCTAAATATAAAAACAAATTGTTTAGATATTACGCTATATCCCTAGGGATATCCCTAGGGAGATAGTGTAATATCTAAACAATTTGTTGTTTGTTTGGTTAAAGCCATGAAAAAGTTATATAACTATTTCATGGCTTTAACCATCTTACTGCCACATATACCGACAGGCAGTTCCAGAGGTTAGCGCGTTCAGACAGACAAACAGACGCGGCGGGGGACTTTGTTTTTATAAAATGTACCTACTGATATAGGTAGATGTTTAATATGATAGACATTCGACTGAAATTAAATAGAAATAACGGACACACCTGAGATTTGTTACATATCTAAAATTATTACTGCGTTCGCCTTATGAAAGATCGTGTTGTCAAACAAAATATCATCCAAAACCAGCATCAACTGTCAAACCACATGGAATTAGTAAATACTATCGTACTTTATTCAGGCTCGAATAAAGTACAATAGTACTTAATAATTCCATGCACTAGGTTGACAGTTGATGTCGGCTAGTGTCACTCATACCGTCGCTCAACGCTTTCAAGCGCTTTAGCGCAACGTACATCGGCTGATGTTGTGTTTGGAACAAAACAATGTTACTCATAAAAGCTGCTGAGTTTTTTATTTTTGTAATCATCCTTTGATTCGTTCAAATATGGCGCCGGAATGTTTTTACCAGATTTTGAAGTGTCCCTAATAATTGATTTGTAAAGCATTCAATGAATTAGGAATTAAATGGGTACAAATTTTATTAGTGTTAATTCATAGCACGATTAGAGCAATGTTCCTGTTTTGGGCAATTTTAAATAATGGAAAATAAACATACCATCTTTAGCTGTGAAGGTTATCACATAAAAAGTACAGGCCCTTCACAGTTATGTAACCTCTGACAGCAGCAACCCAACAGCATCCTTATTATAACGGGAATAAAGATCATTGTGATTTTGACAGACTTGCAAAATTGGAGGTAAAATTACTGTGAATGGATGGCCTAGAATGGAGTGTATATGGACACTTTTGCAAGAGTTACTTTTCGGCCCGTTTTCCACGACGTTAGTAACTCATCGTTTTCCTTCCCATGTCCCAAGTTATTTGGAGTCGGCGCAACACTTTTAGGGAAGTGATAAGTAAGTAAAGTTATACATTATTAGGTAGGTAACGCTAATGCCGAGGTCTCACGACCCGTTAACTGACGGGTGGTGCTAGGCGTTGCTACGCCTGTCGAGGCCTATCGCGGGTCGTGCCGAGCATTCCCACGGCCGGCCTGTCGGCTTGGCTTGGCGCGGCGCGGCCTATAAGGAAGCAAGCGGTATAAGCCGTACACAGCCCTTTTTTTGTCAATTCATATGTAAATCGCGGTACAGTTTCCATGTTTTAAACCAAACCAATAGCGCGCGACTAACATGCGTTGCGTCGTGAGTGATTAGTTACTAACTAGTTTGTGGTTGCATCGCATATGAATCGCTATTAAAATACTAGTGCTATGACATTCTGGCTACTCAATACTTCTTGGTGATTTGAGTTTATAACTGGTCATTTTAGAGTGACCAGTTATAAACTCTACTAGTAGCTTGTAGATGACGTGAAAAAAACAGAGAGAAAAAAACGTGTGTTGTCGGAGTACTCCTGTGAGGAACGAAGTTCCTTACGCGAAACTCGCACGCACACAGACTCGTGTATAAAAGGAAGGGACAGACTCAGAGAGTGAGAGAAATGTGAATTTAATACGCGAATTTGATTCAGAGGCATCTAATACACGTTTTTAGAAGCTCTCATGCAGTTGTCGACATCTTGGATATTATTTTTTTATTATTATTGCTAAATGGGCCCACCACAGATATAGATACACCTAGATAACGCACGAACAACTACTTCGCGTGCCAAAAATCGCACTAGCTTACGTTCAAAAATCGTAAGCCGCCACTTTCGCGCTCAGTCCTGTGTACTGCTGGCTGGGTGAGCGTGAGCGAGAGCGCGAGCTTGTGACGTCATAGTAGGTACTCAAAAATGGCACGCTTAGTTTTCATACAGTTCGTGATACTTGCGTTATCTAGGTCTATCTATATCTGTGGGGCCCGCTCTTAACCCTAATCACGCCTGATGGAAAGCGATAGATGAGGTCTATGATGGAACGAGCGTGCCCAGATGATGCCTGTTCACTCTTGATTTGAAGTTAGACGGGTTAAATGTGGGAGGGACCTCGCAGCATCCTCAAAAACCATGAAAACTATCTCTCTTTCTCTCTGTCTCTTTAGGACGTCGCATGGAGGTGCATAACGCTTTTTCGTTACGTGACGATTGCTACCAGTTTAGTCCTACAGCAAGCCGCGTTAAACAACTTCATTCCAATAACAGAGCAGTTCTCTCCTTTCCTAATACGTTGGTAAATGATAAATGATTTATTTTCTGTAAGTAGGTTTGTACAAAAACTTTTACACGTCAATCATATTTTTTTAAGCTAGATGAGGTCGGCGTTTCCTATCTGACTACTCTGAGAAGAAAGGCCGAAACAAACTCAGAGGTCACAGTCTCTTTTAAAGTCCAGACAAAATCTTGGTCAGATCATGTGAAGACCATGTAGATTGTTGTCTGAAATGGTCTTTTGAAGAAAGAACCACACAGATTGAGCGGACCTGTCCAGTCAGTGCACGCATTTGTCAAAAATCGTGCAGTTCAACTCAGAACTTGAGGAGCTCAACGATTCGATGAATGTGGTGAATGGAGTCTCGCACGGAGACATTGCTTAAATTAATAAATCCCATTTAAACAATAACAAAGTTAAATAGAAACTAGCGCTAAACGTGAACATTTCGCAACAACTCAGTAAGTTCGGAATTGAATTCCCGACCGTTCAATCGTAAATTCAAACACGCGTGGCGGTATCGCCGCTGTTAATTCGATTAAATTGCAGTCATGCCATCATAGGCACAACAGAGCGATTCGTTGATGAAATGTCAATCTAGTTCATTCACTATGGATTTGTTGATGAAATGCCTATCGATGCTTGGCCTCTAAAATGGCGAGACACAAATTGAATCTTCCAATCGTTCATTCTAAATGGAGTGTGAAATAAACTCATCCCTGCACAAGTTGTGATTAGCCATGAAAACAACGATAAGGACTAAAATATAATACTTAATAGAGTAATAATAAAAACATAAAATAGAAAAATAATAATTGAACTAGGATGTCCTGTCTGACAGGGGTCGAGGTTTCTTCAGTTATATGGATATTATACTGTATCTATTAGATATCTAAAATAGTACAGTGAAAGGAACCGGAAAGTACGACAGAAAAAAGGAGAAGCCTATACCAGCAGTGGATAATCTGATGATGATTTTATTTTTTTTATTGCGTAATGGGCACGCTCTTGACCTCGATCACGCCTGATGGAAAGCGATGGATGAGGTCTATAATGGAACGAGCGTGCCCAGAAGATGCCTAAGGCACTGGAACTTCCACGCATCGACGAAACACAGCAGTCTGCTTGACGCCGGACTCCGGTGGGAGGGTGGTCGCAAACCAGGCGGGAGTTATCCCTACCACCGCAAGGCAAGAATTGGCCAGTCAAGTAAGGTGTTGGGTGTGACTGTCCAGGATGCGCCGAGCACTTGGTTCAGTTGAGTAACTGGCGGAACAAACTGCGCTACACGAGGAGGCTTCTTCATGCATCCCAAAATGATGATCTAAACAGAAGCTAGCAATAAAATACTTCCACACAAAGCAACATCATCGATCTATCGTCTCTAATAACATATAGAGATATAGGTACACCTGTGCCGCACTATTTAGAAAAGGGTCTTACTAAAACAATGACCCTTGTTTATAAAGAAGCATGCACATTGTCCCAGACAATGTCCTCGGCGAGGCAATGTCCCGACCGAGGCAAGGCGATAGAAACGATTTAATTTTAACACGGAATCCGGGGTAGTTTAAATCAATTGAGTGTCTTTACTATGTTTGGTCGAGGTTTTAATAGAACAGGATAAGGTCGTTTCAATCGGAATTGGATTCGATAGAAGATGTTTTCTCGCTGTATCGTTTTAATAAATTTGTTGTGGTCTGCGGCGAGGAAATTAAGGCAGTGCAAACATCTTGTAGGATAAGAAAATTGTTCGTTCAATTTCTGCTTTGTTTTCAAAACCACAATGTTAGTTCGTCATTGATTTTTTTTTTGTTTATATTATACTGTTCCACTGCTGGGTCTGGGTCTGTCGAAGGGCCGATGGCCGGTGGAGGAGACGAGTCCTGGAGTGGAGACCGCGTACCGGCAATTTAGTATGGGACGCCCCCCAGCTAGATGGACGGACGATCTAAAGAAGGTGGCTGGAGTAGACTGGATGCGGAAGGCGGAGGACAGGGTGCTGTGGCGAGGTCTGGGAGAGGCCTATGTCCAGCAGTGGACTGTGATAGGCTGAGTTGACTGCTCGGTAAATGCCTCCCCCAAGTCCTTCCAGGAACTCTTTTCCCGCGCCACCTTGAACCAGCCCTCGTGGTACGCGTCTAGGTCATCTCGCCACCGCTTTCTAAGCCGACTTCGGCGGCGCCGTCCATCTAGTCGTCGTCTTCGGGTATAATAGACGTAGGCAAGAGAGGCTTAAATGTGATTGGGCGAATCTCATCAGCCGCATGCAGGATGACCCCTGGGCAAAAGTCCCCCCACAACGGGTGCCTGAAGATGACAATTATTATGTAATTTTTTTGTTTATAATAACAGTTTCACAGGTATAGCTATAAGAAAACCTTGAATGCCTAGTTATTCATAAGAGTGTCTGAATCTGACTATAAATAAACATGACTACAAAAACACCTTCCAGACACAGATATTTCTCTTCCAGAAAGAGATATTATATTTTCTTTAGCATAAACATATAAACAACATTATTATCACACACCAAACATCAACAAGTCTTCAATAACGCGTAGTCATAGAAATTCCATACCTAATTAAGCCAGTACCGGGAAAATAAGTACTTACTGAGTCAAGTCGAAAAGCTCACTAAATAAAAATGCTTCGCTAGACAGGTGGGCACTCAGGAACTTTCAGATGGATAATAAAGCATTCTTAAAGAGGTGGCCGTAACTGGCGGCGTAATGAGGGTCAACACAATTATTATAGACATTAATTACCTACTAACGTGAGCGGTGCGCACAAACAGAAACTTGGGGTTCGAGTCAAAAGAAATGTTCTTTATGTGATTGTGGAAGAAGGGTGGAAGTAATGCAGGAAAACGTTTGCACTCGCATTGAGAAGTCAAAGCATTTAATTCAAATAGGCACATAAAAGGCACTTTTGAACGTCAAAATTTACAATAAAATAGAATTGATTCTAGTCGCCCCTTCCAAAAGGTAATTTTCACTATGGAAGCTTGTTAGCTTGTAGTCGGACATGTTATTTCTACGGCACGGTTTATACGCCGTACCGTAAAGAAACCGTGCCGTGTACGAACAGCTTCAGAGAAAAGGAACCCCCCAAGACTTTAAAGATTATCGCCCGAGCGCGCTCGAGCCCGCCGTCCCTCGTCGCTCGAGCGACGACGGCGGGCGCGTCACGTGGCTCTGGCCTCGAGCAGCTCCCTCCCCCGCAGCCGCGCGCCGCATCCATCTCTGCCCGAGCATCCACCGATCCCACTCAAATATTATTTGCAAGTTTTCAAATAATTATAATATGGTATTTTTTCGGCTTTTTGCCCGAACCGTATCCCAAGAATAACTTAACTTACAAAAAGACACTTTACGTGCGATTGAGGATACGAACCCGCATCACCAGGCGCCAGCCGATCACGTAGACCGCGCCTTATACCACTAGACTATTGAATTAGTTAGCCATCTTGTCGAAATTTTGAATAGCTTTACTCCTTTTATCGAACAAGGTTGATAACGGTCTAATCTTCTAGATATTAAGGTTTAAATTTCAACTTCCACCACGTATTATAAATATTAACACCTTACCGTCTTGTTTTACAAAATGCAATTCGTAACTCCTCAATTAACTAAAAGATAAGGTTGAAATTTGCATAGATTTCTTGTTTGGTTGAATAGAATGTGCCTGATTCCGATTGTTGCACTACCAGCCGTAATTTTACTTCAGAAACTTAACTAGCTGTATGAACTGCGAGTTAAGGTTGAATTTAGAATACTTCTTCGCCTTATTTACTAAACTGTGATTGAGGGTATAATTACTTTTCAAATCGTTTCGTTTTCGTGTCGATCCGCTTGTGCGTAATTATCTTCGTCGAAATATTATCCAATTTATTAAGTTTTTGAACAGTTGATTATATTAACCGATAGTATTGTTCGATTAATAACTTTTTGAAGGCTAGAATTAAATAAACTGACGACTGAGGGAAACTGACCAGTGATACGCGGAATCTAAAATTGTTGTTCTCTGGGAACAGGAACAAAGCATAAATAACGAGATATGGCCATAACGGTAAGATTTACGTTATACACATATATGTATTTATTGTTGCAATCATGTTGCATTATTACTGACAAGTTGGATTTTTTTATATATTCCTCATATTATTATTTTCGTTCCAGAGAAAAACAGTTCGTAGATGGATACAAAGGTACCATGCGACTGGTGATGTGAAATGTGATCGCCAAGGCCATCGCTCAATAATTTTTTACAATAATGAATCGGGGCGACACCGTAATATTGTGGAAGTTCACTCAGTGGCACCCTTCAAAACTACGCGTTCAAGTGTGACTTCAAGAAGTGATAGACAGTGACGGCCATCCTCTCCGTTATTAATAGGCAATTTACTCGGCAGATTTATTGTGTAACTCATCTGATAAAATTACATTGGAACGTATGAGCAAGTGTTAATAATTCCCAATATTTGTGGAAACATTAATTCGTAGTTAATCAAAAATAAACAACCCTTATTATTATCAATCCAGATACTTTTGTTTACAAGTAGTCTTGTAATGTGTGATGCACCATCTGACCTCACATATTTTTATAATTTCTAAAGTTGTGTTAAATAAGGGTTATCAGAAAATGTGATAAAAGAGAAAGATGTATATTGCTATACTTTTATAGTTTAGCATGTTGGTTCTTCCTCTGTAATTCACAGGCACAAATGACAACATTTAATTTTTTAATCTTTTTTTCCGATATGATCATACAAAGTATAAAAAATTAATGTTTTCACAACTTTAAATGAATAAATATTATTGTAGTTGTTTCTAGAAAAATCTATAAATGAACTTTTATCTAATGTTAAGCGTTCTAAACCTCACCCAGGGTATCTATTTTGTGTTTAGTTAATATTCTAAGTAAATAACCCCAATTTAACACACATAGAAAACTGTACATTCAACCATGAAGTGGATTCCATAAAGTCCTAGAAATGTAATTAGAGAAATAAATGAATATTGTTTATGCAACATGCCTAGATTTTCTTACAAACCTCATACCTACTTCAACATTTGATTTCTTAAATAATAATTAACAAAACTCACCTAATAACCTATAAAAGAAACAAAAAAAAAAAAAAAAAAAAAACTTCTCGTCCGAGGATTTGAACTCGAGACCATCGCATTGCTAGCCCACAGTCTTAACCACTAGACCAACACGCCATATAGTACAACACATTACAAAAAACTTCAATGGGTTTAATGTCATTACCAAAGGGGGTACCTTTTCTTTGAAGCCCACTGTACAAAGGGCCTAATTGGGATCCAACGTTACCTAAAAACTTGGAATTATTTCTGTAGTTATTAAGTGATGACTTATTTGGAATAGTCTTAATTACATTGTGGAATATAATAATTCACTAAACGTAAACATTACCGCAACTTGGTCTATGAAAGTTAATTATTTTACCAGGTAAATATTGTTAAGTAAATTGAGAGAGCTATGTAAGTATCGTCTTATTCAAGTTACTAAGTCTGAGTGTACTAAGTATGATTATAGGGATAAAATCTAAACTAATATTATAAATTCTAAAGTAACTCTGTCTGTCTGTTTGTTACCTCTTCACGCCTAAACTACTGAACCGATTTAGATGAAATTTGGTATAGATAGTTTGAGTCCCGGGGAAGGACAAAGGATAGTTTTTATCCCGATATACCCACGGGATCGAAACTTATACGGGTGAAACCGCGGGGCGCAGCTAGTATTAAATACGTACATACAAAAACTCTCGCCTCTTCCCATTGGGTTTGGCAGAAACTACAGAATGGCACCTGCTACGATTAGGCCCGGACTTCACTGAAGCGGATATGTGCGGAGCGGAGCGGAGACGTGCAGGAATCGTCCAATCACAGACGAGATGAGTGACGCGATGAGGATTTCCACCAATGTGATTGGTCGATTCCTGCACGTCTCCGCTCCGCTCCGCCCAGCTCCGCTTCAGTGGATCCGGGCCTTACTTGCTCTTTTTGCCTCTTTTACGTTCATACGTACATCAAGGGGTCGATTTCGTCCCGAAGCACGAAATCTGTAGATTTGGCTAATGTTACGGGCGTTTCTTACTCCGTCTCACCCACGTACAGTCACCAAAAGAGATAAGTAACCAGAGTCGTCGGATATAGTTGAAGTTTAGTAAGAAAGCGATGGATGTTTTCGAATGAAATTTAATTTGATAAAATTAACTGTTTGTTTTCTATTAACTAAATTATATTTTATTCGAAAAAACCGTGTGTGCTTATGACCACACGACTGAAGTGAAACTTCAAACGTATTTGGCAATTAGAAGAATAGAGAAAGAAAATGTGCGCGCGCACTGCTTTCTCTTGCTTATATCCCCCACTCAACTCCCGTTTGCCTCGCCCGATCACCCTTTTCGTAACGCTTACGTCACGCGTTCGCCAGCTTACTCCCCAAGTCAAGCGTGCGTAAAGAAGTTTCACTTCAAAAATCCATCGGTTTCTTACTAAACTTCAAGTATATCCCACGATCCTGGTTATTTATCTCCTTTGGTGACCGTACATAAGATTAGTTTGGAGCCCGAACAAAGAATAAATGACAACAAAATATGACAGTTGTTTCTACTCGCAATGTGTTTTTTCTAGTCTGAATAATTGAATTTTCACTTATTTTGACAGAATAACTACTGTCCTTCGTTGACGGACTTACAGCCGAAACCAATAGCCTATTTTCAGTTAAAGACAGATCGCTACTGATTTATTGCCAGTATAATCATAACTGCTAGTATCATAAATAATCACACAGATTGCTATTGGTGATTATTGGGACATTAAAACCAGAGATAGATAGGTTTTTCTACCTCCAGTATGCTAACACTGGTGAAATATAGGCAATTGAGTTCGGCCGTTAGACAGTAGACCCCCTGGTCATACACGCACGAAGTTGCGAGTACTGAATTCAATAAAATCAGACTTCTTATCTACATAAAGTAGAATATTTATAACGATTGCTTCATACAAAGCAATTAACAAATCCTCATGAATCTTTCGGTAAAGCGCTTAGAATTTCCTCCTCCTTTTATGTTCACCTCTTCCATTCTATTCTAGGCAGCAGTTATTTAAAAAATAAAAACTATAACAGTTACAAACAGTGCATGCAATAAGAGAAACCTTGTCGCAATGTTAGAAAGTTAACAATTTCTTATTTCTTTCAACTTGAGCATTCATGGATAAAGTTTTTTATTTCTTTAGGAACACATTTTTAAATAAATCTTGCCTTTGTTGTAAGAAAACAAATGTATTTAGCTCAAATACCGTTAACGACAGATTAATTTTCAAAACAACTAAGATAATAATCCATGGCTCTAATCTAAAACTTTTAAACACCGGAAGACTTGCAAACTTTCAATCCAGTTCAAAAAACAATATTTTCATTTTGTAAATATTTTCGACTCCTGAAACTTGCTAAGCTTTTACAGACCCAGCAGACCAAGTTTTCTAACTTATAAGTCTGTAATGGCGATGTTAAGGACCATGCACAGACTTTCTCAAATCAACACACAAATCTAAATAATTAAACACAGTTTATTTGATCACATGCCCAAACGACCCGCTTACCGTCCCTTACTTGTAACGTAATAAAAATATAAAAGGGATGACGATTCAGCGGTACGGCAACGTGGAAAACTGCGAGCTGGCAAATAGATTTGTAGCTACAGCGATTTTCAATTGTCCTCGCACCCCGACCATTGTTAGCATTCTCCATGCTTTATTTATTACTCTGTGAACCCATTGTAATACTGGCCGAATTGTAATTAGTTATACTGTGGACATGCCGATTATTAATATTGGGTTGTTTGTGTTATTTGAGTAAAAATTAAAAACAATGTTGTAGTCCTTCATAAAATAAATGCTGTGATTTTCAAAACAAATCTATACTTATAATAAATCTGTAGAAGTGAAAATTCTTTACATTGAAAATATCAAAAAAATTAATGGCAGGGGGTGTTCTAGACCGACACCGAATCCAAAAATGTGATTAAAAAAAATTTTGTCTGTCTGTCTGTTTGTTCAGGCATCACGCAAAAACTACCAGTTCGATTACGATGAAACTTGGTATAATTATTCTTTAATATCCTGGGCACCACACTGGGTACTTTTTATCCCGGAAAAGTATATACACTAAAAAATAAACTTAATTTTGCGGTTCGATTCCTAGACCCGATTACTGTACCAACCGCAAATATTAAGTTTGTCATAGATTACGTCACCCGCAGTGGAGTTATTATTATTATATATAGGCTATTTAACATCACGCTGCGACTCTTCGGAGCCGAGCAGAAAGAAAAAAAAGTCAGAAAGAACGCCAAGCGATAACTAAGTAATAGCGCGGGCAGGCGATGCAATGCGATGTGTTGGGGGAACCAAACATTCCACGCGGACGAAGTAGCGGGCAGAAGCTAGTCGTGATAATAAAATCAAACTGTGTATTTGTATGTTATTCTTCAATTTATATTTAAATCTTGCTCGCAGAGGGTTTTGTCAATCTACATTGAAATCTTGTTTTATTAATCTAAATTATGTGGATTCTGAATGGCACTGCCAAAGTTTTGATAAAAATAAACTAAACATTTCTAGTAAGCATTGAAGCGGCAAACAATGCGGGGTGTTTTAAATTCGGATGAGTTTAAACAGGATTTCACAGTGTTTGCTTGGTAGAATGGGCGTGTAATTTAAAACAGCAACGTTGTTTGCCGGTATTTTTACAGTGGAAATGATGAGCACTTTATTTTGAAAAATATCGATTTCCCACATAAATAATACCAGCCTGCTATTTTCCTACTGCAGGGTAATGGCTTCTTCTCATACAAAGAAGGCAGGAGCGTTAATCACCACGCTTGCTCAATACGGGATGGTGATTTCAGACATTCCCAACATGTTGACTGAAATTGGCTTCTACCTGATAATAATAAATTAAAAACATATTGTATAACGCGAACCTATTTCGAACTGCTCCCGCCACAATCCGCTCGTTCAACAAGGGCGCAACTTCTAGAATGTTCTAGAAACCGTGTGAGAACCATACGTCGCGCACCCTTATTTTGACATCAGCCTTGTGACTTGCGTCAACTGGGCAGTGAAAAAGGATTCTCTGTTATACATTTTACGAAAGTTTATCATCGCCACGAACCCTATTGTTTTGATATAATATAATATACTAGCTGCGCCCCGCGGTTTCACCCGCATAAGTCTCGATCCCGTGGGAATATCGGGATAAAAAGTATCCTATGTCCTTTCCCGGGACTCAAACGATCTCTATACCAAATTTCATCTAAATCGGTTAAGCGGTTTAGGCTTGAGAAGGTAACATACAGACAGACAGACAGAGTTACTTTCGAATTTATAATATTAGTATGGATAGGTATATAAGTATCGATAGTATGGATTTATGTAACTAGAAATAAAACATTTACCTACTAACAGTACACATCGCTCATTTGGAGAAACATCGACGTAACTGCTACTTTTTTTTTAAATTCTTTACTTTCCTAACGTAAATACGCTTTCTAAGTGCTTTGACATATTTAAATCATTTTTGGGAAAAAATACATTTACATCGATGTTTCTCCAAATGAGCGATATATATGGTGTGTACATATAAATTGTTTAATTATCAGGAGGTATAAAATAATTACAGAACTAGAAAGTTATCGACTTACCAACTGAATTTCGACAAACTGTACAAGTACGACAAGATATTATTTCGACACTATGGAACTCATCAAAGTTACCGTGTCATTATTTCTGTCTCAAACCTCATAAACTGCTCAAGATTTTTTATTGTTCTGAAATACGAAATCCTACTTCCAAGCCTGGCGAGCCTGAAAATACCCAGCCTGTACAATGTACAATCTAAACGATTTTCAGCGTCTGTCTTTGACACCGTTGCCAATAAATTGCCTGAGAAATATTACTTTCAGATTTTTCTCCTCGCTCCTAGATAAAATTTTAACTATATGTATTCTCTATTCTCATATCAAGATCGGAATAGAAATAAAATTCCAGATTTATATTTTTCTTTGATCGCCATGTTTGAGTTTTCGTGTTTATGTTGTTTGTTAGTAAATTGATGTTGCTATGAGGCGGGGTGAAAACATTTTTAATGATTGTTTAGTTTCAAACAAAGGAGCTCGTGGCTAAATGATAACAGTCGCACGGGTTGATAGAAGGTTAAGCAACGCTTGCCGCGGTCGGTTCGTGGATGGGTGATCAACCATTATAGACCAACCATTTGAGACCCCTCCGTGACTCGGAAAGCACGTCAATCCGTTGGTTCTGGCTGTTCGTAGCTCTTTGACAGTCGTTACGAGTAGCCAGAAGACTGACAACCGGTCTTACTAAAGGGTATCGTGTTACCCAGTAACTGGGTTGTGGAGGTCAGTCGCTCCATGTAAAACTCTGGTATTCAGCTGCATCCGATTAGACTTAAAGCTAACCCCAACATAGTTGGGAAAAGATTAGGTAGATTGATAAGGACCGATTTCTGCAAAAGTGATCCAACCCACAACCTCGACAATTTTGAGTTTTTGTGACCTATGTACTCCAAATAAGGTATATTTTAACATATCAAAGACTCAGAACTCTATGTTAATAATTGACGAAAATCCGTATAGTCCAACCCACAGCTTTCATGGCAAACATCATTTTTTATAATGCATAAGTGTTTCAAGCTATTTGAATCATTTTTGCATTTTCTTGGTTGCCCTGATATGTGTAATTTTTTTTTGCTATAATGATTCAAACTAATTCAAACTCAAATAAATGGAACTATGCTTTTTATAAAATATGGAAAATATTACAAAAATCATTCTGCTTAAATGTTCCAGTAACCTTGTATCATTTCTTTTTAACATTCAGTTCTTTATAGTCCTCATTAAAAGAAGTTCTCATGAACAAAGAATGTCGAGTCTTTTTTGTCATTAAAATTTCTTTTGTTTTGAGCCAGTTTACCATTAAATATTTATCATTAAATATTTTTCTATTTACTACTTTCTTTTCTAGAATTTGAGATCCAACAAAAACACTAAACTAGCTCACTCAGTAAATTGGCTCAAAACAAAAGACATTTTAATCACAAAAAAGACTCAACATTCTTTGTTCATGAGAACTTCCTTTAATGAGGACTACAAAGAACTGAATGTTAAAAAAGAAATTTAAAGGTGTTGATTTGGATGTCGTAGAAGAAGATTTGCAAGAATTATGGCCTTCAGGAAAACAGACTAACAAAAAGAAGTTAAACAATTTGAAATCGTTATTCCATCTTATACCAAATGATTGCATTGGTTACTATAAAAAACTGAAGGGAGACGATGCAATAATAGACGATATAGATGGTTATTGTGATGAACCTGACTTTGAATTGGATGAGGAGTAGGGTAACTTTTGTATTTTTTCAAATAAAATAAAAATAATAAACATGTTTGAGTTTCTATTTTTGTCATACTTTGGAACATTTTTGCATTTTTCTTTCCGCAGCCTACACAGCTAATTCCATACAAAATGTATTATGTAATAATGATCCACGCGCAAGTTTTCTTGAATATCTACTAAACTATTAAAATTTATTTACTAAATACATGCATGTAAATTAGTTTAGTACACTTAGAATGACATAAATTAAAAACACAACATTTAGGATTACAAAGCCAGAGAAATACCGCAATAAACTTTAAACTCAATTATCTCGAAATGAAGTTGGTGTGGACTGGATCATTTTTGCATAAATCGGTCCGATTGTTAGTAAATCGATGTCGATGTGGCGTGGTGAATACATATTCCATGATTGTGTAGTTTCGAACAAAGTGTGTAGGTTTTATAATTTTAATTGTTGTCAATGTGTTATTGCAGTTCACTTCAGGACATAAGCCTCTTACTTGCCATAATACTCTTCGTTTTACCCTTCCACATCATTTCATTACTCTTAATTATATGATTTTCGCAAGCGATAAATTAAATAATTATCATTTACTCGTGATTAGTGACTCAGTTTTCATTTCTGTTAAATTTAAGTAAGTAAATAACATATTTATGTGCTATGTTATCATATCGGCCTCAATCCAAACGTTTTAGATAAAATAAAATGCATATTCATAGCAGGCATAAAATAACGCAAAATGGCGATGAAACAGTTACAAAAATAATTGTTATGCAATCAAATACTGTTATAGACTAGTACGCATTTAAAAATATCATTTTCCGTTTGTTTCGGTTTAAACGCAAATAAAAATGTTGGATGTGAGAAGCACAGAACCGGTCGAAGTGAAGGAGCTTGGGGGAGGCCTATGTCCAGCAGTGGACGTCTTTCGGCTGAAATGATGATGATGAAATTAAAATAAAATATTTTGCTCGTAAATCACAAGCCGTGTATGCCTGTAATCAGCTTAATATCAATTTTTTTTATTTTTCTTCCCATTTATTAATTATATTATAATATAATATGATAATAATTCGATGCCCCCCAGCTATAAGTCAGTAATCTTAAAACTCAAATTATACAGGAGAAAGGTTTTTCTGTATTTGATGAATATATTTTCATACAGGAGAAAGGTTTTTCTGTATTTGATGAATATATTTTCAACGAGTCGGAGTATTGATGCCATTGATACATCAAACGAAAGCTATTTTTGGTGCAATCCCATTACGATGTCAACATTAAATTATCTGTGAGTGTAAAACTTGTAATTTAAGAGAGTAAATATTATAAACATATTATAGGTCAATTGTTTCATTAATATACACTTACGCCATTATTGCAGTAAATTTGTTAAAAATGTTGATACGTAACATTACAATGCGGACTTTACCAATATTATCCGTAATTTGTTACTACGGTGTTATTGTGGTTACTTTAAATTGACACAGTAACAGTAACGTCAGAAAACATCAATTTGCTGAAAACGGGACCAGACGCGTTTTTTGACGCGTCATAATATTTACTTTAAAAACCTTGTTAGTTCCCGGTTTGAGCTTACTCAAAATAATTCGACAAACAACAACGTGCTAGCGTCTACCAAAGAACTGCACTACAATTCATTTACGCCAATAAGTCGCTAATAACAACTTACCAAAATTAAAATCTCAAAACACTTTTGTATTGATACGTTAAGACACATTTCTCGTCATAATTTTGTTTTTAAATGTCAACAATAAAAGGATTTTACATGATATCTTCGTAAATATCACTACGTAAAATGTGAAATAAATTACTACGATGTATCCCAAAAAAAAACAAGCGCAAAAAAAATAATTACAATAGCACTACAACACAAAACACACACCAATAACACACACAACCATAACACAACACACACAAAACAATACAACACAAAACAACAACACAATACAACACATAATAATTTGACTTAACAATAAAAAGGCCATAATAGGAGTATTTGGTCAACTGGACCCACTCAAACTGGACCCTCGGGTCCAGTCGACTCAATCAAATTACCGAATTATTGCTTGGGGGCATCGATATGATATTTATATTGGAATATCATTTAACTTAAGTTGGTACTAAAAAGGGGCAGTCTGTACCTACCTTGTTATAGTTGGTAAATACATACCCGACTGCCTTAAAAACGTTATCAAACAACAAACGTTATCGTACAATTCAATCGGATATGACTGCAAACAAAAATCCAAGCGATTGGGTCGCGTAATAAACTTTCTATCACAGTCCGGAGGATTATGAAGAAAACTCCTAATCCATTGCTTCATACGTTTGGAAAAAATATGTGCATGACAACGTAAATAACGCAAAAAAAGTTGTTGAATTGTCAAAACGCAATTACCCTGCAGATTTGTTTGTCCAAACAAAATAAAATTTCGCTTGAAAAAATCTCTATACAAAATTAGCATACAAAAGTATTCAAGAACTTGTATCGCTGATCGTGTCTATGTGGGTAGTTGTAAGTTGTTGCAAACATCTAGAATGTTTCCTGAGGCGTTTTGTAAAAGTTTCCAACAAACTTTGTCTCGCCACTGAAAGTATTTACAATGGCAGGAATGCTGCTGTTTAATTAGTTTCATGAAACTCTTTCAGGTACCTATAAAAAAGTCTGACTTTTTATAAACTGAAAATAAAATAGTGGAGTTGGAATTTGTATGAAAGGGCACTTTTTGGGGTTCCGTACCCAAATCTCCGCTGTCCGTCTGTCTCTCAGCGGGTTGTATCTCATGAACCGTAATATGTCGATAGTTGAAATTTTCACATAGTGTGTACTTCAATTTATATTTTATTTAACAAAAATATTTAGTGTTAAATCTTGTACGATTGTACGGAAGTCTTCTCGTGTGAGTCCCATTAGCACTTGGCCGATTTTTAAGCATGTTTGTTTGTTTTACAAATACTATATTATGCTTAGGAGTTTTAAAATAATTATTTATAGGTAAGTACACTACAGTAGTGTTAATTAACGTTAGACAATTCCTAAATGGCGTTTCCAAGTAAATCGTTAAAAAAAAAAAATTCTTCCAGGTTTTAAACTCCAAAAATCTGAACAATCATGTGGTGAACCATTTAGAAAATACACAATAAAAGTGTGTATAAATATTTGAATTCGAAAACAGTCAAACTTTCACGTTTGTATTTCAATACAATTCAATTTCAATTACAGGAAGGTAGCTCCGAATTATTTTAACTTTAAACTATTTCATTAAAAAGCGTTCGTTCCAGAAACACTCGGTTTTATTTCGCAAACATGCAAATAGGCGGGACAAGTGTTGTATGTAACTTTGTTCGGAAACTAGTTTGGTCTTTTTTTATAGTTTTTGAGTATATTGCAATACATTTTGCCACAAAATGTCGAAATGCCGACATCGTTACGCGCACGTCACTACAAAACGTAACGCACCGGAGTTCTGTTTTCACTGCCAATTTCAACTATGCAAACGTTTAAATAAAGTCGAAAATAAACAAACTAATCACTATAAATCCGCGAGAGCAACAACGCTTTTTCACAGCATCTGTCTCTGCTCACCTCGTTACGTTTATTTTCTACTAGCTGCGCCCCGCGGTTTCACCCGCGTAAGTTTCGATCCCGTGGGAATATCGGGATAAAAACTTATAAAACCTATGTCCTTTCCCGGGACCCAAACTATCTCTATACCAAATTTCATCGAAATCGGTTCAGTAGTTTAAGCGTGAAGAAAAGACAGACAGACAGAGTTACTTTCACATTTATAATATTAGTTTGGATATTTAACTTAGAATTAAATAATTCCTGTCCGTCGCTGTACAAAAGACTTTCTTACAACCCATTCTTCTCCATACGAAACTACCTTTTGGAAGGGGCAACTAGAACTAATTATTCTATTTAATTTTGCTTGTAAATTTTGACGTTCAATAGTTTTTTGATTTGCCTATTAGCTGACCCGACGAACATCGTACCTCCATCGAAATCAGTCAATTCGTTCTCGAGATATGATCAAAAAAAGCCGTTCCATAATTTTTTTTTCGTGAATTTTTACCATGTTTTAATAGTTATTCTGCTATTCGGAGAGGAGACAAATCCAACAAATCAAACATCATCAAAATCGGTCCATCCGTTCTTGAGTTATAAATGGTGTAACTAACTCGACTTTGTTTTATGTATTTATACTAGCTGCGCCCCGCGGTTTCACTCGCGCAAATGTCGATCCCGTGGGAATATCGAGATAAAAAGTAGCCTACATGTTAATCCAGCGTGTCAGCTACCTCTAAATTGGTCCAGTCGTAAGAGCGTGAAGAAGTAACAAACATATAAACACACACACAAACACACCCCCACACACTCACAAACTTTCGCCTTTATAATATTAGTGTGATGTGATGGGATCAGATTTGAAATAAATAATTCGACATTGACTTTGAGCATATGCAACGCGTCTACAATTTCACCTATAGGTACAATATCGGCTAAATATACATGTGTAACGATAAAGTAATGGTGCCAAACCCATTACGCGGGCTCGCTCTCACATAATCAGTTTTCACTACATTAACTCGATAAAGTGCAGCGTGAGTAATTTCGACACTGTGCCTGTCTCTAAATAATTCAGTTTTATGTAACAGTATTGCAATTTTACATATACTTACTACGTACATTTTTACGTAAAAACATCGACTGCCATGTTAGTTCATTGGTCAACTCAACTAAACTCAAAGCATTTATTTCAATTAAACCATGCACAGGCACTTTTGAATTGTCAAAATTAACTAGTCGGTCAGTTAGTCAGAAAGTTAATGCTAGGTTGCCCATTCCAAAGCATAGATCTCTGTGGAGAAGAACGGGCAAGAAACTCCATGGACACTCTTTTAAATCAAGAATATTCCAAAATTCTGGGTATATTATTCTTGTTGCTTCTATATGTGAGAACAATGTAAAAAAAACACAAATGAAGAAACAATTTAAAAAATAAGATTAAAAATAAGCCTTGGTAATTAAGAGATGGCCAGTCTCAACCGACGGCCGGCGCCCGTTCACGAACATGACGCAAGCGGTCTCAAGTCACGATTGAGTTTTGATATAGATACTGTTTCTTCTTCGGGAAAAGCAGCTGTTATGTAACATCTATTATCTCATCATAATTAGCCTATAATATTCCCACTGCTGGGACACAGGCCTCCTCTTTGTGAGAGGGAGTAGGCTATAATCCACCACGCGGGCCCAGTGCGGGTTGGTACACGTCACAAGTCTTCGAATTTTTGGTTCTAGGACATGCCGGTTTCCTCACGATGTTTTTCTTCACCGTTTTGAGAGCAGTGTAACATCTTTAGCTATACCAATACCTAATACAGCTGAAGTTTTTTTTTTTTTTTGTTTGAACGCGGTAATCTCTGGAACTGCCTGTCGGAATTATTTTTGCATTTGGTAGTATTGTTAACATGCTCGTTATGATTCTTAGGAGTCGAACGCAAAGAAAAAAAAAAAGTAAGAATAAACCCTATATGCGAAATCGTAGTAATAACGCGAGCGGGCGATGCGATACGACGGAGTGGGTCGGAGGAACAAGAAATTTCACGCGAACGAAGTCGTGGAGAAAAGCTAGTTTAACATTAAATCGATAGTTATTCGAACACTCTGAATGACGATGGAGGAAAATATTAAATCACCAGCAGCGCCCCGCGGTTTCACCCGCATAAGTGTCGATCCCGTAAAAATATCGGGATACAAACTATTCCATGTCCTTACCCGGGACTCAAACTATCTCTATACCAAATTTCATCTAAATCGGTTCAGCGGTTTAAGCGTGTACAGGTAACAGACAGACAGACACACAGACACACTTTCGTATTTATAATATTAATATGGATAATATGGATTTGAAATTAACACGCGTAGAAATAAATGCACGTTACACCTTATTTTTCAGAAAAACACTGCCCTGCAGCGAAGAATACCTTTATTTCTAGGCTAATTAAGGGCTTGTAATAGATCAGCTGATATTCATATTTTTCCCCCACTTCCCTGCGCCTTGCATCACTCTATCCCGCTCACACTGGCAAACTGATTCAGTTAGGGTGAACAACATTGTTAATGGACGCAGGGTTGGTAATAAATTATGATTTTTATATTATACGAAATCGACGTAAGTACGTACGTACGAAACGTACGTTTAAAAAATCAAAATGAACATAATATGACACCTGCATTATGCATAGTTCGATTAGCCTGCAAAGTTTCATGACCTAATTTGATAATTGTCATTGAATACTCTCCTTTTATCTTACGGTTTAGAGGTAACTTTGAGATTTCTTTGTATCGAGAAAATTTTATGCAATCGTATTTTTACAACAGATAACACTAAGCAGTAGTCCTCATCTATATTGTATACTAGCTGCGCCCCGCGGTTTCACCCGCGTAAGTGTCGGCCCCGTGGGAATATCGGGATAAAAAAGTAGCCTCCATACAAAATATTATCAAAATTGGTTTAGCCGTTTGAGCGTGAAGAAGTAACAAACATATAAACACACCCCCACACACACTCACAAACTTTCGCCTTTATACGAGTAATATTAGTGTGATGTGATTAATTACAAAGTGAGTACTGCAATACTGTCGAAACTACAGGCATTAATGCTAAGACAATTTTCGAAATCTGAGGTATTACAGAGGGAGGTATTCCCTCTCACAGAGAGGAGGCCTGTGTCCCAGCAGTGGGAACGTTATAGGCTGATTATGTGTGTTATGTGAGGTATTACAGGCCCTTAAGTGAATGATACCTATTTGCCCATAATATCCCTTTTCTTCATACACAAACTAGCGTATCAAAGCATCAACCACAAGACAACCAACTGCCCATTCATACCTCACCCATATTCATTCTACAGCAAACGTGTAGAATATTCTATCTCACAAGACTTTGCAGAGGCTTCAGACCATTCACGTGGAGGCTTGGTCCTTTCATCAGGCAACTGACAAAGACGGAGTAATCCTGCCGGCCCTGTTACTGAAAGGAGCGTGAAAGGCGTGGCGTTGATTGTAAGACCTCGCTTTATCCACGCGTGCCTCTGAGCCTGTGAAAGGGGTAAAAGGATGTTTAAGAAAATGTTGTGACTTTTTTGGAATTGTGTTTTTTAGTAAGCTATTGTTTATGGTTAAAGAAGATATTAAAATAATATCGCACTTTTATAATGAACTAGCTGCGCCATGCGGTTTCACCCGCATAAATGTCGATCCCGTGGGAATATTGGGATAAAAAGTTAATTCAGGGTGTCAGCTACCTCCATACAAAATTTTATCAAAATTGGTCCAGCCGTTTGAGCGTGAAGAAGTAACAAACATATAAACACACACACACACACACTCACAAACTTTCGCCTTTATAATATTAGTGCGATTAGTGTGATTATTGATTTAACAGACATATTTAATATGACATCTTGGCTGTATTGCCCGGAGCTTTTGGCAGTTTTGTAGGTACTCTGGTGGCTGTAACCTGACATGGTTGTATTATGCGACCTTCATGAGTCCGTTATAAGTACAGACGCCAGCACATCAAGCTACTACAATCTGTCAAATTTCTTTGATAGATTTTCAACTTTATCGCTTAAACATAAGGTTCAAAGTTGATTGGGAAAATTTGACAGTTTGGGTAGCTTGATGTGCTGGCGTCTGTACATAGATGGCACAATTACGGGACAAACATTGATTTTTACTTAGAGTAGAAGAAAAAACAGTACGAGTCAGATTATCTGACAAGCATACGTCTTAATATAAAAATGTAATTTGTTTTATCTGAATGATATTGTTTGATTTATGTACAGACGCCAGCACATCAAGCTACCCGAAACTGTCAGATTTTTCCAATAAACTTTGAACCTTATACTTTAGCGATAAAGTTGAAAATCTATTAAATAAATTTGACAGTTTGTAGTAGCTTGATGTGTTGGCGTCTGTACCTCACCTACAGTACTTACATACACCCACATTTCTTCAGTTGTTAATTAATGATTTAATCCATTACATTCACTTTATCTTTAATTTGTGTGATATGAAACAGAGAGGCAAAAACATCCAAAAAAGTTATTCAAGTTTGGTATCCATTTTAAACCATACCCGAAATGATAGCGAAGCATAACTATCTATTTATAGTTGCTAATTTTACTGCTGGAAGCGCTACCTCTATACAGGGTGAAATTAAATTCATGGGCATTCTTTTAAGGGGTCATTGTACTCATCATTAAGAACAACTTTTACTATGGGACTAAATCTAAAATCGCGAAAAAAAATCAGCTGTTCCATGCATTTATGTTCACATAACTCGTCAAAATGTAGGGGAGAGCTGATTTTTTTTTGCGATTTCAGGTTTGGTCCCATAGTAAAAGTTGTTCATAATGATGATTACAATGACCCCTTAAAAGGATGCCCATGAATTCAATTTCACCCTGTATAAATACTTGAGCTAAATGATTTTTTATACCTAAAATGTTACAAGCGACAACTAGGTAGGTATTCGAAACCCTCAGTACGCAAAAAGGGAAACATTAATTTAGACCGTCGCCCATGGGCCTAGTGTTTGGGTTCGACCTGACTGCAAATGGCAAAGAGGAATAGTCAGTCTTTTGCTAAATGGAAAGCTGTTATTATAATATAACAAAAGTTGTAGCTATCTATATTATTGTACTCAAACATGTAATTATCTAGTTAGGGTAATCTGTTTTTGACGTCTAGATATTTATTGGTGTATGCTACCTATCTTAGAAATGAGTTATTGTTTTGCTTGGGACGAGTGGCGAGAGTCGTATTCTTTTAAATGTTTTAAATGTTGTGTAATCATATTTAAAATGAAAACAAAAAAAAGATAATTGACAAATAATTCATATGCCAGTTGATTCTTTGATATGGTCTCATTCATACTCTAGAGTTTAAGGATATCAAAAAAACACCTTGTATAACCTAACAGGTTCCGGTGCGATAAACGAGACACAATAGAACTTTGGATATGTTAAAACTGTTACCTACTATCACTGTGCTACAGTTACAAAAGCGTAAAAAAATTCACACCATCAATAAACTTCACATTCTTCATAATCCGACTTAGAAGCGTGATTTAGCATTAGAAAGATCGGCGTCTGAGCAGCAGACTTACTGGAGTCTAAGTGAATGGCAGAAATGAGCAAAAAGGTTACGGCGACGCTTGTAATGGGCAATATCAACGTCTAGAGAACCTGCGTTTGTCACGGTTAGGGTGTAGGTTGGGTGCAGAAGGAAAACTTTGTAAAAAAAAATATGCATAACCAACCTATAATATTCCCACTGCTGGGACACAAGCCTTCTCTTGGTTAGAGGGAGTGGGCTGTAAGCTGTAACCCACCACGCGGGCCCATTGCGGGTTGGTGGATGTCACATGTCTTCGAATTTTTGGTTCTAGGACATGCCGGTTTCCTCACGATGTTTTCCTTCACCGTTTTGAGAGCAGTGGTGATGAAATGATTTACACAAAGCAAAGACTGCTTGGGTTCGAACCTGTGATCTACGTTCGTAAGTCGCAGCTATTACCATAGGCTACCACTACTCTCAAGAAGAAGTAGAGATCATACCAAAATATTATTACGTACTTAGTTCCTCTTGAAGAGGGCCCAGACTAAGGGATATTCTATCAGCGATAATGATTATAGAAAAGTGAAAAATGTATTGTTCCGACAGAAACTACCAAAAACCTTATGTCAATCCGGTTGAAAGTCGTTGTGGAAATTCGAAACGGTTTGAAAGCGGTCTTTGGCTTCAATTAAATGGAATTCGAAACCCCTGTGGGTTTTTTTCATATTGACTATGAATCTGGTGACATTTTGTGCTACGCGTTGCTACGACGTAGCTGTCGTATGCTACGCTTGCTACGAAGTCGTAGCGTCACAAAATGGCGGTGGACTCGTTCTGTAGGGTTGGTCCTTTAATCTGCAAAATATGTCAAACTATATTTTGAATAATTATTAAATAGAAACCCAGTTATTCTATTTATGAGTATAAATAATATATATAAGTTTTTTTTTTCCTGAATGTTCATTTCGTTGACCATATTTTTCCCAAGTTATACTTCTGATTTAATTTTATTCACAAGAAAAGACTCAAGGACTAGGAGCAGAATTTATAGAAACCGTCTCACAGTCAGTTACGCAACGTTTGACTAAGAAACGTTTGGATCATCAAGTTTTCTTTTAGCCCGATGTGTTTCAAATGAGTTTATGTGTTTCAGATTCACAGCAAAGATTTATTTTGTATAAAAATATATTTACAAAAAAAAATCTCATCTTCTATTATTGTAAACCGAATAATTTAATAACGTAGCTATTTAAAAGACAATTTTTCAACATTTGTTTTTTGCTGTTACTTATCTCTTTTCAAATACTTAGCTAACAAATCTTAAAAAACAAAATGTCTGGGTTTTAGACTAAACTTAAAGGCAAAGATTTGATTTCATAATATCACGAAGATTCTTAGATAAACAACAATAGAAAAATAATTTACCGACGAGAAAGAGAGGGTTCCAGGTTCTCATTATTACACAAAGGCTTCTGAAGCCATTGGAAAAATTCCATTGTCTCCTCACCGTTTATTAGCTAAAAACGTAAGCTATTATAGAAAATGATATCTCAGGAGAGTGGCTCCATGATAAATAAAAAAATATTATGTGACCGGCACTATCTTATATGAACAACTAGCTGCGCCCCGCGGTTTCACCCTCATAAGTCTCGAACCCGTGGAAATATCGGGATAAAAAGAATTCTTAGTCCTAATCCAGGTCATGGTCGACTCATAAGCCAAATTTTAACCAGATCCGTTCAGCCGTTTCAGCCTGACAGCGTAATAAACAAACATACAAAAAATCAAATATTTATATACTTACACTTAGTTTAGATGATAAAAATTGTGATGCGAATATTAACGTGTTTAAAATATCAACAATGAAACTGAAATACCATTCGTTAATTTAATTCCTTTCCTTCCAATTAAAAGAAAGAATAATAAAAAATACATATTCATAAAAAAAAATCTCCACATCACTAAAAGGTCTGTGTGCTAAATTTCATCAACATCCATTCTGAACAAGATCTGGCTTAGGTCATAGGATATTTCCCGGCCTTCACGCGGGCGATGCCGCAGGCAAAAGCTAGTTTCATTTAAGTATGTCACACTCCTGCTCTGCCACTTACATTGTTCGAAGTAAATCTATTGTCATTATGTTGCGGCTTCCGACGTTATTGTCATTTTTTTAATTAAATATTTTCGTTTTTATGTAGGATATTGGTTTAAAGTTGAGGCAAAAGGAAAGGGTTATGAACCTTACTGGTATTACACAGTTACAATTCTATGGCTTAAGCTTGGGTTTCGTCCCGCTCAAGTAGTTGCACGAAGGCTGCGCTGACCTTTATACTCAGGGTCACTAGTATAGAGAGGAACAGGGTATAAAGTTCACTCATCCTCCATAGAAAAGAGGATCCTCCGACCAGACGGCTATTGTGTCTGGTGGACAACTGTCCCGACGGTTGAAGTCGGAAAGTTGCATATAATTATGCTAGTTACGCGGTAAACTTTGCTTGCGCGATGCAGGATTTTGCGTGACGTCAGTGTGACGGCTAGTTCGCAAGTGGCAATGAAGATGCCGCCACAAATAGGTACTGGTGACAATGACAGATTTGGTGACGGCCGTTATAATATGACAGGACTGCTTTGTTAGAACACCAAAGCTGTAGTACAACAGTACTGGTCCGAACGTTAATTTATTACCTACTTTCAGTTCCGTAGTCGGGTTTCAGTTTATATATCTATTTCTCTTTTGCTGAAAATGTTTGGAAAAAAAAATATTTCCTAAAAAAAATTGTAAATATTTTTTTTTCCTTTGATTGCCTTTTTTTCCTCTGGATCCTTTGATTTGAATGGATTTGCCGTTCAAATCCGGGCCGATTTTTTTTTTTACCAACTTAAAAAAGTAGACGGTTATACAATCGGCGCGCATTTCTAATAAGCCTGCTCGATTAAAAAGTGTTGAGTCAGAGGTTACTATATCAGTCATCGACAGGGTCATAGTAAACACCTTATCTTACCATTAAAGAAGCAGGCAGAACGATGGAGTTTTTATGACCAACGTAAACCATTCAACAGTATTAGTCGGTCGAATATCAGGTAATATGAATTTTACTGTCCCATGAAAATAGGTTAACGTCCAAAATAAAACAGGTCGACTGTTAAAAGTGTTGACATGGGTATGAGTTGATTGGTTTGGCTAAGTTCTGTGCATTTCTAGAAGTGTCGAGAGTAGTATATCGTAAAAGCTGACTACAAAGGTTAGATGGATAGCCGGTTTTATCCCAAGTGTGCTGTAACATTGCATGCTTTTAAAAACATAGGATAATCACCCTATAATATTCCCACTGCTGGGTCACAGGCCTCCTCTCGGTGAGAGAGATTCACCACGCGGGCCAAGTGCGGGTTGGTAAATGCCATATGCCTTCGAAGTTCTTGGTTCTAGGACGTGTCGTGGGGCTTTCAGGACCGGGACCGCGGTCCCGGATTCCACCTATAATTATTTTTGAGTAGTAACATGCCGGTTTCCACACGATGTTTTATTCACCGTTTTTGATGGTGGTGATGAAATAATTTACACAAAGTAAAGCGCCTGCCGGGTTCCAACCCGCCACGTACAACTCGTAAGACGGGACAATTATTTCCGTGTGGGCCTCCACTGCTCTCTATGTGTGTGTATACATAGAGACCAGTGTGTATACATATAATTCTTGTCCAGTGTACTCTGGGCAATGAACCCCACTACCTCTTTGGTAATCGACTAATAATTTTACCACGGCAAAAGCTATACTCATTACATTTTTAGGCGATTTGAGAGAAGATGACATAATTATTAAAAATTGTGTCTGCATGTGTAGATATAGTCGACCTCGTATTTGCTTTACCACTTTTGACAATGATTCTTAGTCAAATGAAACACGACTAAGCTTAAAAAATCTAACTATCAAAGAAACAAAGAAAATACATTCACACACACACACACACATAGACAACCTTGTCGTTTTATGGCGTATAAGTGACATTAATTTTAATCTTTGAATGACAAAAAAAAACATCTGAATTGAGAAGCTCTTCCTTTTTTAAAGTCGATTAAAAACAATGATGAGTGCTATCCTGCTCCTGTGCCCAAAACATGCAGTCAAAGTGACCTCTGCGCTGCCACCCACGACGCCATGGAAATGGCGGAGTTTTGCGCCAACAAGATCTGACATTCAGTTGTACCAGCGACACAAAGAAGAAAACCGAGGGCGACTATCTCTTCTTCTTCTTCGAAGCACTCTTGTCAGAGCGGTCGTGATCCTCATATAGTTTCTTATCTAGAGGCTGATGTGATTCGCCTCACGATTTCTCGCCACCTATTCCGATTTCTGTTTTGTGCACTCATTACCTACAAGGGATCACCCACTGTGGATTTAATTTGGTCAGTCCATCTCATGGGTGAGCGTCCGCGTGGTCTAGTGCCCTCCACTCTATCCTGCACGACAAGGCGTTCAATAGAGACGCCTCGAGACATGTCCGAAGTATTTTAGGATGCGCGTTTGAACCGTAACAGGGCGACTATACCTACTCACCAAACAAAAGTGATTCTAGCACATGTTTCTCAACTTCATACAACACAACACTCTTCGCTAACATCATAACCAGATCAAGCCGTACCTGATCACTTATTAACCGTCATCAAGCGTTCAATTCCATAACTTTCCGGTGCTTCGTATAATTCATCAGCTATAAAGCAGCAAGGACTGGCCGCACCTTGTATCATGAATATTGTATGAGTTTTGACTGGGAGCGCACCGATGCCATTATGAACGCGCGAACTCATGAAATTTAGATGGACAAGGATGGAGCCAGTGGTTAGTAGATGAGGAGTTACTGATGGTACTGTACCGGCATTAAGAGTCCGGTTTTTAAGGGTGATCTTGGAACCTAGAACATGAGTTTCTTGATAATTTGTTAAGTTTATTAGAAAATGTTATGTGTCATGCTTACAATAGGTTTTATACTAATATTTACATAATTTAAAAAAGTTAACAATCTTAAAATAAAAATATGTACAAGTATATAAAAAAGGGAGAGGAAATAATCAAAAGGCATCAAAAAATTCGTCCGCATCACTGTCAACAGGAAACGTGCTCAAAAGGCTGGCAGCATTGGCAATGCTGATTCTTAGGCCAAAAAATAGGCCAGCCCTCTGGTGACGTGAAGAGTCGACCAACCACTTGGCGATGTCTCGAAATACTAAGTGGGCATTCGGGCCCCATGGCCCATAGTGTTTCAACCCAAACGCCTCAAATATATAAATTCCAAGGAGATTGGAGTATTTGCGCCGTTTGAGGTACAATATGTTAGTATAAAACTGCCTACGTGTATTATCTACAGCCCTTTTCAGTTCTTTTACCTCTAGCTGCAATCTTAAGGGGCTTACAGGACGTAAATGCAAGAAACGCAAGTTTTAGAAACAATAAAAGTATATGATCGACTACAGTAAACAAAATCAGAAAAATATATGATTTTCTTCAGGATATATGCTAGGTAAATAGTGTGTTGAAAACATAATACAACTAATTTGATACGATAGAAAAAAAATCATGAAGATAGACTCTAAAAACTTTCTTTTTACAATAAAAACCAAACTAATATACATACAATCATTCTGATTTTTTGTCAGATTATTCTACAAGCAACATACTAAAGCACTAGTGTTTTAATTTTTTAGTCCAAACAATAGATTTTTTGTAAATAGATAATTGCTTCATATTTTGTAATAAATTACTAGCGTTGTGTCATCGTGCTTCTCTTTATTTTCTATGCAGTCGGATAAAGATCGCGCTTTAGGTCGTGTAGTCGCCTTAAGGCAACGCGAGTAAAAATGTGCTGGTCTATTCTGCAAAAATGTCTCCGTAAAAACTTAGGTAAAGTGAGCTGTCAATCTCTAGCACTAGGTGGAATGACAGCTCACTTTATAGAATAGATCGGCTGCACTGTTAGGAAAAATCTGATGTAAAAGAATTGAATAAGTACAAGACCAGTGGTTAACAACAGTGGTGTAAGAAGATACGTAGGTATTATTACAAACATGCATGCCGGGCATGTCCTAGAACCAAAAAATTCGAAGATATGTGACATTTACCAACCCGCACTGGGCCCGCGTGGTGGATTACGGCCCACTCCCTCTCACAGAGAGGAGGCCTGTGTCCCAGCAGTGGGAACATTGTAGGCTGATTATGTTATTACAAACAATAGCCGCGCCGCGCGGTTTCACCCGCGTAAATGTCGATCCCGTGGGAATATGCGGAAAAAACGTAGTCTACATGTTAATCCAGGGTGCCAGTTACCTCCATACCAAATTTTATCAAAATTGATCTAGCCGTTTGACCGTGAAGAAGTAGTAAACATATAAACACACACACACTCACAAACTTTCGCCTATTTGTATGATGTATAATATCTAAGGTTTAAGTCCGGACACAGCGTAGTGAAAAATTATTGTCTCTTGACTTCAATCATTGTCTCTAATTGAATGCAGATTACAAAATCATTGCAGTTTCCCTTAACAGTATCAAAACCATCCTTTAATGTTCACTACTCATGTACCATCTGCCACCCTATACAAACTTGTTATCCTTGCCGGTAACATGCAAAATGCAGCATGCAATTCATACTTGAAAATCTGTCTACGGTAGCGTACACGTCTGCAAATTGTACTTGGATTATGATATAATACTGTATGAAGGTACGAATAGTGATAATACGAATGGTGACTGAATCATTGCCCGGTGACCCTCAAAAACGTGAACATATTTAAGACATAAACAATATATAAATCTAAATCAATTTGTTAGGTTTCCGTACTTAAACGGGGCCAATGGATCCGCGTTACTTAAACCTATTAACTAAACTCAAGTCAGTAGTCAGTATTCTATATAACATGACAGCTTAGAATAATACTTAATAGTCTTTCATGTGAATGTCTTAGATTTTATGTAGAGTTATCACATCAATAATAGCATTTAAAACAAATAGTTTCTTAACATTAACAGTTCAAAATGTAATCACTACAAAACGAATTATAAAAAGGCTTTAACCTACATCTCCAAAACGAGCATTAATTATGTATTTTACTACGAAATAAAAGAGGTTTCAACACACTAAACTCGGCAACATAAATTGTTGAACATAATTTAATTTACCATTCAATAAGTTGCTGAACAAAGTATGAATAAATAATCTAGCAGCAGATCTAGATAGAATTTGTAATGCTGCGATAAAAGGATAAATGTTTTACGGTTAATAAAATTACAAGATTGTCTATTTTACTGCCAATATGAAGAATTCTGAATTCATAACATCATCACAATGCCTTGTATCCCTGAGGGGTTAGGTAGATGTGGACCTATAGTACCTACACCAATTTCGCCAGTTATGTTTAAGTCTCATGTAATTTATTTTATTTATTTATTCATTTATTTCAGGCGACACAGGCCCATAGATAAATACCTTAACCTAAACATACATAGTTTTATTATAAAATAGTGCTTCACTTCACTAGCTTGTACTTGTGCTGTTTTGTGGTACTTGTCCGCGGAAGCGACGGAACAGAACGACGGAATAGGAGGCGAGCCTATTTCCATCAACCGGGCACAAATCCAGACTCCACCGACCGATTGTAGCTCACCGTCCGATCAGGACCAGGCCCGTGCCGGACGGCGCGTACGTGTTCCACGCGCGCCTCAAAGATATGTCTGCATAAAAGAAAGGGGCCTGTCAGGGCCGAAGCCTGCCGGGGGTGCGGGATTGTCCGAAAGGGTTACCGCTACTCCTAAACAAAAGGGCTAAGGAAGGAACACGTATGGGTTTTAGTCAGTAAGAGTCTGATACTCCCTTCCGCTCCACCCAGAGCAGGAGGGGTCATTTGATGATTTCCCATCCATATAAAATAAAAATATTTTTTTTTTTTACAAAAAAACAACCAGCTTCACAAAAAAGTTATTTGTCCCTTTGTAGTGTTTTTTTTTTTGAAGTTGGTTGTATTTTTATTTAAAAAAATATATTTTTCACTTTTTAGTTGTAACCTACCCCACACAAATTCAATTAACACTTGTGCATTGAAGAATTGACGACACCGACTAGAAGAATCATCAAAATTCGCATAGAAATGCCGGACATGCAGTACATTTATGCATACATGTACATAAGAATAATTACCTAATGTATTATATATTAAAACCTTCCTGAAAGTATGTAGATCATATTTGTGAATTATCAAAATTGGTTCATTCGTTTTTGAGAAAATCGCGGACATACAAACATACATACATACATACGGGTCGAATACAGAACCTCCTTTTTTGAAGTCGGTTAAAAAAATAAACAAAATATTCATAGGGCATCAAAGAATTCAATTGAATGGGATTGAGTTCAATTTTCAGGTCGGGGGAAGTGCAAGGGGTAGCAAACGCTACTGCTGAGGTCCCCAGGACCTCATGCTCAACAGCAGCACTTGCTAACACCAGACCCACGAGGTAGTCAATTTCTGAATTAATTTCTGTTAAAACCATTCATAAAGCTTCTAAATTCACATTACATAACTCAACAAAGGACATCTTTAGTATAATGTAAATACTTCGTAAGCATTCTCGAGCCAAGTTCAAGTTCGAACCACGTCATTAAAAGTTGAGTTTGTTTAAGTTACCGACACTTTTTCTTATTACATTCAGATTTATTACTAGATTAGAGCGTGACAAAATACACTTTGAAGATACTTTAAGCTCAGCCAAATTCCATTGAAACTTTTGATCCGATATCAGCTTTGTGCTAAATTAAATAAATTCGGCCTACTTAATTGAGATTCAAGTCCTTGTGTAAAAATAGTTCGGCCCTGACTGATGTTCACTGGATTGTGAGAAAATGTTCGTTTGAAGTCGAAGCCTGAAGTCGTTCTGGTAATGAAGCCGCGGCTGCGAATGGGGAGACTGGAAAAACGACTTCGTGGAAAGTTGGAGCTATTTTCTTAATTCTCACTTTAAAATTCAGATTATAGCCGGCCCGCGAATTCGGAAATGTTTAATAGTCCCGTTTCTGTGTTTTATTTACTTGGTGAAGCAAGACTTGGTTTAGTATTCAAAGCACAGGTTTACCGCATCTTGAATAAATATGTGACGCAAATTTTAATCGTGTTTCATTTCACTATGCGAATGACAAGCGCGGTTGTAGGTTTCCGGTCACTCATTAGTTTATTTAGCATCACAATAATCCATTTCGTTCACAGTAGAATATTATCATCATCATTTCAGCCGAAAGACGTCCACTGCTGGACATAGACCTCCCCCAAGCACCTCCAGTTTGACCGGTTCTGTGCTTCTCGCATACAACGGGTTCCTGCGGCTTTTACAAGGTCGTCGGTCCTTGTGGGAGGCCTTCCAACGCTAAGTCTTCCGGTACGCGATCGCCACTCCAGAACCTTTCGGCTCCATCGGCCATCTGTTCTGCGAGCAATGTGCCCTGCCCACTGCCACTTAAGTTTGACAATTCTTCGGGCTATGTCGGTTATCTTGGTTCTTCTGGGTTGGTTATCACAGTAGAACAAGGAAACGAAATTATTATAATTACCGAATATTAGTAGATTGCAAAAATACAATAATACTGATCGAAAACTCGCGGGAAGGCAGGAATCCGATAGATGCGAGAAGCACAGAACCGGTCGAAGTGGCGTTGCTAAGGGGAGGCCTACGTCCAACAGTGGACGTCTTGCGGCTGAAATGATGACGATAATGATGAATCGAAAACTTATCTCACAATAATAAACAAACCATAATAATTGTCTTTCATGAGATTGCAAGCTCAAAAATATATTTGTCCTAAATCCCAAATAATCTTGTGAAACAAAATGGCGGCTCTAACTGGCAACTCTACATCATCGTTACAATAAAACCTCTACATAGAGATAGACTGCTTTATAACGTGTCTGTCAACCGTTGTACAAATGTTTACGTCCTAACTTTACGATCACTATGAATCCGTGCTTATCTCCCTACATTATGTGACAAACGAAAATAATTAGATGTTTGTTTGTTTTCGTCAAAAATAAACCACAGTCTCAGTGCTAAAGCGCAAACATGTCAACTTATAAAACTTTCCGTAATCAGCTTATAATGTTCCCACTGCTGGGACACAAGCCTCTTCACTGTGAGAGGGAGTGGGCCGTAATCTACCACGCGGGCCCATCAGTCCGGATTGGTAGATCATCATCTGCCCTTTTTTCCAACTATGTTGGGGTCGGCTTCCAGTCTAACCAGATGCAGCTAAATACCAGTATTTTACATGGAGCGACTGCCTATCTGACCTCCATAACCCAGTTATTGAGTAATACGAAACCCCCTTGGGAAGACTGGTTGTCAGATTTTTGGGCTTCGCACGACCCGTAACCACTGTCAAAGATCCACGAATGACAACCGAGACCAACGGCTTAACGTGCTTTCCGAGGCACGAATTGGTCTTGGTATATAAAGATGGTCACCCATCCACAGACCAAACGCGGCAAGCGTACCTTAACCTGATCGATTGACCCGTGCGGCTGCTATTACTTAGCCACAAGCCCCTCTCGTCAAACAGACAAACGGACAAAAATTCTTCGTAACTATTTTACTATGAGATAGATAATTTTCCGAAGCGTTTCGAGGCTACGACCCGAGTCTGGCCTAGAATTACTAGATATTAAAAGATAATCCCCTCTCTACTCTACTACTACTATACTGTTATTACTTAGCCGCAAGCCCCCTGGTAGATGTTAATTATAAAAATTTGTTAAAGTATTATTTAACAAAATCATTACAGTCGTATGTTATGTTTTGGATTAAGACTCCCTTTTAATACTCATCATCATCACATTCCTGCCCATGTTTCATGTTACATGGGGACAGTGCAACACGTTTTTTTAACCGACTTCAAAAAAGCAGCTGGTTCTCAATCCGGATGTTTATTTTTTTTATGTATGTTCGGGCATAACACCGTCATTTACGGATAAATTTGCAAAATAATTTTTTGAAGTGAAAACTTCTTAAGGCGCGTTGGTCATTTTTTGAGATGGATAAAACTATTGAATTCGCGCCACTGTTACCGTAACGACAACGCTTCGGATGTGTTCGGCTGTCCTCGGTATGTGCTCTGTTTTAATGTATGTCGCTCCGATATGTCAGTAATGATGGCAAAGTATTCGGTTTGCGTTTTGTTTTGACTTCTGTCGGCAGTCCCGGAGTGCCACTGTTTTTTTTTTATTCGATAAGGTATGCATTAGAGGTGGGCCCATATAAATTTGATTAACTTTGCTTGGGTGGTTTTTGAGTTAGCTTCAATAATACGACTTTTTCCACTTAGTTTATATTGATGATGTTTTAATAACTTACTGATATTTACACAGCAAGTAGTGTTAGGTAAAAGAATCTGTATGGAGTAGGTACAACAAAAAAGTGAAAAATAAAAACTTTTTTGCAAAAAAAAAACAACCGTCTTTAAAAAAAAAACCGAGTGTGCTTATGACCACACGACTGAAGTGAAACTTCAAACGTATTTGGCTATGAGAGGAAGAGAGAAAGAAAATATGCGCAAGCACTGCTTTCTCTTGCTTATATCCCCCACTCAACTCCCGTTCGCCTCGCCCGTAGCCCGTAGACATGGGTCGTACTTGCAAAATCGAGTACCAGGGCTTCCAAGTACGTCCACCTTAAGAAACCAGGGCCTAAAACCAGGGCTCGAGATACTTTCAAGTATTTTCTATCTGCATCGATAATTGATCCGTAACTTCATACAAATAAGAAGTACAATCACGTAATCAAACAAAAGCCCTGTTGGAAGTAAAAAGTACTTGCAAAGGAAATTGATCCGTGAATTCCTATAAATAAGGAGCACAACCGCGTTCACAAATAAATAATTTTACAAACCATTAAAGTAAAAATACTTGCATACGAAATTGTTCCGTAGACTCTTACCACACCTCGGACACTCCATACAACGCTCGCAAAATAATTACCTATTACTACTACATGAACAAATGACGTTTGTATACGTGCAAATGTGTGCGTGAAATCTAGTAGCGTAAAAAAATGGCGCGGAAAGCAATATTTTGTGTCGGGGAACCGAACGACGTCGGCGGCGGCGCTGCCCGAACGTGTGCATTATTATGAAGTGACCATGTAGTTCAATTGTTTATTTATATAGTCGGGTTCGTAATGAAATAAAAACACTAAAAGTTTAGTTATGACTTATCTGTAAATAATCGGTTATTAAATCGCATGTTATTAAAAATGCGAAATCTTACAAACAGTTTATGTAAACACGAATTCAAAAAAGCATCACAATATCCAACCATCGTGATTAAAACTCAAATAAAACTTTTAAATCGCATAATTGTGTGTCAGCAATACAGCGCTGCGGTTCGCGAGCGCCCTTGCTAAAGAGTCGGCGACGAATACCTCGAAGTGCGGGGTGAGGTGCGGTATCTGATATGAGGGCGAGGAAGGGAGTGTCCTTTCTGTACGTAGTACTATTAAGTAATCTGTGCTCTTTCTGATAAGGAGTATGATCGCATTTGCGAAAACAAACGCGGTTGTTGAACTATTTGAGTACCTACGTACTCGAGCGTCGAGGGACGACGGAGCGAGATACTTTCAAGTATTTTCTATCTGCATAGAAAACTGATCCATAAACTTCATACAGATAAGAAGTACAATCGCGTATTCAAAAGCCCCGTTGGAAGTAAAACTTCTTGCATACGAAATTGATCAATGACTTCCTATAAATAAGGAGCAAAGTCGCGTTTACAAATAAAAACCGACTTCCAAAAAAACACTACAAAGTGGAAAATAACTTTAATTTCGGAAGTCGGTGTCTTTGGATCTGTATTTTAGTTTTTTGCCACCGACTTCCGAAATTAAAGTTATTTTTCACTTTGTAGTGTTTTTTTGGAAGTCGGTTTTTTTTTTCTTAAAAAGTTTTTATTTCACGCTTTTTAGTGGGTCTGCTTATAATTTATCTAAGTTACAATAGCCTAGTGATCATCGCCTTTTACAAACAAAATATTGCTTTTCCCGATGCAGGGAAGTTAATTGTTGAGGAGTTCTCCAGGTCCACCATCAGCTCCATATCACCATTCACATTGTGACGAGCATAAATTGCTTAGCAACCATATTAAAGTAATCGAATCGCAACCCGTGAAATACTTAGATATTATTGAGTAGTTCCGGTGGCCATCTGTGGTCTTCATCATCAGTTCCACATCACCAAATAGTGCTATCCGAGAGCAAATGCACGAGTTACTATAAAAAAATACCCAAATCGCTATAGGTGTGCCTATAATATTTGAAAAGTTCCTTCGATTCCTCCAGGATCCCATCATCAAATCCTGACCTGATGTTTTTAGACTAGATGCTGATAATCCTGGCTGCAGCATCAGGCCAGACTTATGTCAATATTGCATTGAACTTAAAATTTAGTCCTGTTTAAAATGAGCCCAAACACGACTACGGTGCTGTAATTTCAAGGTTGGTACTTTTTCTAATGCTCCTGGCTTCAGCATCAGGTCTTTATGTACTTCGGTGTTCCTCATTAACAGTACGTTTATCCACACATCGAGCCCTTTTCAATGAGCCTAAAAACGATATATCTGCTGTTAGTTGTCGAGGAGTTAGGTACTCTGCAGACTATCCTGACTGCAGCATCAGGTCATGACTTGATGATCATGAGACCAAATGTGGCAAATGCCCTATCAAACATCAAAACAATTTACTAAAACAGTGCTTACCTGTTCGAGTAACTTCTTACTGTTAAGGAGTTGTACCTTCCATCATCAGCCCAGCTACCTGAGATGGTGACAACCATACGCAAATAAACAAGATACTTCATAAAATATGCGAAAAACAATAAGTGAGCCTATAAAATTTGAGGGTTGCCCTCGATTTCTCTAAGATTCCATCATCAGATCCTAACTTGGTGACAGTGGGACCACCTCAGAACTATCTACTTTGGAAAAAGAATTTTGAAAATCCGTCGACAATTGGCGGAGTATTCGATGAACAAACAAACAAAAAAAAAAAAAAAACAGCCGAACATAGTAGGTACTTACCTACCTCCTCCTTTTTGTGAAGTCGGTAAAAAATACTTGCATACGAAATTGTTCCGTAGACTCTTACTGATAAGGAGCATGATCGCATTTGCGAAAACTAACGCGGTTGGAGTACCTACGTATTTGAGCGAGTAGCCGTATAAGATACTTAATAGTCTTGCAAGTATTTTGAGTCGGTACTTGGTGTGCGTACTTGGAAGCAAATACCTGGTGTAAAAACCCGGTCGCATATTTATGCGACCGGGACCGGGTTTTTACACCAGGTATTTCCAGCTATTTTTTACGTACCTTACCTACTCGCCCGATCACACGTTTTCGTAACGCATTCGCCAGTTTACTCCCCAAGTCAAGCGCGCCTAAAGAAGTTTCACTTCAAAAACTTCAAACGCATTTGGCTATGAGAGGAAGAGAGAAAGAAAATGTGCGCGCGCACTGCTTTCTCTTGCTTATATCTCCCACTCAGCTCCCGTTCACCTCGCTCGATCACACTTTTCGTAACGCGTTCGCCAGTTTACTCCCCAAGTCAAGCGCGCGTAAAGAAGTTTCCCTTCAAAAATACTTGCATACGAAATTGTTCCGTAGACTCTTACTGATAAGGAGCATGATCGCATTTGCGAAAACTAACGCGGTTGAGTACCTACGTATTTGTGCGAGTAGCCGTATAAGATACTTTATAGTCTTGCAAGTATTTTGAGTCGGTACCTGGTGTGCGTACTTGGAAGCAAATACCTGGTGTAAAAACCCGGTCGCATAAATACGTACCTTCCCTACTCGCCCGATCACACGTTTTCGTCACGCATTCGCCAGTTTACTCCCCAAGTCAAGCGCGCCTAAAGAAGTTTCACTTCAAAAATTCAGTGTCAAAATACGAAAATGCGGGGGAACCAACGCCACTGACTTCCGAAATTAAAGTTATTATTCACTTTGTAGTGTTTTTTTTTAAGTCGTTTGTTTTGTTTTATAAAAAAGTTTTTCCATTCTCTCCTGTCAACGCTATCGTTCTCAACCTTGTGTTTCATATCCTCACACAACCCATCCATCTTTTCTATGGCCTTTCTCACCCTCAACATCCATCAACATTTATATTCATCACTCTTTTAGTTAGATGCGTTTCCTCCTTCTCATCACACGATTTCCTTTCAACTTTTCTGTCTCCGTTTTAAACCTACCGTCAAACGGGGTGAATAGGGATTCAGGGGTGAATCGGGACAAAACTTTAAAAGGGATTTTAACATTAAAATAATATAGTTTGTGGCCAAAAAGGACCCTAATGTGTTTACTGTAATTTAATTAACGATTACGTGCCCTTATTGACAACAAACTATATTATATAAACGTTAAAATCCATTTTAAAGTTTCACCCCGTTTTTAGGTATTACATTTGAATATGAATGAGAATGGAAATTTCAATCCAGTGCAGAGATAGTGATTTAGTGATAGATTGAAAGTTTCCTGGAAGCTTATTTATTTACATCTTGCAGGTTTCCTAGGAAGGAATGAAAGCAGCCATCTGGTTTACGCGAAATTGTCTATTCATAAAATATACATTTTCGATTAGCGGGGAATACGTCTGCCAAGCTTGGTTATGGAGGTATTTTATTTCGTAGAAAAAACAGGACGGTTGCTTTTAGAATGATTGCATTTTATAACAGTACTAGCTTCTGCCCGCGACTTCGTCTCTCACTCTTAGGGGTGGAATTTCTAAAAACCCTTTCTTAGTGGATACCTACTCTTCACAAAGAACACACCCTCCAAATTTCATGTCTCTCGGACCAACGGTTTAGGCTATGCGTCGATATATCAGTCAGGACTTTCAATTTTATATATATAGATTTGGTATTACATAACATGAAATCACACCCAAAAATCCCCGGAGGGTAAGACGGGGTGTATTTATAGTACCCCCACATTTCGCCAGTTATGTCATGTTATGTAATTTTTATACATGTCATGTCATATTGTGGGAGCGAGCCTATTGCATCAACCGGGCACAAATCTAGACTCCAGGCGACTACTGATAAATTCCTAATGATAAAACCCAATAACACTTTGCCTGACCCGGGAATCAACCCAGGACCTCATGCTCATAAGTAGCGCTTGCGATCAATAGACTCAGGATTCAGGAATTATTTTTCATATTATTATTAACCTTAGTATTACAGTACGCATAAAAAGTAATATTGCAAATGCAGCAAGTGTTTTGGGCACCTTTGCGCCGGGAACAGTTAGGTGCGGGTTATTTGACTAATTTAGACGTATGAATTTATTGTAAATTAATTAATGACAGTGTAATTTATATAATTATATACTTATGTATTATATTAATTTTATAAAAAATTAAATCGACTTCAAAAGGAAATTCACTCAAAATTATGAAATAACTTTAATTCCGGAAATCCGTGTCTTAGAATCTGTATTTTAGTTTTTTACCGCAGTTACGGACAACATTTAAAAGAAATAATTTTGGAAAAATAAATGTAAAGAATGGTTCTTTTGTGTGATAATAAAGATAACCTGCTAAATTAATTTTTTTTTTTTTTTTTTTTGAAAAAAGTACCTTCAAATGAATCACCCATTATATGTATACTATGTTATACACCCTAGTATTACCCTTTGATTGCACTCATCTTCATTGTATTCAATTTTCTTCTAACCAGTTGAAATGAGCAAATCCATCAACGCTACATTGAATTTAATGGCGTTAACACAACCAGCAACTATGTATATTTCCGAACTACATTAATGGATTACTAACTGGATGGACTACTATTGACGTCTTGAAAACGAATCTATACATATTATAAATTAAAGTAGGTTTCCGTGTGACCGCGTTGTTCTTTCAAAATACGGCCGGAATTTGATAAATTTTTTAAAGAGAATTTATTCCGAAAGGCTAACGTATTTAACGTAGAACACGTCAACACAGTCCTTAAAGAAAAACATATTCACTTTATGCTGAAATACAAAATTTTTGTATATTTTGGCCTACTTAAAGGATATAACACATCGGAACACAAAAGTAGGCTTTAATTTAAGGCAAAGTGTAGCACGGCTGTCCTGTGAAAAGCCGATTTTAATGACGAGCAGTTTCGGCGGACTGCCGCTGTGTGGGTGTGAGATAACGTGTGTGTGTGTGCTTGAGAAAGGGTGTGTGTATGTGTGTGTGCTCATGCGATCTGAACACGCAATTTGTCTTACTTTTAGTGGTAATTCCGCTTTAAGAGGTTACGTAGTACTGAGGATTTTTGGTGGGAAGTGTCATTTGTATCATCATGATTGTGCGTAGACCTATTTTATTGTATTGTTGGAGTCTTTATAGCTGAATTTATATTCTGTAGATTCATTTTTAGGGTTCCGTAGCCAAATGGCAAAAAACGGAACCCTTATGGATTCGTCATGTCTGTCTGTCTGTCTGTCTGTCTGTCTGTCTGTCTGTCTGTCTGTCTGTCTGTCCGTCCGTCCGTATGTCACAGCCACTTTTTTCCGAAACTATAAGAACTATACTGTTGAAACTTGGTAAGTAGATGTATTCTGTGAACCGCAGTAAGATTTTCACACAAAAATAGAAAAAAAACAATAAATTTTGGGGTTCCCCATACTTACAACTGAAACTCCTAAAATTTTTTTTCATCAAACCTGTACGTGTGGGGTATCTATGGATAGGTCTTCAAAAATGATATTGAGGTTTCTAATATCATTTTTTTCTGAACTGAATAGTTTGCGCGAGAGACACTTCCAAAGTGGTAAAATGTGTGTCCCCCCCCCTCTAACTTCTAAAATAAGAGAATGATAAAATTTAAAAAATATATATAATGTACATTACCATGTAAACTTCCACCGAAAATTGGTTTGAACGAGATCTAGTAAGTAGTTTTTTTTTAATACGTCATAAATCGAAAACCGCAATTTACCTTTCACAAAGTTACAACGAACTACAAGAACTTTTATATTATGTTACTTGCTGCTACGGAACCCTTCATGGGCGAGTCCGACTCGCACTTGGCCGGTTTTTTGTTTTTTTTCATTTGGGTTTTAAATTGTGTAGTACCCAATCCTTCGAGGAAAACATGTATTACGCACCTACATATTTTTTTCCTTTATATTCGTCACTAACCGGATTAAAAATCAACACCTTACATAATATAAATTGATTGATTGATTTCAATATTGATTTACCGGTGGTTTGCTCGGGTTCATTTGATTATTACACTTCACGCGTTGTAAGATATTCGCCGAACCTGTTTTTGGGTTGTTCATTTCCCTTGGTGATTAATGTTTGGGAAGTTACAGATATTTTATTTTATGGAACAGCTCTCACTTTAAAGTTTTTCATTTATAGGGGCGCTAATTTAGTGTCCTTTTACAAGTAGACAACAGTTCAGTTTTTTTAATCTTAATTGTTGTGCAAAATATTTAATTACTAGCTGTGGCCCGCGGCTTCACCCGCGTAAATATCGATCCAGTGAGAATATTAGGATAAAAAATAACCTATATGTTAATCCAGGGTGTCAGCTACCTCCGTACAAAATTTTATTAAAATTGGTTCAGCCGTTTGAGCGTGAAGAAGTAACAAACATATAAACACACACACACACACGCACTCACAAATTTTCGCCTGTATAATATTAGTGTGATTATTTATTATATTATTCAGTGTGATAATCAGACCAGAAGTAAACGTTTAAGAATAATGATGTATTATTATCCACTCGTGTCTGTTTGGCAAGTTTATTAACTTCGGTAACAATAGAAAAAGTAATTGTGTCTCATTAGTGACAGTTGAGCTCTTAAATACAAACGTAGAAAAGCATTTCGTGCTAATTTTGATGATATGTTACTGTGACAGTGGAATTTTCTTACTGACGGTACCAAGCTTCCTCAACCAAATATCAAAATTGTTTGAAAAATTTAAGTGACCACCACGCCAATTTTAACAGATAGATAACACCTCAAGTTGAGCTCCTCGAGCTCTGAGTTGAGCTGCACGATTTTTTACAAATGCGTGCACTGGCTGGACAGGTCCGCACAATCTGTGTGGTTCTTTCCTCAAAAGACCATTTCAGACACCAATCTACATGGTCTTTACATGATCTGACCAAGATTTTTTCGAGACTTTAAAAGAGACTGTGACCGAGTTTTTTTTCGGCCTTTCTTCTCAGAGTAGTCAGATAGGAAACGCCGACCTCATCTAGCTTTAAAAAAAAATATAATTGACGTGTAAAAGTGTTTGTACAAACCTACTTACAGAAATAAAATCATTTATCACTAAATTATTACATTGTATAAGCATACCTACCGTCTTTTTAAAAAAATGTAGGTAAAAAATATAGTTCACTTCTTGTATGTTTGAAAAATTTTGGAAAAACAAAATCATCTGTTGTACATTGATGCAAAAACTTTTTTACAAAAAAAACAACCGACTTCAAAAAAAAACACTACAAAGTGAAAAATAACTTCAATTTCGAAAGTCGGTGTCTTTGGTTCCGCATTTTCGTTTTTTGACACCGACTTTCGAAATTGAAGTTATTTTTCACTTTGTAGTGTTTTTTTTTTGAAGTCGGTTGTTTTTTTGTAAAAAAGTTTTTATTTTTCACTTTTTAGTTGTACCTACCCTACATAAATTCAATTAACACTAGTGCATTGAAGAATTGAAGACACAACTCGAAGAATCATCAAAATTCGCATAGAAATGCCGGAGATGCAGTACATTTATGCATATAACTTCGTACATAAGAATAATTACCTAATGTATTATATACTAAAACCTTCCTGAAAGTATGTAGATCACACTAATGAAAGAAATATCAAAATCAGTTCAGTAGTTTTTGAGATAATCGCGGACATACAAACATACATACATACGGGTCGAATACAGAACCTCCTTTTTTAAAGTCGGTTAAAAATGAACAATACCTGCACTATTCGTTTTCGCATCGAGGTTGTACCTTTGAATATTGTTTAATATTTTGTGCTTTTCCGTACATATTTTTATAACGAGATTCATTTTCTTGGTAACAGGAATGCAATACATTGTTATCTGTTTTCATGCGAGTTTGTACAAATGGTAATTGAAGTATTTCCCCGAATGGTTAAAACTGTCGTTATACCTTCGCTATACAAAATTAATACATATTTACATTACTCAAAAAAATCCGAATATCACACTAATAATAAAGGCGAAAGTTTGTGTGTTTATATTATGCTTGTTACTTCTTCACGCTCAAACGGCTGGACCAATTTTGATAAAATTTTGTATGAAGATAGGTGTCATCCTGGATTAACATATATGTTACTTTTTATCCCGATATCCCACGGGATCGACATTTACGCGGGTGAAACCGCGAAGCGCAGCTAGTTTTACATAATTCACAATAAACCTACATGGGTCCTTATGAAACGTCAGAAACTAGGTGCACGGTTCCAATCGGTCGTTTCCTATGAAGAAGAGCCGGCAAGATACTCCACGGTTGAAAAACCTAAAGTAACAAAAGGACAAAAGAGACCGAAGGACTTAACTAATTCTAATAGCGTCACTGTATTAAATGTTGCCATCTATTATTGATGGCCGTTGGAACAGACGAGTCCTGGAGTGGAGACCGCGGATAGCTAAGCGCAGTGTGGGACGCCCCCCAGCTAGATGGACGGACGAGCTCAAAAATGCGGCTGGGACAGACTGGATGCAGGAAGCAGAGGACAAGGTGTTTTGGCGCAGCTTGGAAGAGGCCTATGTCCACCAGTGGACTGCGATAGGCTGAGTTGATTGATTGGTGTATTATTAAATTCCCAAAATAGTTTTCGTATTTAAAATTCGATTGAAAGTTTTGTTAACAAAATAATTTTTCATCATAATATAAATTACTAGCTGCGTCCTGCGGTTTCACCCGTATAAGTCTCGATCCCGTGGGAATATCGGGATAAAAAGTATCTTATGTCCTTTCCCGGGACTCAAACTATCTCTATACCAAATTTCATCTAAATCGGTTCAGCGGTTTAGGCGTGAACGTCCTACAGATTGACAGACAGACAGAGTTACTTTCGAATTTATAATATTAAGTATGGATTGTTCCATTGTATTTGCCTTTGTTAATAGTTACAACAGCAAATAACTTGAACCATTGCCTGAAATACATAAAGTTCAGTACTACAGAAACCAGTAATTTCCCAGACAAAGCTATTACAAGTTAGCAAAGTAAACTAAAACATTCAACACAGACAGAGAAGAATCGTTGCAGAACGTTGATATTTGACAAAAGACGGAATAAAAAACTTACGTACTTACGTACTTTTTCCACTGAATTCCATGCATAATGCAATCAACGGGCTAAAAAACGGTGAAAAAAACTTGTTAATTCTTCGCAAGTTCCCAACTGAACTTGTGTTTAAAATATTCAGAGATTCATTTATGAATTTACGCCATACTTTGGCTGGTCGCTTGAAACGCGGAAGCTTGTTCTCGTCAAAGTTGCATCAGTATCACTTATTCATGTGTTATCCTTTGTCATTCGACTCGTATTTTATGTATGCTTCATATTTGCAGCTGTTACCGAATTGCGATAAAGTTAATGAATCATTAAGTAACGGTTTTAAAACCCCTTTAATTATTAAGTGCCAATTTTACCAATGAAACTGAACGTGAACAGTCAATCTAAACTGTGTTCACGGACTGCTGTCAGTGTCAATTTTCCACAACGATTATGACACTTACAGCACTTGCAGCTTGAACGCGGTTGAAACGGCAGACGATGTCGACGCGCAAACTGAAACCACGAATTCAGCAAAAAATTCTAGAAAAAAAACCGAGTGTGCTTATGACCACACGACTGAAGTGAAACTTCAAACGTATTTGGCTATGAGAGGAAGAGAGAAAGAAAATGTGCGCACGCACTGGTTTCTCTTGCTTATATCCCCCACTTAACTCCCGTTCGCATCGCCCGATCACACTTTTCGTAACGCTTACGTCACGCGTTCGCCAGCTTACTCCTCAAGTCAAGCGTGCTTAAAGAAGTTTCACTTCAAAAAGTCTGCTGTCTGTCAAAATGTATGGCAGAGCAATTTTTTTTCAGAATCCTTGATAACAGGTTATGTATCGATGTCCCTGTCACCTTGTATTGTATTAATTAGTGTTTTGATGCACATGCTAAATCCCGAATAGGTATTAATGTATCTCAAATAATGATCAACAGTTAATTGATTACATTTTTAAAGTAATATTTAGGATATGAACTTTGAATAAAAATCTAGTTGGTTTAAGCCGGTGTTAACAATGTTAACGGTCTCAAAGAGATTGTTTAGTTTCAGGAAAATGAAATCAGTGTTTGAATTCGTAAAATCCCGGATCCGGCAGTGTTTTTGATTCTTTCAGCTAGAAAATTCTCATTAGCAGTCCGGAGTTTGGAACTGTGCCCAATAAACGAAAAAAGGCTGTACCTACTCCAATTTAACGGACCTGGACACCAGTGAAATGAGAATAAAGGACAGATCCGTCTGTTTTGGGTAAAGGTGCCTACAGACTCATTTCTTTTTTTTTCTGATTTTGTTTCAGTGCGGGTAGTGGAAGTGCTCAGGTGCGGTTCGTCCAAGTGCGATTGAAATCAGTGCTCTGAGTGGAATAACTCGTAATTTTGACGTTCGAAAAGTGCTGATTCTCAGCCTAATTTGAATAAAAGACTTTTGATTTTCATTTTGTTAAAAGTTGAACAACTCTGTAGGCACCGTAATACCCAATGCTTTTTATACATAACATTACGCATTGTTTTCCCAAAGGGCTGGGCAGGGATGCACCTATAGTACACCCATACTCACATAATGAAATACAATCGAAGGTTTCGTGATAACACTAGTCACATCTATCCATACTAATATTATAAATTCGAAACTAACTCTGTCTGTCTGTATGTTACCTTTTCACGCCTAAACCGCTGAACCGATTTTGATGAAATTTGGTATAGAGATAGTTTGAGTCCCGGGAAAGGACATATGATAGTTTTAATCCCGATATTCCCACGGGATCGAAACTTACGCGGGTATAAACCGCGGGCGCTGCTAGTAATATTATAAATTCGAAAGTAACTCTGTTTGTCTGTCTGTCTGTATGTAACTTGTTCACGCCTAAACCATTGAACGGATTTCGATAAAATTTGGCAGAGAGATAGATCGCATCTCGGGGAAGGACATGGGATAGTTTTTATCCCGATATTCCCACGGGATCGACACTTCTGCGAGTGAAACCGCGGGGCGCAGCTAGTAATACAATAAATCGAAGACTCCACAATAATACATCTTCCACTTTGTTACGTTATTATACGGACATAAATCTAAGCAAGAATGGCTGCCATGAATAAGTTTATAGGTAACAGGCGATATTAAGAAAAACTTGCTCCTATAGCAGACAGTTTCTTGAAATTAATTTTATACATAATGCTGTGCTTCACGAGAATTTCTTTTCACATCTAGGTTGGACTTTTTAACATTAAATTTTATTAAACGAAGCCTTATCTCCTAATTTTTCTGGAGCTTTTCCTCATAAAGTTTAGGGGGATGCATGGGAATGTGCCTATGGAATGTTTATTTCTTGTATTTTTCCTTCGCGTTAAACATCCCTTACAAAGCTCATCTTAGCCTACTTACGTATCGTATATGTCGCCACTTTATTTTTTCTCAGAGTTTTATAATACAAACTTGTTGTTTTGAATAAAAATTATGAGTTTTAACTACAAGTTTATTACATTACAGCTGGTTGTTAAAAACAGAAGAAGGAAAAATAATTATAAGTACCTATTTTATGTAAATTTACCATTTTATAACCATTCTAAAATCACGATATCAATTTTAACATCAAAAAGGGCTCAAACATTACTACAACAACTTGGCTCGAATCCAAAAGATATTATCGCTACCCAGCGTAAAAAAATGCTAGAAACTAGAACACTCAAGTACTAAACTTCACCCCATAATTAACCCATTTCAAGTTCTGCCTACACTATGCCCCACTTACGCAAGTGACCGGAACATTTCGTTTGATTATACAAGTCTTTGTCTCCTCTACGTCGACCATCGAAAGAAATGCACTGAGTATGCAAATACCGATCACTTTATCCCGCATTCCCGCTTCAATCTGGCGAAAGGTTTTTATCAAGTACCAGTGGTTTGCTGTGGCAGATTTTCTTCCACTTAATTGTGTTTCTGGACGTTTTATTTTCACGTATCGAGCTGATAATGGAAGAAAAATCCGGCGATGAAATATTCGTTGGTTAGAAAAAAGATATTTTGTTTCTAGTAGGAATTAGGTTAGTATGTTGTATGTAGATGAATGTATAACATATTCACGATTCTTCTACTCATGCATTTGGTATTCAAGTACTTGTTTTCTATTCGATACACGTACGTTACCTTCTATATTTTCAATAAAACGTGTAAAATTCTTGTGTAAGCGTCGTACCTACTACATAACATCAGTTGAACAATGGAATTAGTGCACAAATGATGACAAATTGCTAGTTCAGTGGAGACCGCGGTGTCCCTCAGATACTCTCACTAATTGTTTGAAACGACGAACAGATGCTGTTTCTATCTTCAAGATTTTTTAATTAGTCGTCATCATAATCTAATGCAGAGTACCTAAAATGACAAAGCTGAACCATGAAAGGTCTAAATCAATGAATAAAAATTGGAAGTTGCAAAATTGACAACTTTTTATTTGTTTGAGTACGAGGCTTTGGACTACGTTGTTCTGTATATATTATGTTTTTTTTTTTTTTTGTAATCTGCGTTTTGTTGGTACAGAAAAAACAATTTTTCTTTCTTTTCTTCCTTTCTTTAATAACAAATTTATTTTTAAAACATCAGTTACACAAAAGTATACTCAATTTGTACATCGTGTCTAAACCTATCAGCAAGATCTCATATTACTAAATTCTGACGTCGATACAACTATCGAAGCCTACCGTGTAATGATATAGAAATTCAATTCCCAATCTTATGGAGGAATGAAATAATAATAACGTTCCCTTCGGTAACGATACCTCAAATTCGTTTTGCAATTTTTCCTCTGATAAAAGTTACACGTGATGGAAGATTTTATTAATAAAATTCATCCCTATCGGAGCTCGTTATTGAAACGGATTTTTACTGTGAAATATTTTAATTTTGTGTTTTTAGTTCGACGCCTTCTTTCAATTCAATTATAGCGTTAAGCTGCAACGGATTACCGAAGTAATTATTGATCCCGTTAATCAGTTTGAGTAGACCACTTAAATTTTTCTCATAAAAATATCGTTAGCCTAGTTATGGTTATGACGCCACTTAGGTAATGATTTTTTTTTCTTATCCTAACCAGTCCCTGTGGTAAGCAAAGGCTTCCTCTAAATCCTTCCAGCTATCCTTCTCTAGAGGTGGCTCAATCCAAACCGTGCGGTATGCGTCTAGGTCGTCTCGCCGCCTCTTTTTGGGCCGGCCTCAGCGGCGCCGTCCATCCTTGGGCACCGTGTGGAGACTGTTGCCCAGCGGTTACTGTGCATGGGGCCGACGTTCCCGCCCTGAAAAATTAAATTATTACGGTAAAGATCGTTTCGATTTAACGGTTTCTGAAAAAATTTCAAGTCACACATGTCTTACTCCGGATTGAAATCTGATTAAGTATTCGTTACCAATAACAATCAATGTGTTCATAAATCTTCATTAGAAAATGTATCAACTCGGTTTAAATTTCTGACAAATCAAAAAATTTCTTACTCACAATTACGTCATTAATTCCGTAAAAGCGTTAGCATTACCATCTCCTTAGGAGGATAAACACTTAAACTCATCGGGGGGAGCACTACACCTTAATCTATATCGTTTAACGAGCACCGGCTCAAAGCTCGACCAATTATGCGGCAATATTGGCTAGACGCGACAACTTTATATAGGAATTAAGGCTCTCAGTAGTTCAGTTTAGATTTCAGACAAGAATAGTTTGGGAATTAATTTGATGTCGAGTGCTCAAGCTTCCACAGTTGAATTCAGAGTTGAATTGGCTGTAGGACTAATATAAAGGCTTTTACTATTAAATTTGGTTCAAATACGGGCTAGTACCAAAGTGACTTTTCAATTAATATGACTTTACTTTATATGTTTATCTTCGAGGGTCCAGGTCCAGCTAAAAACCAGTGTCAGGCACTAGTTGTATGGCATTTTTGCTGAACTGGGCCTTTTTAGCGCAGCCGTGAGGCACACTTTCCTGATTATTTTTTTTTTACATCGGACTTTACACTTTTTATTTGATCAAATTTTTTTTTTTTTTTGTTTTGTTTTTATCTGATGTATGTATCTGGTGTATTGTGTGTCTTTTAGTCTGTGCTAAATAAATGTATTTTCTATCTTTTCTTTTCTTTTTTTTCAGACGTCAGTGAAGAAAAACTTCGTGAGGAAAATTTATCCTTCAGGTTTCCTCACGATGTTTTTCTTTTTATTCATAATGAATATCAGTCTGAAATCGCCAATTCGACTTGAGCAAGCCTGGCTTTCTCTGTATGCGAAGAGGCTTTTGCCCAGTCGTGGGACAGTAATAGGCAGGTTTTATTATTAACGATTAAGGAGCTTACAGGACCTAAACGCAAAAAACGCACTTGCATATACTTTTATTGTTTCTTAAACTTTTTAGAAACAATAATAGTATATGATCGACTACAGTAAACAAAATCAGAAAAATATATAATATTCTTCAGGATATATGCTAGGTAGATAGTGTGTTGAAAACATAATGCAACTAATTTGATACGATAGAAAAAAATCATGAAGATACCTCTAAAAGGTTTATTATATACGTAGGTACAATCATTATGATTTTTTGTCAGATTAAGAATAATCTGACAAAAATCATAATCTATAAAAAAATCTATTGTTTGGACTAAAACATTAAAACACTAGTGCTTTAGTATGTTGCTTTTAGAAAAAAGCAACATACTAAAGCACTAGTGTTTTGATGTTTTAGTCCAAACAATAGATTTTTTGTAAATAGATACTTGCTTCATACTTTGCAATAAATTACCAGCGTTGTGTCATCGCGCTTCTCTTTCTTTTCTATGCCGTCCGACAGTGACCGCGCTTTAGATCATGTAGTCCTCTTAAAATGAACAGTTCATTTTGTGTAACAACACAAAATGAACATAAAAATGTTAGAAGTGATTGGTTGCCTATTTTACAGGACTTATATTTTGCCGAGAGGCTGACCATGTTGTATGTTATAAACATTGTTGCTGGAAACTACCATGTTGACATTATCTTTAAACCGATCATAAAATGTTCATAACACGGTGTTCACAAAATTGTGAAAAACATAAAAATATACGTTATATTCGTGTTTGTTTTACTTGTTTCCAAATTACCCTTTTTAGGCAATAAAGTGACCTCTAATTTTAAACGATGTCTGTGTCCAACAGTAAACCAAAACAAAACAGGGCAATCCTCGTATTTTTTTTAAAACGTTCACAGTCTGATCTCAGCGTCAATTTATGTCAAAAATAACTCTAATTTCCCTACATTTTTGACAAGTTTTTGACATTGATTGTCGCTGAAATAAAATTGCGACTAGATTTTGAACGTTTTCAATTACGGCCTTCAGGTGTCGTTAACATTATATTAATAAAGTTAACTACTACTTACTTACTTGTAAGTCTTTTGTGATAAAAATCAACTCTAGTCCAAAAGGATTCTCAAAAAAGCGAATGAACAAAAAATGCAATCATTAAAGGCTTTTCCAACACTTTGAAAGTTAAATCTAAAGAACGGATTGTTATCTTCAGCTATAAGCAAGCCATTAATTCTGATTGCACTATCACAATCTTTAAATCAAACTTGTTTTCTTTAGCTGGTATATAAATCGAGCTTGAAGTTACGCCAGCATGATTAAAGATAAGCTTAAATGATACACGCAATGTGCTTGAGCTCTGAATTTTCATGGAGGAGTTTTTTAACAACTTGGTTAAAAAATTATTCGTTTTTAAACGCTTTAACCAGTCGACGAAACAATAGAAAATGAATTATGTCTCACTAGCTTCTGCCCGCGACTTCGTCCGCGTGAAATTCGTACTTTTCTCTAAAAGTTTCGAAAATGTATGTTGGTATGATCTTTATAATTAACTTAAATAAATAAGTATTCGGGCCAATTTTTATGTTTATAGGACAAAGGAATCAGATTTTTCAAAGAAACTATCCCCGCTTTTCACCCCCACAGGGGTAGAATTTTGAAAAATCGTTTAAGATGTGTTCATAACTTGACTCAAAGTTTATTTATACCAATTTTCGAGCTAATCAAGCCACGCACTAAAATCCTCCCCTTTAAAATTAACTACCTCTTTTCATACAGTTAGGGGTAGATTTTCGAAAAACCCTGATACACGTTATTAATTATTTTTAGTCCTTAGTATAAATACTGAGTTTCAAGTTAATCGGACAGGGCGTTAAAATTCTTCCATACAAATTTAAACACCCCCCCATTACCTCTTTAGGGGGTATTTTAGAAAAACGAAAAATTCCAAACTTCATAATTTACTTAGATAAGTATTCGTGCCAAGTTTCAAGGTTATTAACTCAATAAATAAGATTTTTCATACAAACAAAATCCCACCTTTTCACCCCCTTAAAGGTTGAATTTCCAAAAACCCCTTCTTATTCGATACCTACTCTGCACAAAGAACACAACCTCCAAAACTCATGTCCCAGGACCAGCGGTTTAGACTGTGCGTTGATATTTCAGTCAGTTCGTTCATCCCCCTTTGGGGGAGAAATTATCAAAAACGCTGAGACACGTATAAATTAATTTTCCATCGTTAGCCTAAATACAAAATTTGAAGACCCTGACTTTTAAACTGACGGACTTTCATACACAACTTCATCCCCCTTTTTAACCCTTTGGGGTTGGAATTATCAAAAACGCTGAGACACGTATAAATTAATTTTAGTCGTCAGCCTAAACACAAAATTTGAAGATCCTAACTTTAAAACTGACAGACTTTCATACAAACTTTCATCCCCTATTTAATTCTCTTAGGGGTTGAATTTAAAAAAATCCTTCCTAATTCCTTGTCTACATTATAAAGGGAACCATTGTGTAAAATTTCAAAATAAATACCTATAACTACTTTAGTTAATAAAAGTACCTACGCTTAATAATTTGTAATTTGAACGAATATTTAAACACTACCAAAACAACTAATACGTGGTCCTTACTTTAGCTACCTTACACTTAAAATCTAAGTGACTATTTAAACTAAAATATTCTTATAGAGAATCATAACCAGAAATATATACAACTCACAACAAAAAAGAAATGAAAATAAAGCTGAAACGCCTGTGCAATACTATCTACCTATACCTACTTCACTTAAAAATAAATACTTATAACTACTTTAATTAATAAAAGTACCTACGCTTAATAATTTTTAATTTGAACGAATATTTAAACACTACCAAAACAACTCATACCTATTTTACAAAATAACAACAATAGAAATTCAAATAAACTATTTAAAGACTAAAAGTCGCGCTGATAAGCACGGTTTCTCAATATCAATTATTGTCTGTCAATAAGGTCGAACGCTCTGAACGCATCAACAGCCAAATATTGAATGAAGCTCGCTCTTTTTTTTTTTTCCTATATGGCATCTCGTAGTTGACCTATAGAGGTCGGGACTACTTAACCGGACTATCCTGTGGTTGCCTTAAGTAAACTCAAAGCCTCCAGCCAGGGGCAAGCTCGCTCTCGGACCTCCCGCCTTTTTATACCCTACCGCCGCCGCCGCGACCCGTGTCGAGCGCGGCAACCGTTACACAAAAATAATCCTTATGCTGGGGCCAGACTATCGCGATAACGCGAAGATTTGCGCGATAAGTTGATGCTCATTGGCTGGACCTACGATGTCAGCCAATAAGAAACAACTTATCGCGATTTTCCCGTATAGTGTGGCCCCGGCATTATAGCATGATTCAGTCTTCACGTGCGACGGCGCGATGGCTTATTTCATGTATAAGTTTGGTGTTTCTATACCGATTTCTATGATTCTTTTTTTATTAAATAGGTAATAATGTTAACTTTTTTAAATTAGGGATGAGTGAGAGTATTATAAACGTAAGAGTAAACAAATATAATCAGAATGCTCCGAACTGCTAAGCTATCAGGAGTTACACGTGTTATTGTGAGTCAACCATAAAAGATAGACATATGCTGTTGCGGGATATTTTTTAGACAATTTTATGTAAAATATTTCCGTCATACATGATTTCTATGTATCTTTAACCATTAAGGCTGCACACGCGACGGAAGCTTAAAAAATGGAGTAACTTCTCCCGTTTTCCCAACATTTCCCTTCACTACTCTGCTCCTATTGATTGTAGCGTGATGAAAAGTATACTATAACCTGCCCAGGAGTATGAAGAATAATTGTACCAAGTTTCGTTAAAATCCGTCCAGTAGTTTTTGTTTCTATAAGGAACATACAGACAGACAGACAGACAGACAGACAGACAGACAGACAGACAAAAAATTTACTGATTGCATTTTTGGCATCAGTATCGATCACTAATCACCCCCTGCTAGTTATTTTGAAAATATATTGCATGTACAGAATTGACCTCTCTACAGATTTATTATAAGTATAGATAGATTAGCGGAACTTGACAGATTAATATAAAATATAAATAGGTATCTATTGAGAGATGTAATAATAATTAATTTATTAATAAAATTTAAAGTCTCGAGTGAGAGTATTATTTTATATTATTAGTATTACCGACAGACAATTGACTTTAGATAAATTTAATGCAATAGCCCCACAAATCAAAATTTTAGACAAAAGTTCACTGCACCTCCTAGGTTCCCCAATTTTAGAAGACAGTTTTACTCTTTTCATCGACGAAAAAATTAAAAATTTCAATGAGATTTCGGACAGACTCTCCAAAATTAATTTACATTCGGCATTCACTCTGATTAGATACTGTTGTTTTGGCCCAAATTTTACGTATTTTCTACGCTCTTCCCCCTTATGGAAGCAGCCACACCTCTTGAACAAAATTGACCAAATTATTCGCAGCACACTAACATCCATTCTAAATGTGGCCTTGGACGACCGAGCGTGGCTTCAAGCCACACTACCCATCCGTTTTGGTGGCCTCGGCGTCCGCAAAATTACCAGTATTAGCTTACCGGCGTTCCTGTCTTCTGTCCACAGCACTGAAAAGTTGACCGGGAAAATTTTAGCTCCCTGCCTGGTTGACTGTGAAGTGCCGTGCTTGACCGACGCGGTGAACGCCTGGAAAGCGGCTTGCCCGGATACAGATCGGCCCGTAAACCCATCTTCCCAGAGACAGTGGGATGAGCCGCTCTGCAGGTTGGTACGGAATAATCTTATCAATACGTCCACCAATTCTGCTGAGCGTGCCCACCTGCTGGCTGTGGGTGAGTGGGAGTCGGGGCTGTGGCTTCAAGCACTCCCGTCACCCAACATAGGCACTATGCTGGGTGACACTACCTTTCGGCTCGCTACCTGCCTGCGTTTGGGCGCTCCTTGCGGGGCTCCGCATCGCTGTCAGTGCGGTGAAGCTGTCGACTGCCTTGGACACCATGGCCTATCCTGCAGTAGGAGCGCAGGCCGGATAGCACGGCACGCCAGCATTAATGACATCATCCGTCGTGCTCTTGTCACCGCCGGGGTGCCAGCTGTTTTAGAACCCAACGGCCTGGCACGCGACGATGGAAAGAGACCAGACGGAATGACCATAATGCCCTGGAAGTTAGGCAGACCTTTGGTGTGGGATGCAACATGTGTCGACACCCTTGCGCCATCCCATCTTCCTAGCACGGTGGGCTGTGCTGGGGCGGCTGCTGCAGGTGCAGAAAACCTCAAACGGCGAAAATATTGCAACCTGATTGGGACTTATATGTTCGAGCCGTTTGGGGTTGAAACACTAGGGCCATGGGGTCCGAGTGCCCACTTGGTATTTCGGGATATCGCCAAGCGGTTAGTCGACTCTTCACGTGACCAGAGGGCTGGCCTATATCTTGGTCAAAGAATTAGCATTGCCATACAACGTGGCAATGCTGCCAGCCTTTTGGGCACTGTTCCTGTTGACAGCGATGCGGATGAATTCTTTGATGCCCTATAATGATTGTTTATTTTTTCATATAATTGTACATATTATTATAGTTTATATTTTAGCTTATATTATGTAAATATTTAATTTTTGGAGAAATAAATTAATACATTAAAAAAAAAAAAAAAAAAAAGTCTCGAGTACTTAAGTTATGACTTTATAAGTTTATCACTTAGATATTCGTTTACCGACTTTATCTAAACTCAACAATCTCATCAACAACTGTGCTTTAATAGAAAATAAGTTATTTTAAATCATTATTTTGTTGAGGAAAATATGTTTGAATTTCACGTCGACAAATTCAGCCATTAAGGTACTATTTTTAGTTTCAATATAAGAACTTTAGGATCATCATCATTTGCCTTGCCTTTTTTTTTAAGAACTTTAGGGTATGAGTGTAGATAAATATTTTTAGCTACATAACAGGTTAGCTTAGGTACATAGCTTTATATTTCATCAAAAATGTTCGTGTGGTGTAAGGCCGTTGATTAAAGCTATTAGTTTTATCTCATAAAATATTTACATCATTATTATAATATAGTAGTTCTTTCCTAACTCACTTATTTTGCTGTGCCCGACAGGGTCCATATGATCTCATTATAAGTTTATCACCTAAGAATACCCACATGTGGAATACAATAAAAGTATTGAGTATTGTAGTGTATGAAACTGCACTATGTTGAGCAATAGCCGTTTTGCGTGGATGTGACGCATGTTTCCCTTACCTTCTTATTTTTTTTTGTGTTTATATTCTTTTTTGCGTCATGTTCACCGCAAACAAACGTATTTTCTTTCTTTCACTTAACTACATAGGTATGTGATAAACTCATACTCGTGTTTTAATAACCTCTGTTATGTAACAGTTACATAAACAACTATTATAGGAGAAGCTGATATAAAAATTGGTTATATACAAAATCGCTAAATCTCATAATGAATATAGCTTAGTAATTTTTTTAACTTAGAAAGTTCTTTGATCCGTCTAAAAAAAGGGCTTAAAACTTACTATTATACAAGCAAAGCACGTACACGCTCTGTCTAAGTGGTGCAGTATCATCAACTTAAGCCCATCATACTTACTACGTATGACTAGACGGAGTTTCAAATACTCACTGGTTTTGCATTTTATATTAAGTATCTATTTCATTACACGCCTATGTATAGGTATATAATGACTTCCACGACGAGCGCTGGTCAGACAGACTGGGATCACGAGACACTCAGACCCCGAACCCAGTCGTCCAATAGCGTTATTGAATAAGTCGACTGGGACTTCAAATATTTTTTTTCGTGTTTTTTTTTAGCTCATATTTTATAAATCGTCTCTTCGCATTAAAAGTGTAGGTACGATCTAAAAAAAATAAGAAAATTGGGTTATGTATACTTGGTTATGTGTATTGGGTTGTGTATCGCAAATATTTTCTCATAATGACAAAAGAACTTAGTTCGATAATTAGCCGCTAGATGGCGCATTGGTTAGTTTTAAATTGGTATAAGTTTATTAATCATTAAACCTTTAAAACGTGTCCTCCTGTAAAATGTATAAATTCTGAGATTAGGTATACACTTTTAATGCAATAAGAGGAAATCTCGCCGCTGTGAGAAAAGAAGATTAGTACGAAATTATACTATGAAAAACCCATAATGTCCTCCCTGCATATAATCCTTCTCTCCAAAGCTGTCACAGTTAAAGTTGCTCCTCGCACGCGTTCTTCGTCATTACTATTCAGAAGCGATTTTTTCAGACTCTTACAAACTCAAAGAAAATCTTCCTAATGCATTTTTAATGCTTTCATCTCGAGCAGTGTAACATCTGTATATTGAATTAGTTTAAAACTGTTTTGATCTGCTTATTACGTTTTGTGTCCTGCTTTCGTATTCTACTCCTTTTTAATGTAAATAACACTTAGTATATTGTAAATAAGGTAAGGTCCGTGTGGTGCCGGACTTAAAGAATAGCACCACCCCCCTTCTTCCCATGGGTGTCGTAAAAGGCGACTAAGGGACGTACCGGAGAATGGGCAGCAGCGTTCTCTATGCATTTAATATCATACTGCGATCGCCAACCCGCATGCCAAGCGTGGCGATTATGGCAAATCCCCCCCCAAATGACAAGCACGAAAAATACTTGGCCCCTAGTGCCCGGCGGCCCGCCTACCCTTGGCTACGGTAGCGGCCAAGGCCACGGTGAGGCAAGGGGTGCTAAGAATCCCCGGAAGAGATCCGGCTACCAAAATAACCGAAAACTGGACCTGGCAACATACAACACGCGTACACTCCGGACCGACGAGAAGATCTCCGAACTCGAGGAAGAATTGAGCAGGTTGCGATGGGGCATAGTGGGATTATCTGAAGTCCGAAGAGAGGGGGAGGACTCGATAATCCTTAAATCTGGCAACTTGCTCTATTTCCGGGAGGGCGACCAGCATTCCCAAGGTGGTGTCGGGTTTATCGTCCACAAGTCCCTTGTGAGCAACGTGGTGAAGATCGAGAGTGTGTCGACCAGGGTGGCGTACCTTATACTCAGAATATCCGCAAGGTATTCGCTGAAGGTCGTACAGGTTTACGCCCCGACCTCGTCACACCCCGACGATGAGGTGGAGACCATGTATGAGGATATTTCCAGAGCCATGCATGGCTCTAAAACTCACTTCACCGTTGTCATGGGGGACTTTAACGCGAAACTGGGTAAACGAAGCGATGATGAGCTGCGAATGGGACAATTTGGAGTTGGACGACGGAACCACCGGGGCCACCTACTGGCTAGTTTTATGGAGAAGGAAGGCCTCTTTATGATGAATTCCTTCTTCAGAAAACGTGAGCACAGGAAGTGGACCTGGCAGAGCCCGGATGGTGCAACTAAAAATGAGATTGACTTCATTATGTCGACGAAGAAGCAAATATTCAATGATGTCTCTGTGATCAACGCGGTGAAAACCGGAAGTGATCACCGCATGGTAAGAGGCACATTGAACTTAAATATAAAGCTGGAAAGGTCTCGACTAATGAGGTCTACGCTCCGCCCAGCGCCGATCCAAGTTCAAAACCCCGAGAGCTTTCAGCTCGAACTTCAGAATCGTTTCGAGTGCCTGGGGAGCTCCGTGGACGAATATAACGATGGGTTCGTGGAAGCTGTCCATACGGTCGGGTCTAAGATCTTCAAGACCCGTCGTACGAATACGAAAAAGAAGCTCTCTGATCCTACTTTGCGGCTCATGAAGGAGAGGCGCGAGATGATCCTGCAGTCTTCAGATGATGTTCTAAAGTACCGGCGGCTCAACAGACAGATCTCTAAGTCCTTGAAAAGCGACCTTCGCCGCTTCAATACAGATCGTATTGAGGAAGCGATAGAGCAAAATAGAGGCTCCAAGGTTTTTGCTAGAGATCTGTCTATTGGGCAGAGCCAGCTTATGAAACTGAAGACTGATGATGGCAGGATCGTATCCGCCAAACCTGAGCTGTTGAGAGAGATCGAGAGGTTCTATGGACAGTTATACACGTCAACAAGCAACCCCGTTACGAATCTGGCAAACGACCCAAGAGCTAGATTGACCCGACACTATACCGAAGACATCCCGGACGTCAGCCTGTACGAGATTAGGATGGCTCTGAAGCAGCTTAAAAACAACAAGGCACCGGGTGATGACGGAATTACGGCCGAGCTCCTGAAGGCCGGCGGAAAACCCGTTCTTAAGGCCCTTCAGAGGCTGTTTGATTCCGTCATACTCGAGGGTAAAACACCACAGGCATGGAACAGAGGTGTGGTGATACTTTTCTTTAAGAAGGGTGACAATGCCCTTCTTAAGAATTATAGGCCCATCTCACTTCTGAGCCATGTCTACAAGCTGTTTTCGAGAGTCATCACGAACCGTCTCGCGCGCAGGTTTGACGACTTCCAGCCTCCCGAACAAGCCGGATTCCGTAAAGGCTTTAGCACCGTAGACCACATACATACGCTGCGACAGGTTATACAGAAGACCGAAGAGTATAACCTGCCTCTCTGCTTAGCGTTTGTGGACTACGAGAAAGCCTTTGATTCGATCGAGACATGGGCTGTACTGCAGTCTCTTCAACGGTGCCAGATCGACTATCGGTACATCGAGGTGCTGAAGTGTCTGTACGAAAACGCCACTATGTCAGTTCGACTCCAGGACCAGACCTCGAAACCTATCCTTCTGCAGCGAGGTGTGAGACAGGGAGACGTTATCTCTCCGAAACTGTTCACCGCTGCTCTGGAGGATGTCTTTAAGGTTCTGGACTGGAAAGGAGCTGGCATTAACATCAATGGCGAGTACATAACTCACCTTCGGTTTGCCGACGATATAGTAGTCATGGCTGAGACTATGGAGGACCTCAGTACAATGCTCGATAACCTCAGTAGAGCCTCTGAAAGAGTGGGTCTGAAAATGAACATGGACAAAACGAAGGTCATGTCAAATGCCCATGTAACACCCACTCTCATGAAGATCGGAGACGCTACACTCGAAGTCGTGGACGAGTATATTTACCTAGGACAAACTGTCCAGTTAGGTAGGTCCAACTTCGAGAAAGAGGTCAATCGTCGAATCCGACTCGGCTGGGCAGCGTTCGGGAAGCTACGCAATATCTTCTCGTCCCACATACCGCAGTGTCTCAAGACGAAAGTCTTTGACCAGTGCGTGTTGCCAGTGATGACATATGGCACTGAAACGTGGTCGCTCACAATGGGCCTTATTAGAAGGCTGAAAGTCACCCAAAGGGCAATGGAGAGGGCTATGCTTGGAGTTTCCCTGCGGGATCGAATCAGAAATGAAGAGATCCGCAGGAGAACCAAGGTAACCGACATAGCCCGAAGAATTGCCAAACTTAAGTGGCAGTGGGCAGGGCACATTGCTCGCAGAACAGATGGCCGATGGGGCCGAAAGGTTCTGGAGTGGCGACCGCGTACCGGAAGGCGTAGCGTTGGAAGGCCTCCCACAAGGTGGACCGACGACCTTGTGAAGGCCGCAGGAACTCGTTGGATGCGAGAAGCACAAAACCGGTCGAAGTGGAGGTGCTTGGGGGAGGCCTATGTCCAGCAGTGGACGTCTTTCGGCTGAAATGATGATGATGATGATATTGTAAATAAGCTTTAAAATTCATGTACGAGTATAGGTTGGCAGGATCATCAACAAGCAAACTGTAATTACAGATTATTCAGTACATAATTCTCCTTGAAATTTTTCATCGATTATTTTAATAAAATGAATTGTTTTCTACAAAAGTGCAATACATATGCGGGCAAAATTTATGGAACAACATTTTTTTTTTAACAATAATAATTCATTTATTTTCAGACAAAGTCCATTCCATTATAATAAAAACATAAAATTTATATAATAATAACACATACACAATAAAATAACACTCAGACATTCAAATCAATCATTAACAACCGACGAAAAATTTCAACGCATGACCCTGGTTCAGGATCATCTACTGTATTCGTGGTTACATTGTGATCGTCAATCTCCTGCAACCCTGTATTCATTTTAATAAATAAAAATCAAGACGAAGGACATAGGCACATTTATAAAAAAATCATCTAGTGGGGCTAAAGGAAAATCCAAAATCTACTCTTTTGAACTTGCAGGCAAAATGCTAGATTGGGCATTTAAGTATCAACTCGGCCTATCGCAGTCCACTGTTGGACATAGGCCTCTCCTATTGCACGCCATTCAACACAATTTTCGGCAACTCTCATTCAGCTGCTACCAGCCATCCTGCGAAGATTTCGCTTCACCTAGATTTCGTCCCACCTTACGTTTACCGATTCGCGATCTCGCCAACGGTCATCGGTTCTACGGCTAATATGGCCGGCCCATTGTGCCACTTCAGCTTTTTTATTCTGTGAGCTATGTCGACTACTTTGATTCTCTGCCGAATCACCTCTGCTGGACATAGGCCTCCAGAATTATGTACTGAAACCATGATAACAGGTTGTGCATTGTTAACAGATATAACAATGATAAGAAATCGCTGTAGGTAGGTTCTTTATGTAAACAAGCAACTTTGTTACAGTGAATATCAAAACCGTGGCTCTATGCCAGTATTTCATCACTCAATTTAGGTTGTCAAATGTCTTTCAGAAAGCAAAAGTGCTTTCTTTCCCTCGACACACAAGCTTTCATGTCAGAAGATTTTTCACGAAAAATGATGCATCATTTTCTACATGAAATAATCTGAGGCTGGACTAGGAGGTTTCCTATCCATTTGCATAAAAGTTTGAGACCTAATACAACTTGGCATACTTTTGTATCTTCTAATTATATTTTCGCATAACATTATTTACGCATAACAACTTACGCATACGCGCGGGGCCGAACCTCGGGGTGCTCCTGATGTCGTTTAGTATTAGGTATGCGAATTAAATTTATGCCAAAACAAATTACCTATCCTTGAAGATAATTATGCCAACATAAACTGTATGCCAATAAAAATATGGCAAAGTATATTAGGTAAAAGAAAATTATGCGAAAAGAAGGGATCCCGAACTGGGAATGCCATTTATCCGCTATACTTGCAGACTTAAAAGCGTCTGTTCTAGCCTAATTCTGTACACGAGTACGCGTATTCCATCTTCCTCTTACATTATGCATGGCAGCAGTTAAAAACGAAAGCAGTTTCGTATTTTCCTAGCAACACCTTCCGTTCATCAACCTTTCATCGATTTTGTCGCGTTTTATCCTCCATGCTAATCTAACCCTTATCTTTCAGTAACTTAAGTTCAAAATTCTCTGGTCGAGCTTGTTTGTTAAGTAGTTCGTGCGCTATCGACCTAAAATAGGCTTTAAAAATAAACCCTAAATTACTCAACTATCCAACAGTTTAGATTAAACTGACCACTTAACATGTAAACAGATTTCCACAACATTTTCAAGGTAGGTTTCATATAAAGTGGGTACTTAGAAAATGCAACAATGTCCATTATAAGCTGACCCCTGTTAGTGAACTCGATTCTTATAAATTTAGAGGCAAAACGGAGCATCGAAATTGGTAATGCTTGTTAGGGAATTTAAAGATAAAGTTAATGAAAGTAAAGTTTGAGGGAAGAAGATTAATTTTCTTAGTAATATCTGGATAGAAGAACAACATGAGTCCTATTGTTCTTTGGGGAAACATTTATGTGAAGTTCATAAAAGTATTGCGAAGACGGAAGTTGAACAAAATGAGCAAGTCGATCGAACGTAATATTCTTATTATGTGCTCGTAACTCGAGCACAAAGTTTAAAAGAGCCAGTTTTTATGATATTTTACAATGTTTATGTTTACTTTTCGCTGAGTTTACTCACAGTTCATAACAAACTAGAAGTCAACAAAGTGAAATGTTTTATGAAAGTAAAACGTTGCTGTAGCGGTCATAGACTACGCAAAACAGTTATAATTATGAATTTGTAAAAGTGAGGCAGAGGCCGTATTAAATAAATATTGATCAATTAATTAACACAAAACCGCTCGAAGTGGAGGTGCTTGGGGGAGGCCTATGTTCAGCAGTGGACGTATTTCGGATGAAAAATGATGGTCAATTAATTTAAACATTTATTTGAGATACCTTTAATTACAGAATTTTAAAGATTGAATCAGATTATTTTATCGAAATCAAATTGGAGCAACGTTATTTCATGCTATAATATTTAAAAAAATATTTTTTCGCATTGAGGCAATATTTTAATAAATGAATTCCCAGTAAAACTCCAGAAAAACTGATAAAACAGCATCCTGAAACCGCTGCTTCATGAAATATTCTGCATATAATTTTGCTTGTAATATACGTTACCTAGGCTTACATCACTGAAACATTATCCTTTAATTCTGAGCAACAATTTGAGTACTCAATAATTACTGTAAAGCCTTCCTTTTGATCTCATTACAATATGAGTATTTTCTTTGAAACGTTTTACATCTTGTTAAAATGGTTCCTTCATAAGTAAGACGTAATCCGCTGCGACTTTAACGATTGTTGCTAAATGAATTGATTATTGTATGTTCTATTGTGTTCGGTTTAAACTCTGAGCCACAAAATAGATAAATACAGAAGGTTACCTCATCACACGAAAACAGCGCAAGGCACATAGACGCGTACGTACAGAGATCTCATGCCATCTCAAATGGATGCCAGTCGCGAGTTACAGCGTGTATCCATACTAATATTATAATAAACGCGAAAGTGTGTCTGTTTGTTTTTTACCTCTTCACGCTTAAACCGCTGAACCGATTTAAATGAAATTTGGTATAGAGACAGTTTGAGTCCCGGGAAAGGATATCGGAAAGTTTTTTATCCCGATATTCCCACGGGATCGAAACTTATGTAGAATAATAAAATGACACTTTCGAGACGTAAAATTATTTTTTTTACCATTTTTATATCCAACACTTTGTCTAAGACTCCATCCGTCTCATTATAAAATAAGTTCTATCTTTAGTCCAATTTTTGGGCCACTTTTTGTATTTAGAACCTTATTCCCGTTTTTGTAATTAAATCTTAAGCTTTGTCGAAATAAAGTTTGAATTTCAATAATGCCTTGGTTGTTTAAATCTAGATCTAAAGATAAAACTTGTTTTGTAATAAGGCCGTAAGTACCTACCATGGTAGCGGTTGCGTACGATCTCAAACTACATACTATGTCAAACAAATGCCAGTCGCCAGTGCGCTTGCACTCGCTGTACGTAGACGCATGTCTTAGTGCGCGTGCGTTTTCGTTCGTTGTATGAATTTGACCTTCTGTACCTATATATTTTGTAATAGGACGCCCATCTTCATCCCTCCCACCCTTAAAGAACTTCTCTTCGTTCACCATTTGTTCTCTAAACTTGACAACCCCCTCTTTATTCGTTTTGATCACGTCTTTTAAAGTCACCAGCTAATGACAGAGAGATTGTCTCCTAATTTGGATTTCTATAATTTATACGTTTTGTGTTTGAAAGTTCTGGAGTTACCTAAGTCTGACATGACTATGGGCTGATAAGGTTTTTGTCTCCACGGTGTACTCGTATTGTGTTACTGATTTCAACATCCTGTGAGTTAACGGCCACCCTGTTTAGGTAAACGAATTAAGAGAAGCCTGACAGTATAAAATAGAAATATTGACAACTATTATTTAACCGGTCAAGCGGCGCGCGTCGCCCATTGGCGACGAAACAATAGAAAATCAATTGTGTCTTATTAGCGGAGCTTGACAGATTAAACACTAGGCAGGTTACAATATGATCAGTTGAAAAAAATAACGAGCAGTAATTTCATTTTTCGGCGGTTGGTAAATTGGAGTAACAGTAAAACATGAACAGTACAATTTTAGAACAAAATTAAATACTCAAATATTGCAATAAATAAATGGGCAGTAAAAATGTTAGAATGGACAGTTAGGTTCGGTAGTTCATAGTTTAGGTTGAAACTGTGCCCACTACGCGCAAGTTAAATTGGTCGCAAAAACTAAGCCAGGGCACTCTGATCAAATAGGTTAAGTTAGAACTGTGATCAAACGCGAGCGAGCTAAGCGAGCAAAGCAACACATGTAACTGCTTGTTCAGTCATTTTATTGCTTAAATATTTATTTAAATATTTGTTATGTCTCATTTTTATTTAGTTTACTGCTTTAGTTTTTACTGCCGTACTTGTTTATAAACATAAATTTTGTATTTTTTTTGTTAACTAAAACTATAATAATAAACTGCCGCTTCAAATGAGTGCAATCAAAAAATGTTCACCATAAATCTTTACCGGCTTGATAAAATTTCTAGATTCAATTATCCATTAAATAATCTTATCTCTAAGCATTATTTTTTCTGTAAATAAGTCCAAAAATCGGGCTAATATTCTTCGTAATATTATGTAATAATATTTGTCATACCGCTAATGAGTCACGTTGAAGGACTTAGCTTGTCAACTTTAGGCACAGTTTTCTTGTAAACTTGACAGATTAAGCTTATCTTAGAATGTTGAAGCAACAAAAATAAGTAAAGCGAGTTTTCTTCCCTATTTTCAGTTTACGTTGACGGTTCGATCTTAGCTAGTAAATTATTCTATATTTTATTCAACTGTATCAATCGAAGTACTTTATGTGTGTGTTTTTTTTTTTAGGACAGTTCAGTCAATAGAATAGAGCATAGAGCAGTGTTGGCTTAGTGGTAACGGTCCAAATACGAGGTCGTAAGTTTGAACCCAGACAGGCGCTTTACTTTATGTAAATAATTTCATCACCACTACTCTCAAAACGGTGAAGAAAAACATCGTGAGGAAACCGGCATGTCATAGAACCAAAAACACGAAAACATGTGACATCTGCCAACCCGCACTCGGCCCGCATGGTAAATTAATGCCCACTCTTTCTCAAAAAACGGCGGCATGTGTCCCAGCAGTGGGAATATTGCCATAAGATGCGTATCATTATATTTAAAATATTTATTCCTTAATTTTCATGATTGCACCTACCACTGTTTGTCTCTGCATCACTCAAAGGTTGACCGGTAGAAAATGCCTATGGCATTAAGTCCGCCTCTATTTAAAAAAAAAAACTAGTATTAAATAAATAAATATTATAGGCTGATTATGCAGTTTAGTCAATATGTACTAGTAGCAATATCTGGGTTTTAACGTGGACTCTCGTTGATTTTTTTTTTTTTTACCTTCGGTGTTTAAGTACATCAATGACAATAACTTTCTTACTAAATATTTATTAAGGAATTGTGAATTTTTGAAGTGAAAACTTCTTTAGCGGCGATGCACACTTTTTGTAATGGGTAAAAAATGTTAAACTCGCGTCAGGACACGTGACCGTCAGAAGAGATCCCCCTCCCCCCCTCTTTCTACTGCGGCGCCAACCGAAGTGAACCAAGCGACACACGACAATGGATGGATGGATCGATGGATCGATGGATGGATGGATCGATGGATGGATGGATGGATCGATGGATGGATGGATGGATCGATGGATGGATCAATGGATGGATCGATGGATGGATACATGGATCGATGAATGGATACGTGGATCGATGGATGGATCGATGGATGGATCGATGGATCGATGGATGGATCGATGGATGGATCGATGGATCGATGGATGGATAGATGGATCGATGGATGGATCGATGGATGGATCGATGGATGGATCGATGGATGGATCGATGGATCGATGGATGGATCGATGGATTGATGGATGGATCGATAAATGGATCGATGGATCGATGGATGGATCGATGGATGGATCGATGGATGGATCGATGGATTGATGGATGGATTGATGGATGGATCGATGAATCGATGGATGGATCGATGGATGGATCGATGGATCGATGGATGGATCGATGGATGGATCGATGGATCGAAGGATAGATCGATGGATCGAAGGATGGATCGATGGATCGATGGATGGATCGATGGATCTATGGATGGATGGATAGATGGATGGACGTGGACGTGGACGTGGACTTGGACGTGGACGTGGACATGGACGTGGACGTGGACGTGGACGTGGACGTAGAAAACTACCTTTTGGAATGGGCGACTAGAATCAATTCTATTTTGAGATAATTTTTGACGTTCAAAAGTGCCTTTTATGTGCCTATTTGAAATAAATGCTTTGACTTTGACTTTGACGTGGACGTGGATGGATGGATGGATGGATGGATGGACAGCTGATGGCTCGACCGTCTGTGTAGTAGCCACACTGCTGTGTATTCGTAAAATTCGTGTATATAAAATGTTTAAAATATGGAAATTGAACAAAGTGCATCTATTAATGAAAAAAGTGACGCAGAAATAGTGAAAAAAAAATGAGTTATATTAATTCAATTAATAATTGATTTATTTCAACGTTAATATTCAAGTTTTTACTCCTGCCGGCACTCCCGGAGTGCAACCCGTCTTTTTTTTTTACATTTTTAGGGTTCCGTAGCCAAATGGCAAAAAACGGAACCCTTATGGATTCGTCATGTCTGTCTGTCTGTCTGTCCGTCCGTCCGTATGTCACAGCCACTTTTTTCCGAAACTATAAGAACTATACTGTTGAAACTTGGTAAGTAGATGTATTCTGTGAACCGCAGTAAGATTTTCACACAAAAATAGAAAAAAAAAACAATAAATTTTGGGGTTCCCCATACTTACAACTGAAACTCCAACAATTTTTTTTCATCAAACCTGTACGTGTGGGGTATCTATGGATAGGTCTTCAAAAATGATATTGAGGTTTCTAATATAATTTTTTTCTGAACTGAATAGTTTGCGCGAGAGACACTTCCAAAGTGGTAAAATGTGTGTGTCCCCCCCCCTCTAACTTTTAAAATAAGAGAATGGTAAAATTAAAAAAATATATATAATGTTCATTACCATGTAAACTTCCACCGAAAATTGGTTTGAACGAGATCTAGTAAGTAGTTTTTTTTTAATACGTCATAAATCGAAAACCGCAATTTACCTTTCACAAAGTTACAACGAACTACAAGAACTTTTATATTATGTTACTTGCTGCTACGGAACCCTTCATGGGCGAGTCTGACTCGCACTTGGCCGGTTTTTTATATTTGTATTTATGACATCGGTCATCGTCTTAACTGACTCCTGTTTCTTTCTGCCTTCTAAAATCGTCAAAAAATCGAAAAAAAAAAATCGTCAATCGTCAATCGTCGTCGTACAGTCCGTTCAGTTATTTTACCTTTGATTTTGCATCACTGTCCAAATCACAGTGACCTTTATTATCATTCCAATAAGGTTGCTCTTGGGTTGCTACCATTGACAAGTCTGCCAAAATCATTGTGATTTTTATTCGCGTAACAATAAGGTCGCTGTTAAGTTGCTGATGTCAGAGGTAAAATAGCGGGCTGTATCTCCTAATTCATAATCCAATTCATTATTTTTTTTTTTGTTAGCCTATACCGTTCCATTGCTGGGCAAAGGCCTCCCCCAAATCCTTCTAGGAACTCTTTTCCCGCGCCACCTCGAACCAGCCATTCATTCCATTATCTTATAAATTTCTAGAATAGGTTGCATGCCACAAACTAAGCATGACATAATCTGTACTGTACCTACACTTCTGCCAAACCCTTCGGTGAATCCAAGCGTGATATTATGTTGTACGATGTAAGTTCAAATAGTAAAACAACTTCTCGATTAATATTGATCTTCAAATCAATATCGGACGCGACCGTATCTCCGAACAGCGTCGTTATCACCGATCTTCAACTATAAAAGAGTACATTACAGATAGATTAGAGAGGGGATTATCTTTTAATATCTAGTAATTCTAGGCCAGACTTGGGTCGTAGCCTCGAAACGCTTCGGAAAAATATCTATCTCTACATAATAAAATAGTAACGAAGAATTTTTGTCCGTTTGTCTGTTTGACTGGATGTATGTTCCGGATTGGCGCAAAAACGGCTAAACGAAATTGCATGAAATTTGGCACACAGATAGTTTATAACCTGAATTACCACATAGGGTATTATTAATCCCGGTAGTATGTTTCTGTGGGATATTTCTTGACATCAACGTGGGCGAAGCCGCAGCCAAAACCTAGTGAAACAATATACGCCTCTGTTGAATGTCGTTAAGATATGTATAATTTATTAACATTACCATAGAAACGTAGTCTTTTAGGTCAAGTGAACGCCTCATTATCCAAAGTAATAATAATGTGATAAAAAGATAATTTTGTACCTATTTGTCTAGGTCTTCTACAAAACCTTGGAGTAAAAAGAATGTGTTTATGATGCTATATGAGTCGAAGGAGAGTATTTTTAAGGCTTTTTCACGGTGCTTTAATAAAAACTAAGAAGCCAGTATATCAAAAGGTTATCTGAGATAAAGAAGTAAGATTATTAATTATGTTTTAAGTACCTAATTACAAAAATAAAATTCATCCATTTATTATATCTAGAAATTAATAACACGAAAAACTTTAAACAAATGAAAATGAAAGCATTATACATATTTAAAAAGAATTTAATAAATAATAAATGCTGATACACAAAAATGCTCGAGTGGTTTATTAAATTCTTTTATGTTGTCTCACATTTATTTTGTTCGCTTATTTAAAATTTAAATTGCACATAGAGTATTGCTTTCACTATTAAATATTTACAAAAACATTTTGATTAAGTAAATCTGATAATATTTACATAATATAAGCTTACATTTAAAATAATAGCCTGTATAATATTATATATTAAAAAAAAAGACGGGTTGCACTCCGGGAGTGCCGGCAGAAGTGAAAACATGAATATTAACGTTGAAATAAATCAATTATGAATTGAATTAATATAACTAATTTTTATCCACTATTTCTGCGTCACTTTTTTTATAAATCGATGCACTTTGTTCAATTTCCATATTTGAAACACTTTATATTCACGAATTTTACGAATACACAGCAGTGTAGCTACACAGACGGTCGAGCCATCAGCTATCCATCCACATCCACGTCCACCATCACCGTCACCGTCACCGTCACCGTCACCGTCACCGTCACCGTCACCGTCACCGTCACCGTCACCGTCACCGTCACCGTCACCGTCACCGTCACCGTCACCGTCACCGTCACCGTCACCGTCACCGTCACCGTCACCGTCACCGTCACCGTCACCGTCACCGTCACCGTCACCGTCACCGTCACCGTCACCGTCACCGTCACCGTCACCGTCACCGTCACCGTCACCGTCACCGTCACCGTCACCGTCACCGTCACCGTCACCGTCACCGTCACCGTCACCGTCACCGTCACCGTCACCGTCACCGTCACCGTCACCGTCACCGTCACCGTCACCGTCACCGTCACCGTCACCGTCACCGTCACCGTCACCGTCACCGTCACCGTCACCGTCACCGTCACCGTCACCGTCACCGTCACCGTCACCGTCACCGTCACCGTCACCGTCACCGTCACCGTCACCGTCACCGTCACCGTCACCGTCACCGTCACCGTCACCGTCACCGTCACCGTCACCGTCACCGTCGCCGTCACCGTCACTGTCACCGTCACCGTCACCGTCACCGTCACCGTCACCGTCGCCGTCACCGTCATTGACACCGTCACCGTCACCGTCACCGTCACCGACACCGTTACCGTCACCGTCTCCATCACCCTCACCGTCACCGTCACCGTCACCGTCACCCGTCACCGTCACCGTCACCGTCACCGTCACCGTCATCACCGTCACACCGTCACCGTCACCGTCGCCGTCACCGTCACCGACACCGTCACCGACACCGTCACCGTCACCGACACAGTCACCGTCACCGTCACCGTCACCGACACCGTCACCGTCACCGTCACCATCACCGTCACCGTCACCGTACCGATACCGTCACCGTCACCGTCACCGACACCGTCACCGTCACCGTCACCGTCACCGTCACCGTCACCGTCACCGTCACCGTCACCGTCCGTCCGTCCGTCCGTCCATCCTTCTATCCATCCACCCATCCATTATCGTGTCTCACTTGGTTCACTTCGGTTGGCGCCGCCGTAGAAAGAGGGGGGGGGGGAATCTCTCCTGACGGTCACGTGTCCTGACGCGAGTTTAACATTTTTTCCCCAGTACAAAAAGTGTTCAACGCCGCTAAAGAAGTTTTCACTTCAAAAATAAGCAAAAGAATCATAGGGTATCAAAAAATTCGTCCGCATCGCTGTCAACAGGAACAGTGCCTAAAAGGCTGGCAGTATTGCCACATTGTATGGCAATGCTAATTTTTTGGCCAAGGAATAGGCCAGCCCCTCTAGTCACGTGAAGACTGGCCAAAAAGCTTGGCGATATCTCGAAAAATCAAGTGGGCTCTCGGACCCTATGTTTCTACCCCAAACGGTTGGAACATAATATAACTCCCAATCAGGTTTGGGATATTTTTGCCGTCTAAGGTTTTCTGCACCTGCAGCAGCCGCCTCAGCACAGCCCACCGTGCTAGGAAGATGGGATGGTGCAAGGGTGTCGACACATGTTGCATCCCACACCAAGGGTCTGCCTAACTTCCAAGGCATTATGGTTATTCTATCTGGTCTCTTCCTATCGTCGCGTGGCAGGCCGTTGGGTTCTAAAATCTGGCACCCCGGCGGTGACAAGAGCACGACGGATAATGTCATTAATGCTGGCATGCTGTGCTATCCGGGCTGGGCTCCTACTGCAGGATAGGCCATGGTGTCCGAGGCAGTCGACAGCTTCACCGCACTGACAGCGATGCGGAGCCCAACAAGGAGCACTCAAACGTAGACAGGTAGCGAGCCGGAAGGTAGTGTGACCCAGCATAGTGCCTATGTTGGGTGACGGGAGTGCTTGAAACCAGAGCCCCGAAACCCATAAATTAATTAATTAATTATAATAAATTGATAGAAAATTCTTTATAAAATAGCCAATTAAAAATATAAAATAACAATCTGTTGTAGTTAAGTGAAAATGAAAATAAATGGCTAGCTTGCACCTTTTTTTTTGAGACTTAATTTTAATCAAGTCCTGTGACTGAGAATTTCCGGGAACATAAAATCGCAGCATATTCAATTATTTCATCAATTGCAATGAAGCGAAGGACACACGAGGATGTTCAAAGTACGTTCACTCTGTACTCCATATATCGATCTAATTTCATTAGTTGATTCCTCGAAGAAGACATACCCGTCCAGTCACCATGGATACTGGAACGAGTCACCCCAAAAATTCGAGCTAGCCATAGCTATTACATATTTCATGAGTGAATTTATTTCTACAGCAATGGCAACCATTCCTGAGGGCCCTTTGGAAAATTACAGAAAAAATAAATTGCGTTACTCGCTTCGGTAGTTAGTATTGAGAATCTTGAGATCGCAGGATGTTCTATGTATGTAATATAATAATGATGGAGTTCGTTCATAATCTCGATATTGGCCACATAGATGGACGAAATAAATATCAAAGGAGATTGAAAATTTTTGGTCGGCGGTCCGTACAAAAATCGTCAATCTCCTTTGATATTTTAAACGGCTTATTCCACTTTTCCCCCCTGAGAGAATCCCCCTCAGGGGGGAAATGTGGACTCTAATGTAAAAAATGTCCAGAAAGTCCCCTTAACATTTTCAGTTATTCCACTTTTCCCCCCTGAGAGAATCTGCCTCAGGGGGAAAACTGGACTCTAATGTAAAACAAATCCACAAATCCCCCTTTTCATTTTTGATTATTCCACTTTTCCCCCTTATTTCTACGCTCGGCTCTTTAAGTAAATTAAAACAAACAGCGATGATTGAAATCGGTTGATTTTAGTCAAAATAATAATTAAAACAGTTTAAACAAAGTACCAACCTAGAAATACTAAATTATTTAGCATAATAATCCCCCTGAAAGTTTCCCTTAATAGCATCACTTACTTAAATATAAAACAATTTTCAAGTTTTTCGGCAATTTGCAGAAAGTAAAAATGAAGTAGGTACAAAGATATAAAACAATCACTTGTAGACGACACGGTTGACTAGTAATTAGACAGTTTACCAGTGGCGAAGGGTGTATTTACGACTGAGGTAAGCCGGAACAAAAAAAAATGTCAATAAACCGTTTCATTAAATTGGTTCCTATTTGATCTACTTTTCTAAGGTATAAGCTTCATGCGAATCAGCGAAAAATTACAGTACCCAATTCATGTAATGCTAAACAACTGCTAATAATAATATGAATTCATCAGATTATTAATATCTGTAAAACCCCCTTTATTCCATAAACTACTAGAATCTGAGAAAAGTAAACACAGCACAGCCTAACTCATTATGTATTTCTTATTTTCAAAACACAACCTTGAAAACCATGTTTCCTCACAAAGCAAATAATCCGTTAATCAACAATTTACTGTTATTAATGCCATCCTAAAGATCCTAAAAAATCTACTCTAAATAAGTAATTTCAACTTAATAACTATCTACTTACCCGAAATACCAAATTTCAACGTATTTTCACTACACAGGCACATAAACAAAACAAACTTCAACTATAATTCTAATACTAAATAGTAAATACTACACACTAATCACCAATAATAAATTCAATGAACAAACTCCTCCGAAACGGCTTGACCGATTTTTATGAAATTTTTTGTGTATAATTCGTAGGTCTGAGAATAGGTCGCAGGCTATCTTAATAAATATTTTTGCAAAAAAACGTTTGCGGGGTCAGCTATTCATACTACAATAATTATATTTGCGAAAGTATGTCTGTCGGTCTGTTACCTCTTCACGCTTAAAACGCTGAACCGATTTAGATGAAATTTGGTATATAGTTTGAGTCGAGGGAAAGGACATAGGATACTTTTTGATCGTTACTTGGGCGGGTGAAACCGCAGTTCGCTGAATATTATAAATGCGAAAGTGAGTTTGTTACGCCCGCTCCTACATTCTAGGTTATCTGGCGGGGCCCGCGGTAAATATGGCAACCAGCACCGGCAAACAAATCGGCGCCTACTTTAAGACCTCAGGGGGATTTCTGGACGTTGTTTTTTTTTGAGTCCAGTTTTCCCCCCTAAGGGGGATTATCAGGGGGGAATTCTGGACTTTGTTTTTTTACATTCCTCTTTTCCCCCTCGAGGGGCAATTTTGGGGGGGATTTGTGGAATGAGTATTTTTTTCGATTCCACTTTTCCCCCCTAAGGGGGATTCTCAGGGGGGAATTATGGACTTTTTTTTTTAGATTCCACTTATCCCCCTCAGGGGGGATTTTAGGGGGGATTTGTGGAATAAGCCATTTTAAACATCTATGCAACAAATTCGAAAAATATATATTTTATAATGTTACAATCTCGGAAACATCACACTTTATGGGGTTTGGTCTTATTTTCTGTTCGCATTGATATCAGCTATCGATTTATACAGTGTGTTAGGTTAAACGAGGGACATACTTTAAGTGAGTGTAATACTTATGAAAATGAACAACTTTTGATATGGGGCGGAATCAAAAATCTGAAAAAAAATAAAACAGCTGTTCCCTACATTTTGTCCAGTTATGCGAACATAAATGTATAGAGCAGCTGGTTTTATTTTCTCGATTTCAGTGTTGGTCTCTTCATTTTCATGGGTACTACACTCCCTTAAAGTATGTGCCTCGTTTAACCTAACACACTGTATAGGTCTAACTCGAGGTCACCATTTAAAAAAAAAAAACAAAATGGCGGACAGGTGGGCATGCCATGGACCTTCAAAGCCCTTTGGGACAAGATGAAAGTCAAAATTTCAAAATGATGTTGTTAAAAACGTCTTTAAAATCAATATTTAACTAATTGAGTTCCGTTGCATAAAGTATAAGTTGCAGAGACAAATAAATATAGTTATTCAATTTTAAGTTGTCTGGACACATCTACCGCATGTCAGACGATCAATGGACCAAACTTACTACCCTGTGGGTCTCGCTTAATGGCAAACGACATCGCGGCAGGCCCAGACGGAGATGGCGGGATGCGCTGGACTCATTTAATAAAGATTGGTCCTGGGCAGCTGTGGACAGAGAGAGGTAGAAAGAGAGTACCTAGGGAGGCCTTTGTTCAGCAGTGGGGCATTAATGGCTAGTAATAAATATTTATAAAAATTTAAACTGTAGAAGGACATGGAAATCTATAGGAGGTAGATTTGCACAGCAGTTAACTGAAAAATGCGAAGGATTATAAAATAACTGCGTCTAAAAACTTTTTGCTCAAAAACCCTAATAAATATTGCGGTCGCGGTATTGTTAGAAAAACATAGAACATGAAGTTTTACGGCGACACGCACTGCGGAACGGATGATTGAATTTATTTTGGTCATAGTACCGAGCAGTAAGACAATTCTGTTTGAAATAAAATTATACCTACCGTAGCGAAAATAAAAAGAATCACTGCATTGAAGTTAAAATGTTTATATTTTTTGTAAATCACAAATATAAAATGTATAAGAAAGTCTAAATAAAACATGGAGGTTAGTTACATGACAATTATTGTGACTGTAAAAATATTAGGAAAAATCGAAGAATTAGGAGAGCTCATCAAGTTCAGGATATTTTTAGGATAAAATTTTATAACGAATTTCACAAATTTTTGCCCGATTGTTATCGGGTTTGAGGCTCGTTAGAACTATTTTGCACAGATTTTAAAAATAATCACACTATCACACTAATATTATAAAGGAGAAGGTTTGTGAGTGTGTGTGTGTGTGTATATTTATATTATATATTTGTTACTTCTTCACGCTCAAACGGTTAGACCAATTTTGATAAAATTTCGTATGGAAGTAGCTGACACCCTAGATCAACATATAGGCTACTTTTTATCCTAATATTCCCACGGGATCGACACTTACGCGGGTGAAACCACGGGGCGCAGCTAGTTCATTATAAAATACATTAGCCAAGTTGTTCTCAAATTAAAAAGGTCAGGGAGCTTAAGTTTTAAAAATAAAAAAGTGTTATTCTATCGTAGTTTTCTGGACACAGACGAAGGTGGTCACGAAGTTCAGCAGCCAACGCCGCGCGGGACTCGAAGTGCAGGAATACTCTGCAGCTAGGTTGAAGTATGCAACAACTTGTCACTCGCAAACCAGTAGACAATCTGGTATCCGGAAAAAGGCAAAGCGCCCTTTTTGACTGGCTCTACACCTACGGCAAATAAGGTGTCAGACTAGAGAAACACTCCGGGCGTCGGGAGCAACGTGACGACTCCCGGCCACCGTAGGCGCGGGCCTGCGGACGGAGAGTAATGGGTAGCTCACCGTCCGATCAGAACCAAGCCCGTGCCGGACGGCGCGTACATGTTCCACGCGCGCCCAAAAGAGATGTCAGCATAAAGGAAGAGGCCTGTTAGGGCCGAAGCCTGCCGGGGGTGCGGGATTGTCCGAAAGGGTACCCGCTTCCCCGGAACATAAAGGGCTAAGTGGGTTTTAGTCAGTAAGAGTCTGACACTAGGAAGAGTCTGACATTTGATGATTTTCCATCCACAAAAAGAAGAGACCAGAGTAAAAGGAGAAAGGTTCGCTGAGAGAGAAGAAGGTCGGAAATCAGAAGAATGTATTTTCTTCATTTCGATTTGTCGCATGTTTTCAATTTCACCTTGTAGAACACCACTGTACTGTAAAATTCTCCCTATTAATATAACACCATAACAAATTCGCCACCTTTGCAACAATCCTACCTTTGAGTTACTGTTCTAACTCCCACACGATTGTTATTCAAAACGAGGCTTTCATAATCAAACATTCAGAAAACAAAAAAAAAAGTATTACAAAACCGTGTTTCGTTCAAACGATTCATTTGTTTGGTTTTAGGCTTACGTACCCAGTTACGACCGATGACAATAAATACATACTAGCTTCTGTCCGCGACTTCGTTCGCTTAAAATTTCTTGATCCCCTGACCCACCCCGTCCTCATCGCATCGCATCGCCTACTCGCGCTATTACTTCATTTCCGCTTAGCGTTCTTTATGACTTTTTTATTTTTTTCTGGGCTCCTTAGGGTCTTAGCGTAATGTTAGGTAGGCTATAGCCTTTCTCAAGAATTGGGCTATCAAATGCAAAAATATTTTTTTAAATCCGACTGGTAGTTCTAGATATTAGCGCGTTCAAACAAAGAAACAAACTCTACAGGTTTATTATTAGTATATATTTATGTTTTTGTATACATCTGAGGCTTCAACTTGTCATTCATTTTAATGTTAAATGTTTATGTTATCGTCACATTTTACGGTTTGTCGAATTTCGTTCCACGACGTTCGTTTTCGTGGGAATCGAAATAATCGCCCGAAGAAAGTTTTAACGGTTTTCAATATTCATGCCGAGATTTGTTTGATTGGGGTTTATTTAAAACAATGGCTAAATCAATATTAACGTGATTGTGTTATGTAGTGAATCATTGTTGACTAAAATAAAATTGGTTGATTAGAAATAATAATATGACGAAATAATACGAAAATAAGTTAAATAGATCGCATTTCGCTCTGGCTAGACATCACAATCACATCACAAAATCACAAAAAAATAAAATCACAAATCACATTATAAAATAAAAGGACGCCGGAAGACTTCTAAAATAGATTTTCAACTTAAGTAATGAGACACAACACATTTTGTACTTGAAAAAGAAACACTCACTAAGCTTACTATGCTACGCGCTGCGCTACGGCGTAGCACTGCACTACGGCGTAGCACTGCGCTACGATTGCGTAGCCTTCGCTTACTTTGAATCTTTATGATGTAAAACTTTATTGAGTAATTTTGTAATTTTTGTCGATGGAAAGTCCCATCAGGCACCGCACGGCTTGCAAAACTATATTTTTATTTGACATAACATAACATCACTCCTGTATAACTCGAAGGGTTTGGCAGAGGTGTCATCATCATCATCATCATCATTTCAGCCGAAAGACGTCTACAGCTGGACATAGGCCTCTCCCAACTACCTCCACATCGACCGGTTCTGTGCTTCTCGCATCGAACGGGTTCCTGCGACCTTCACAAGGTCGTCAGTCCACCTTGTGGGAGGCCTTCCAACGCTACGTCTTCCGGTATGCGGTCGTCACTCCAGAACTTTTCGGCCCCATCGGCCATCAGAGGTGTATCTTTACCTATAACACCCACATTTCGCCAGTCTTTGCCCGACCCGAGAACCTCATGCTCGGCAGTAGCGCTTGCAACCACAAGACAACGGGACACGTTATTTTATTTTATCTGATACATCAGCTTTTAACACAGTCTTAAACTAAAAAACAGGTCAAGTGCGAGTCGGACTCGCGCATCGAGGGTTTCGTACAAATTTGTAGGTATGTAACTACAAATTTACGGTTTTCGTATTTTCCTCTTTATTTGTGTTACATGACATTGCTTCTTAAAATTTCATGATTCTACGTCAACGGGAAGTACCTTATAGGTTTTGACTTCGGAACATAAACGCCCGTATCTTTTGATTGCGTTGACTTAGAAGTTTGTTTTTTTTTTCACTGCTTCAAGAGATTGCAGCCCGGAGTATTTGATATTAATTTCAACTTGATAACTCCACGCGTTCCTGAGAAAAAGGATCTTGAAAGACGGACAGACAGAAGGACTACGAAGTGATCTTTTAAGGGGATCCGTTTTCCCTTTTGAGGTACGGAACCATTTTTTTTTTATGGATGTGTTATCATCAAATGACCTCTCCCGCTCTGGGTGGAACGGAAGGGAGTGTCAGACTCTTACTGACTAAAACCCATCCGTGTTTCTTCCTTAGCCCTTTATGTTCCGGGGTAGCGGTAACCCTTTCGGACAATCCCACACTAGGTGCGGAACCCTAAAAATGATAATTATTATCAACTTACAGTATAAACAAACAAAGAATTCAAAAGTTTAGCAGCTAAAGTATATAAACAGTACCAGATGGTACATTTCAGACGTACATTTCAGACTGTAACGAGTTTGGACAACTCACAATGATTAGTTTAGGGAATATACGAGAACCGTTGGGTAACAGTCGCTAATCCCAATTGGACAATTTTATACTTTGTTTTTGTTCTCAGTTTTATTTATGAACATAAATCGGTTTCATTGTCCTATATTGTTATACAAGAAGATTTTTTTATAACCATCCAAATTTTTACAAGGTGTTCTACCCATGAATATGAACAACTTTCAATATGGGACCAACTATGAAATCATGAAAAAAAAAATCAGCTGTTTAATACAAAAGTTTAATACCCACTTGACCAAAATGTTCAGCAAATGTTCAGCAAACAGCTGATTTTTTTTTTTTCGTGATTTCAGAGTTGGTCGCATAGTGAAAGTTGTTCATATTCATGGGTAGAACACCCTGTAAAAATTTGGATGGTGATAAAAAAATATTCCTGTATTTGTTTTAATTTATTCCTGACTTTCCGGGTCAGTGAACAAGTCTGCTAAAATTGAGGTGGTCTCTGCATCCTCAGATCAATTGGTTGATAAACCACCGGTTCAGCAAAATACCCTTTGACATTAACATTACATTCTTCTCCAAATTTTCTATAGAATTTAGACCCGAACTATGTCTGTTTGTATATTAAAATTAACTAAAAGTCTAGACAAAGCGACATTCTATCAACGCGTAATGATAGTGGAAAGTCAAAAATCGAAAAAATATTGACAGAATCTACTGAAAAAATCAAAATCAAAAGTCATTTATTCAAATTATGGCTGAGAATCAGCACTTTTCAAACGTCAAAATTACAAAATACAGTCCCCTAAAATGTCCGCCCTTCACCACTTCCTAGTGCTTTCGCTGGGAAGAACAAGTGGCGCAACAAACTCCCCACCTAAGGATTACGATCCCCAGAAAAAGATTATGTTAAACCTGTTGCAAGTCGTTGCAATAAAATGAATTGAAAGCAACTGTTAATTGTTTAATCATTTTTATCGAACATGGATCCACGCGCGACATAATGGCTTCTTAATTATTTCTGTAATTAACGTAAGGTTAACCGGTCGAATGCCGTCAACCCGTTAACCCTCAAATCCGAATTATCTATTTGAAGGCGCATCAAGTGACGTCATCTAGTTTATTACAAAGTTACTAGAACAAATAAGAGAGATACTGGTTGGTTACTGTCACTCTAGCGTCGCATCGATGTGTGCGACGTGGCTGTGTTCTGATGACAGATGCTGTCAGGAGAGCCGCTGTCATACCACGTCCACGACGAACTGCTATGTTCCGGCACAATCCAGATGATATTCAACCAGAAATACGATGACCATTTCTGGTTAAGGGTATCTTGCACCGTTGTAATATCTTTATTTATTTCTTTACTGCTGCGACTTACGAGTTGTTGGTCGTAGGTTCGAATCCAGACAGGCGCTTTACTTTGTGTAAATTATTTCATCTCCACTGCTCTCAAAACGGTGAACGAAAACATCGCGAGGAAACCGGCAGGTCCTAGAACCAACAATTCGAAGGCATGTGACATCTGCCAACCCGCACTGGGCCCGCGTGGTGGATTACGGCCCACTCCCTCTCACTGAGAGGAGGCCTGTGTCCCAGCAGTGGGAACATTATAGGCTGATTAAGTTATGCTACACCATCTTTGTAACACGTCATAGTAGCTACATCGAACGCAAAAAAAAACACAAAGTGAAACTTCCAAAGCCTACATAATACGTAGGTATGTCTAAAGATAATGCTCTTGTTTCCAATCTTCCTATATTTAATACTTTTAAGCCCCGGCTAACTTCGGGACGTGAGTAAATTGGCGAGGTCTGACGTCACAGATCCGGCCGTCACTCTGTGAGCCCGAATCTAAAGTTTGAGTGGGTGTTAAGGGAGGTTTACTTGGAAGTGTATCGATTTGCATTTGGTGTAGCTTCCTTATATTTTGGTTGGTGTCGTAGAAAGAAGCAGAGGGGCAATTCTCGTAATTTTCAAAGCGTTCACAGTCTGATCTCAGTCTCAATCTGTCAAAAATACCTGTAATATCCATAATGACAAGTTTTTGACATTTGTGTGTCGCTGAGATGAGACTGCGAATAGATTTTGAACGTTTTAAATAATAATTACGAGAATCGGCCTTCTGTTTTGTAATTAGAGAAATACAAGAGAAATGAGTTAGCTACCTATATATTCATAAGGGACTCGGCAAAATCTGGCTAAGCTGTAACGTTCATTTTGACAGCCAGACTTCTAGGTATTTGTCCAGAAAAAAGTTGTGGTAGATTTAGGTACAAGTTTCTGAATGTGTGGTTAAAGCTTTAAACTGTACAAGTTTTACTGACACGCTGGGTTGCACCAATCGTGCCACATTTTATTACTGTAAATATACATACCTTAAAATAAATCAGCGAATCCGACTATTGCAACGAGGTGACTCACATTAAAGAAAGGAATCGTCAGCAGTTTTTCTTTTAAAAATAATTTACACGTAACTAGCAGCGCCCCGCGGTTTCATCTGCATAAGTGTCGATCCCGTTGGAATATCGTGATAAAAACTATCCTATGTCCTTTCCCGGGACTCAAACTATCTCTATACTAAATTTCATCTTAATAGGTTCAGAGTTTTAAGCGTGAAGAGGTAACAGACAGACGGACAGACACACTTTCGCATTTATATAATTATGTATGTATAAAACTTACAAAAACTAAGTGATCTCTGAGTATATTGACTCTTGAGTATATTTTGACAGCTGTGTACAGTACCCGGCGATAAATATTGCACATCGATCTTTGGAAAGAGACAATCAGCTAATTTCGGCTTCGTAGAGCGTTATCTATGTCGCACGAAATACAAACAGTCTGGTATCTATTAGGAGCTGTTAAAACAATTATGATTTGCTTCTATTGATAATTCTTTTTATTCTTTGTATAAAATACACCAATTTTTCTATAAATGATTGCTTTAGGTTGGGGTAAAATAAAAAGGTTCCCCTATTTTTCCTAAAGATGCCATAGTACAACTTTAAATTATTTAAATTTGGGGGTGTTAACAACTCTAGATATATATTTTGAACTGGACGCGACCGCACTCTATCGCACTTGAACAAAGACTGACAAAACGTCAGTTAACGTCACTTACGTCACATAGGTAGTGTGCGACAGAGATAACGCACTACGAAGCCGAAATTAGCCGATTGTTTCTTTCCAAAGGTCGATGTGCAATATTTATCGCCGGGTACTGTATATTTGATTTGTTTTTGCATTTGTTAGCTTAATTCTTGAAGAAAGCTAAAATACTTCGTCTATTTAACATCACGCCAGGACCCTTACGAGCCAAGCAGAAAGAATAAAAGTCAATGAGAACTCAAAGCGAAAACAAAGTAATCTATTTATAAGAAGTCGGCGTCGACTAGATAAAATTATTTACACGTCACACAGGTAACTTAATGATATGGTACTTACACTTATGAGGGTAGTATCATACCGTCTTGTATGTTAATAGAGCTCGGCGTTTCTCGTGGGTGATGTATAAGGAAACCGAGGAATTATATCAGGTAGCCGGGTAGCAACGTCTGCCTTAAAATAACATGATCACCTCTATCAATATCTGTTGCGGCGGCTTAAAGCCTTGGGGTGAAAATCGAAATTTTCTCAGTGCACTGTATGAGGGGAGGTTCGATGAAGCAAGTAGGTGTTGGTGGTGTGGGAAAATGATGATCGTACCTGCCTGGCGAGCTATGGCGGAGACACGGTGAGGAAGGTACCTCGCTTTGGTTCTAGGACATGCCGGTTTCCTCACGATGTTTTCCTTCACTGTTTTAAGAGCAGTGGTGATGAAATAATTTATACTGAATAGTAAAGCGCCTAGCTGGGTTCGAACCCACTATCTCCAACTGGTAAGTCGGGTCCTTACCACTAGGCTACCACTGCTCTTAAATTAATTTTAATAATTATAACTAGCTTCTGCCCGCGACTTCGTCCACGTGAAATTTTACCCTCCCCCATTCACCCTCTTGGGGTGGAATTTCGAAAAATCCTTTCTTAGTGGACACCTACTCTTCAAAAAGAACACACCCTCCAAATATGTCTCTAGGAACAGCGGTTTAGGCTGTGTGTTAATATATCAGTCAGTCAGGACTTTGAATTATAGGTATATAAAGAAGAAAACTCGATCTTTTATCAAGTAGTAAAAACCGTGCAAATCAAGGGCGAGTCGCTATGTATAGTCAACAAAAGAGACAATAGTTGAAGTTTAGTAAGAAACCGATGGATGTTGTCGACTGAAATTTAATATGATAAATAAATGAGCTGTTGGTTTTCTATCAATAAAATTAAATTTTATTCGAAAACATCCATCGGTTCTGCTTTACCTTTTCCCAACCATGTTGAGGTCAGCTTCCAGTCTAATCGGATGCAGCTGAGTACCAGTATTTTACATGGAGCGACTGCCTATCTGACCTCCACAACCCAGTTATAATAAACCAAATAATAAAATATACAAAAATAATACAGTAATACGAAACCTCTTGATAAGACTGGTTATCAGACTTTCGGGCTTCTGACGAACCGTAACGACAGTCAAAAATTCACGAATGACAGCCGGGACTAACGGCTTCACGTGCTTTCCGCGGAGGAGTCTTGGTATGTAAAGATGGTCACCCATCCACGGACCAACCGCTGCAAGCGTAGCTTAACCTGATCGATCGACCCGTGCGGTTGGTATTACTTAGTTATAGGCCCCTCATGGCTAAAATTTAATAAAAGCACAAAAAGTAATCATTATGTAGTAGTATAGCATCAATAATATTAAAACAGATTCGTAGAAAAACTAGTTCGAGGAAAATATTATATTCAAACATGAATAAATTTAATATAATTTCTGTATTATTTGCTTATTTATCAATGGTTTCATATCATTTGGATTCCTGAATTTTGAAAAGTAATTTCAAATATTTGTTTGCTTTTGTGTACCTACCGCAAAATTTATATGAATGAATTCGCATAATAAATAACCTATAACTGGAATTCTGAAAAATACTAGACATGTGAAAGAAGATTAATTTGTAACTGGAAAGAGCAGTCTGTTTGTGGACTATGGATTATAATACTGCGGACTCCGGTACAAGATAATAACCGAAATGTGAGCGCACTAAATCCACACCGACCACACACCAACCAGTAGCGATCGACCGTTATAAATGTCATATGAGGTGTCTATGGGTCAATTTGTCTTTTTAATCTTTGTTTTTTTTTTTCTCACATTATTTTTTATTTTTTTTTGTAAAAAAAAAACGTTTTATCTATCTATCTCAGGCCGAGGGCCTCAGCATACCTCTTCGGGAAACAGCGAGATGTTTTGTAATTTCGAAGCCATTGTTCCATAAATAATGTTACGTAAAAACATTACATCTGAACTATGTAAACGTGTGTGTACTGAACCACTTGTTATAAATGCTAACGGCTTAACTTTTGAGCGAATTCTTCTCAAAAGATCTTATACTGACGCAACATAGGAGTTAGGACATAAATAAAGTCAATTTTATGCCTAACTCCGTAACTAGTACCTAATTTATGTGTCCTGAGTTGTTTGTAGGAATACGTTACAGGCTCGGAAGTACTATGTATGGATATAGTCCTGAAATGCGATGATAAGATGAAAAAATGAGAAGAAAGCGAAGGATTAAGCCAAAGCATTTATTTCAAATATTCGCATAAAAGCCCCTTTTGAACATCAACATTTAAATTAAAATTGAATTGATTCTGGTCGCCGCTTCCAAAAACTAGTTTTGTATGGAGAAGAATTGGCAAAAAACTCCACCGCTCCTCTTTAACAATGTTTCATAATAATTATTTTGTATACATTATTTATGTCATTACCTATACAGGGTGTTACGGAAAGGGTATATCAATACAAACGGGTTGAAGAGTGTATCTGGTCTACAATCTCTGTACAAAATTTCAGCTCAAAAGCATTAATTTATTTAGGGGTGTAATTTATTTATCTATAATATGTATGTATTTAGAAATATATAAGTATGTTTATCAGTTGTCTAGTACCCATAACACAAGCTCTGCTTAGCTTGGGACTAGATGGCGTTGTGTGATAGTTGTGGAATATTATTATTATATTAACTTTGAAAATTTTTAATATTTTTTATTTCGACATCACGGCGCTGCACTGCCGCGCGGCGGTGTGATGTGCGTGTACTAGGCGCACACAGACACACTACAGATCCCTTGTAGTGCGGTGACACGTTTGTTATGATTTCAATATAATAAAATATCGAAAAACTATTGAAAATAAAAAATATTAAGCATTTTCAAAGTTACTGCTTTTGAGCTGAAATTTTGTACAGAGATTATAGACCAGATACACTCTTCAACCCGTTTGTATTGATATACCCTTTTCGTAACACCCTGTATGTGAAGACGATGCACCTAGAATAAAATTACTATACCACAATAGGTAAAAATAATTAAAAATGAAGCAATGATAGATAAATGAATTATGAGATAGAAACAGTGCTCACATAAATTACAAACATTGTAAAATTATACGATTTTGGTCTATCTTAGGCTGAATTATTACACAGGCTGTAAGTAACACTAATTCATCTAAAAATGTCTGCGTCAAGCAAAAGAACGTAGTGGTTACAAGCTGATGATATTCCCTAAGGTTGTTGACCACACACTCGACTGAATTTTCTATCGAAACCCGCTTGAACCAAAAATTCAGCAGAATCGACAACTTTACCGAACTTTTCAACAAACCCGGGTTGTTTTTTCTCCCCAACTCAGGAATAAAAATATATAGGTCATCGAACACACCCCTCGTCCTTCAACTTGCACACTTTCTTATTCCAGTTTCCCCGAGGGTATTATAAAACAATTTGTATCGAACGCTCTTTTAATAACTCCTAAAGAGATTACAGAATATTAAGGGCATAGAGTAATTTGCCAGAATTTCGCGGTGAAACTTCGAAACTAAGTCCATATTAAGAGTTTAATATTTGTTCCCAGGAACTGACGATGACGCGAAAAAGCTATCTGTTTTGATAGTACTTTGTTGTTGTTGTACATTACCATGTCTCAATTGAGTGATTATTTAAAATAAAAAACATATTTGCATAATTTAAAAGCTAACAATCTTAAAATAATAATATGTACAAGTATATAAAAAGGGAGGGAAAATAATCAAAGGGCATCAAAATATTCGTCCGCATCACTGTAAACAGGAAACGTGCCCAAAAGGCTGGCAGCTTTGCCATGTTGTATGGCAATGCTGATTTTTTGGCCAAAAGTATTTCTATGAAATAACTGATAATTAAGAGCGTGGACACAGCATAATCATTGTATAATGTTCCCACTGGACACTGGTCCCCCTCCTCTTCGAGAGGGAGTGGGCTATAATCCGCAATGTGGGCCCAGTGCGGGTTGATAGATGTTCCAATGCCTTCGAATGTTTGGTTCAAGGTAAGGAAACCATGTCAGTTTCCTCACCTAGAACCAAAAATTCGACGACAATAATTTCCTTCACCGTTTTGAGAGCAGTGGTGATGAAATTATTTACACAAAGTAAAGCGCCTGGGTTCGAACCTTCGTAAGGCGGGAACGATTCCACTAGGCCATTGCTGCTGCGTGCACATGATGATCTAAAATCGTCTACATGTAGTAAGCAAAATTCAATGCACGTTCCGTTTACTTAAATGAAGAGTTCTTTGCCTTGTAGTGCAGTGGAACAATCAGAGGACAGTATTATTAGTTATGGGTTTGTTACGTGATGGCTACGTGGTAGGAATGACATAGCGGTTCTTTTTACTCTTCGGAGAGAATTGGATCAAGAAAACATAGAAAATTGTCCGGAAGAGATCGCCTTGTGCTATAAGAACGCCCATGATTGTACACTACGGTTTGGGCAATGAACATCAGAAACGCAAAATGACAGATTAGCGAATTTTCAGGCGTTAGTATTTTGTCACAAATGGTCAGAATCGTAAAAGGACAGATTAGCAAAGTGACAGGTTCGCAAAAAGACAGATTAGCAAAATGTGTCACAAATAAAACCTATTTAATAGTTTTTCAAAACACTTGCTCGTAAAGTGTATTAAAAACGCGTGCTTTTTACGTAACTTGTCGTTTTTGTTTTGTTTTATGTGGTCTACAACAAAGTCAAAAAATAAATAAATAAAACATAGATGGCAAAATTTGTAGACCAGGTTTTAAACTCATCGTATTTTCAACTAGCTTTTTACAAAAGTAAAACATACATATAGCAAAGTATGTTCTGTAAGTGGATAATAGGATAATGTGACAATATTTTTTCTTTGTCAAAAATTTATATCTCGTGGACACAAAATTAATTTGAAATCTTAATTTGAAATCGGGTCAGTGCTCCAGTTTTAAAATTAATCTTAGTTCGAAAAGGCAACAAGAAACGAAAACTTGTGAAAACTTATAAATATAAACTGGAAAGGAATATTATTATTTCTAAAACTTCAAAGATTAAAATAATAAATCAGTCTTAGAAGTGTTTTGAAGTATTTTATAGAAGTACTATTACTGCAGATGTAGGCAACGAGCCAAGCCGTCTATGTTAAGACATTATGCAGTAAAACAAATATCTTAGCGAGAATTTATGTTTGTATCTCAAATAAACATTTCTAACAAAGTCCTGGTTTGTATTGCATGTACAAATTAAATGCGGGAAAGGTAAGTTGCGTAGGTATCCATACTGATATTATAAATTCGAAAGTAACTCTATCTGTCAGTATGTTACCTTTTCACACCTGAACCACTGAACCGTTTTAGATGAAATTTGGTATAGACATAGTTTGAGTCCCGGAAAAGGACATAGGATAGTTTTTATCCCGATATTCCCACGGGATCGAAACTTATGCGGGTGAAACCGCAGGGCGCAGCTAGTCACACTATCACACTAATATTATAAAGGCGAAAGTTTGTGAGTGTGTGTGTGTGTGTGTTTATATGTTTGTTACTTCTTCACGCTCAAACCGCTCAACCGATTTAGATGAAATTCGGTATAGAGATAGTTTAAGTCCCGGGAAAGGACACAGGCTACTTTTTATCTCGATATTTCCACGGGATCGAAACTTATGCGGGTAAAACCGCGGGGCGCAGCTAGTCCAAAAACTAATATTATAAATGCGAAAGTAACTCTGTCTGTCTGTCTGTCTTTTCTTCACGCCTAAACTACTGAACCGATTTGTGTGAAATTTGGTACATACATAGTTTGGAACTTGAGAAAGGACATAGGATAGTTTTTATCCCGATATTCCCACGGGATCGACACTTATGCGGGTGAAACCGCGGGGCGCAGCTAGTAAGCTATAAATTGATGTTCAGAATGCAGCTGATGTTCTATCCACGGTTCTAAGTGCATAACAAATCGTTTTCCTTACCATTCTTATGTAATTTTGTGATAAGTACCGAAAAATTGGAACGTATTAGTCGAAACGGCAAAACATTTATGACCTGGAGAACGTAAAGATTTTAACATGGGTTTTTTAATCTCTAAAATATTCTTATCTGTGTTTTGTTATACATGTTTACCATGCAAGGAATCCTTGAATGGTCTGAGGTTTGAGACCATGTTGTAGGATTTCTACACTCTTAGGGGCCGTCTCCACGACCGTGAGAATGGCGGCGATATTTTCGTCGTGCCACGTATTTCTATACACTCTTAGAACGTGTCTCCACACGGCGATATCATCGCGGCGAAAATTTAATGGCACGGCGAGACTATCGCCGCGATTCTCTCGCTCGTGGAGACGGCCCCTTAGAGGCAGTCAGTGAGAAGCGGCTATGATGCTATTGGCATTAGACATTGTGCTCCAATTTATCCTACTTTCGCTGTCTTTTCCACTATTTATCCAAAAAATCTTCCATGTTTCAATAAGTAAAATATCTCCAAGCTAACGGCAACAGGATATTTCTACTACAAAATAAACAAACCAAAAAGCACTTAAAAGTAAGAAAAAGCGATCTAATTCCCTATATTTGTTCGAGCAAACAACAAGGGAACGCTATTTTCGTACAGTTCTAGGAGAATTTGTTTATTTTTTTTTCAGAAATTCATGAAAGTACCGCTGTTTTGGGTTCCGTACGATGCGGAATTCCTGTTGGCAAGACGAGTTTATTTGTTTGAAATGTGCGCGAGTCGAGGCAAGGCTAAATAAAATGAAGAAAGATACTTCTACTAAGCTGTTTAAAGATCGGCAGTGGAGATTTATTACTGATGCTGTAGGAGAAACTTTTTGGAATTAGTGTTTAGTATTATTTTGGAAAAACGGTGAGGAAAAATATCGTGAGAATTTAGTCAACTCATCACATAAGTTCGAGCGGCCTCAGTGTACTAAAGAGCCCATATCTTTGAATCAAAAACTCGAAGACACATGACATCCATCAAGCCTCACTGGGCCCGCGTGGTGGATTAAGGCCCATTCGCTCTCACAGAGAGAAGGCCTGTGTGTGTGGATAAGTAATGAGCATGCAAGCGGCAGATTAGAAGCAACAACCACATATAGAAGAACAAAAGAAAAATTAAAGAAGGTACATAGTGTCGAAAACACAGTACTGTAGAGGCCACACCTATTTGTGGGACAGACTGGTTATATTTGAAGGCATGTTTGCAATGTCCATTGGTATGCTATGCATATAACTCCAGTAAACAATCAAGCACTAGAGTTTCACCTTACATGCCATCCAAGCCCTTACTACCTAACCTAACCGTAGAGTTACCTGATCCCGGGGAATTAAATTTACATGGTTAGGTCCGTCTCTAGCAAGAGAAAGCTTAAGTCAGGACGAACGAATCGCGAATCCAACACTAAATGCTTAACGCCTTTTAATCATTATGTCGTAAGCACGTCCTATGCTACGACCACCTCTACAGTACCTAGGTAGGTACTGTAGAGGTCGGCTCTACAAGACTGGCTGGTTATATTTTGAAGTAAGTTCCTTTCGAACATTCAAGCAGATGTCATATGAGAGTGGTAGGTTTGACGTATAGAAAATAAGTCGTGAATTATTATAATATATGAAATATGATGAAAGACTCCTAAATAATACGTTATAAAACTCTAACTGGAGTTTTATTCAATAATATACTTACCCCCGTGGCGCAAGCGTCACATTAGAGTCAACAAGACTCTTATATATGGTGGAGCTGCGCCGAGTTTCGCCGGATTTTCGCTAAGCTTGCGAAATAGTTTTTGTTTCAGCACTCATAGAAGTGAATCGCAAAAGCGAAACCTCTCGCAGGCGAAGTGAGGGAAAGGATTGTGAGTATAATTTAGATGCGAAGAAACGTCGCCAGGAGAAAAAAGCTAAGTGGTTATATGTATTTTTTTTAATATAAGGAGAGAAAGATGGCTCAAGTTTTTGCGGGCATGGACGGTGTATGCCTAGAAGACTTTCTGAGGCGATTTGAAGTTGTTGCCGCCTATAATAAATGGCGTGAGAGCGACTGGGCGCTCATATTAAGCGCATATCTTGAGGGTGCTGCCCTAGCAGTTCATAAATGGAAATACTATGACGACATGTCATTTGATGAGATATGTGAAGTGTTATGGGAGGAGCTTCCATGTAAATGTCACAGAGATAGAAAAATGATTAAGGTGCAAGTAGTCGAGATGGCACAAGATCTGTCTGAGGAAAGCAGACAAGAAAATATTGTAAATGTAGATAATGATGCTTCTGTATTATTTAGTGGAAGACAAGATGACCCGCTACAGAACGAGCAGTGCTGCCTAGAAAGCAGCGTGGAAGTTGGCGGTGATAGAGATGAAGACGAGCGCAGCAGTGAGGCGTGCAACGCCGCAGAGGGGGAGAAGGAGCCGATAGAAGTGTTCGAGAGCGAACACAGTGATGAAAACAACGAATCGGGTCAGTTCTGTCCAATTATTAATGTAATTAGCAATGTTTCAGAGCCACAGAATGAGCACAATGATCACGATGTGGGAATAAATAAAATTAACATCGCCGCTGATCATTTTGATGTGGATAATGTGTTGATCGATTCGTCCGAAATAAAAGAGAATGGTCATTTCGATTTTTCCGAAATAAAGGACGATGGCCATTCCGATTTTTCCAAAATAGAAGAGAAAGATCACTTCATCATCGACATGAATAATAATGATAAGATGATTAGTGATGAGTTAGTTGAGGATGATATGAACTTGGATGCAGTCAGAGATGAAGATGCAGAGGTGTTGAACGACTCCGTACGATCAATAGACTCATTTAGTTTTCCTACGGATGAAGTTATAGTTCGTAATCGTAGTAGTTGTATAATATGTCATGTAGATGTCCCTAATTTTAATAAGTTTTATTCACGATGTGCTACAAACAATAAGAGAAAAGCACGAAAGAAGAAAAGAATCCCATTTTTCAAAAAAACTAAGACTAAAAGATCTTTTCAAAAAAGTTTTTTAATAATTGATAATTTTATAAAAACATTTTTTGTAAACAAGCATCATTTTATAAAGAAGTTTTCAATTTTAAAATATAAATTCAGAAAAAGGAAGTTTAGAGATAGAAACCTTTTTAATTCAGATTATTTAATTAAAACCTTTTCATACTAGTATGTTAATAGTTGTTGTTTTTTTTTTAATTGTCATGTATCTTGTCATGTAATGTAAATATGTCACTTGAATGTAAACATCATATTTTAGTGCATTATTTTTGTTCGGATAATATGTTACAATTTATTAATATGTGTCCATTTATGTGTTACATATGCTGTGAGAAAATACATCGGACGCGGCCGGGAGCGTGTGAGGTCTCGCACCTCCCAGAGGGCTGTGAGGTGCGCCCTCACACCTGCAACGGGCTAAAGGGAGGCCTAAATAATTTGTCGACTTCAACGTGATTACAAGTAGGAGTAGGACACGTTTCGTACTCCAGTATTTAATGACGCGAGTTATAGGAGGATAGTTGTTGTTATAACTGTGGTCACTCCTATAGAAGGGGGGGTGACAGACACTCAGCATAAGTTGTCACCGACTTTGCTAACAGGGGTATAACCCTTGCAAAGTGTGTTTGGTTGACACTTTTGGTTCAACTTGTGTTTGAGGACCCACAGTAGAATTTTAGAGAACGTAGTAGGACTTTAAAGTTTTTTTTCTGGAGTACGAGCATAATATATTAGTTTTTTATTGAACCCTGGCCTCTTAAACTTTTCCCTCCCTCTGGCTCAATCCCGTCCGATGGAGTTAAAAGAATCTGATGCTAAGATCGTTTAATTCTCTTAAACCTCCTCCAGGTCGATGTGAACTTTCACATCAAGTGTTATTTATTATTAGGAGGCCGCGTCGCGCCTTTTACCGAGGTTTTGGCACGACGAGGTTTAAGCATGACGACGTTAGTTTGTATGGGTGCATATTGGCACATATAGATGTTAGCTTGCTTGACACTTAACGTAGTGTTGGATTCGCGATTCGTGCGTCCTGACTTAAGCTTACCCTTGCAAGAGACGGACCTCATCTTGTAAATTTCTTCCTCGGATTTAGGTAAACTTATAATAGGATAGGTAGATAGGGCTTGAAATTTCGAATGGTGTGAATAAAAGTCATGACCTATGCCCAGACTGTTATTCAAGGGTGGGCGTAGCTCATGTAGAGGTCGGCTCTACAAGACTGGCTGGTTATATTTTGAAGTAAGTTCCTTTCGAACATTCAAGCAGATGTCATATGAGAGTGGTAGGTTTGACGTATAGAAAATAAGTCGTGAATTATTATAATATATGAAATATGATGAAAGACTCCTAAATAATACGTTATAAAACTCTAACTGGAGTTTTATTCAATAATATACTTACCCCCGTGGCGCAAGCGTCACATTAGAGTCAACAAGACTCTTATAGTACTAAATAAGATGAGTTATGAAAAGCTACGAAAAGGAGACCAAAAAAGATCACACTCAATTGTGTGTATTATGAAAGTTTACAAAGAAGTATCAGCGAAATTCAAAATAAAATAAACTGAAAGGAGAAATGCCAATATCCCTTCGAAAAATCGAGCGAAAGGAATCTGTTAACTATCGTATCATTTTGCTCTGCAGGCACTCCTAGCCCACGCTAAAACTTAGTTAGCGCTATGCAACACAAATAGCGAAATAGTTTGCAAAAATTCGAAGCTGAAAATGTTCGCCTATCAATCTCGTGGCCACTCGCACGAGTTTCCACGCGGCACGCCATCTATTGCCTATAGGTACTTACTTCAGGTACAGTCAGTAACGAACGTATATTAACACAGTGTTTTGAATCTGTTTGATTACTAAGAAAATACACACATCAAAAGTGTCTAGGGATCAACATATATTTTTGCAATAACTTTTCTCCTGATTGATATTAATTAAAATTTTCTTTAAGGATTCATCAAATAAAGTGTTTTCGTTTGTCACAGTAACGATAAACCAAGTCACCTTTGCATTAATAAAGAAATTTGCCATTTTCCTAATAAAGGGATTTTTGACATTTGAACCACTAACACAAAAGTTCAAAAAAAGACTGAAATAACAGTTTTCTTTAAAATTTTATTGGGTAACTTAAACAATTAATAATCCGTGTTTCTACCGCGAACACTAACAACACAAGAACATCGGTTTGGCATACTCAAAATGAGTTCATCCAAATCACGCTGTGGAATGGCCGCCCATGTTCGTTGCAACAACAAAAAAAGGTCTTCTTGCGACTGGATACCCTCCATATTCGGCAGAGCTCTTCTCTGTAGCATATCCCATGCATGCTCAATCGGGTTCAAGTCTGGTGACTGAGCAGGCCAGGGCAGGACATTGATGTTAGCTGCGGCGAGAGTCTGTCTTACAACTCTTGCGGTGTGCGGTCGTGCATTATCATGCATTAACTGAAATAAGGGACCGATTTGCACTTGTAGAGGAACGATGACGTCTGATACAATCGTCTCAGCATAAATTTGAGCGTTGAGGTTGCCTCTGATCCAAATCAACTCAGTTCTTCCGCCGATCCAAATACCCGCCCATACCATGATGGTTCCACCACTATAAGGATGGACTTCCTGGCAGGATTTTAATCGCTGTTGGCGTCCAGGGGTTCTCCAGTGTCGTATACGTCTTGTATCCGGTCTCATACCAAAACGAGACTCATCAGAAAAGCACACGAAACGCCATTGTTCTTCTGCCCAATTTCTGTGTTCAAGAGCCCATTGATATCGAATCCTACGATTGTGCATTGCTATAGGTGGTACCCGTAGCGGTCTTCGGGAATGAAGGTTCACTTCATGCAAGCGGTTTCTGACTGTTTGGTCGCTAATTACCTAAGTTCCCTGAAGAGTGATGAAGCCTCACGGCTAACATCATGGCGGTTATTGTTGGAGCTCTTCGAGTTAAGATTTGAATGTATCGGTCTTGTCTCCGTGTGGTGCAGCGATACCGTCCTCCATGGCGCTCAGCCACGGTACCAGTGCTTCGGTAACGTGTCCAAAGTCGACTGATAACACTCTGACTTGTATTCAGAGCTAAAGCCACAGTACGTTGCCGGGAACCAGCTTCTATCATTCCCACGGCTCTGAGCATTTCTTCCCTGCTTAAATGACGTCGCCGCTCCATAATAACGTTGGTTTTAATCAGTAGTAGGGAAACAGTAGCACTAATAATGTCTTCAATGCGTTGTATGTTTTTATAGGGAAAATATTGACAGCTGATTTTCATCTTTTACTCGAATTTGATTCACAGTTCCTGATTCAAATTATGAAATGCACCAAAAAGGATCCATATAAATTTATAAAATCATAAATTTATTACAAAGCCACATCTCAATCTCAAGAAATCCGCATAAAAATGCTTGATCCCTAGACACTTTTGATGTGTGTACATATCTATATACAGGGTGTTACGGAAAGGGTATATCAATACAAACGGGTTGAAGAGTGTATCTGGTCTAGAATCTCTGTACAAAATTTCAGCTCAAAAGCAGTACTTAACTTTGAAAATGCTTACTATTTTTTAATTTCGATAGTTTATTAAATTGTAATCATAACAAACGTGTCACCGCACTACGAGGGTCCATGGATCCATTATCTGTAGTGTGTCTGTGCGCCAAGTACACGCACATCACGCCGCCGCGCGCCAATGCAGCGCCGTGATGTCGAAATAAAAAAATATTAAGCATTTTGAAAGTTAATGCTTTTGAGCTGAAATTTTGTACAGAGATTCTAGACCCACACTCTTCAACCCGTTTGTATTGATATACCCTTTCCGTAACACACTGTACATAAAAGAAAGTCGGGTTAGTTATACCATTTATAACTCAAGAACGGCTGGATCGATTTGATGATCTTTGATTTGTTGGATTTGTCTCCGCACACGGGAAAAATTCACGAAAAAATAATAATGAAGGTTTTTGTTTCTCATACATTTAGTATGGAACGGCTTGTTAAGCACCAAATTAAAGGCAGGTAAGATGCAATTGGGTATAGTAAATATAGATATAGATCACAAAAGAGTCTTATAATTAGCAATATTAAGAAAAAAAAAAGTTTAACAACAAACCCGACTACTGAAAAGGATGAAACAAAAAAGTACATTTCCGTGGTCGCATGCTACCATAGCTTTGAATGTAGTACAGCGGCATGCGACCAATGGAATGAACTTTCTTGTTTCATCCTTTTCAGTAGTTGGGTTTTAGTTTTTAAACTTATTTTTTATTTAATTATTTTGGGGCTTGTATCAGTAATATTTATTATCCTTTATTTCATTATAATACATATAAATTATATTTTTAAATATTAGAATATAAAAAAAATATATAAAAACATTTAAAAATATAAAAAATAGTAGCCCACCGGTATCGGGAACAGGGTCCAAGCTACCGGCGGTCAGGGCTCCAGAGAGAGGAACCTCCTGACAATGCGAGCCGTGTCCAGAAGTACCGCTTTCTGAATCAAGCCCTTGATCTAGCTGCCCAACGAGAGCCTCTTTAGGTGTTGGTCGAGGCTCTTGGCTATCAAACCATTGGCTGTAACGACTATCGGCACAATGATCGCTGATAATATTTATATTATTAAAGTATGCTAATTAAGCCCTTTCATTTGATATCCAACACGGCATGATTATTTATTTTTTTCTTTTAGGTTATGACTTTATGTCCGCTAGAGGGTGCCATATTCATGAATGTGACGTCACATATCTTATAACCAGTAAACGATGAAGACCCTTTCAAAGATACTTCATTTGTCAAATTCTGATAAGTAGTTTAGAAGTTATGAGGGGACATACATACCGTTTAATATCATAAACCTCCCTTTTGATTCGACTTTAGTAGCTGACCGATCGCAAAAAAAAATTACAGACCTTCCAAAAAGTCTTTGCTAAAATAGTTATTTTTATTAATACCAAGAAAGAAGTAAGTAATATCTCATTATTTTTCTTTACAAGAATTATCTTGAAATAGATATCTGATTTTACCATCATTAGTTTTCTAGAAAGTCTTTTTGTCGTTTATTTTTCAGTCAGTAAAATATACTGATTGAATTGAACGTATTGTAGAAATTCAAAGAAATGATATACCTTGCTAAAAATATTGTCTTAATGTGTAGATAATTACGAAAAAAAACAAATATACCTACACGTTGACTTGAGAACCTCTTTCTATGTAGTTTTCATCGGTAAAAACTATCATGCCATATAGAGTCATCATCATCTGCCTAGCCTTTTCCTAACCATGTTGGGGTCGGCTTCCAGTCTAACCAGTTGCAGCTGAATACCAGTATTTTACATGGAGCGACTGTCCTCCACAACCCAGTTGCTGGGATACGATACCCATTGGTAAGACGGGTTGTCAGACTTTAGGGCTTATGACTAGACTACCAGTAACGACTGTCAAAGATCCACGAATGACAGCCGACAGACATACTTTCGGTAAGTAAAGATGGTCTCTCACCCACGAACCAACCGCGGCAAGCGTAGTTTAACATATAACAACGAAAATCATGTATCACAATCATCGTCGCTGGAATTATTCGATCTCGTCTTAATTCACTGGTTTCAATAACACGACTGCGCACGCAATCTACTGATAAATATAATTATAATCTGTGGTTACGTAAAGATCACTGATCCCTATTGACAATCAAGTAATACAGTGTCGATTAAAATTATCTGTTTACGTTTGAAATACATTTTGAGCATTATAAAGCACGTTAAGCTGTTGGTCCCGGCTGTCATTCGTGGATCTTTGACAGTCGTTACGGGTAGTCAGAAGCCTAAAAGTCTGACAATCAGTCTTACCAAGGGGTATCGTATTACCCAGTAACTGGGTTGTGGAGGTCAGATAGGCCATCGCTCTATGTAAAATACTGATATTCAGCTGCATCCGGTTAGATTGGAAGCTGACCCCAACAAAGTTAGAAAAAGCCTAAGCAGATTGATTTCGTGATAAATAAATATTAATGTTTACTAAGCATTTATGCAAGTCAGCCTACCTCAGCTAAAAATACTACCCAAACTGTAAATTCAAAGCTGGACTGCAAATCCTTTGCAACTATTTCGTAGCCAGCTTTTAGCAAAAAACTTTAATTATTCGGAAGCGGAAAAAAAACTGCTCTAAAAAGAGGAAACCTACGTATTTTAATTGCGCTTTTGTATCAATCGGCACCGGCTAAGATAAGTGGCCGATCCGAAAACAGAAAAATAAAGTTGGTCCGATAGTGGCCCGAGAGCGAGGGGAGACGGGGTTCCGCCTGCGCGGCGCCGCCACCCCCGCGCGCCGCGCTCACCCCGCCTTCAGTCAAAACCAACCCTCGGATGGTAACGACGCTTCTTGTCGTTTTATATCATAACCCTATATACACGGTGTGTAAAATCACAAATATGTTGACTGTATAGTTCTGTGAAAAGTGTTGGATGAATGATTATGAAGTGTACCTAGTGTGTGTGTCAGTGATGTTTCATAGATAAATGCACTTACAAACAAATACTCGTTTGGTGTGGATTCTATCCCGGGATGTGTTTCACGTATGTATTTTTGATGATTTATGTTTATTATAAAGGGGTTCTTCATTATGAAAAGGTTTGTTCTGGCTGAAATATTTTTTTATTTCATAATTATTTCTACAAATCCGATGACCAATATAACATCTTTTTTTTATTTACGAAAAGAAAAAATTTCTTAAGCTGACCATTACATTTCGTTAATTAATTAATATGAAAACCAAATCTAAGAAACTCACTCACTATTGACTATTCGTTATAATTTATTTTTCTTGTGAAAAAACAATTTTGTTAAAATAATGGTCTCAATTCCCTTGTTCACAAACTAAACTAAATTTAAGTTCAGTGCATCTTTTTCTTCTTATTTCATTAAGTAAAGGACAAAGATACATTTTAGTTTAGTCCTGTCAAATTAATCAGCGCCTGACGCAAATTGACGTAATTTTAGTAGGCAAGTTTTTAATCACGTCTAAGCTTCTATGGAGTAGAGTCAGGCGCTGATTAATTTGACAGGACTGAACTAAAAATTTATCGTCAGTCTTTTTCTAATAAAATTTAAAGAAAAAGATGCACTGAACTTAAATTTAGTTTAGTTTGTGAATAAACAAGGGATTCAGCACCATTGACAAATATTTTTCTACAAATAATAAAAACCAAGATTTCGTTGATTAAATTCGCTCCACAAGAAAATACTGACAACATAAATCTACCGAAATAAGTTACCCAACGCTGTTGAATATAAAAAAGAAAAGGGTTTGTCCTACAATTGAACGAAATAGATGTCAAGTGTTTCACAAATAAACTTGCTATTTTTATACAAAATAAAACACTGTCGTGCATTGGTTCATTTGGGGATTTATATTTATATAATTATCATCAAATAGTGGTTAGCATTTGATAATATATAAATATGAATGACTCTTTTTTTACACCTGATATTTGTGGCCTTTTACTGTACCTACCAGCCCCAAGTATCGGTTTAAGTCACTATGTTGTTTTTGTGAATGCTATTTTTCTTTTTTTCATGGTAGATATATTGCTATGAAACGGAAATAGCTGAAGGCTACGTAACAATTTACACTACTGGGAGTAAAGGCCGTATATACAGGGTCCCGTTAAAATACTCGTAGATGGACAAATTTTAAGACAGCGCTCAGTGCGTCTAACTAAAGATATCCAACCAAAAAAAACACTGATTAAAGTTATTTTATTTTGACCTGAAATAATAAATTGCCGGCGGCATGTTAGTGTATTTTTGTTAGCTGATTATTTTTCTTGTAAAGTATCTAATGCGTTTTTCTTCTATATATTTTTTTACCATCGTCCATATTTTGGTGGTCTGAATGATTTCTAAATGTTTTTCCATCTATTTTAATGGGACCCTATATATTGATGGTCCCTATTAACAATATCGGTTCTGCAAAAATACTAATTTCAGTAGAGCAATTCAAAGATTGAAAAAAAAAATTTAAATGAAAATTTAAAAAAATTAAGACTGCAGATGTTAAAATTTGCACTGATTGTTTTATGTATTGTTTACTATGTACTGACATAGACAAAATATAGAATTGCCAAAACAAACGTTGAACTGCTTTAATGAACAGTAGTCTTTTTGCAGAACCGACATTGTTAATAGGGACCATCGATATAGATTTTTATTTTGTGCTTGATTTTACAACACTATCTTTCTTTAATGAAAGTAATGAAAATTACCGCAATAAATCTGCTCATTGTTGCTGTGAGCAAGCAATTGAAGGGTTCAAGGAACTCTTAAGGAAAATGAGAAGATATAATGCTTCTGAAACTAGCTGAAACTAAGCGACTGTCATCCCCCGTGGGGGTTGTAAGACGACTAAGGGATTATTTCGGTAAGATTACAGCCGCCAGGAGTTTCGTATCTGGTGACATATATAGTTGATGTCCTGGGGATAGAGGCTGTTGAAATACTTAACTATATTGTGATGTAATAATGTTAAGTTGAGTGTGTAGCTGCGGTGTCTTTTCTTAAAGAAGAATTTATCATCTTAGTTTTCTCGCGCTGTTTTCGTTTATTGATCAGTCTCAGTGACACAGTACTTACTTACGAGTTGTTGGTCGTAGGTTCAAACCCAGACAGGCGCTTTACTTTGTGTAAATTATTTCATCACCACTGCTCTCAAAACGGTGAAGGAAAACATCGTGAGGAAACCGGCATGTCCTAGAACCAAAATTCGAAGACATGTGACATCTGCCAACCCGCACTGGGCTCGCGTGGTGGATTACGGCCCACTCCCTCTCACCGAGAGGAGGCCTGTGTCCCAGCAGTGGGAACATTAAAATAGGCTGATTATGTTATGTAGTGACACAGTACGAAGTGTATCGTTTTAAATAGTCATAATGTCATTCAAAAACATTATTATCTTGTTTTGCTTATGTAACATAAGCATAATAAGCCTATAATATTCCCACTGCTGGGACACAGGCCTCCTCTCTATGAGAGGAGGTGCCGTAATCCACCACGCGGGCCCATGGCGGGTTGGCGGATGTCACAATGTCTTCCAATTTTTGGTTCTTAGACATTCCGGTATCATCACAATGTTTTTCTTCAACGTTTTGAGAGCAGTGGTGATGAAATAATTTATTTAAAGTAAAGTACCTTAACATTATTTTTTATTTAGGTTCGAACCTACGACCTACAATTCGTAAGTCAAGGTCGTTTCCACGGGATCGCCACTTCTCTCCTCACCTGTTTTGTAGGTATAAATATATTTTTACTTATTCTCAAAATATTTGGTCGTGAATGTGTAGGTAAGCGTTTTTGAATAATTAATCATTATTATTTATTCCTACGTACATTTAATTACCAACCATTGACGTGTAAAAGTGTTTGTACAAACCTGCTTACAGAAATAAATCATTTATCAACCAACTAACTGACCCGGCGAACTTCATACCGCGCTAATCTTCTAAGATATTCATTTTAATGGTATGCTGTAACGGGCAATTTTAATCTAAATGAAATGCACAACGTATTTAATTGGATAAGGAATAATACTGTATTGTTTAAAATAGTTTGGTAAATAACCCATTTTTTTTTTTGGAAATTGTAAAAGATAAAAATGGTTACTGTGGGTTATCCTTAGGAGATAAACATATACCATCGTTGAATTTTTTATCGACTTTTTTAAGATATACAATTCCTTAGAACATTAATTTTATCTACCTCACAATGTTTAGTCAGCATTTGCAATGGGGGTTAAATATAATTATCACCAAAAAATTACATTGAACACCAAAAAATTAAGTCTAAAATTACAATAGTTCTAGCTGGGTACCCCGAGGTTAGGTTTGGTTAGGTTACCTTAAACCCTCTACACAGAAATAGGAGCCCGGCGAAGCGGGGCTCCGTCGACATAGGATGCAAGAGCGACCAAATGAGAATACAAAAATACCTTTACCTAGGTATTTTACAATAATATGGAGTTTTGATTTTGGTGATCATTTACTATTTTTGATTTGAAAAAGTGTTTTTTGTATGTTATATTTTACTTTGTCTGGTGATAAGTTAAACATAAGCCTTTGCAATGTAAGCGCACAAAAATATGCTTGTTACGACATCACATTACAAATCTTTGTATTTCTCGGCTTTTCTCTACTATAATATGCATGTATTATATATATAAACCATCCTCTTGAATTACTCTATCTATTGCTGAAAACTGCATTAAAATCCGTTGAGGAGTTTAAAAGATCTAAGCTTACAGACAGCGGGAGCGACTTTGTTTTATACTATGTAAAGATGTAAAGAAGGAGTGTTATCTAGTTTCATCTAGTCTGACACTGGTAAGTTACAACAAAACTTCGACACTACCAAGTAACAAGAACGATAATAATTCTTCGTAATTACCTGAGAAACTACTCCTAAAACAAAGCTAAAGTTGCGAGATCTCCCTTGGATCGGGAATCCTAGCTGGGTAGGTGCTTCCGACCTAGCCCCCACATCCGACCTAGCCGGGTGCTTCCGACCTAGTCACCTAATGTCTGCCCTCAACTGCCTCTTAAACAAAAAGGGATAATAATACGAAACGACATTATTATTCGTAAACTGTAATTTTGTTTCGACTATTGTACCTACGGGGAAATTGTTTTTAGTATCTGTGAAAGGAATAAAGTGGTTGTGTTTGTGTACTCAAATAATTTATGTTATTGTGTTTTAGAAAGTTTCGTAAAAGTCTAGTACTAGTTACTTGGGCATCGGTTTGATAGATTTCTTATTTGCTGTTGGAAATAGTTTGGTAGTGGTTCTGAGTGGTTTTCTTTTACCTACTTACCTACGTATCAATTGAACACACTGTAAAAACGTGATTGAAAAAACACAATTTCTTGTAGCATAGCAGCACAATTAGTGACATTTTATTTATTATTAATGGAACTTACGAATAACAAACTAAAACTAATTGTGATCCAAAATATTACGCGCCAATTGAACCTAATTAAACTCCTCTATTTTCGCTTCTTATTTCAAATAACATTTGACATTTCTCGCTCAAATGTCAAACATAACCATTGCAAATGGCCGCCACACGATTAGGCCGCAAAATCCTACAAATGCAACGGAAACGCCTTTGTGCTAACATACCAATTAGCTAATTAACACTTTAATAACATATTAACCTAAGTGCCATTGCCATAGTTTTGCTAAATGCAGTAACTGGATACTCGGAAATAGCATAAATAATTCAGTTTGGAATTTAATTAGTATGTATTGCATTTCGTATATTACGAAAGTTTATTTAAACTTCAAACGAGAACTTTTATTAAGTTAAACGGAAAGTCTGTACAGTAATTACCTTCGTTTTGCTTTTAAATAGAATTTTGCATGTGCGCTTTATGCTGAATAGTTTTCGCGCCGCAGTTTCAGAGGGAAGAAGATAGTATTATTCCTTTCTCAGTTTTACTTAAACCCACGTTTAGTTTTTAGGTTCTCAACTGTTGACGGTTAAGATTGAGACTATATTGAATCAAGTTCTTCTAACTAAACAGGCAGCTGTGCTGCTGGGGAGTTTCTCGAGCCACTTCTTCTTACAAACGAAAGCACTAGGAGGTGGCGAAGTGGGTATGGGGGACTGTCTTATGTAATTTCGACGTTCAAAAACTGCTGATTCTCAGCTTAGTTTGAACAAATGACGTTTGATTTTGATTGATTGACTATCATTCTCGTATCTTCATAAGCATACAACGCCACATACGAACAACGCGTCATACTGACGTCACGCAAAATCCTGCATCTCGCAAGCAGAGTTTTCGCGCAACTAGCATATAATACAACGGATACAACGACATGAATCATCGGGCAGTTGCCCGCCAGACACGACACCCGTCTGCTCGGAGGATGCCTCCCTTTTCTATAGAGGTATGAGTGAACTTTACACCCTGTTCCTCATACCTCTATAGAAGCATCCATGGAAAAACTAGCCAGTATCTAAGGCATCATCAACTGTTACGATCTGAAAGTAATATATACTTTTATACTAATATAATAAAGCTGTGAAAAGTTTGTTTGTTCGAACGCGGTTATCTCTGAAAAAAAAAATGTGTTTGAAATCCCAATTCTTGAGGAAGGTAAGATATAGGTAATTATAACGCTTTGGAGCCTAGCAAAAAGAAAAACTAAGAAAGATCGCTAAGCAAAATGAAGTATTAGCATGGGCGGGCGATGCGATGCGACGCGGCGGCTCGAGAGAACAAGAGATTTAGAGCAAAAGCTAGTTTTTGATACAATCCAAAACCTTAAACTAAGAAAAAGTAGCACAACATAATTTTCAATCCCATTCCATGACTGTACCTTTGATATTTATTTGCTATCTAAACAGTACAGGTATCCTTTGACCGGGATTTCCTGGAACCTTGGAAGCGTGTTTTTTGTGATCTCGACCTCTTTTCAAAGAGGCTTTTGACCCAATGTCTATTGGGTTTCAAGAAAAGCCTCACCTTCTTGACGTTCTATCTTTAGCTCAACGTGATCGTTTGTTTGTTTATTTTCGTGCAGTCACGTGTGTTATAGAACCAATAATTTTTTTGGTTGGTTTTGCTGTGTATTTTTTAAATTATATTTTTTTATTAGCTTTTAATTTCCCACTGCTGGGCAAAGGTCTCCCTACTCCCTTTCCACTTCTCTCTGTCCTGAGCTGCCAAGGACTGACTAATCTTTATTAAAGTAGTCCGGCTCATCTCGCCATCTCCGTTACATATATAAATATCCTCTAAATCTATACTTATTATAAACTAGCTTCAGCCCGCGACTACGTTTGCGTGAAACTTCTTGTTTCCCCCGAGCCACCCCGTCGTATCGCATCACCCGCCCGCGCTATCACTTAACGTTCTTTTTGACTTTTTTTCTTTTTGCTCGGCTTCTAAGGGTCATAGCGTGATGTTAAATAGCCTATAGCCTTCCTCAAGAATTGGGCTATCAAATGCAAGAAGAATTTTTCAAATCCGACTGGTAGTTCCAGAGATTACCCCCTACATACAAACATACAAACATACCTCTTTATAATATTAGTATACTCGTAGATTACAGTTACATTTCGAGTCCATCTGTATGACCGTGTTATTCTTCCTAACCACACAACGGTGTACATCGTTTTGATGCGGTTTTCACGATAATTTCGAGAATTTATTCCGAAAGATTTATATGTACCAAACATGAATATTAAACTTTCATATAGCAATGAGATAGAGAAAGCAGAGAGCAGTGGTGGCCCAGTGGTAACAGCCGCGACTTACGAGTTGTAGGTCGTAGGTTCGAACCCAGATAGGCGCTTTACTTCAATTATTTCATCACCTCTGCTTTCAAAACGATGAAGGAAAACATCATGAGGAAACCGATATGTCCTAGAACCAAAAATTCGAAGACATGTGACATCTACCGACCCGCACTGGGCCCGCGTGGTAGATTATAGCCCATGCCCTCTCGAAGAGAGGAGGCCTGTGTCCCAGCAGTGGGAACATTATAGGCTGATTATGATATAGCAAAGATATCTCAATGTATTCATCATCATCATCATCATCATTTCAGCCGAAAGACGTCCACTGCTGGACATAGGCCTCCCCCAAGCACCTCCACTTCGACCGGTTTTGTGCTTCTCGCATCCAACGAGTTCCTGCGGCCTTCACAAGGTCGTCGGTCTACCTTGTGGGAGGCCTTCCAACGCTACGCCTTCCGGTACGCGGTCGCCACTCCAGAACCTTTCGGCCCCATCGGCCATCTGTTCTACGAGCAATGTGCCCTGCCCACTGCCACTTAAGTTTGGCAATTCTTCGGGCTATGTCGGTTACCTTGGTTCTCCTGCTCTCAATGTATTGTCAAGTCATAAAAACGTGCGAACTGGGGGCGGGTCGCTAGTTAAATATAAAAGGAGATACATATTTTGATTACGTTTTTATATTAAGAACTAGCTACGCCCTGCGGTTTCACTCGCGTAAATGTCGATCCCGTGGGAACATCGGGATAAAAAGTAGCCTATATGTTAATCCAAGGTGTCAGCTACCTCCACACAAAATTTTATCAGAATGGTCCAGCCGTTTGAGCGTGAAGAAGTAACAAACATATAAACACACACACTCACAAACTTTCGCCTTTATAATATTAGTGTGATTCAAGTGTCTAGTCTCATAATTTCGATCGGTATTTTGGTCATGGTTCAAACTCAAAGCATTTATTTCAATTAAACCATACAGGCACTTTTGAATTGTCAAGGAGTCGGTCAGTCAGAAATATGAAGCTAGTTGCCCATTCCAAATCGTAGTAGGTATCTATGGAGAAGAATGGCTAGAAACTCCATGGAAACTCTTTTATTTAAATTATACAGCGATATTTTTTATCACCATCCAAATTTTTACAGGGTGTTCTTCCCATGAATATGAACAACTTTCACTATGGGACCAACTCTGAAATCACGAAAACAATATCAGCAGTTTCATACATTTTGGTCAAGTGGGTATTGAACTTTTGTATGAAACAGCAGATTTTTTTTCGTGATTTCAGAGTTGGTCCCATAGTGAAAGTTGTTCATATTCACGGGTAGAACACCCTGTAAAAATTTGGATGGTGATAAAAAATATCCCTGTATTGTTACAAAAGTACTCGTTCACAGAACTTCAAAAACTTATCGGAACCTATTGTCATAAACTATTATTGTTCTTGTTCAACATTTTACTTGTACGATGTTTATAATTTTATCAATATTCGAAGTTACTTAAGTACGAAATCTTAAAAGGACTGAAGTAATAAATAAAAAAAAAAATAGAGCCTTTTCTTAGAATCAAAAGAACTTTGATTGTTTTTATCAAACTAATTTATAAGTTGATTTCTTATTGTAAAAACTTTTCAATCAAAGGTTTTCGCAAAAATTTCCACTAGGCTGGATAATAATATACAGTCTTAATATAGTTTGAAACATTTATTTTTATTTTTTGTGTGTTTGATAGATTGTTACACTTATAATAATAAATTATTTTATTTCTGTAAGTAGGTAGGTACTTAGGTTTGTTTAAACACTTTTACACGTCATTCGTATTTTAAAAACTAGATGAGGTCGGCGTTTTCTATCTCACTACTCTGAGAAAAGGGCCCGTGGCTAAATAATAACAGCCGCACAGGTCGATCGATCAGGTTAAGCTACACTTGCCGCGGTTGGTCTGTGGATGGGTGACCATCTTTACACACCGAGACGCCTTAACATTCGGAAAGAATGTTAAGGCGTTGGTCCCGGCTGTCATTCAGAGGTATCGTATTACCCAGTAACTGGGTTGTGGAGGTCAGATAGACAGTCGCTTCATGTAAAATACTGGCATTCAGCTGCATCTGGTTAGACTGGATGCCGACCCCAACATGGGAAAAGGCTAGGCAGGTGATGACTACTCTGAGAAGTAAGGCCGAATTAAAGTCAGAGGTCACAAGCAGTCTCTTTTAAAGTCCAGACATAATCTTGGTCAGATCATACTCAATATATTTATTGCTTCCACATGTGAACTTAGGTGGTAGGGTTTATAGAAATGATCATTGTGGACCCTGTCGGGCATAGCAAACGTAGGAGAGAGGAAGAGGGCTTTTATTTGACTACTTGGGCTTTTATGTGAAGACCATGTAGTTATAGACCATGTTTCATATTCATTAACTTAATTATAAATATTTGACGAAGATTTTTTAAAGTTACGAAAAAAAAAACCGAGTTTGCTTATGACCACACGACTGAAGTGAAACTTCAAACGTATTTGGCTATGAGAGGAAGAGAGAAAAAAAATGTGCGCGAGCACTGCTTTCTCTTGCTTATATCCCCCACTCAACTCCCGTTCGCCTCGCCCGTAGCCCGTAGACATGGGTCGTACTTGCAAAATCGAGTACCAGGGCTTCCAAGTACGTCCACCTTAAGAAACCAGGGCTCGAGATACTTTCAAGTATTTTCTATCTGCATCGAAAATTGATCCATAACTTCATATAAATAAGAAGTACAATCGCGTAATCAAACAAAAGCCCTGTTGGAAGTAAAAAGTACTTGCATAGGAAATTATAAATAAGGAGCACAATCGCGTTTACAAATAAATACTTTTACAAACCATTAAAGTAAAAATACTTGCATACGAAATTGTTCCGTAGACTCTTACTGATAAGGAGCATGATCGCATTTGCGAAAACTAACGCGGTTGAGTACCTACGTATTTGAGCGAGTAGCCGTAAAAGATACTTTATAGTCTTGCAAGTATTTTGAGTCGGTACCTGGTGTGCGTACTTGGAAGCAAATGCCTAGTGTAAAAACCCGGTCGCATAAATACGTACCTTCTCTACTCGCCCGATCACACGTTTTCGTAACGCGTTCGCCAGTTTACTCCCCAAGTCAAGCGCGCCTAAAGAAGTTTCACTTCAAAAATTTAAGATAATCTGACGGCCAACCAGAAACAAAAAAGAGATCCCCACAAGCTAATCCATCAGCAATTATACGCACTATGTAGGTACACGTCCTTTACCTTACAGTCTTATACGTACGTATCTACTAGATGTATTTACACTGGTAGGTCAGGTGCGTAGTTCTCGCAACAGGCGTGTGCGTATGACGAGAAGGGCAATTCTCGTAATTTAAAACGTTCAAAATCTAGTCGCAGTCTCATCTCGGCAACAAACAAACGTCAAAAACTTGTCAAAAATGTAGGTAAATTACAGGTTTTTTTGACATATTGAGACTGAGATCAGAGGGGCAATTCTCGTAATTTTAAGAACGTTCACAGTCTGATCTCAGTCTCAATCTGTCAAAAAATACTTGTAATTTCCCTACGTTTTGACAAGTTTTTGACATTTGTTTGTCGCTGAGATGAGACTGCGACTAGATTTTGAACGTTTTAAATTACGAGAATTGGCCTTCTGAACGTAAGCGAGGTCTCTTCGTGGTCGCGTACTTCATTACTGAAAGTCGTGTCCTTGAAAGGCCTTCGTGCCTTTCTTTATAGGCCGACCGCTTAACTGAGACGTTGCCTGAGGTAGCAGCGCGGTGCGGGAGGGGTGTGGTGACGTGATGCGAGAGCTCAGTGATTCGTCAACTTGTGACAACTATCACCCCTCCCGCACCGCGCAGCTACCTCAGGCAACGTCTCAGGTAAGCGGTCGGCCTATAATTTTTATTTCAGGATCTTTGAAAATGGACAGAATACTTAATTAAATAAGAGTAGTGTACTATGAATTAAAGATCGTAGCAGGTGGCTCTGTAGTTTCTGAATACCCGCATGTAAAGAAGGCGTGAGGTTATGTATGTACAGTCAACAGCAAAAGTATATGATGAAAATCAGAAATTCAATACTAATGAACGGAGTTCGCGTCAGAACTGGCAACTAGTAGTAAATGTTTAGTATGATTTACAATCACATACTTTTGAATCACTTCGACGCCACACAGTTCTGACCTGAGCCCTGATTCACAACCATACGACAGGCTATCGTATCGAAAACCTGACATTTCGATAACCTGATTTGACTTCCCCTCAACAGCAAATAGCTGTTGGAAGAATAGCGGGCGTCTATTTGACTTACACTGACAAAATTTTCGGGTTTTGGACTTGTGAACAGCATTGAGAAGACTCCTACGATAACAATGATAAATGTTCGATACGATACGGAAGCATATCGAGTGTTTGTGAATAAGGGGGCTGAACTCCGTTCATTACTATTGAATTTCTGATTTTCATCATCTACTTTTGCTGTTGTATGTACGCATGTATTCACACTTATATTTGGTACAAATTCACATCACATACGAATATATTCAGTGGACCGGAAGTCAGCATGTCTTGCCCTGGGCTATGGGGTGTTATCATAAAGTTTCCACCCCAACTTTTGTACGAATGGCGGAACCACCCCTTCGCACATTTATCTTAGTTGGGGCTGAGTGGAAAACTAATAGCGTAAGGGTGGTGTTTTATTTTTTTCTGTCTCAAGACTGTGATTACATTTATTGATTTGTAAAAGACTTACCAACTGAATTTCGACAAACTGTAATACGACGAGATTTTATTTCGACACTATGGAACTCCGACACGTCTTCATTTCGACAATACTTTAGTTCGTGTGAAAATTTTAAAGTATATGGAATTTTTAGTCAAATTAGTGAATTTCAAAATATGCAACTGATTTTAATGTACCTAAAATAAAATAATTATCCACTTATACCAGCAACCTTGAATTTTAATCAACACCCAATTTTTTTTCCGTGTCTGCCGCTCGGATATTCATACAAAGACTGCCGCAATTTTGTGAGTGTTCTTTGTGATAATCCATAATTAGATGACGACTCTGTCTGGTCCATTTCCTTTCCTTTCTTTTTTCCTGAAACGTGCACAGTTGAGGCATCAACTGTACACGTTTCACGTTTCAATTAAAAATAAACATGCATTATCATGCATGTTTACTTTTAATTATGGGAATACTTAAAACAAACGAAATAATTATAGTTTAAAGGTAGGAAACAATTAAAAAGCTATTGTGTCTTGCGTGGATCCATGCTCAAAGGGTATGAAAGCTTAACGGGCCCGTTTACTTTAAACATGAACTTTATTAATGTATTATATACTAAAACCTTCCTGAAAGTATGAAGATCACTTTGGTGAAAGAATTATCAAAATCGGTTCATGAGTTATTGATAAAATCGCGGACATACATACATACATACGGGTCGAATACAAAACCTCCTATTTTGAAGTCGGTTAAAAAGTTGTTTCTTCTTACTTCCTAGTTCGGCTGTATATCTTAGTAGTCAGCTCTAAGAGCGAGATCCCATGTGTATCGTAAGAGACGACTTACGGTCGGTATTAAAGTTAATTAAGAGAAATAGGGAGTTCGTGGGGATGATATAGTATCCTATTGTGCACACAAGGAGTTGGATGCGCGAAGAGATAATTATTGGTAACTTTGAAATTAAATTATTTCTTGTTTGTTGCACAATAAAGAGACTTCTGAGTTTGTTTCGATATTTTATCAGGGACCAGTCAGCTAAGAAATGGCGACGTCATCTAGTTTCAAAATATTTACTAAAAAATTGACGTTTATTATTATTATTAATGTTTATTCACTCAGACTACAACGGTCTATTAGATAGTGTTAGTAACAAAATAGCTTAGTCTATGTTAGTACTTAATAACTAAAATAGAACGGGTCCGGTTTGTAATTGCCCACACTAGCGGGCTATCTGCCCGGGCGGCTATTGATTGCAGGATAGTGTAGTGTAGTGTAGTTTAGGTAAAAGTGTTTTAAAAGATATACTTACTTAGATTTGATATCTCCAAAGTCAGATATGTTTTATCCGTGGAATAAAATTGACCTCTGACAGACGTAGTATGGGAAAACTGTCAAAAACTCAAAATTTATTCGAAGAATGTGACTTATTCTAGGTATAAAAGTTTGGTGGAATTTGCCCTTAGGGCTGAATTTTCAATTGACAGATATTTTTTTATTCGTGGAATAAAATTGACGTCTGATAGAATAGATTTTGTATAAAAAAACTGTCAAAAATTCAAAATAATTCCTCGGATAAAATTATCTGACGTTGGAAAAATCAGCCCTTAAAGAAATAAACTTATCATTTCATTTCACATTTCTTTATAATTAAATAAACATTGACGATTTTATTCCTCCAAAAAATAATGTTTAACAGGCATATCTGGTCTTCTTTGAAAGCAAGATATATTTTTTTCGAGAATAAACGAAAAAGAAAATTACCAATAAAAATAATAAAAATAATAGGTACTACAGAATTGAACATTATGTATTCGACTCTCATACTAACGCTACATCACCAAATCGTTCGCCATTCACTACCTAAATTTTAAAATGATCAAACCCAAATCAAATAAGCAGTTTACGTACCTTCTTTTGAGATTATCAAAGAGCATTTCGTCTTACTCCAAAGGAATTGACTAACAAAGTCTGAAAAAGGTCGCATTGGATTAGCAAGTGAAATCAGTGTAGGTACCGAGCAGCGCAACGTTGAAGCTCTAGATAAATACAGAGGGTGCTTAAGTGTGCGTGAGGGAGCGTCGAGATGACAAAAAATCCTCACTACCCTTATAACAACCCCCCGCTAGAGACTCCCCGAAGGGCCGCAATGTCGTCTGCGTCTGTCTAAATATTCCCGAGCATTCTCGGGAATGTATTGGATTAAATTTTGTAGATACTTGTCTCGAGATTTCGGTTGATATTTGTATTCATCTATATTATAACACACTGTTTTAATACGTTAATCAGAGATACATGTTGATTCTTATAATGATTAATCTACATTCTATGTACATTGTGCAGTCGCAAAATGAAAATGTTAGCGCCTTCAGGCAAACGACTTAAGTTCCTACATAAACAGTGCATGCATGATGGTTATTATTTACGTAGCTTTAATAATTGCCAACATTATCGAGAGAAATAGAAAAATATACTTATTTAGAAAATATATTTATTGTCCAGGTAATACACAGTAATGGGGACAGCGGGAATAGACCAGCAAGTTCACTTGTTAACATCAAGTTCGGACGACATGAGTAGCTTAAATACAATATATTATTATTAACTAGTGAGCCCTAAACTAGACAGTTAGTCTGTATCTTGGGGCTCGGAGTACGAATTCCAGAGTGGAGACTAGAGAGGTGAATTCAGATATGGTATGGTACTTACGTGTGTATGTGTGATATTTGTGTGGTGTGTGTAAGTGTGCGTGTTTGTTCCATTGTGGTTCTTATGATTTGGTGTCAGGTCAGGGTCTTTATACTAATAGTTCCGATTCATCATAACCAGTGTTATGCAGAATTTCTATAAAGAGATATAACATTACCAATGAAAATGACAGTTCGATATTCAGGTGCTACCCGTATAGCTCTCGCGTTGAACTATACATATATTAGGTATTTCTTTATTTTTTAATGGTTTCTCTATGTATTTGAAACTAGACAAATAACCTTTTGACATGTAGTCACTATGGGTGAAATGTACTCGTATGTGTATGACTGTACAATGCCTGAAATAAAATTATTTATTTATTTATAACAGTGGGTGCTACAATGAGTGTATGTGAAAATTGCTTAAACGTTAACTCCTGCGATTGTACACCTATAATCACATACAAAAGTGTTAAATTATACAATTTTCCACTAACGATAAACTCTGCAGTACAGCTTCAACTCTGCAGTTTCATTAATTAACGCGTGCTAAGTGTTAACCGAATGAGTTCTTGTAGTATTTAATTTTAGTGAAAGTGGCTCCACAATGCAAAGAGAGAGATACTAATGTGAACCGTTTATAGCGAATGCTTTTCACACTACGTTAACTAGTTTGACTTGCTAGAATACGATGCCGAGTTCAACGATCGATTGTTTTTAAGGGGCATGCGCTAATTTAGCCCACGAAATTAAAATATAGTTACGTTTTTTGCAATTTGCAGGTGTCGGGTTTTGTATGTTGATTAAAATATGATTCGCAGCCGTAAAAAACATATAAAAATACATATAGAATCAGTAATACAACTCCTTAAGTTAGAATATTGGCCTCAAATGTTAGGATTTCATGAAATAGTCATTCAATAGGGTAATATGAACTTAGAGAGATTTATTGATGATTTTTATGATTATCACACGATCACACTAATCACAATCACACTAATATTATAAAGGCGAAAGTTTGTGAGTACGTGTGTGTGTTTATATGTTTGTTACTTCTTCACGCTTAAACGGCTGGACCAATTTTAATAAAATTTTGTATGGAGGTAGCTGACACCTTGGATTAACATATAGGTTACTTTTTATCCCGATATTCCTACGGGATCGAACCTTATGCGGGTCAAACCACGGGACGCAGCTAGTAATTCTATAAATCAATATTTTTTACGTTCGCGAATAATATTTAGATCAACATATGATCTGATACTGACCTGCGAATTGCAAAAAAAGGAAGAAAATTTTAGTTTCGCGGGCAACTCTGACGCTTTCGTCTTACACACAGGTGGAGGAGAATTTCTCAATCATGGTGGAAAATTAATTGAAACGGCAGAGGAGGACATGTTCAAACAGCTTATTCGAGGGTGGAGATGTTTACAGTCTGTAGTTGATTTATTGTTGCGTAGGTATTTCCTAATACAATCCACCCTCATTGGGGTGTTAGGGTTGTGTTCATGTTACTAGAGAAAAAAGCAGTTTTTTTAAGTGTGCGCAGGTTTTTTATGTACCAACATAGTTTGTTCCCCTTACCGTCTACACTATTCAACCGAATTCTATTTTCATATGTTTGTTTTTCATAACTAACCTAGAACTGCTATTATGACGTCAAATTTAATATGGAGGACGCTTCATGAAGTTATGATGCAGTCGCCTGTTTCTTTATTAACACAGACTTCAATTAAAATGCAACAAGTTTATAGAGTTTGGCGGAAAAATAATTGTTACCTAATTTCGTAACTTACGGCCAGGTACAGACGCAAGCGCATCAAGCTACTACAATCTGTCAAATTTATTTAATAGATTTTCAACTTTATCGATAAATCTTAAGGTTCAAAGTTGATTGAGAAAATTTGACATTTTCGGGTAGCTTGATGTGCTAGCGTTTGTACCTAAGTATGAAATTCCTTAACCCAAAAATTAATAAGTATATGAAACCTAGTATACATAATAATATCATAAATGCGAAAGTATCTCGCAGTCGGAATCGATTACGATTAAATTGCGGCAGACAAGTAGACCATGACCTGGGTAAAGACATACTTTCATCTCGATATCCTTCCCGTGGGATAATTTCGGACCTCAACGCGGGCAAAACCGCGAGCAAACGCTAGTAATAATATATTTTAAGTAGGCAAACATCAAAAAGTGTTCGTCAATCAATCATTGAGCGAAATTGATTATTATGGTGCCTGAGCTCCCGGCGAATGGCGATGGATGGCCCATCTATCACCACTAAATGCGTTGTAATGACTTGACGCAGTGTTATACTTAAATTTATAGGGTCCTTTTAATGATATTTTAGCTTTTAGCGTAGAAAATGTGGGTAACCTTGTTAGTAGCTAAGCCACCAGTGTTTAGACATAAAACTAACAAATCACTGTACGTAGCCCATGTGTCATAAAATTTCGAACAGCACTTAGACTTTTCTATTCACAAGAAAGATCTTACTTCTTCCCATTTTTTTTTTCTATGACTGTCCGTTTGTCGTAATTCATTCAATTATTTCTTCAAAAAAATACAACCTTTTGGTCAGTAGGCACAAGTAGCAGTTTAATGTAACCACTTTATTTAACAGTTCATGGCAAACAGTTTCGCAATCCATATACTAATAATTATTATAAATGCAAGAGTGTATCTGTCTGTCTGTTACTTCTTCACGCTTAAACCGCTGAACCGCTTTAGATGAAATTTGGTACAGAGATAGTTTGGTTCCCGGGAAAGGACATAGAATAGTTTTTATCCCGATATTCCCACGGGGTCGAAAGTTATGCAGGTGAAACCGCGGGTCGCTGCTAGTAATTTTATAAATGGGTATTACTTATTATGAAAAAAGTGTTAGGTGTAATGAAAATCACTTCACTACCTAGATTAAAACACAAAACTAACTGTACGTCGTTATTTACTCATTCATACATCTTTGTGTCATATTATTTTACAATATATGCATCCCGACATCCAACAACAACAAACTACAATATTTTTATGGTCTATGCTTTATTTGCTTTTGAATAATTCAATATATATCCTTAATTAACAAAAATAACAAAATTAAAACCTAAATTAACTAAAACTATATTCAAACTAAAATATACCGTCGAAAAATTCATCCGCATCGCTGTCGACTGGTAATGTACCCGAGAGACTGGCGGCATTATCACGTTGTATGGCAATGCTTAGCCTTTGGCCAAGGTAAAAGCCAGCCCTTGGGTCACGGGAAGTGTCAACCAGCCGTTTTGAAATTTCCTTAAAAAGACCATGAGCATTCGGACCCAACGGCCCGAGGGCATCAAACCGAAACGGCTCGAAAATATAATTTCCGATAAGGTTATTATATTTTCGCCGCTTGAGGTTTTTATTAAATAACTACTACACTAGAAATAGAGATAGTATAGAACTGCTTTCAGTTAGGACTTTGTACGGATGAAGAACTATTCATTTTGAAGGAGCGCAGCTATATAATAAGTTACCGAAAGACATAACAATAATAAATCGTCACTCACTGTATGTACTCCATGGATCGAACGACAATTATGTTTTATAACAGAAGACGAAAAAGGACGAAGGTTCAGGGAATCAGACCAGATTAAATCGATATTTTATGATTCTCATATTTAAGTGAACTGGGCAGGGTTTAAGCTACCGGTGGTTAGGGCTCCAGAGACCAGAACCTCCTCACAATGCGAGCCATATCGAGGAGTACCGCCTTCTGAATCAGGCCCTTGATCCAACCGCCTAACGATAGCCTCGATAGATGTTGATCGAGGCTTTCGGCCATAAGGCCATTGGCCGATACGACAATCGGCACAATGATAGCCGAGCTCACATTCCACATGTCAACAACCTCGTGTGCTAAGTCAAGATATTTAATTTGTTTCTCTTTCTCAGCTTTCACGAGGTTCCCGTCATGTGGAATGGTAACATCGACAATCATTGTGCGGCGCGCTAATCGATCTATCACCACTATGTTCTTTGAGAAATAACGAAATTGTGAATTTATCCTGAAACAGATTTTACCGAAACGTTTTATCAACTGGTTATAATAAATGTGATCTGATAAGTTAATGTTATTACATCCATCAATATTGTAACCTCGTTAACAACAACAGTTTACCGACGCGCTTAAGGTAAGTGTACATTGAGTCACCTACTGATTTCATGTAAATCTACCTTAACAGCTGTGTCAACAGCCCTAAAATGATGTATGTACGGTTATTCCGATAAAGGATCCTCTCTTGGGTATAAGTTAAAATTACACATTTATATTTAGCATTATTCCATACTAATATTTTAAATGCAAAAGTGTTTGTTTGTTACGTTATCACGACTAAATCGATTTTAATGAAAGGACAATGCATACTAGGAAAATATCAACCCTTAATGACGCAAAATGGAGTGTTATAGTTTGCATAGAAACATTGAATCGAAATCCATGACTAGTTAGGGGCGAAGTGTTAGTTTGGAATATGATGACTTTATGTATCACCCTTAAATACCTACCTTGCTCACTCATCCAGCTTTAGGTCTATTAAAACCCATTTGGGAAATAAAAACAATATTTTATTATTATTATATAGCGACCAAAGTTTATAATAAACTACCAGACTGTTTTAAAACTCTTAACTTTAGGACGTTTCAATCTAAATTATTCAATTATCTCTTATGTAAATGCTACTACTCGACTAATGATTTTATGAATGAAATGAAAAGTTAACTTAAACAATAGAATCATTATATTCTGTTCTTATTACCTCTTTGACTTAATTTAATCTTTTTGACATTTCCATTCATAATATTTGACTAATTTGCAATTTGAATATTATTCTAATTTATTTAATTCAATGTTATATCTAAAAAAAAATAACCAAAACCCTGGTAATATATTTGTACGCCGGAAACGGCAGAATATTATGAACTTTTATAAAACTATGTAACAACTCTGTAACAATACTCTGACAAATAAATGAACTATGACTATAAACTTAATAACAAAAAGAAAAAATATTATCCTTTCTAGAACCGATACCGCAGTAAGCTAGTCAGCGGACTTAAGCGGGTTGCACACTAAGTGCTAAGCTAAGTTAGTCTAGCTTAACTTGCATAGCTGATGTAGTTTTTCATACTTGTGTACAGACCGCAAACTATGAACAGAACTATGAAAAACTACCGTCAAACGGCGTGAATAAGGATGCATGGGTGAATCGGGACGAAACTTTAAAATGGATTTTAACGCTGAAATAATATAGTTTGTTGACAATAAGGGCAGGTAATCGTTAATTCAATTACAGTAAACACATTAGGGTCCTTTTTGGCCACAAACTATATTAATTTAATGTTTAAATCCCTTTTAAAGTTTTGTCCCGTTTGACGGTACATCGGCTACTCAGCTTAGCTCTTGTTCTGCAACCCGCTTTAAAGCTACATTGCAGAGTATCACCTGAGTTCAAAATGGCGTGGGATGCCCGTTAAAGCCTCAGTGAGCCAGCCGGAATGCATATTATGTAACGTATCCGAACCCCGGGCTCATCTGCTGTAGATAATTCAGAATTCATCCAATTTGTTGGTGTTTTTAATTTTATTACTCGAATTATGGTTATATTTTTTTGATAGCTATAATTGTCAGGATTTTTTTAAGTGAAATAGTTATTTGTTATACAAGAGTGCAAAGTTGCTTTTTAACCGCGTGTTCAATTTTGATGACCGAGCAAGCGAAGGATTCTAAAATTGAATCACGAGCGCAGCGAGTGATTCAAAATTAGAATCCTGAGCGTTAGCGAGGGAATCAAAAGAGCACGAGGTGAAAAATCTTTGCACTCGAGTGCAACACGTAACTTTTCATTCCACCTCAGCGAGGAAATGACTAAATGCAAAAAAAAAAACGTTTACAATCACAAGATAGGTACACTTTTATTTCAGTTTAGGTATTAATTACTACATTATGACAGGTAAGTATTACAGAATAATCTTTAAATTATAACAAAATAATACTAAGGTATAATTAAGAAAATTTTAAAGTAACGTTGCTACAGTTATTTAAATTGAGTGTAATATTTTTGTTTGGTACTGTAATATTGGTGTTAGTCACTTGTGTACTGTTTTTCGGTAAACTATCTGTCATACTTAATAGTTGTACCGATTCATCGGATTCCCTTGGCGTGAATGTTGGAGAGAGAGGGAGATGGTTAGGTGTTTCATAACGGCTTATTTTTGATGTAGAAGGGCCAGTCCAAAGATCCGATTGAGGCTCTTTCAGTGTAATGGCTCCTACGATGCCTTCACATATTTTAGACTTATTTTGGATGGAATCCTCTATGTATCCCTCTACAACTGCATTGGACTTCCAGCCTCCGTGGCGCTTAAGGGACAGGAGATCAGCTCCGGAATCAGCCAAAAGTGTGGCTGAAGTTCGTCGGAAACAATGACCCGTGTACAACAGGGGTTCTGGAAGTTCAAGAAATGTTGCTATTTCTCGTGGGATACTGCCAATTTTATTAGTACCCATAGGCTGTCTAACACACTTTCCATTGCGATACTGTAGAAAAAATCGATTGATTGGAGTGTTAGGCGGGCGTAAGGCTTGATATTTCTCAACAAACGTTACGTATTCCTTGCGAATGACGAAGTTGCGGTCTCTTTTTGTCTTTGTATTAGGTAAATTAATTAATAGTAAGTCATCTGAATGTTTCTCAATGTTTTTGACATTAAGTTGTGTTAGTTCATTAGTTCGACATGCTCCGTTTATTCCAATAATAAGAACAACCTGTAACGTAAAGAGTATTGTAGTAGATAAATGAATAAAATTGATATGAACGCATAATTATGCCTATCAACATCTACTAAGTATACTATTTAATTGAGATCAATATACTTAAGTAGATACTGAATGTGCAACTGACTTACTTTTGCCGCCAAATATACGGAATCGGGTGCTTCGTTAAGAAACTTTTCAATATCACTAATAATACTGTGAAAACCTTCGATTTTTTTGGTTGATGACCAGATGAGGCTCTTTTTAAAAATGCCACTAATTTAGGATAGGTATCGATATGTTTGTCTTTTTTCATCTTTATTGTTGCTTTTAGCATCGAATACGTACTCCATAGAGTGCTTGCTTTCTTGTTCTCGGATAATTCTATAAAATATGCCAGCAAAACGTTTTCTGAGAAAGTTTTGGCTCCTTTTGCTAGTCGCCACGTGTTGAACATATCGTACTGTTTTAAATACTTCTCGCGTGATTGTTGAGGGAGAAAGCTCATTTGCGCATTATTAACAGTTTCAGTCAATTCTGTTGGCGTCAAGCAAACTTCCTCGTCGCTAGAATCACTCATTTTAGTTTTTTCACTTGTTTTCAAGTTTCTTGTTTTTAATATAAGGTTTAACAATGACGTGAAAAAATGCCGCGTAAAGAACCGCGTACAAAGCAAATTGAAAAAAGAACACCAAGAAGGTTCCGAGTCTGAGTTTTTAACAAATTAAAAAAAAGTTGTATGATATATTCGGCACCATAGAGGTAGCAGTAAATAGGTTTAATGTTTTTTTTAATTCACAAACTTAGTGCACACGATGTTCTAAATTCAATTTACTTTATCCTCTAGAGAATAAAAACGGCTTTTCCACTCAGATATTGAAGATTAAAAATACTCTTTCCGAGATGGTGGGATGAAAACTTCTTTAGGGGCTTCGGGCAGTTTTTGAGATGGGGAAAAACTATTGAACTCGCGCCACTGTTACCGTAATCGACACCGCTTCGGATGTGTTCGGCTGTCCTCGGAATGTACTCGGTTTTAATGTACTTATATCCAATATGTCAGTGAGTAATGGCAAAGATTCTGTTTGTGTTTTGTTTTCATCTCTTTTGGCACTCCCGGAGAACCACTGTTTTTTTTTTTAACCAGTGCGCAAATTGTCACCTGGAATTCAGTATATAAAAAAAAGAAAAACGAAACGTTTGATTATTAAGAAAAAAAAAGTTTGAATAATTAATAAGAGATTATCTGTTTATCAATTGTCTTCGTTTATGGTTTCTATTAATTGTTTTTGAATGTAAGTTTGGTCCAGTAAATATATACAGTTAAGTATAACATTAATTAAACGGTCCAATCACCCCATCTGACCTTAAACGACCCACTAATAGACATTCACATTTTCAATTCTCCTAAAACATTTGCTAAAAGCTGGTAAAATCCCTGTTTAAGCCGACCCAGTTTAAACACTCGGCGATACATTTCAAACATGTTATCTTTTATTCATTTAATACGTCGCTCCATTGAAGCAGAGGGTCCAGGTTGATAATGTAAAACAAATAGACGTCGACCTTTGCCTAACCGCGCCGAACTATGTACAAAGGAGATTCGGCAACGTTCGGCCACGTACGCAGATTTAGAAGGATTCTGGTGAGTATAGAGCTTACTACATAATTATGTCTTGTTTGTATAGAATTTCGTAAAGCTCACAATATCATGCTATAATGGGCTATATTTTTGATACAGTGTACTGTGAAACTTTTTAAGTTGCCCTTGTGGATATTTTTTTAGATTTCTTGTAAGTTTCTTTTAGACGAAGTTTTTACTCTTTGATCTTTTCTGAGATTAGCTAATAATCTAAGTTAGGTTACAACTTTAATTCCTTAATTACATTATAACTCAAATCACATGATCTGACCAAGATTGTGTCTGCACACTAAAAGAGACGTTGACCCTGACTTTATTTCGTATTTCCGTAGTCTTAGAGTAGATATGAAATGTCAACTCCATCTAGCTTGTTCTTTTTTTATTTAAACACTAGCTTTCACCCGCGACTTCGTTCGCGTGAAATTTTACCCTTCCCCCATTCACCCCCTTAGGGGTGGAATTTCGAAAAACCCTTTCTTAGTGGATATCTACTCTTCACAAAGAACACACCCTGCAAATTTCATGTCTCTAGGACCAGCGGTTTAGGCTTTCCGTTGATATATCAGTCAGTCAGTCAGGACTTTGAATTTTATATGTATAGATTTAACAGTCATTCTGATATCCAATTAACAGATTAAATAATTTCATTTCATTTCCTCCATAGACTGTGATAGACGTAGTGATGTTGCCAAAAGACTAAATTTACGCCCATAGTTCAACGGGTATTACCTACCTAATCTATTACAAGTGGGGAACGTGATGCGCGACTGACCGCTGATCGTGAACGTCACGCATTGTCTCGCGAGTCGGAGACGTTCACGGATAGAGAATTACGCTTGAGTTCTCAGCGTATCAACGCATCTGCTTCTAGGTCTCTAGAGACAAGTGCGGAACGTGATGCGTGACTATCCGCTGATCGTGAGCGACATGCATTGTCTCGCGAACCGGAAACGTTTACCGATACAGAATCACGCTTGAGTTCTCAGCGTATTCGCACATCTACTAACAGGTCTTTTGAAACGAGTGATGAACGTGATGCGCGACTAACTGCTGATCGAGATTATCATACATTGTCCCGAACACGCACACAACAAAATATTCATAATCAGTTAGAAAGTGAGAGAGAAAGAATTGCTGGAGTACGGCATGAAGAGACAAAAGAAGAGCGCAACGAACAATTGAATTCTGATCGACTTCGACATTCTCTGAACAGAATGTCGATATCATCTGAAGAATCGGATATGTCTCAAGATATAGCCGTAGGGCATGGCGACCTTCCTTGGGTTGATAAGGAACGGAGTGCATTTACGTATACTCCTATGATTGACTACGCCACATATTCCGCCATCGGAGGTATAGTTCACAATTGTACTTTTTGTGAAGCTGTTAAATGGCAAAAAAAACAAACGGTATATGTTACTCAGGTGAGTAAGTACATATTGAAATATTACAAAATCCTCCAGAAATATTAAGATTACTGCTTATCGGTGACCATCCACAGTCAAAAAATTTCTTGGACAACATCCGTTCGTACAATAATGCCTTTCAAATGACATCTTTTGTTGCGATACAGATTTCAGAAGGCCCATTTATGCTAACATTCAAAGTGCAAGGCCAAGTTTACCACTTTATTGGTTCATTATTGCCTGAAAATGACCCCAAGTTTCTCCAAATATATTTCGTATCCAATTATCAAGATCAGGCAAATATTAGAAACCAAAACTTTCCGCAATTGAACAATAGTCTGATTTCTCTGCTTCAAAGTATGTTGCATGAAGTAAATCCCTACGTACACAGTTTTAAATCTGCATTAGCAACAGTTATAGATGCTGATAAACGACCCGCTACTGGACATCGTGGCAGATACAATGCTCCAGTAACAAATGAAGCTGCAGCTGGCATAATCAACAGGATCCGCGTACGAAGTCGCGGGCAGAAGCTTGTCTATTATAAGACGTGGATTTTTGTTTGAAGAGCGTGTCTATAAATAAATAATACGACAAGTAGGTTAAATTCAGATACTTATAATTTGCTGGGGAGTTTATTGCGCCACTTCTTCTTCCCAGCTAAAGTACTAGGAATTGGTGAAGGGCGGGCGTTTTGGGGGACCGTCTTACGTAATTATGACGTTCAAAATATGCTGAATCTCAGCCTAGTTTAAATAAATGACTTTTGATTTTGCAAAAATCTGGAAAAGTAGATAAATTAAATTGTGCGTGGTCCGACACGCACTTGGCCGGTTTTTTCTCTCCTTTCTTTATCTTTGCTCTAAACAGCCATGTTTAAAAGTGAATGATTAAAAATGAATGACAATAATCAAAGAATAATGACAAGCAATAAAATTGACCATTTTTTTGATGCATTTAGGGCTGATTTTTCCATCGACAGATAATTTTTATTCGTGGAATAAAATTGACGTCTGGCGGTTTTTGTATATAAGAACTGTCAAAAATTCAAAATTATTCCTCCGATAAAATTATTTGGCGTTGCAAAAATCAGTCCTAAGTGTAAACCCATCCATAATATAGAACACCCAAATAAAATTTAATAAAAAATTTAAGGGGGTCCCCATACAAGAAACGTGTTTTTTTTTCGCAAATTTTTGGTAAATATTGTATTGGCGGTGCGGAAACCTTCGTGCGCGAGTCCGATTCGCACTTGGCCATTTTACTTAAAATTCATTTCATTAGGATGAAAATTTCCCGAATCCAGGAATCTAGTGGCCGTCAATTTCTGGGAATAATCGCCGTAACTTTACAATTCAGAACATTTCTGGTTCTCATCTAAATTGTTTGGAGACGAATTCCGAGCTAATGGTAGACGTGCGCCTAAAGTCTTCAGAAATGTAGATTTTCTTTGGATTACAGACTAAAACATTTCCACGATTTCATCATTAACACTGTTATTAAAATGTCTGCAAAGTTATGGTTACAATACCTGCTCAAGGTCTATTTATTTTTTAGCATAATGACGGATTTAAAAATGACAACATTTTAGCTCTCTTAGGCTGCCTTTTTTAGGATCAGGACGGCCCGTGCCGGACGGCGCGTACGTGTTCCACGCGCGCCTCAAAGAGATGTCAGCAAGAAGGAAGAGGCCTGCCAGGGCCGAAGCCTATGGGGGGTGCGGGATTGTCCGAAAGGGTTACCGCTACCCCGGAACATAAAGGGCTAAGGAAGGACCACGGATGGGTTTTAGTCAGTAAGAGTCTGACACTCCCTTCCGCTCCACCTAGAGCGGGAGGGGTCATTTGATGATTTCCCATCCATAAAAAAAAGGGCTGCCTTTCCACCAGAGATGAGCGAGAATGCATAGCGAGGGATGTGTGTAAAACCAACCAATACCAACGCTAACTTAGTTCAAGCTTTAAAAATGAAGCGATGTTATTGGCTGGATTCACACACAGCCCTCGCTATGCATCCTCGCTCATCTCTGGTGGAATACTTGGGACTTAGATACAGTGGCGTGCGTTGCATATAGGCATATAAGCAGTGCCTACCTCGATATATCAACATAAGCCTGTCAATTATATTTTAGTGTGTGTGCCCCACAATTAAGAAACTCACTAAATTATCATACCTAACAAAAAACAAAATCTTCACACAAACACGCGCGGCAGTAGGCAGTCGCCGGACAGCCTACTCATGTATATCAGAACGTTCGGCCAGTCGAGATAGGGAGCTGGCTGCTACTCCAGTTTTTAGTGACGATTATGTGACGCATTAAGATGCCAGTCAAAGAATTTGTGACGGAACAGTTCGAAAGTTAGAAGCATTTATTTATGGCCGAACGACCTGATATCAGGTCGTTCGGCCAACCTGAATCTCCATAACTGAGGACCTTAGAGAAAGTGTTACTGAATAAAGATTTAGTGACGATTTGGTGACAAACAACCAATGCTTTACTTTTACTCGTAATGCCACCGGTTAAAAGTAAAATGAATTTTGCTTCCTGGAACATCAGGACGTTCGGCCAACGTAATCTCCATAACTGAGGACTTGAGAGAAACCGTTAATGAATAAAGATTTAGTGACGAGACTGAAACGAATTTTTATTGCTTTATTTTTTTTTTTGTGACGGCCCCTTTAAATAGTAAATTGAAAATTTAACATATATAACCTCAAAACATTGGGATTGTCGATTCCTCCACAACGAAGAAGCCCAGAGAAACCGTTAATGAATAAAGATTTAGTGACGGCACTGAAACGAACTTTTAGTGTTTTATTTTTTTTTGTGACGGCCCCTTTATATAGTAAATTGAAAATTTAACATATATAACCTCAAAACATTGGGATTATCGATTCCTCCACAACGAAGAAGCCCAGAGAAACCGTTAATCAATAAAGATTTAGTGACGGCACTGAAACGAACTTTTAGTGTTTTATTTTTTTTTGTGACGGCCCCTTTATATAGTAAATTGAAAATTTAACATATATAACCTCAAAACATTGGGATTATCGAATCCTCCAAAACGAATAAGCCTAGAAGACTCGTAAAACCCCTGATGTGTTATAGGTTTTCAGTGCAATGGTGTCAGTATTTTTGTTGATTCACTATTCTGCAATATGGCGGATGGCGACTGAAATAGGGTGACCATGTATTCCAACGAAACAAGTATTTATCAAGTACTTAATTACCTACCCTACCTAAATAATGAAGCAACACACGTCGTAATATTAAATTATATAAGTACAAGCAACGTTAAGCTGATGCCTGCATACCAGTGTCCACTTGTGAGGTTTTTTTATATTACTTGAGTCTATTTTGGCTAAAAGCAAACGAAAGTGGAAAGGTGACTGACATTGGAGATTGGGAAATTTGACTAAGTACAAGAATACATAAATAAATAGGTACACAAATTAAAAAATGCTTTATTTGTAATCAATCATCCAAAAATAGCGGTAGGTTGTTCAGGTTATTCAGGTTGGCCGAACGACCTGATATCAGGTCGTTCGGCCATAAATAAATGCTTCTAACTTTCGTCACAAATTCTTTGACTGGCATCTTTAAGCGTCACATAATCGTCACTAAAAACTGGAGTAGCAGCCAGCTCCCTATCTCGACTGGCCGAACGTTCTGATATACATGCCTACTCGGCTCCCGTACTATTCGCACATTGTCATTGGTCTTTACTCGTTCAAGTTAATACGACATAATAAAAAATACGTACGTCTCACGCGTAATACCATGACGTTCGACCTTCGCAATTTATCACCCTTAAGTAGGCATGCCTACTCCCCACTATTTTTTTCTGATTAGTGACCGCGTTTGTCTAGATTAGACCCGGCCTAGTGCCTACCTATTCTGAAAACCAATGCACGCCACTGCTTAGATATAACTGGCGAAATATAGGTACACCTCTGCCCAACCCATCGTGAAACAAGGCGTGATTTTACGTTATATTTTAACGGATAGATAGATATCATAATTTTGCTAAGTAGATATAATTTAGCCCGTTAGACTTGTTTTACGATTAAACTAATCCTTTCAAAACGCTGTCAAATTAAGATTAGGAATATCATTGGGTGGGACCGTAATAACTTTACTTTATCGTTGTCTCAATAGCGAAACCAATTAATTTGATCGCTAAACTTAATAGATATCAACCTTATTCCTGATTTGATCGTATAGTAAAATCCGTACTAATATTATAAATGCGAAAGTGCGTCTGTCTGTTTGTTACCTCTTCACGCCTAAACCACTGTACCGGTTTAGATGAAATTTGGTATAGAGATAGTTTGAGTCCCGGGAAAGGACATTGGATAGTTTTTATCCCGATATTCCCACGGGATCGATACTTATGCGGGTGAAACCGCGGAGCGCAGCTAGTATTGTAAATTCGAAAGTTTGTCTGTCTGTCTGTTACCTCTTCACGCTTAAACAGCTGAACCGATTTAGATGAAATTTGATATAGAGATAGTTTGAGTCACGGGAAAGGACGTAGGATAGTTTTAATCCCGATAATCCTACGGGATCGAAACTTATGCGGGTGAAACCGCGGGGCGCAGCTAGTTATTCATATATTAAATACTAGTGACCCGCCGCTGCTTTGCACGGTTTTTAAGACTTGACAAACAATGAATTTTTTATTATATGTTCGTGAAATATTTATTTATGATACACATAAACCTTCCGGAATAAATTCTTTTAAAAAATGGTGACAACTGCATCAAAATCCATTGCGTAGTTTAGAAGCACAACACGATCACACAGACATATACGAATAACGACCTTAATTTATAATCTGTATAGATGCGGTACGTGGAATCGTGCTATCATAAAAACAGTGGCACTCTAAGAGTGCCGACAGAAGTGAAAACAAAACACAAACAGAATACTTTGCCATCACTCACTGACATATCGGATATACATTGAAACCGAGTACTCGTACATCCCGAGGACAGCCGAAAATATCCGAAGCGGTGTTGGTTACGGTAACAGTGGCGCGAATTCAATGGTATTTTCCTATCTTAAAAATGCCCAACGCGCCAAAAGAAGTTTTCATTTCAATAACGTTTTACGCAATACTTTACCAAGCAAGAAAGAATTTCCACAAAAAACCTTTCTTAGTCAGTCGCCAACAAGCACAGTTTTTACGACTATTATAAACATAAACAGAGTTTTTGCCAAAAACCGTGATATCCACTATTATTATAATTTATTCCATGTTATTGCGCCTACAAAGATTCCTTTATTCACTGAATATAAATTAGTTTTATTGAAGCGATTTTTCTTTTACTACTCCTAGGCCGTTGCGAAAAGAAAATTTTGGCTGTAAAGTTTTTTTTATTTTATGTTCTCAAAGTTGTTTATTTTGATGATTTTAGTGGTCTTTATTTTCTTTTGAGGTCGTGAAATATGAAATCGTGGAAAGTGTAGGTCAAACGTACTACTAACAGTCTTTTCTTATTATTTTACCTTTGATTTTGCGTCGCTGTCTAAACCACAGTGGGCTTTATTCTCATTCGACCAAGGTTGCTATTGGCTTGCTGCCACTGACAGGTCTGTCAAAATCATTGTGATCTTTATTAACGTCACAATTAGGCCACTGTTAGATTGTTGGTGTCAGAAGTAAAATAACTCTGAACGAACAGTATGCGTAAGAAATGTACCTATGTGTATTTTTTGACAACTCAACAAACTGTCAAAGACCGCTGCTGTCATATTAGCGCCGATTCCCTTTTTCACAAACTTAACTAAATTTAAGTTCAGTGCATCTTTTTTTTTCCTATTTCATTTAGAAAAGGACAGAAAATAAATTTTAGTTTAGTCCTGTCCAATTAATCAGCGTTTGACTGCGTACAAGTTTAGATGTGATTAAAAACTTGCCTACTAAAATCACGTCAATTTACGTCAGGCGCTAATTAATTTGACAGGACTAAACTAAAATTTATCTTCTGTCCTTATCTTAACGAAATAGAAAAAAGAAGATGCACTGAACTTAAATTTAGTTTAGTTTGTGGACAACAGAATCGGCACCAGTATCATTATTACTGGTCACTATCTCAAAGCCAATAAAAATTAGCTGCTTCTAACAAACACCGCCGAAAAGACGGATAAGCCAACAATTATACTAATTGCAATATACATATTTTAAATTGGTATTACTTTCTTAATAAGCAATTTCATAAAATAATATATTACTGTAATCCTGTGGTCAATATCATACGGAGAATTCCATTATTGGATTAACTGAGGCTGCTAAAGATAATATATAAATATTAATGTGGTTGGTGCACACTGTGTATATCCCACAGCGGTTAAGTAAGGCCGGAGGTAGATTGGCTCGATTTCAAGTGGCGTTCAGCGAAATCGGCAGTAAGTAATAAATTATGTTTAATATGTGCCAAAGCTTACAAATAGCGAATCATGACCCAAATTCTAAATGGCTTTGACTTTGTATCGCATACATATTGCAAATTCGACGAATTATTGTTCAATACAAATAAGAATTATAAAAAAATATTATGTTTAATACTTTATTTAGCAGAACGCGACTTACGTTCGTACCCGGACGGGCGTTTTATTTTGTGTAAATTATTCCATCACCACTGCTCTCAGAACAGCGGAGGAAAACATTCTGAGGAAACTAGCATGTCCTAGAACCAAAAATTCGAAGACTTGTGACATTAACGAATCCGCACTGGCCCCGCGTGGTGGATTACGACCCAGTCCCTCTCACCGAGAGGAGACTTGTATCACAGCAGTGGGAACATTATAGGATGACTATGAATTTTAGGTAATAAAGTGCTAATCACATTTAGCACTTTATTTTGCAGAAACAAAGTCTGCACAGAATAATAGAGACATAAAAATCAAGATAAAGAAACAACTCAACTTTAACAACACGCATAGATAAGTATAAGATTCATCTTATCGCGATTGCTTGCTCTAGTTTAGTCTGAACTGGAACAACAAACTCGGCAGAACGGCTAGTTATTTTGATCAATTGTGTTAATTTTTTTCATAATTTTATCAGTATGAAGTTTTATCTAACCTTCTCTCCAAAATGAATAAAATATCTGAACTGAGCCAAACACCAAATCATGCTAGTTATTTTGAGGGACTGTTTTGTATAGGTCATACGATAAAACAAAGTATAACTGTAAGAAGATCTTTTGCCGCGTGGCTAAAATCGAAACTACCTAATACCGTCATATTAAGGCCAATTCTCGTAATTTAAAACGTTCAAAATCTAGTCGCAATTTCATCTCAGCGACAAACAAATTGTTAAAAATATGACAAAATGTAGGGAAATTAGAGGTATTTTTGACAGATTGAGACTGAGATCAGACTGTGAACGTTCTTAAAATTACGACAATCGCCCCTATTGTTTCTTTCAAAACATTCCACAAAACAATTGCACAAATGTTTACCACCATCGCCATCCTGACAACGTCATTCGAGCGCCAAAATGTCGTTGTAGCAATGTATGGTAAAATTGTGGATAAAATTGTAGGTGCCTGAGCCTCGACAGGTACAATAAAAACAACTATAGGTACCTTAAAGAATTCCTCGCCACCCATCTAGCGCCATTTTCTAATTCCAAAACAGGTGTTCCTCCAACAATCCTCCTTGCATAGCAAATATTGTCTATTAAACAAGCCGACTTTATTAAGGCAAGGCGGCATCGACTTGACCTAAATATCGAGACGTCGTCGTCGCACGGAGGCTTGACAATGCGGTCGGTATAGCGGTGGAGGTATGTACATAGGTAGGGTAGCTTCGGATGGGTTCGGCGCGGATATAAGAAGCTTCGGAGATTAGACGAATATTATTGGTACCCCCTTACTGATAAACGTATTATATCAGATGAATAGTTACACACCTATTTCTCTCTTTCAGTTGTCAGTAATTTTGACTTTCGAAAGAGAAGACAAAGCGTTGTCTAACTATAAAATTGAAATTGAAAATATTTATTTCAGACCAGCACACCAATTGATACAAGTCCATATTATGTTAGTATAGATACTTATAGCTATGTACTATGCAGAATGTATGTATGTATGCTTATTCTATACAGACGCTATACCTACAACGTTTATTAGTAAGGGTGGTAGTATATTATTTTTCCTTATGTCTTACACGCTACACAAATTATACAATACTACAAGTTAGACAAGAGTATTTAGTACACCATATTTCACCTGTTACATAATAAGCGCTATGAAATATAGATAAGCCTTTTGTCATTAATTAACTGAGTAAACATTAAAGTGTTTAGCAATGATTAGCGACTTAGATCATAGATTTTTGACGTTGAAAAGTCTCTTAACTTTATCCGGTAATTTAATATTATTTCTTTTAAGAAGCTACGACAAATAGTACCTTTTGAAGCTGCGGTACTAGGCAGACTATCGCATAGAAACTATTCATACGACTATGGCAAAGTCAAAGGATGGTTACGGTTATTTACTTGATTCAATCAACTCGGCCTCTCTCAAGCAGCGCCACAACATCCTATTCTCCGCCTCCAGTATCTCCCAGCCACCTTCTTTAGGTCTTCCGTCCATCTAGCTGGGGGGCGTCCCACACTACACTTGCCGATACGCGGTCTCCACTCCAGGACTCGTCTGCGCCACCGGCCATCGTTCCTTCGACAAACATGGCCAACCAGTGGGTTGTGGCGGTGACCACAAAAATGCCATTTTATTGATTACAAAGCACAAACACCTTTGGACTTTGAACAATATCAAGTTGGCATTAACTCGCACTTAAACATAATTTTTACACCTCTATACAATATACGAGTATTATATAGGTCATCATTTCAGCCGAAAGGCGTCCACTGTTGGACATAGGCCTCCCCCAGGCGCCTCCACTTCGATCGGTTTTGTGCTTCTCTCATCCAACGAGTTCCTGCGGATTATATAGGTAGGTACTTGTGTTATAATAGCCATCAAAGGGAGAACCAACAATTATTTTCGATTGTATTACAAAATAGGCTATTCATGGTTTTGTTCATAACTCTAATTGAATTTTGAATGGATAAAGTTTAGTTGGCAAAGCAAAAGTGTGGCTGATTTATTGTTCGTGGCTATTATTGTGATATAATGACCAAATTTTCACCCGACTACGGCGACGCAAAAATAAGGGTTTATGATAATGATTGTGTAACCTGATGGTTAGTTGTTTTATTGATTCATTTTGTTTTAAATGGAATAATGATCGGTTTTCATAATAGTTTCTACACGTGCATCTAGTGGGTAAAATATACGCAGAGAGAGCCTACAATGTCCTGCGCGTCCAATACAATAATGGATTCAGGATGCTGATGGGGCTTCCGCTCTTCTGCAGCGCATCGCAAATGTTCGCGGAAGCCCGTGTTGACGATTTTAATGGCGTTATGAGGAAGAGAACAGCGTCAATGATAGGTAGCTTGCGCGGAAGCTCCAACAGCATCCTGAAACATTATAAGACAAAGTGGACATTCCTTTTGTAAGGCACTGGGTACGGAGGCACATCATTTTTAGTTGTTTAAACTAACATAGTTTTTAGGTCATCTATGGATTGTGAGTAGTCCGAAATAAAGAATATACATATTATTGGTATTTTTTGTCTTTGACATAATTATCTTGTTCTGGGGTCTTCTCCACCAGGGGCCGAAGCCAACTCGCAGAAGCCCTTTAGACAAATTTAAATGAAGAGGAGGTACTTATTATTATTACAGCAACGCTCAAATACAGTAGTAAAATAGTGCAATACTACAATGACATAACAAAGGCTAAGGTTTTTGTCCAAACGTGTCCCTTGTTTACGATACTGCGTCAAATTAACGTTCTTCTTTCTTTATATGTGTTAAAGAAAGAATAAAATTTATTTGGACACAATTCGACAAAAAAATAATAACACAAAAAAGTATTACTACATACCTACACATTTATGATTACAACTGATGTCATAGTTATAAAAAGAGTCAAAAGGTACCAGTAGTTTTAATAAAATAATGCCATTTTCATATGCTCGACCAAGCCAATTATTTTCATAATAAGCGCTAATTTCCTCAGTGAACGGCGCCAATTTCCGTCAGACACGTCCATAAGAATTTCCGACGATAGCTCGCTATCTCCGCTCTAATAGCGAGACTAGATCCTCGATAGTGCTTGAAAACTGACTATAAGCCAATAAGGTAAATCTATACGTCATCACACTAATATTATAAAGGCGAAAGTTTGTGAGTGTGTGTGTGTGTGTGTGTGTTTATATGTTTGTTACTTCTTCACGCTCAAACGGCTGGACCAATTTTGATGAAATTTGGTATATAGATAGCTTGAGTCCCGGAAAAGGACATAGGGTACTTTTTATCCCGATATTCCCACGGGATCGAGACTTATGCGGGTAAAACCGCGGGGCGCAGCTAGTCACACTATCACACTAATTACACTATCACACTAATATTATAAAGGCGAAAGTTTGTGAGTGTGTGTGTGTGTTTATATGTTTGTTCCTTCTTCACGCTCAAACCGCTGGACCAATTTTGATGAAATTTGGTATAGAGATAGCTTGAGTCCCGGGGAAGGACATAGGATACTTTTTATCCCAATATTCCCACGGGATCGAGACTTATGAGGGTAAAACCGCGGGGCGCAGCTAGTAAATTATAAATTAAAGTCGACTTTTCGTGTTTGTCTGTGTGACCGCGCTGTTATTTCAAACTGCGCAAAGGATTTTTATGCGGATTTCGCTATAATGTAGAGATTTTATTCAAGAAGGTTTATATACAGGGTGTCCCTGGAAGTATGGATCAAATCGAATAGGGGCGTGGGCAAGGTCATTTCCAAACTTTTTAACCCTGAGAATGTCAGTGAATTTTTTCACGGTTCAAAAGTTATGACCGATTTTAATTTTTTTTTCAATCACTTCGCTTAGTGCTCAAAGAAAATAATCATAAAAAAATACTATCAGGGCTATCTAAAATAAATAAATTGATAGCTCTGATAGTTTTCACGAATTCGATCTTTCTTCTCTTTTTTTTAGTATTTTTTTTTTTTGCTAAAACGTTTGGAAATGACCTTGCCAACGCCAACGTCCCTATTCGATTTGATCCATACTTCCAGGGACACCCTGTATATGTAATAAGAATGTTCCTATTGCTGGAAAACAGGTCTCCTCTCTTCGAGAGGGATCTACCACGCAGGCTCATTGCGTGTTAGTAGGTGTTACTTGTCTTCGATTTTATGGTTCTAGGAAATCTTTCTCGTTCTAGGTTTCCTCACGATGTTTTCCTTCACCGTTTTTAGATACTGGCGATGAAATGATTTACACAAAGTAAAGCGCCTGGCTGAGTTCGTACCCACGAACTACAACTCGTAAATCGGGGCCATCACTACTCACTGTGTGTCTACATAAATATTAATATAATACGCATATATACATCCACCCCTTCTTCCTTTAATCCTAACTAATATTCTAACTTAATATTATAAATGCGAAAGTAAGTTTGTTTGTTACCTTTTCACGCCTAAACCACTGAACCGATCATCCTGAAATTTTGCATATACAGGGTGTTACGGAAAGGGTATATCAATACAAACGGGTTGAAGAGTGTATCTGGTCTAGAACCTCTATACAAAATTTCAGCTCAAAAGCATTAACTTTGAAAATGCTTAATATTTTTTTATTTCGACATCACGGCGCTGCACTGGTGCGTGGTGGCGTGATGTGCGTGTACTAGGCGCACAGATACACTACAGATAATAGATAATGACCCTCGTAGTGCGGTGACACGTTTGTTATGATTTCAATTAAATAAACTATCGAAATAAAAAAATACCCTTACCCTTTCTGTAACACCCTGTATATTGTTCGGTGTATAGAAACGGACATACCTTTCATCCCGAAAAAAAAGTGATGTTCTCGAGGAAAACAACAATAACGTTATTTTTTTTTTATTGCTAAATGGGCGCGCTCTTGACCCCGATCACGCCTGATGGAAAGCGATGATGACAATACATGTCTTTCGAATCATGATTGAATTATTACAACTCGAGTACAACCCGAATTGACTGTCAAATTCTAAATTAACGTGAGCGAAGCCGCGGGCAAAAGCTAGTATATTATATTTAAGGAAAAAGGGGCGGGTTTCAACTGAAAAAATTAAATATACTGATACCCGTTTTCACATAAACAAAAAATCTAAATACATCACAAAGTTTCCGTAGTAAATTCAGTTACAGTTTACCGTTCAACGTAACTGAATTTCCCGACTACCCTCATTTGCCTTGAAAAAAACACGGTGACAAGAATTAACTAAGTAAATGAGTTTTAAAACTATATTAACGATACGACACTGCTATTAGTTAAAAAGTGTGGGTTTCATTAAAACTTTCACTTTGATGTCCCCGTAATGCACTCGTTGGCTGAAAGTTTCGCAAAACTGAAATAAACTGGACATAGCTATAGCTGACCAATGAAGGTAGGTATTTTACAGGTTTTCAACGAACAGTTTGCTTTGGAAAAGACGTTTGTTAAAAATTTATGGATGAGAAGATTCACCTGCTTTCATTAAAACTTTTCATTATAGCTGTTTCATAAAATTTAAAAAATTAATTAAGAGGCAGTAGATTTTAATCGTTTTCTAGGTGTGAGGTGTTCGATAAACGTGACATGAAAATAGAGAATATACAGGGTGAAATTGAATTCATGGGCATCCTTTTAAGGGGTCATTGTAATCATCATTATGAACAACTTTTACTATGGTACCAAACCTGAAATCGCGAAAAAAAATCAGCCCTTCCCTACATTTTGATGAGTTATGTGAACACAAATGCAAGGAACAGCTGATTTTTTTTTCGCGATTTAGGTTTAGTCCCATAGTAAAAGTTGTTCATAATGATGAGTACAATGACTCCTTAAAAGGATGCCCATGAATATAATTTCACCCTGTAGAACAATGAATACCTACTTCATAATAACAGTTTTTAGCGAATAACACTCGTTGAAATGTTATGTAAAACGATCACGACAAAAATAAATCGTTTCAACATTTGAACGCCACACCCAAAATATGATCCAGCAATTCGGACTTAAAATATCGCTCTAATATTTTCAATTCACACATCGTCACAATTTTAATAGCCCATTACATGCACATGGGAAAACTGGAGCACATTTCTCAAAAGCCGACTAGTCTGTCTTCGCAGAACGCTGACTTGGAACCGAGTCTAGCACTTAGAAAAATGGTGAGAAAAGCATTAGTGATTCAACCAGCGCAGGAAACCGCTCAGTTAAGGGGATGGTGTAAAAATGAGCGCACATTCTCCTGACTGAGATATTCCACGACTCGATATTTTTTTGGAGAACGTTCCATTTAGTAGATCTTGTTAGGAGTAATGTATTTGAGTATGTTGTACGATAGAGAAGCACGATTTCCAATAGTTGATGACTGTTTTTGAACGAGGTAAAAAGGAAGGAAGGAAAAAGAAGAAAGGAAGTTCATAACTTTTTTTTGTTTTGTTTGTGTTTGTTAAAAATCCATACTAATAAATTCGAAAGTAACTCTGTCCGTCTGTCTGGCTGTCTGTCTGTATGTTACCATTTTGTGCCTAAACCACTGAACCGATTTAGATGAAATTTGGTATAGAGATAGTTTGAGTCCCGGGAAAGGACATAGGATACTTTTTATCCCGATATTCTCGCGGGATCGAGACTTATGCTGGTGAAACCGCGGGGCGCAGCTAGTACGTAATAAATATACTGGTAAATGCAGGCATTTACCTACACATTTATTATTTTTGGAAGAGTTAAGTTGGTCCTGTATCCTACATAAACTTTGTCATTGGTAATTAGATGAAGTAATATTTTTAAAATCTTAAGTTTTAGAGTCTTTTGCACAAGCGATTAAACTTTTGTACGGTATTACGCTAAAATTGAGTTAAAACGAACACCAAAAACATTAATCATTAGGTTGGTCCGCCAGTATCAATACTTTACGTTTAAACTTGTTCAGTTGCAAACTGCGCACAGTTTACTAAATAAATCGCTAAACTCTCGCTGAAAATCTAAACTTTCGTGTAAATGTAGCTAAAACTTGTGCTTTTACGGCTAAACAGTCCGCAATTTATCAAAACATGGTTAAATGAATTGGCTAAATTATTTGGGCTAAAATATTTTATGCTTAACGTTGAACCGGAATTAAATACTTTTGACTCTGTTTTTGAACATGACTGCGAAGTTGGCTTATTTTCTGACATACATTTCTCTTTTACTGGTTGCTTCTCTTTTAGGGTTATACAGGGTGACATCCTTTTAAGAGGTCATTGTACTCATCATTATGAACAACTTTTACTATGGGACCAAACCTGAAATCGTGAAAAAAGAATCCGCTGCTCCCTACATTTTGACGAGTCATGCGAACATAAATATAGGGAACAGCAGATTTTTTTTTCGCGATTTCAGGTTTAGTCCCATAGTAAAAGTTGTTCATAATGATGAGTACAATGACCCCTTAAAAGAATGCCCATGAATTCAGTTCCACCCTGTGTAGCCAAATAGTAGCTGTTAGGTGGTACAAAGCCAGTTTCGCTACACTAAAATAATGTGTGGACATAATTTGAGTATACCAACACGGGTGGCACTTCCTCTCCGCCGGAATTACTGCTACACTTCTCTAACAACGTATCGCAATAAAAGGAAATTAGTTTACATACCTACCGATGGTCTTCGTATTTTTAACCTGCCCTCCCCGAAGACGTCCTACCCACGCCTGCTCTTCGTGTTCATCCATCGATCATCCTGCACACGAACACGTTACAGTAGCCTGATTTATTTTCTATTGCACTTTACTCCAACATTCCGAAAATCATAACTTTTCAATCTCATTTTATTTGTTAATTAAAACCGTATCGGAGTTGATATTATAGAGGTATGAGGAACAGGGTGTAAAGTTCACTCATACTCTATAGAAAAGGAAGGATCCTCCGACCAGACGGGTGTTGAATCTGGCGGGCAACTGCCCAGTGAGCCATGTCGGGCCGTTGTATCTATGCTAGTTGCGCGGTAAACTCTGCTTGAGAGATACAGGATTTGCGTGACGTCGGTTTGACGCGTTGTTCGCATGTGGCGTTGTAGATACCGCTACAATCAATACCAAATACATAATATCCTGTACCTCTATTCTAAGTCACTATATCTACTCATCCCATAGCCTCTGAGGACTTCTAGGCCTTATTTTTTACTCTCGTAGCATCATTCAATATAACATTGAAGACCTATATTAGGAATATGACTAGTCACTCGTGTATTTGAGACATGACTAACGTCTATACAGTGGAATTACGTTGTGTTCTTCTTCTCAAATTGATTTCATGTTCATGTCTATTTTGGTTTTTCTTAGCTTCAGATTTATCAGCAGTGACCCAGTGGTAACAGCCCCGACCTACGAGTTGTAGGCCGTAAGTTTGAACCCAAACAGGCACTTTGTGTAGTATATTTCATCACCACTGCTCTCAAAACGGTGAAGGAAAATATCGTCAGGAAACCGGCATGTCCAAAAACCAGAAATTCGAAGACATGTGACAACTACCAGTTCACCCTGGGCTCTCGTGGTGGATTATAGCCCACTCCCATTAACAGAGAGGCTTGTGCCCCTGCATCAGAAAAAAATACCACTTTGCTGCGTTTTGTCAAAATCTGTTCCATGCTAACAAACAAACAAAGAAATTCTCACATTTACTTATGAAAGTGAGCATTCACGCGATTCCAATTATTGATTTGCAACCACATAACGTTTTCTCCTCAATTCAACACAACATCATAATTCCCTGATCCTAAACGCAACATTAATAACTAAGGCACCACAACGGCTCAAAAAATGTGTTCTCTCCCTATCTGTATTTTGAAAAATGACCGCAGAGCTATCTACTGTACCCGGATTCTAAGGTTCCATCCATCAACTTCAGTGTATCGTTTACTAAATCAACTATATGTTGCCATATAAGTGTACGCTAGACGCCACATTTTTTTCTAACAAACCATTTTTCACCGACAATCCCTAGGTTTTGTAAGAAATTGTGCTGGTTTTTTCAGATTGAGTGACAAGTAAATAAATCTTTGTAATGCGTAATACATTTCAGCGATGAAAGGGAGAATCGGATTATGTCATCAGTTTTATTGTGATGGGAGAGTAATTGATGGATGTGGTTCTTTGGAATACAAAATAGTTTTTTGTTAGATATTTTTGCTTACGAAAGTAGCTCAAACCAAACGGCAAGATAAGGGTCGCGAAGTTTTTTCTTTGAGCTTTGAACCTAGTCACAAGGTCACATGTTTTGGTAAGTGTAAGTAGGCGTCTGTGAAATTCTCGACACGTTGTATTTTAACATCTTATGACATTTGAGGATTTGGCTTTATATAGTCTTGGCGGAGTGGTGTTGCTTGATACATCAAGTTTAGAGATGTGTTTTTCGTTCCATCGCCATACCAGTCCTATATTACTTTCTTTTTACGATATTTTTATATTGATTATATAGAAAAGGAGGAAGGAATATGTTAGGCTTGTAGCAAGCGGCGTTGTGTGGTTTTTGCCTACCCCTATGTAAAGAAGGAGTCAGTTTATGAATATGAGTTTATATACATAATATAGGAAATTATAGTTCTACTCGTACTACCCAACCACTTGACAAACTAACCAATCACAGTTACGATATCAAAATCAGAGGGATCCAATAGCAACGTCTAAAGCAGGTGTATGCAGCTTCGTCACTACATCTAACAATTCCACTCAAGCAGCAAACATAGTGTGTATTGTGGACAGACCCAACAATAATGAGGTTATAGAGCTAACCGCATCGCCAGACAACGCCCAATGAAACAATCACACTGACCAGACAAGGAAACGGTAAGACACGCATATAACCAAATAGATGGGTATAAATCGCAACCGGCGCGTGTGTATGACCCATAGATATCGATATCCGTGGACCAGATGTATGAACATACTTCAAAATCAACCGAAGATAGTGTTATTTGCAGATGACTCATTAATAAATGATAAATGATTTATTTCTGCAAGTAGGGTCAATCGTATTTTTTTAAAGCTAGATGAGGTCGGCGTTTCCTATCTGACTACTCTGAGAAGAAAGGCTGAAACAAACTCAGAGGTCACAGTCTCTTTTAATGTCCAGACAAAATCTTGGTTAAATCATGTGAAGACCATGTAGATTGGTGTCTGAAATGGTCTTTTGAGGAAAGAACCACACGGATTAAGCGGACCTGTCCAGTCAGTGCACGCGTTGATCTTTAAGATAGGCAGACGGGCACAAAATCTTGACGACGTGAATAACTCTATTCTTCAGGTTGATTTACGGTAAATATTTGGTACTAAATGAAAAGAAAAAAAAATGCATTAAATTTAAATTAACTAAATGTTAGAAGTAGCGAATGTGACATCATACTGAAGTGAGAAAAACTAGAATTTGTTGATCAAACGGTTTTCCTGAGAATTACGCTAGACGAGAAATTACAATGGGGACCTCACATAACATCTCTTGCGGGGCGGCTTAAACAAATAATATGCGTTTCTGGAAAAATTAACTTTAAAACCCATACTTAAAGTTCAATTTGCTCTAAAATTTTTATGTATTTTTTGACTCATTTGAATTTTTTTTAAGTTTAAAGTTGGTATTTGTTTAAGTAATAATAATAAAATCAATTGAAAACAAGTATTAGAATAGATCTTAGATATGTAATAATATGTATGTGATATTTTGGACATGTTTGTGTACAACCAAGCAAGTTTGGTTGAGTGATTGAGTTGTGTGCTTCGGGTCATGTGTACTATTTCCGCATGGTACAAATATTTGTATGGTCTAGACTGTAGGCCTTACAGTAGTTGGCGTTGGTGATTGTATAATGGAAGCTTGTGTTTGCATAACGTAATATTTGAGTAAAACAGTCCTGTTTCAAGAGAAATTTTAAGTGTGTGCTAAGTTATTTCGCACTAAATAAACCTTGCTGTTTCGTAAATATTTAGGGCTTGAAAGACTATGTTTGAAATATATGAAAGTCCATTTGCATAAAAAATATTTCATTAAAAATGTCGCGAAGACTTCACGCAGTAAACACCGATTTTCTTATTTGTGTTTATGATAAACTTGAATAGTAATACGGGCTCAAAGAAAGGTACTCATTAGCAATTTATAACGCTGCGCAGGATGCGTAATTCATTAATATTTTTTTTTATAAAACAGAATTTTAAAAGCATTAAAATGTAATTATATTATAATATTGCGTAGGTCGCGTAACAAGCAACTATGTCAACACCGCGTGTTCACTAAAGGCCAAATCAAAATAACCGCTTGTAACAACACTGGATCAAACAAACAAATATAAAACCATATTTATTAACAAGTACCTGACCCGACATACGTTACCTGTCCGAATTTAATTTTAAAATCCCATACAAAAAAGGACGGTCAGTTTTCCCGTATTTGAAAATTTTCCGGGAAACTTTTCAAACTTTTCTTTCAATTAAGCTTAATTCGGATTATAACGAACATTTAAAAATAATTATAAAAAAGCCAAATTGATCCACGCGTTCTCAAGGGGAACACCCAAATACTCCGAAATATTTTACTCCGAATTTCGATGTTCCGATTTTCAAAAGTCCGAATTTCATAATACCTAAGAATCATAATGTCTATTATTGAAAATCACGAAATTTATTTTACCGAAAGTTATAAATGCGACTTGTTTGTTTTTCGATTTTCATATATTAGAAGAATCAAATGCTCGATGGGTTCTCGGTCCGAAAAACGACATTCCGATTTTCAATACTCCGCATTATTTCCGTTAACCTTACCGCACCCGAACTCAACGAACGTAATAGACGACGTAGGATGCGTAGAACGTAATAGGCGACGTAGGATGCGAGCGTAGGGCACCCCGAGGTTCGGTTTGGTTAGGTTACTTCAAACCCTTTACACAGAAATAGGGGCCCCGCAAAGCGGGGCTCCGTCGACATAGGATGCAAGAACGAGCGAAGGGCACCCCGAGGTTCGGTTTGGTTAGGTTACTTTAAACCCTTTACACAGAAATAGGGGCCCCGCGAAGCGGGGCTCCGTCGACATAGGATGCAAGAACAAGCGAAGGGCACCCCGAGGTTCGGTTTGGTTAGGTTACTTTAAACCCTTTACTCAGAAATAGGGGCCCCGCGAAGCGGGGCTCCGTCGACATAGGATGCCAGAGCGAGCGAAGGGCACCCCGAGGTTCGGTTTGGTTAGGTCACTTTAAACCCTTTACACAGAAATAGGGGCTCTGTTGTTTGGCTTTGTGCCATCTATATTCTTACAATTGGAAATATGTGTTTATTTGTCTTGCTATTCAGTTTTACAAAGCGTTATTATTTCGGAATTCCAATTGATCGGTATTTTAATAATCGGAATTCGTATTTTTGATGTTTCGAATTATCGTTAAGTCGGACTTTTTGTTATTCGATCTATTGAAACTCGGTATTTTGAGAATAGTAATTATAAACGTTCGGGATATTGAAATTTCGGAATTATTAAAATAGGATGAATGATAAATCGGAGTTGTTATAAAAGGAATTTTGAACCATTCGGAATTATGAAAATCGGTATTTTGAAATTCGTATTTGTGACTTTCGGAATAAAGTTTTTCGTATTATTGTAGTGTACCCATTCTCAAGTGATGTGCTTTCCAGCGAACATCATTTGATTTTCATTTATATGGGTAGATGGATTCGATCTCAATATTATATAGACAGACAGAACGGACGGTGGGAATAGTATTGACTAAACATCTCGTACAACAACCTACCTTTGCACAAGCATACAGAACCTCGTTCTACCCGCAAAACTCACACAAAAGGAATAAAGAAAGCTGTTTCCCCCGCGCCACTACACGGGAACACAAAGTCACTGTCTTGTTCAGTCATGTACTCAACTTAGATTGAACTTTGAAGATCTTTCTACGCTTGTATCAAATACGATTACTGGAGTTACTGCCGCAGCCTGGTTGTGACGTGGCAGTCGGGTTAAGTTTTAGATAAGGGAAGTTTGTACACGTTATATTGCGATTACCTTGTTTGTCAGTAGAACTACGCAATACGCGTGAGCGTCAAAGTCTGGAACTCTCTGAATTCTGTATTCCCTTTCGCGTATCAGCCTTCAAAGCAGGAGTGAACAGGCATCTTCTGGGCACGCTCGTTCCATCATAGACCCCATCCATCGCTTTCCACTAGGCGAGATCGAGGTCAAGAGCTGGCCCATTTTGCAATAAAAAAACAAAAGTAATAAAAGTAAGTAGTCTCTTTGAAGGATAAAATCAGGAATGAAATTATCCGAAAAAGAACCGAAGTTACCGACATAGCTTGCAGAGTAAGCAAACTGAAGTGGCAGTGGGCTGGCCATGTCTGTCGAAGAACCGATGGCCGGTGGAGCAGACGAGTCCTGGAGTGGAGACCGCGTATCGGCAAGCGTAGTGTGGGACGCCCCCCAGCTAGATGGACGGACGACCTAAAGAAGGTGACTGGATGCGGAAGGCGGAGTACAGGGTTCTGTGGCGCAGTCTGGGAGAGGCCTATGTACAGCAGTTGACTGCGATAGGCTGAGTTGAATAAAAGTAAATGGCAGTAAGGCATAGGCCTAGATGTGAGAGATAGGAACAGCTTGATGACAGATCTTTGTCTATCTGTTTGTTCCGTACCTACTTACTCGTATTATATTTTTTTTTATAAATAAAAAAATATATATAATAAGTACCGTGTAAACTTTTATAATATCCACTTAGTATAAAGCTATTAATTTGGCATTAAAAACAGATATTTCAATTTTATTTATTTGTATAAATCTAAAATTAACGGCATGGTTTCATAAACTTTCTCCATCTGCAATAATTGAAGATTTCCAGACGTATGAGACTTTTGACTATGAGATCCTGTCCCTGACCAAAAACTCTCAACTTTGCACGATCACATTCTACCTTATAATAGGTACTCAGTTTCTAAGCAAACATAACATACTCCATTCTCAAGGACTACCTTTATTAACTTGAAGACCCAAAGGTTTAGGAGAAAAGAAAATAAAGCGAGTATCATGATTTTACTCCCGGATATTGAACTTTCAAGTTCCAAACGAGGGTATGGCAAACATTTCTTTGTAACATCAATAGTACAAATAAAAATACGATCAGAAGGGCAACTAACAATGCTTCACGAAATTTTTTGAGTTTGAGTTTGAGTTTGATCAGAAAAAAAAAAACCGAGTGTGCTTATGACCACACGACTGAAGTGAAACTTCAAACGTATTTGGCTATGAGAGGAAGAGAGAAAGAAAATGAGCGCGCGCACTGCTTTCTCTTGCTTACATCCCCCACTCAACTCCCGTTCGCCTCGCCTGATCACACTTTTCGTAACGCTCACGTCACGCGTTCGCCAGCTTACTCCCCAAATCAAGCGTGCGTAAATAAGTTTCACTTAAAAAATGAAAGCAGTAAAACTTATTAAAAAAATAAGAATAAGAGAGATTTACTGTAAGAGACAGAGAGACTTATAACTATCTTTCTTCTCTCTCATGTAACGAAATGCGCCTAACAGTGACGCGTCCTTGTGTCAATCTTAATTCTCGTCCAATTATCGAATCGCCATCTAAGAAGTTCCACTTCAAAAACAGCTAACACAGCTAAATAATAAAACAAGTAAATGATAATTGGCCAAATATCCTAAAAGCTATGTAGGCTTCTTTAAAAATTAAAGTTTCATCAAAAAAAAAAATTGTTTTTCCAGCTTGGCCCAGGCAAATCATGGTTGATCATCCGGTGGAACATAGAAACATCTGACTTAGTTGTTTTAGGATCCGCTGGATGCAAAATTATGTTAAAAACCATTCAACGTAAAAAATACGAATGATAACAATCAATTTTACTAATATAATGTCACGGCTAATAGCCGAATTGCGGCTACACATAGTTTTAGCCGGGTACAACTAGGTGCAGCCGGTCACACGCGGTTCGTGTTTACTTCGGGTGACATCGGTTACATCGGTCGATAGGCGACGTAAGATGCAAGAGCGAGCGAAGGGCACCCCGAGGCAGAAAGCGGATCTCCGTCGACGTTCCGGCTTAAACTAGGTGTAGCTGCACTTCGGCTATTAGCCGTAACATATACATACTTTTTTCATTGAGTCTAAAGCTTTACCCCCTTATTCATAATCCTATTTTATCTCTATTTTAGCTAAAATAGGTTTATAGAACGTTTGTCTTTATCTGTCACGTTGTCATTTCTGTGTGTAAGAAAGAGACAAACCCCATTTTAACTAAAATAGGTTTGATAAGTTTTATGAATAAGGGGGTTAGTTTCTAAGAAAGCTGTAAACGGTCACACAATAACGTCTGTCCAAACACAGCGTTTTCGATACCTTAATGTCAAATACAGAAAAATCTCAAAAATAAATTTCTCTTTCTCTCTTGAAAATGACAGATTTTCCTGACCGTCGTTATAATATTATGACAGAACCGCTTTCCCGTGAAACTCAATCTCTTAACTGTACACTGTTATTGAGTGGAACTTCTGCACCTTTTTTCTGTTATTAGACCAACAGCCAGGTAAAAGGGGGTCAATCTATTTGTGATTGAATAATGAGGTTTAGTTGTACTCTTTACTCTTGCGTGTTTCTTACGGAATAGAGAGAGATAGCGATGTCTGAAAAAGTAATCCATACTTAATATTATAAATTCGAAAGTAACTCTGTCTGTATTTTACCTTTTCACGCCTAAACCGCTAAACCGATTTAGATAAAATTTGGTATAGAGATGACTTGAGTCCCGGGAAAGGACATAGGATACTTTTTATCCCGATATTCCCACGGAATCGAGGCTTATGCGGGTGAAACCGCGGCGCGCAGCTAGTACCGTTATATAACAATTATAAAGGAAATTACGAGCATTTTAGATCTATTGAAAGATTGAACAAAAACATTTGAAAGATTGAACAAAGTTCACATCTAGTAAACCATGATTCACGAAAAATATTGACTGTATTAAATCAAAATGAGCATAAACACATAATCAAAAAAAAAAACCGTCTGTTTCACACACCATGTACAGTCTTCAGCTGTTCATAACATTTTTTTGACGCTGCGATCGGAACGAACGCGCGTCAGTTTGCTTAGGTATTTAAGTCATATTTCACCTAATTGACAGGCAGTGTGATATAGCTAATAACTGAGTAAACAACCTAGAGAAAGGAATCGCCTACTGTGCATTATTGTACATAACTTGAGTGCATTAAACTTATTTAAGTGCCATCAACCTCGTGATCTTTTCTCCACACACTCCAACAACAACATTAACAACCCTGCAAGTGTACGAACCGTACACACCACATACAACTAATATAATATGTGTATAGCCACTGCAATATGAGTTAATTCCACAACGGAACGTGCAATTGCGAAATTACTCGAAATGCGCATTGTTTCAGAGCACAAGGCTTACTGGAATCGTACTTAATACCAGCACAGTCAGGCAATCATGGTCTGATTAACTTAATTGGGGTTCAAACATTATTATAATACCTTAACAAAGTATTCGCTATTTAGGGCCAAAGCACACACGCTACTTTTTGCATCGGCGATTGGCGATTTTGCGGCTGTATCGATGCTGCATCGCGTTTAGGCAACTAGCTGCGTTCGGACGCGGTATCGGAATCGCGCGTTTTAGCGACTGCTCCGATGCTGGCGCAAATGCCAAATCGCTGCGACCGGCATCCGAATGTGTGCGGAGTGTAGCGTTCAGCCGCTGTATCGAGCTTCCGAAAAGCGACTGAATCGCTGATCGCTGATGCAAAAAGTAGCGTGTGTGATTTGGCCCTTAGTTGGAATCGGATATCTATGGTTGGAATACATTATCGTTATTATAGAAAGTCGAAACTTGTTTCGCCGAAATCATTATAAGTATCGACTGTCTACGTATCATTTTACCGATGTTTGATTCACGGAAAACAAAATCATTAAAATACCTTTTCGGTTCAATGGGTCCATTCATCACAGCACCCTAATTGCGTCAAACAATATCAATCACAATTTGAATCATTTTGAAGGATATTGCTAATCCATTGCTTCATATGTTCGAAAACTGTGTCTGCTCAACAACGTAAATAACGCAATGAATATTGTTGAACTGTTTAAATGAAATCCATTGCTACTAATAGTATATTACGCAGTTTCCCCGCTGGTGTGTAATTTTATTGTTGCAATACTGAGTTGTCAACTGTCATATTGATCAGCTATTCGAGACCAGACAACGCCACGCTGTGCAGTAGACATTGCATTGCATCTGGAAGAATAAGCACGGTCACTTACATGGTCAAGTCGTAAGTAGGTACAGTCCATTCTTCATAAAGTGTCCAGTCTTTCCTGGAAAAGCGCGAAAGTTGACAATTAGACAAACTTTAGAATATAAGAATTTCGCAGTTATTGTGTTAATAAATTCCATTTCTTTATCATTTTGAGCCTGTGCAATTATGGTGTTAGAGTGCAGGAAAAAGACCACTATATCCAAAATTTAATAGTTTAAATGAAAAACTTCCAGCCGCCATTAAAACGCAGGGTTCACGACCGATTAAAAACAAACACGGAGTTAGCGTAAACACAAGCTTTTTAATGAGGATAATAATTAGCCTCCCTGAATATTGTACAAGTAGGTATGCGTAACGACCGGCGGTTTTAGCCCTAAACGCTACTAATGCTCGCTGTTGGTACTACAATGTGAAGCAATATGTTATCTGTCTTTATGGCTATTGTGGAGCCCTGGGGGCCTATTGGATGGGCCATTCGGTGTTTGGAATTGATAATGATTTGGGTTTCGAGGTCAAGACTGAGTGTTTCACTAAATATTGTGAATGTGAAAGAGGGAATTCTGTATCTGATTATTTACCGGCTATACACAACTCAGACTTATTTATTTATTGATCCATTTATTTCAGGCATCAAGGCCCATATAAACTAAAAAATACTATAAATGCATACAAACTTATAATTACACTAAAAACTAACGCACACGAAGTGGCTGCGTCGTGTTTCGCTGACTGGTGTCATGTAGCCAGCCACGAAACCGGCGGTACACAACACCCTTCGGCCAGAACTCTTCCTTGAGGAACTTCTCGAGATGATGTGTCGGAACACGCAGCACGAACGACTTGAAGTTCGTGTTGTGACGCGACTCCAACTTCTCGACCCTCAAAGTCCAGTTGGTCTTCACACGCATGTACTCCACGATCTCCTCAACCTTCATGATTCCTTATGCATTGCCAACCTTATGCGAGATGCACGCAAAGGAGGTATGACTGGACTGGACAAAGACATGGAACGGACATGACTACACTCCAAAATAAATATCAGAGCTTAAAAGTTTTTTGGCCTAGTAACCTAAATTTTTTTTTAGGTACAGCTGTAATACAGTACAGCAATAAAAAAATTCTACGCCCCACCCCACAAGTCATCTCAGCTTTGCAAAACTGCAATAATATTCACGTGTGTTCCTTTTAATTTCACATGGTCAACGTCTCAAAATAAAAATGAAAGCTCCATTACTTCAGGTTCTTGTTTTAGCTTATTTAAGCCTTCGGGCTCTACACATTAAAATTACTACTTCATTACAATAATCAGCATATTTTAAGCCAGATTAAGCAAAACAAACTATCGTTACTTCCACCTGTCGACACGCATTATGTGTTTGCACGCATTCTCTTATCAAAAGGCATTATTCAAACACGCATAAGTTCGTAACACGCAACGTTATGTGTTTTGTTTATAAGGCATGTTTATGAATCTGGGTTCTGATTTTACGAATGGCTGTTTCGCATGCTATATTCATCCCTTATCTATAAATGCGATGCGTGCAGCTAGAACCAGAGGGTCTGGAGAAAGAGACACGATATCAGCAATTACGATGTCGGTAAAGTCAATGTCAGTTTTATTGTTTTACTAGCCTGCTGCGCCCCGCCGTTTCACCCGCATAAGTCTCGATCCCGTGGGAATATCGGGATAAAAAGTATTCTATGTCCTTTCCCGGGACTCAAGCTATATTTATATCAAATTTCATCTAAATCGGTTCAGCGGTTTAGGCGTGAAAAGGTAACATACAGACAGACAGACAGAGTTACTTTCGAATTTATAATATTAGTATGGATACAGGGTGTAAGAAGACACATCACATAGCCGTCAACTACGCATTGCATTATGTACATCAAACTAAGTAAAATTACATAAAAATAATTGCTGGGGAACGACTTTTATTTTTAGTGTGAAAATTTGCTTTTCGCGGTACTGCGCAATGTAACGCACGCAAAACATTGTGCTTATGGATGCATGCAAAGGTACAGCCCCCCTGTACCGTTGCATGCATCCATAAGCACACACTTCTATTACATACCAATGAAATTAGAGTAAAACAAAGTACTAGTAGAATCGGGCTCGCACACGAATCGTTCCGCATCATAAGGCAAAAATTGCGACAAAAAGACAGGTTTTTTTTTTTATATTATGGTATGGTAATTATAAAAGGGTCCCATGGCACCCTTTAACTACGAAACCTTAAAAATATTGATATTCGAACATTTTTGTCTAAAAAATTTATTGTGAATGCTTTTTTTTTTCTCCTTTTTATGTTAATGTTAGGTATTTTATTATTCTATGTTTTAATATTTTACAGAATTTATTGTGTTTTTTATATTCTACTGTCAATTTTTTTTTCTATTATTATGTATTAGGTAAGTATTTAATTTGTTAGCTTAGTTGTTAATTTAATTGTGCATGCTGTGGTCTCCTGTAATTGAAAGACCTACCAAATACTTTGTCGTCCATTAACCACATAATGTTTAGTGTGCCTATATCTTTTGTTGGAGATCCTACAATAAATAAATAAAAAAATTATTTGTCATTTGTAATAGGTATGTGTTCTATCATTTTCCCGGTTGCATATACTCGATAGTGAATCAAAAGGGGACCTCACTCAAAGTAACCACAGCTTCAATACAGATATATATACATCAAAGGAGCGTTTATAACTTCGTTAGTCGCAAACACAAAAATAAATAATGATACAGAAATATAATAGCTGTATCAAAACGAAGCTGAAATAATGTAAACAACTAGCAGGAAAGACGAAATGATCCTAATCTTTGATATTTGTAGGTTTTATATCAATAATATTATGTCTTTTATTACCTTCAATAATCAAAATTTAAAAGTTAAGACTAAAATATATATAAATATTATATACAATTATATAATAACATTTAAAAAAAAAATATAGGAGGTCTATGGGCATCAAAAATATAATCACACTAATATTATAAAGGCGAAAGTTTGTGAGTATGTATGTGTGTTTATATGTTTGTTACTTCTTCACGCTCAAACAGCCGGACCAATTTTGATAAAATTTTGTAAGGTGTTAGCCGACACCCTGGATTAACATATAGGCTACTTTTTATCCCGATATTCTTACGGGATCGACACTTACGCGGGTAAAACCGCGGGGCGCAGCTAGTTATGATATAAATTTTATACTTTTTCTATTTATTTATGCAATGGGTGTTATTTACCTGAAAAAAACGAATGTATTATTATTATTATATTTCTTGTCAAAAAGGCATATCTTTAGATTACAGTTAACATTTTATTTACATAAGAAAATTATCCCATAGTGACCTTAATTACAGCAACAGATACATGTGTAGGAATCTTAAATTTTTGACAGACCTCAGAATACGAAAGCCACAAAATAGCGTAATAAGAAACTTGTATGTACCACAAAGTACCTGTCATCAAAAACAAACCAACGGTGGGGCCAGAAAACCGTCATTTGGGCTAAATCCGCAAAATTTGATAATTTCGTGAGGAGTTAGTTAACTTCTCATGTGGTCAAAGTCAAATCATTTATTTCAAATATGCATATAGAAGGCATTTTTGAACTTGAAAATTTACAAGAAAACTGAATTGATTCTAGTCGCCCCTTTCAAAAGGTTCGTATGAAGAAGAATGGGCAAGAAACTCCGCCGAATTTTTTAATGTTTAGAATATTTTGTGTGTGGCGCCTATAAAAATCAAAATCAAAAGTCATTTATTCAAACTAGGCTCAATTAACACTATTCGAACGTCAGGAAAAAGAAGAGATGCAAAAAACTCCCCCGCAGCACAAAGCCTTATTACATAAAACCGAATGCAACCAAATTGCAGCGTTTCATCCTTAAAACTATTAATGATAGCAACATGTTTTTGAATTAAGATCGCATAGTTCAATAAAAAATAGGCAATAAATATGCATAACATGACATACCTAAAACTTAGTCCCAAAAAAAATTAGCCTATAGTTTTTTTCACAATTATTTTACCTCTGACAGCAGCAACCTAACAGCAACCTTATTTTGACGAGAATAAAGATCACAATGATTTTGACAGACATGTCAAAGGCAGCAACCCAAGAGCAACCATATTAAAATGAGAATAAAGATCACTGTCATTTGGACAGTGATGCAAAATCAATGGTAAAAATATCTGTGAAAGAACTGAAGACTATGTTACATAACATAATCAGCCTATAATGTTCCCACTGCTGGGACACAGGCCTTCTCTCAGTGAGAGGGAGTGGGCCGTAATCCACCACGCGGGCCCAGTACGGGTTGGCAGATGTCACATGACTTCTAATTTTTGGTTCTAGGACATGCCGGTTTCCTCACGAAGTTTTCCTTCACTGTTTTGAGAGCAGTGGTGATGAAATAATTTACACAAAGTAAAGCGCCTGTCTGGGTTCGAACCTATGGCCTTAAACTCGTAAGTCGCGGATGTTACCACTTGGCCACTACTGCTCTGTTACATAAGACCAGTAGAAAAACCTCCAATACTGACAGTAAACAGGAAACCGCCGCCGGCTCCCTGGCCACACTGTCTAGCCTAAAAGAAATAAATTGGGGCTTCAATAATGACATATCTATGGAATGTCTCTGCCTAAACATGTTTTTTGTTCTAAAAGAGTTTTTATTTATAGGCAGTATCCTGCCTATAAATAAATTGCTGCCTATAGATTCTGTTTTTTGGTTGGACTTATTTCGGTTTATTTATCACATTCTCTCTACTTCTGGATAGATAATAATCTATAACTCTTTCAAATCATGAAAATAAAGCAGTATTTTCCAATATGAATAGTGAAAATGATAGTCAGTAAGAACATGACCGGGACATTTACCAACCTGCACTGGGCCCGCGTGGTGGATTATAGCCCACGTCCTCTCACTGAAGTAGGCCTGTGTACCAGCAGTAGTAACAGTACAGGCTGACTATAGCTTCTGCCCGCGACTTTGTCCGCATGAAATTTCACCCTCCCCCCATTCACCCTCTTAGGGGTGGAATTTCGAAAAACCCTATCTTAGTGGATACCTACTCTTCGCTAAGAACACACCCTCCAAATTTCATGTCTCTAGGACCAGCGGTTTAGGCTGTGCGTTGATATATCAGTCAGTCAGTCAGGACTTTGAATTGCATATGTATAGATTAATATTATTTATTTATATTTAATTACAAGTAACAAAAGAAACATGTTAGTAACAATATTTCTTAACAACTACGTCAGTAATAAAAACCTACACACTTAACCTAACACTGCAATATTGTTCATGCAAATCCCTGCTACAAACTCAACACAGATGTAGAAAGCTTGTAGCAGCGATTATGCTAGTCAGTTAGTCTAGATAAGATAAGCAACTTCTTATGTTATAAAATCTATCTTTATAGGAAGATCAATGGAAAGAGTGACCTTTTTTTTTATGGACGGGAAATTATCAAATGACCCCTCCCGCTCTGGGTGGAGCGGAAGAAACTGTCAGACTCTTACTGACTAAAACCCATCCGTGTTCCTTCCTTAGCCCTTTATGTTCCGGGGTAGCGGTAACCCATTCGGACTATCCCGCAAAGAGGTGACCCTAGATTGGTGACAAAAAATATTCGATTGGTTACTCAAACCACATAAAACAGCGGCGTAATTGCGTTACATAACACAGTTACAATAGCTATGCCTTTCATTTTGCCAGTTCCATAACATTCATTGCGTTATTTACCTTGCTAAACACGTTTGCTCGACGAGTTTTTCAAACATATGAAGCAATGTATTAGCGATTTCCTTAAAATACTTCGAATTGCGAAGTTTTATGCTGTGAGGGTGCAGTTTTAAGATTATCTCTTTATTGTGTTACATTACACAGGGTGGCAGGGACATCGGCGTGTAAACTGAAACCATGAATTCAGCATATGATTCGAATCTAGACCCCCTAGAGTAGAAATTTTGCTTCAGTTATTAAAAAGTAACAAGTGTAATACTTACGCGGTCAAAATGGATGTCACAGCAATTTTTAGGGTTCCTTACCTCAAAAGGAAAAACGGAACCTATCAGTGGCGAAGGGTGAATATATGACAGAGGTAAGCCGGAGAAAAAAAAAATCCCAAAAAAATTTCAATTATGAAGTGACTATAGTGTGGTTATGTTCTGAATTTTCGAAGAGAAGCCGGTGGGAATCGAGTTGTATGGTACCTTCGCCACTGAAACCTATAGGAGTCCCTTTTTTTGCGTTTTTCCGTTTTAAGATCACTCCCGTCTGTCAAGACCCTTTTTCTCAGGAACATGTGGAGTCATCAAGTTGAAATTAATATCAAATACTCAGGGCTGTAATCCCTTGAAGCGGTAAAACAATCAAACTTATAAGTCAACGCAATCAAAAGATACGGGCGTTTATGTTCCGTTTATGCTACATATTTTGATACTCGCAAGGGAATCAAAACCTATTACGGGTACTTCCCGTTGACCTAGAATCATGAAATTTGGTAAGAAGCAATTTCATGTAGCGCAATTAAAAGGAAAAATCCGAAAACCGTAAATTTCTAGTTACAAATTTGTACGAAACCCTCGGAGCGCGAGTCCGACTCGTACTTGACCGAATTTTTTTTAATAACCGACGAAAAATTTTAACGCAGCCTTATGTCGCAGCCGCCGCGGGAGCCGCTCCGGGCGTCGGGAACCGCGGACGACTCCTGGCCAACGTTGGCGCAGGCCTGCGGACGGAGAGTAATGGGTAGCTCACCGTCCGATCAGGACCAGGCCCGTGCCGGACGGCACTTACGTGTTCCACGCGCGCCTCAAAGAGATGTCAGCAAAAAGGAAGGGGCCTGCCAGGGTCGAAGCATGCCGGGGGTGCGGGATTGTTCGAAAGGGTTACCGCTACCCCGGAACATAAGGGGCTAAGGAAGGAACACGGATGGGTTTTAGTCAGTAAGAGTCTGACACTACCTTCCACTCCACCCAGAGCGGAAGGGGTTAGGTATTTGATGATTTCCCATGCATAAAAAAAGGTGTTACAGAATCATGTAGCGAGGCCATGGTAGCAGGTTGTGGGTCCCTACCACCCTGCATAGGTACTGAAACAAACAATAACAAAACAGAAAGAAAAAAAAGACGGGTTGCACTCCGGGAGTGCCGGCAGAAGTGAAAACTTGAATATTAACGTTGAAATAAATCAATTATTAATTGAATTAATATTAACTCATTTTTTTTCACTATTTCTGCGTCACTTTTTTCATTAATAGAACACGAATTTTACGAATACACAGCAGTGTAGGTACTACACAGACGGTCGAGCCATCAGCTGTCCATCCATCCATCCATACATCCACACCCACACCCATCCATCCATCCATCCATCCATCCATCCATCCATCCATCCATCCATCCATCCATCCATTGTCGTGTGTCACTTGGTTCACTTCGGTTGGCGCCGCCGTAGAAAGAGAGGGGGATACTTAGTAGTTAGGAGTAGTAGTTCTCCCCTGTGTAGTCTCTCCTGACGGTCACGTGTCCTGACGCGATGTCCTGACGCGAGTTTAAAATTTTTTACCCATTACAAAATGTGTGCAACGCCGCTAAAGAAGTTTACACTTCAAAAATATAAGCTTATTTAACCCAGGGTAAGTAACATAGTCTAATCAATAGCAAACACCTAAAGCTCTACAATCATCAGTTCTGTTATGATTTACATGAAAATATTAAACATTTAGGATATTCAGGACAGCACCGTCCGTGATGAAACTTTATTCGTGACGTTGTTTGAATAATTCTGTGTTGGCTTAGTCATAATAGTATTATAACTAAGACAACAAAGTGTTAATTACAAACAATAGCAAAGATAGGCTGTACTGGAAGATAGGCGAAGTTATTGCTAAAGTGTGTTACCTTTGACAGACAGTAAATAAACCGACCGACTATTTTGTCAATTCAAAAGTAAAGTCAATACATGTCAGAGTTAAAAAAGCCAATTTAAAAATACCTACTACTACGAGTACCCTCGGGCCTTGAGGTCCAAGTGCTCATGGTCTTTTTAAGGAAATTTCAAAACGGCTGGTTGACTCTTCCCGTGCAAGGGCTGGCTTTTACCTTGGCCAAAGGCTAAGCATTGCCATACAACGTGGTAATGCCGCCAGTCTCTTGTGAATGCTTATGCGAATCCCACACCCCCGGCCATAGGTAGAGATGGAACACCGCGGTAGTTTTAGCCGGTAAAAGTCCGGCATGCCTCTCTGTCACCCCCACGATAAAAAAGGGTACATTACCAGTCGACAGCGATGCGGATGAATTTTTCGACACTATGTTTTAGTTTGTGTATAGTTTTAGTTAAGTTAGGTTTCAATTTTGTTATTTTTGTTAATTGAAGAGTAAATAATACTTAAATAAACTTGTAATATGTAATTATTATTCTTATATCCTAGCTACTTATAATTTTTAAATCCACATATTTTTTTAAAAGCAATTTTTTATTTTTGGTTGTGTTCTTTTTCTCAGCTCTTAGACTGGTTTGAGCTAAATTTACGGGCCAAAGCCAACTAAATGCAGCGGGTGGTGTGTACTTAAGATGAGGGTGTGTTTTCTTCGTCTTACATGAACTTCCTAACTATTCTGCTGGTGTTTAGGATAGCAGCTTTCTGTAGGTTAATATAAAACGATTCTTCTAAATCTATTAATTTCAGGCTGCGGAGAAGATGGTTAGGGATAATTCCAATCGTGGTGAGAAGTATAGGGATAACGTGTACATTTTCTTGTCTCCAGATTTTTGTGACCTCTTCTTTAAGATCAGCATATGTATTTATTTTTTCAGCGATTGTTTTTTGTAGGTTATGGGTATTGGGAACTGCATTGTCTATAATGTAAGTGATTTTTCTTATTTTATGTCTGGTCTATTATTAATAGTGGATAGTGATATTTGGCCTCATTTAGAAACGCCAAAAAGTTTTAACAACTGTTCACAATATGATTTAAATTACTCGAACGCTAAATGGATATATAGCTTTCAAGAACACGAAAGTTAAATTGAAAATCCACGCAATAATTACCTACAACAAACCTAGGCTATAGAATTTCAAATGAATAGGTATTTGTTCAAACATTAATAATGAATCCGATTACTTCAATGATGGCCGGCTATTATGGACGGATCGGATATTATTCCAGTTTTATTATTGAAGCCATTTTAAATTTTGGGATCCATGAAAATTTACCGGGAGATATTTCGCTTTAAAATGGCAGGATTTTTTAATAAACTCACTCGGCTGATTGGTGTGATGTTTATGTTATTCGTGCCTTGTTTGCTCCGATATGGTTGCAGATGCCTGTAATATTTTCTACTAAAGTGAAAAACTGGTACTCAGTGCACCAGGTGTTAATCGGTATTCTTTACAAGTGAGGCGAACCATGTCGTATTTCACTGGTTAACAAAATTTTAACTTTTTGTTGTCACATGAAAACTTACATCAAATTTTGAATGTACTAGGGCCAGCAAACAAAAATATGTGAATGAAAAAAAATTGACACGTCAGGTTAAAATAACCATGATCCTTTGGTTCGGTCCAAATCATTGGTTTAGCAAATGGCATATGTCTGGGTTCCAGTTTATCCCAACCTTATAGCAGTCTCACACACGTTACACAACATTTTTGTGGAACCCAGGATTTATCTTGATTTCTGACAGGAAATCCAAAATAGTTTAAATAGCACTGTTTCAATTAGTGATGTGAAATTTCGACGCTGAGATGTAAAAGTTAATTCTCCACACACATAACAAAAACTGTCGGGGTTGTTACAACACTTTCGTGGCATGTTTACGATGTAACAAACGTATATAAGATGTAAGTTGAATGCAATAGTTATACAGTCGTCTAAATTAAGTTATTCAAAAAAAGACACTTATATGAGGTCAGAAATGAATATGTAGCTGTCACAAAAAAACTGGACGTAATTGAAACAAAATTATTATATATTGTTAATGAGGACACACTAACATTAACAAAAATCATCACAAAGTTCGTGTGACAAAAACAGTGTTTACCAGTGTTTCCTCTGAGATCTTTCAAGGACACAGCTGATGAGGTAAAAAGTTTCGGGCTAGTTGTAGACTGCGCATACAGCGGCGGTGTCACGTCGTAGGACCGGTGTGTCTGTCAACAAACTTCCATACAACACTGACGACCGTGCGTACACACGGCGAATCAACCGCAGTTTTTCACAACAAAAAAACGTGTGTAAATAACCCGTCTTATGCTGTAGTCCCACGGCCCGTTAACTGACGCCGCGCCAGGCGTTCTTACTCCTCGCGCCTTTCGGGGCCAGTGGAGGCCTGTCGCTCGGCACGGGCACAGAGGCACGTTTTGTGAATACAAAGCGTGTCGATCTGGTACGGTCTGTTGGCCATTATTCTAACATGCGAAGTGATACGGAGCGCATGGTTGCATGTACAGCCAGTGTGGTTTTAATCAGTTGTCATCATATTTTGATAAACAAAGTAAAAAGAAACGCGCCCGTACAGGCCGTACAGGCTGCGACAGGCACCAGCGCGCCGAGCCACGCCGCGTTTTCGAACTTACCGACTCCCGTCAGATCGGACAGGCGACGACAGGTTATCGCAGGCCTCATCAGATGCGACGGTTCCCACGGCCTGTAGGCTAGACCTGTCGCGATCTGGCCTGTAAAAAAGCGGGCCGTGGGACCGCATTAAGTAGCTGTCATCACTTGTAACTAGACCACAACAATAAATATCTAAATAATAATGCAGAAGCGTTAAAGTATTCTCATATTTTCAAAACGTTTTTGTTAAATCATGCCTTATAGCAGAAAATTACTTTTGGACTTCACTTCGTGTATTTTTGGGTACCTATTTTTATTCTAGACTTTATCCACTGACGTCCCTAAACAATAGAGACAGCACTCATAACTATTTTCAGTGCATCTAGTAATAACACTTTAAAATCAAGGCACTGGAGAAAACCTCTAGACCAAATGAGTCAATTCAATCTAAAACTTCAAGCAGAGAAAAGAAATCGCCCAAAACCAGATTTACTCGTCAAGTACCTATTCGTTGAAAATGCTGAAATAAACCCGATTTTATTACATCACGTTATGGCTGAAATTCATCGTATACGCACTGCTATTTACGGCACCTACTCACTTGCGAGTCGGTAAATCAGCGTCGGGACGTGTAACCATCCGTATGGAGATTTTATAGTGTCCGCTATATGTAGCTAGGAATGGGTAATGGATGCGACTACTGTGTTACTTATGTGCTTACATAAACTTTTAAGTATTTCCGTGTTTTTTCGTACAAAAATAATATCCCCCCTTTCCATGGATTTTGTTTAAAGTCAACCTATACAACAGTTATCATTTGGCAATACATCCTACAATCACACTAATATTATAAAGGCGAAAGTTTGTGAGTGTGTGTGTTTACATGTTTGTTACTTCTTCACGCTCAAACGGCTGGACCAATTTTGATAACATTTTGTATAGACATCTATACAAAATTTTATCAAAATTGGTCCAGCCGTTTAGCCATATTATGTTAATCCAGGGTGTCAGCTACCTAGCTGACACCCTGGATTAACATATAGGCTACTTTTATCCCGAAATTCCTACGGGATCGCATTTACGCGGGTGAAACCGCGGGGCGCAGCTAGTTACTGATAATTTTCAGTCTGAGTCTAAAGTACCAAATCGCTGAAAGTCCAATCGCCACAGACGAAATAAAAGAACGTTACCCTTTGCCAACAACGACGTCTTTCCAATACAGACATAATGAGCCAAAATTGCTATTGAAATACGTGCAATGAAGTACACATACACTATAAAAATATCCCAGCAAGTTTATCAACTATCGACAGTCGTCCGTAATAAAAAAGTAAAAGTAAAAGACATACTAAAACCTTACAAATATCTGTTTTATAAGGTGACCGTCGTAAAGCTGGAGGGTTGGAAGGAATTGCGTTGCGCCTTTTTATCGTCAAAGAGAACGATCAATCATAAGACGAAGACAGTTGTAATGTATTTGCATTTTGTGGCTGATGTTCACACAGCCATATTTGAAAGATGAGGATTATCCACGGAATCTGAATGAGGCTTGGAAGGAATAAATAAAAATGGGAAATGTGTTTGTGACTGTATTAAATGGAGGCCTGTCTTTGTGGGTTTCAAATTACAGTGGAATAAAAAAAGACTCGCGCTGTTTTTTTATAAAGATTTTTTTTAAATTTGTTTAAAGTGCTTTGTCAGTTAGCGACCACATAGCCCCGTGCAGATAAACACAAAACTGTTGATTACAATCTACCTTATATACAGGATGAAATTGAATTCATGGGCATCCTTTTAAAGGGTCATTGTAATCATCATTATGAACAACTTTTACTTTGGGACCAAACCTAAAATCGCGAAAAAAAATCAGCTGTTCCTTCCATTTATGTTCACATAACTCGTCAAAATGTAGGGAAGAGCTGACTTTTTTTTTCAGGAAAAGCTAGATTGGTATTGCAAAACCCAATATTATACCTTTTATATCGTCCTAAAACATTAAATCTAGTATTTTCATTTCGGACACACTCCATCAGAGTATGAAACACATCGTCAACCACTCCACAGTTTTCACAATTTGGAGACAAAGCTTTCTTCATTAAATACTAAAACATATATCCAAACTAATATTATAAATGCGAAAGTAACTCTGTCTGTCTGTCTTTTCTTCACGCCTAAACTACTGAACCGATTTCGATGAAATTTGGTATAGAGATAGTTTGAGTCCCGGGAAAGGACATAGGATAGTTTTTATCCCGATATTCCCACGGGATCGAAAGTTACGCGGGTGAAACCGCGGGGCGCAGCTAGTAAAGTAATATGCCCGGGACAAGGTTTTATTAAAGATTGTTTTTTTTGGACAGATAGTGTCAAAACTGAAATAAACGAAGCATTGTATACACTACCCGCCAGAACAAGAGAGTGTATCACTTTATTTACTTCAAATAAATATTATAGATTCTCCATAGGTAGTAGTAGCGTATTTATTATCTCTATTATTAAGTTCTAACCTATGTTTACTTATCATTACACTGTTATTTGTTGTCCCTAAATAAATAAATAGGTAAGTCCATAAGGCTGCAGGAATCCACTGAATGCTCCCGCTTGGAGGAGGCCTATGTCCAGCAGTGGACGGCTTTCGGCTGAAATGATGATATCAATAATAGCAGTCTGTATTTACTCACACTTATTGACTTTTGTGCCTTTGAAATAAAAAAATAGATGAACCGACTCATTTATTCAAAACATTCATAAGTAAAGGTTTAAGTCTGCCCAACCCTTCGGGGCAGCAAGGCGTGTTGTATAGAAAACTCGCTTAAACATACTAAACATTTAAACATACTGCACACTTAAACATACCGAACACTTAAACATAGAGAACACTTAAACACACTGAACACTAACACTTAAAAATTAACATTCTGAACACTTCAAAATAAAAGAAGACTTTCATAACTTAAACAACACACATGTTCTGTTAAATTGTGTCCAGCCAATCAGTCGGCCGGATAAAACGGATCCCTGGACATTGCTTTAAATTAATCGCTCCGTTTTCACAACCGAGTTATTTTTCAAGCCAAGCCGGGTGTAATTTTATTTATAATTAAATAAAAAGGTATTTTTTGCCTCAACCGGAAATTCAATGGGCATTTAATTAAGTTCAGCTGATTAAGTTTGGTGGCATAATTTAAGATGACCCAATGTTATAAGGAATTATTGCTTTTTGTTTATAACTACGATTGATTAAATCGTTTTTTTTTTTAAATTTGTTTGTTTTAGAGTTGCACCGTCTCTAACAAAATAAAAATCTATGTAAGTACCTACATATAATAAAGCTGAGTTTGTTAAAACGCGCTAAACTTTGGAACTACCAGTCAGATTTGTAAAAATCTTTTTGCATTTACCTTACTCAAGAATTAGGCTATCAAACGTTTAGAAATGAACTTGCCTACGCAGGGGCGTAGGCAAGTGTCCCTGGAAGTATGGATCAAATCGAATAGGGATTCGATTTGATCCATACTTCCAGGGACACCCTGTATAAAATTCAAAGTCCTGACTGACTGATATATCAAAACACAGCCTAAACCACTGGTCCTAGAGACATGAAATTCGGAGGGTGTGTTCTTTGTGAAGAGTAGGTGTCCACTAAGAAAGGATTTTTCGAAATTCCACCCTTAAGAAGAGGGTGAATGAAGTCGCGGGCAGAAGCTAGTATATAATATAATCACTTACACAAAGCAGAAATAGTCGACGGCTGCACGTCATGACTGTGACAAGAAGGTTTCCACTCAGCATAATGCATTAATTAGTTTATTTCAGACTAACTATTAAGTAATTGGTGGGAATACCTAATTGATTTCCAATGACATGGTTTTCCACTTAAGAGCGCGTCTTCTCTTTGAGAGACTGTCAACTTTAAGGTTATATTAGTTCAAGGTCACACAACCTCAAGGTCAAACTGTGAACTAAAAATTATATAACAGTGTGAAATGGCAATGTGAATTTGGCATGTGTGTGTGTGTGTGTGTCATTTCGCCAGTTATGTTTAGCAGTAAAATAAACTGTATAGGTAATACGTATGCTTCACTATGCTTCTAGCACAAATACGAGTACATTGTATGGTACTACGTAACGTTGGGTATTGTTATGTGTCTCAAACTATAGCTATATCTATTATATTTGTCAAAGGTTTTTGGTTTTGTCTGTTCAGTAGCCCGGAGTTTGGAAGTTGGCTGTTTGGTTCCCCCGTGCCTTGGAAAGCACGTTACTTCGTTGATCCTGCTGCTCATCTCTCTCCTGTCGTGTTGCATTGGCGTCCCATCGGACTATGAGAGTGAGGGAAGAGGGAGTGCACTTGTGTCTGCGCGCACACTTGTGCACCATAATATCTCCACTGTGATTAGTCACTATGGCCGAAATTCGGTCTAGATATTATTTGTCAAGATAGGTATCTACTTTGTAGTTCCAAAGTCATGGCCCTGGTTTATTTTTACGCTAAGTTTGTCGATATGATAACTATGACGACGCTATTTCGCTTTTCGCTTGTCGTATAGGTATATAATACTTATATACCCTAACCTTTAATTAACTTCAATACGGGCATGTAGTGACTATAATCACTACATGCCCGTATTGAAGTTAATTGAACGGTAAAAGTAAACAACAGAATAGCCCAGCATTGCGTTTCTGTATGTAAAAAATCTGTCGTAGGCAACGACATCATTTTGTTTTAACCAAAACATAAAACAAGAGAGGAGAGGGTAAAATCCTGCATAATAAATTAGTGACGTAACATAAACAAAAATATAGCATGACGTCATCATTTCAAATGGAAGTAATTTCCACCATGAGTGTACGGTTTCCTTCAAAAGATGTAGGTATACTTAAAATTGTCGTTCATTTGTCACATATAACTCATTTTTAATGTATTTTTCGAGGGTGAGTGAGTTGACATTTTTATTTTTAAAGTAAAGAGAACATCATAAACTTTTAAGTCAGTTCAATGACCTGAACACTTGCATAGCCTGATAATTTAGATGCTGTTTAGATGTTATTACTTTTAATGGTTTGTCGATAAGATTGAGGTTATTTTTAAGTTTCAAAAATCAACATTGCGACTTGTGAACTAAATTGTGGCATAATTTAAGTTTAGGATCATTATTTTAATGACGCAGATGTTATTTAGGAGACGCACGCAACGTTAGTAAAAGTTGCTGCGAATCGGTTATTCAGGCATTTTTTTAAATTGTCTTTTTCTTCGAGTGTGACTCTGTCTGAATGTCTGTCATAATCTATACAAATAAATAAAATTGAAGTGTCTGTTTGTAATTTCAAAATGGCATCTTTCACTAAATGCATAAGTAACGAAAGTAGGTAACTTAAAACAAAAAAGAAAAACAATTTTTAAAATGTTTGTGTGTCTTTCCGTTTCTTGCGGCTAATCTCCAAAACGGAATGACCGATTTCGACGGGACGGTTATAAGAAATTGCATACGTTAATTTTAGTTGCGGTAGCAAGTTCCCGTGGGATAATATCCGACATAAACGCGGGGGAAGCCGCGGGCAGCACCTAGTATTATCTATGATTCTAGGTAGTCAGAAATGTTCATAAATTGTCAAAACAGGACGGATTGTATATATACTCGATTTTCAAACCTTAACATACTCGTAGTTTAAACCAGGAACTCTAGAACTATTTTAGAACTTCAATGACGTCGGAAACTAATAAACACCCACAGTGACAGATATACATAACAAGCTTCTGCCCGCGACTTCGTCCGCGTGAAATTTCACCCTCCCCCCATTCACCCTCATAGGGGTGGAATTTCGATAAACCCTTTCTTAGTGGATACCTACTCTTCACAAAGAACACACCCTCCAAATTTCATGTCTCTAGGACCAGTGGTTTAGGCTATCCGTTGATATATCCGTCACTCAGGATTTTGAATTTTATGTATACTTATAGATTATCTATACATATAATAAAATCGTAGGAAAGTCAAAACGGTACATTGAATATTTTTTTAAAAGAATACTTGGGGCGTGATCTACAATCGATATCGAAGCCAAAAATATAGTTTTTAGAATTTTTGTCTGTTTGTCTGTATGTCCGGGATAAACTCAAAAAGTACTGCATGGATTTACTTCAAATTTTGCATGAATATTACTAAGAGGTCGGGTCAACATATAGGCTACATATTATCACGCTATCACCTATGGGGGAGGAGCTGTGAATATTTATTTTTCTTACGCATTCTGTGACAGCGTTTAATCTAACGACGCATATTTAAATGTTGTTTTTCAGTAAGCCATGCTATTATCTAGCTTTACACTATAAAAACTACGCCATTTAAGTAACTTGGGCAGAAAAAACATAGTTTAATGAATTTTAGTAGTATAAAGAAAATTTTGAAGCAGCGCCATCTATGAGTTTTCATAAAAATCAAATCAAGTTACATGTTGACACTTTTTGGAAATTAATAATTTAAATTTGATCATGTTGGCGAGGTTAGTAGTTAGTTATTCTTAAAATTCATAGATGGCAATGTGCATTTTCTTCATAAAAGTTGTATCGTATAGTTCGTTTTGACAAATTCAAGTTCCAACAAAACCCTTAAAATGTTGAGCAGAGTTGAGGACGACAAAAAAAAAAATGCGGTGTTAAGTATTACAAAAAAGTTATGTTTCTACTGGAGACGAAGTCGGAGTAACTGATGAACGCGTGCTGAACACCTGTCTCAGTTCACTTCAAGATGTGGTCATTTCTATCGGCGGCAATCCACTGATCGAATATGGGTTACCAGCTCCCCAATGATCACCGCATCAAGACCGTGTAAATCGGGAGTATAACGCTGAGACAAATTACGATCCGGGCGAAATGACCATGTCGCTTTGTTCTCTTCAGAGCAAAAACAAATTTATGACACCGTCCTTGAAAGCGTTGGGAAAAAACCAGGGTCAAATGTTTTTCTTGGAATGCGTCTGGTGGAACAGGAAAAACATTTGTTACCACTTGCATACTTGCAGAGGTCAGCAGGCAAGGCAAAATTGCTATTGCTGTAGCGTCGTCGGGAATCGCTGCCACACTGCCTCCGAGTGGCAAGACAGCACATGCCATGTTTAAAATTCCTATCGATTTAGAGAGCGCCGAAACGCCTGTTTGTGGTGTGTCACGTAACAGCGATAAGGAACACGTGCTCAAGGATTGCTCTTTGATCGTATGGGATGAGTGTACGATGGCCAATAGGAAGGCAGTTGAGGCCGTGGACGGAATCTTGCAAGACATCCGCAGGAACGAACATTTGATGCGTCGTATCACAGCTGTTCTGTTCAGTGGCGATTTCCGGCAAACGCTTCCCGTGGTGACACGGGGATCGAGGGCTGACGAGGTGAATGCTTCGTTGAAACTATCTTCGTTGTGGTCACGAGTTCGTACGCTGCGCTTAACCATTAATATGAGAGCTCGGCTCGGCGGCAATGCACGTGCTCAAGAATTCTCCAATGTCCTTCTAAATCTTGGCGAAGGCACTCTACCAGAAGAGAGAGGTGGACAGGTGGTGCTTCCAGAGTCTCTCGGTAGAGTGGTATCCAGCTTAGAAGAACTCATTTGCTGTGTGTACGGGGACATCAGTCGTTTACTGCACCTGCAGAATTCTTGGGTGTGTGAGCGGGCCATTTTGACGTCCAAAAATGATCAGGCTGCAGCAATTAACGAATGCATTCTCTCGGAAATTGAGGAGAATGAAGTGGTCTACACCTCGATAAACACTCTTGTCGAGCAAGATGACGCCACACATTATCCCGTGGAATTTCTGAACTCCCTGTCAGCAAGTGGACTTCCAGCGCATACCATCAAGCTGAAGGTCGGTGTCCCGATTATGCTTCTTCGGAACCTATCTCCTCTGAAGTTGTGTAACGGGACCCACCCTAAAGTCATTTCGCTCTACAGACACACCATTGAGGCGGAAATTCTTACGGGTTGTGGCGTTGGCGAGGCAGTATTTATACCACGCATTCCCCTCATACCTCATATCTTCCCGTTCCAGTTCAAGCGCGTACAGTTCCCCGTGAGTGTTGGCTTCGCGATAACCATCAATAGAGGCAGACACTGAGGGCAGCGGGTGTCGACCTCAGGACGAGTTGCTTCTCACACGGACAACTGTACGTCGCTTGCTCCCGCGTCACCAGTCCTGACTCTCTTTACATTTTGGCTCCTGGCAGCATAACTACCAACGTTGTTTATAGGGAAGTGTTTTAAGGTATGATGCCTTTGTACGTATTTTTACTCTTTTGTGTCCTGGAATGTATTCCTGCATTGTTTTCTCTATTTCCTTCAGTCACATCCCCCACACCACACTGAACTCAGCAGGACTCCCATATAACTCTCTTCACTTGCTTCGCTTGCAAAAAAAACTTATATTTTAATGCTATTTTAAAAGTTGTTTACTTATAATGCTATAGCGACACTGGCATCTTAGGTATTTTTGGTGCTGTAGAGCCTTCAGGCAGACGACGTCGCGGGCAGCAGCTAGTAGATAATAATATGCCGAGATTTATGTGTGTAAACAAACGCACATACCTAGCATATAATAAGCAATATGCCCTAAAAAGAGTCGTATTTACTTATTTAGTACATCGAGCGAACCTACGGTCCAGCATGCGGCAGCAGCGGGCAGCATTATATATGTTTCCTTCAAAGGAACTGCTAAAGGAACTATCTAGTATCAGTAGTTCCTTTAGCTTTTGGAAAGGAACTACTGATCCAAAAATTCTCAGTAGTTCCTTCAAAGTAACTACTAAAAGAACTAGTGAGCACAACGGACATATTGATACAAATGGGCGGCTTTTATCCCAAGGGCGTCATTAGTTTTCTGAATTTTGACGATAATACCTACGTAATATGATGAGGAAAAATGGGTTATCAGAAGATACATTGTTCACTATTCCTGTAATGTACCTACCTAACTAATATGCGGGTTCATCTTTATTTCATACAGTAGGGAATATTATTAATTACTAGCTGTACCCCGAGGTTTCACCCGCATAAGTGTCGATCCCGTGGGAATATCGGGATAAAAAGTAGCCAATATGTTAATCCAGAGTGTCAGCTACCTATATACAAAATTTTATCAAAACTGGTCCAGTCGTTTGAGCGTGAAGAAGTAACAAACATATAAACACACACACTCACAAACTTTCGCCTTTATAATATTGGTGTGATTAACTAAACTGTATATCTACATTATAAAAAGTTCAAAGATTTACTGCTTTAGCCACACAATCACATTAGTTTAAGACATGCATGGTTGTTATCACACGACAAAGAATTTTCAACATCGGTCCACAATTAATAATAGTATTGATGAACATACATAAAAAAAAAACCACACAGACGAACATAGAACCTTCTCCTTTTTAGAAGTTGGTTAAAAAGGGATTTAATAAATTTTAACTAACCAGTCAAACAATTCTATGAAAACTAAAGAATGAGAAACTTTAATCGCACAACACTGTCGAACTAAGCAACATGAAAGGCTTTTAAAACACACGCTACATTATTTATCTACTAGCAGCACCCCGCGGTTTCACCCGCATAAGTTTCGATCTTGTAAGAACATCGGGATAAAAAGTATCCTATGTGTTAATCCTGGTTATAAACTATCTGTGTGCCAAATTTTATTCAAATCTGTTTAGTCATTTTTGGGTGAAAGAGTAACAAACATCCATCCTCACAAATTTTCGCGTTTATAATACATATTATTATAATAGTAGGATTTATCTATCCCCCAGACCCCCAATTTAATTACGACTAAGCCTCTAACTCCTTAAGCTCCATAATTCTTTCTCTTCAGCCCCCATAACTACCCATCAGTCTTCTCCGGAATATCCATAATTTCCTCAAGACGACAGGTAGACTGGTCACGTAGGCCTGTGCGATCCGTCACGAACCGCGTTGGTGGGAAGGACTTAGTAAATACAGGGTGTCCAGTGGCTGAATTCAATGCTTGAAAAATTGTAAAAAAAAAAAATACACCTCTAATACAAAGAGTGTTTGAACTTGGAACTTAAGTTTTTTCGCATTATAACCTGTAAGGTTGATTTTGTAATTCTTATGAACGTGCACGGAGTGATAAACGGGGATTTTCAGTCACAGAAACCATAACATGTTCAACATTTTCGTCTGTTGCTACGGCAGCCCCAGACCAGGACCTCCTGGTCTGGGGCTGTTTAATGTTGATCGTGTAGCTCTGAACTTTGCTACCCACGACTAAATCAGGTTGATCGATGGTCCATCACGTAATCGACGAATATCGTAACGCTTACTAAGTCGAGGACGTGTTTCAGTAAGCGAAAATCCACTTGAAATGTACGCCTCGATGACAAAAGCGTATGCACTCCACACCACCGCTCCATGGCAGCTAAAAAATCCGCAGAGCTTACGCTTTCAACGATTCATTCGTTTTTCCTTAAACATAGTTTTTATTTCCTTCCTACATTTTTATCTCAAAAACTTCCCCTATATGTATTAAACCTACTTACCATTAGAATCAAGATTGATTGGTGCCGACAAAATTCCCAACCAGTGTATTCTCCATTAGTTAGGTTAATGTGTAAAGTACACCCACATTTCACCACTAATCTTCACTTAATGCCCACATAATAGAGATTGGTTGATTACATTTTCAAATTAAGCACCCGATATTTTTCTTTAATAACAAACTCCAACATTCTAACAAATACCTCGCACCGATGTTTTCAATTCTCTCTTTCCTATCGCAATAAACCGAATACAAACGTACGTACATAAAACCGCCAATACTCTGCACTAGGTACCCCAATGCAGGTGCAGGTCACGTTGGATCGCAATCCGTCACGCACCCACAGCTACGTGAACGGAGGGCCCTACACCAGGTATGCATCGTGAGGGAGGGGGCTATGGGGGCCCGATACTTTGGGGGCTGGTACTGTGGAAAATTGGGCTTGAATTTCCGAACCGAGTTATGGTATAACAAATGCGGTGTTGCTGTAATTTTCCGAGGTTTTGTAATTGATTCGCGTCGTATCTGAATAGAGTAATAATGTTGTTTTTTTAATATATTTACAGCATGGAACTCAACAAAACTGCACAGTTCACGGAACAAAGTTTTCGGTAAAATACTTGTTGACAACATCGAAGTCTGTTTTAATGGTGGTACTATTTTTTGATTCAGTCTTAAACAACGCTAAAATAATAATAAAGAAACTTCAGCAAATTCACATAGCGGAATTGAAAAAAAAATACAAAAAAATAACCGATATTATGGAGCTTGGTTTTTATTACAAAAAAAACAAAGAAATTCTGAACATTATCTTTAAAAGTTACTACACAATTTTCAAACAAAAGCCGATTTTTTAACAGCAGCTGAACTGACAAAGACTTTCCGATAAGTAGTTAAACCCCTCATTATACTAACAACTACGTTCGCTTTCAGTATAAAAACTGTGAACTTCATTTTTATTCTTCAGGAGCAGAGCCTCAATAAACTGAGCGAACAGACAGCAAACAACTAAAGACTAATTTACGTTTTTTCTTCAAAACTCGTTTCCCCAACGACTTCATTACGAAACTTGTTAAAAAGTCCAGAAAAAAATATTTTAATTACAATATCAAAGTGATCGTCATAAATTAATCTTCATGAAAGTCTTACGATCTTTTCCTGTCTTAGTTGGACTTTTTGAGCCCTCGGAGCCTTTGAAGTCTACAACTTCCGAAACGGAAGCGAGATTTTTCCACCGGGAATTCACCAAGTGAACGATACTTTGGGCTGGCAGAGAACGTGAATGATCTTGTCCCCGGAGTGATTATTAAGTGGCTGGAAAGAGGTCTTTAGGAACAACTTCAGATAGATACAGGTATTTCGTTTCGAGAGGTCTCATTATGTATTTATTTTGCATCATTACCGCAAAAAATAAATGTCAATAATTTTGGCAATTCATTTTTTTTAAGATGATAAATAAATTGCATCTTCTGGTCACGCTTGTTCCATCTTAGACCTCATCCATCGCTTTCCATCAGGCGTGATCGAGGTGAAGAGCGGGCCCATTCAGGAATCACACTATCACACTAATATTATAAAGGCGAAAGTTTGTGAGTGTGTGTGTGTGTGTGTTTATATGTTTGTTACTTCTTCACGCTCAAACCGCTGAACCGATTTAGAAGAAATTTGGTATAGAGATAGTTTGAGTCCCGGGAAAGGACATAGGATACTTTTTATCCCGATATTCCCACGGGATCGATACTTACGCGGGTATAACCGCGGGGCGCAGCCAGTAAAAAGATAAAATAAAAATATCTATATTTTTGATAAACAGTAGATTAATCAAATATCAAAACTGATCGAGCTGTTCACAAAATAGGTACCAATTTCTGGATGAATGAGCAAAATATATAAAACCTCAATGTCAATATAAGTGTGATGGTCACCAATTTGTTGTAGTTAAATGGGAGATTGGAAATGAAAGCTTAATCAGCTTTTTGCAATATTGCCGTCAACGAAAATGAAAACCGTTATCTTTTATAAAGCTTCGTAAAATTATGTTTCAGCTCATATAAAACGAGCTTTTCATAACCATTCGTCGACAACGCAGCCAATTTTAACCGAGAAAATTTTTCAAAACCGTTTTTTTAATACTTAACCTATTGGTTTTAGCACGAAATTACGTAAAGGCATTTAAAGACTTTAGGTATGCCCAAAAGCTAAAGTGATGCAAATAATAAAAACCCAGATATTAATCTTGAAAACCTGAGACTAGAAATGCCGATGCATTCAACCAGCTTCTATGACAAATCTTTTACTGTTCAAGCCGTACGGTTATGGCATGACTTGCCCGTGTCGGTAAGGTGTTCTCAATATTTGTCTACTTTTAAAATTATGATAAAAAAACACCTCCTCTCTCCTTAAACATCATAATTATATTTTATTTGCTCCTGTTTCATGATTATTATTATATAATATAGATTATTATATGGTTTATTTATGTATTTATTGTATTATGTAAATGGACCACAGACTACCTACAGTATTGTCTTTCCTTCCCCTTTCTAATCCATCCAAGGTTGTCTTTGAAAGATCGCTCTTAGCGATAAAACCGCCCATTGTGTCACCCTTTGTAAAATTTCTACATTTATGTCTGTAATTTATATGGTGTACATAATAAAGAGGATTATATTCTATAATTTTCCTTATTAGACTGAGCTTTAATTAATTTGGGGATCTTAAAATTTCTTCCGTGTTACTTATCTTTCAATCTTCCAAATACAGCTTTAGTTTATATATCTAATAAACAAATCTTATATGCCTTCTTTCCCAATACATTGCGATAGGCAATTTTTACGACTCCACTCTGGTAGATAACGTAATAAATCTCCGGAACTCATTTGGTTACGGCCTAAAGTTTTTGAGTGCCCGGAATTGTTGTGACAGCGTCTTGGACGAAAACAGCTTGTTTGTCTCAAAGAGACTATAAAGATTATTGTTTAGTAATGAACCTTGGCTTGGTTCGCCTTTGTCTTAATGCAGGGAAAATTCCTTTCCGAATATCAAGAAAGATGGAGCATTAATCACCGTTTCTGGGTGTTCGCGATTACAGGACATTAAGTTCAGGTTTGTAAACAATATTTTTCATGCCGGGAGGGGACGCCGTGCATATAGTGACCTTAAGGGTGATGTTCTGCAGAAAGGTTTGCGTATATGAGCAGAGGGGCAATTCTCGTAATTTTAAGAACGTTCACAGTCTGATCTCAGTCTCAATCTGTCAAAAATACTTCTGATTTCCCTACATTTTTGACATTTGTTTGTCGCCGAGATGAGACTGCGACTAGATTTCGAACGTTTTAAATAACGAGAATTGGCTTTCAGAGGGGCGATTCTCATAATTTTAAGAACGTTCACAGTCTGATCTCAGTCTCAATCTGTCAAAAATACCTCTAATTTTCGTACATTTTGACAAGTTTTTGACATTTGTTTGTCGCTGAGATGAGACTGCGACTAGATTTTGAACGTTTTAAATAACGAGAATTGGCCTTCAGGATGTATGAACGTAATCCAAGCAAAATAAGTAGTAATAAGGATCGGAGTAGGTTGCGTTCTGTAATTCCTACTTACCCCCTAGGAAGAAGTCGTGAGTATAATTATATTTTTCCAGAATATCAAAAATATACACCGTTTAATTTTCCCGTTAATTTTTTTCAAGCCAGATGAGAATACATTTTCAGTTCAATGGGTAATTCTGCAGATAATATATCTGCTATGCTTTCATTTCCAAATGGGTGATTTATTCATTGCATAAAACTGTCATCATCTTTCTGATAATAGACGATGAAATTTAAAAAAAAAAACAAGCAGACGATTTGAAATCCCACAGATAATAATTTCATCAGAATCTCAGTCACGTCTGCTCCCAGTGGGGTCCAGAATGGTGGATTAGAGCAGGACGTCTAAGTCTCGACTGATATTGTGCGAGACTTACCACAATACTTATTCTTTCTCTAAAGTTAATGCTATCGGGGGTCTTCTACGTGGCGAAGTGATGTCTGCATTTTAATCAGTTGAAATAAATATAGTTAGGTATATTTCTGCTGAGTTGTATCGCGGTTTGAGTTTCATTATTCATTTTGGTCTACATTTGATCTCTTTAGTTGAAAGCTTTTTCTTCACTCTTCTTGTGGTTAAGTAGGTTTATGTTTTTGAAACATATTACACAAATATTTTTTATTAAATTAAAAAAAAACTAAAGACACTCAATTTTAAAATATTTAAGAAAAATATCAGCAACTTTGGTGAAAATTAAATTATTTCTCTTTACATAGCGGGTTCATTCATATCAAATGATTGTATGAATAAAATAATAAACAGTTGAAAAGCAATCTACATTAATATTTTTATAAAAAATGGTAAAATCTACGCCTTTGTTAAAATCGAAGCTTACAGCGCAGTGTGATCAATTTTAATAACATCTCATTGAATTACATTTACATTGTATTAAATTTTGATTTCGTTTGACCTAAGGGTCAGCTCCATTTGATCTTATTATCCCAACAAAATTCATGAAATGTACGCAATCTACACGATACCTTGTTCCAACGTAATTTCAGGTGTGAAAATTGATCCCTCTGTATACTAAAAATAAATTATTTATTGTTAGGTACTTTTTATCCTTATAACTTACCGGGGCTGCCTCAATTTTGTGCTGTAGAACAATTGTATGAGAAACAATTAAAACTTTTTTTTTTTTTTCTTTTTTTTTTTTCTTTTAATTTATGTTGTGCTCAAGCTTGAACATTTATTTTTTACTGCCAATATATTTAAATCTGTCTGGCTTATTGTACTATAGAAATATTGAATTACATAAATCTTCACAGTCAGGTTTCATTTTTGTAATTAGCTTGGGTTTCACATAAAATCTGTTTATCTTGATAAGAGCTAAGTGTTTTTAAAATTAATAGTAATTAAACTGTGTAGCTGTACTCCTTTAATACAGATTGGTCCTTGGCAGCTCTGGATAGAAAGAGGTGGAAGGAGGCTTAGGGAGGCCTTTGCCCTGTGAGATATTAATAGCTAAACAAATAACAAACTGTGTAGGCATAACTTATACATGGTGGGCCATAAGGGTGTTGGCGGTTTGAATGTGAAATAAAAAAAAAACTATGTAACATACAACATGTTTTATTAGTATAAAATAGTAATCTTGGAATTTATACTTCTTAAAAATAATGTTGTTTATATAACATCTCTCGGCTGCTTGGCAGTCATGAAACCGAAGTCGCAGATTTTGGAAAATTTGGCGAAACGTTATTCTCGGTATATTGTTAATTTCCCGAATAATGTTCCTTTCGAGCTGCTCCAAATCTTTCAGATTATTCTTGGAGACCACCAATTTAAGGTAGCCCCATAGAAAAGAATCACATAGAGTGAGATCGGAACTGCGTGGAGGCCATTCAATATACCCCCTTTTCGAAATGAGTTTTCCCGGGAAGATTTCTTTCAGAAGGTCTATAGACACCCTAGCAGTATGGCATGTGGCACCATCCTGTTGAAACCATATCCTCGAGGTATTGCCTTGAAACCTTTCCCGCCACCCCGCGCCGCGCATTTCCGAGAAATTAAGGACGTAAATCGCCAACACCCTTATGGCCCACCCTGTACCTACACTTCACGTTAAAAGTACATACACATAAATAACCAAAGCCGAGAATTCTGACACAGAATAATGTATATATTTAAAATGTTAATTTATGACAAATTCCTATCGTTAATCTTGATGACTTTGTCATTATTGTACAACAATGGAAATGGAAGTGGCTAGATGGCGCTTTAGCTACAAGCATCTGAATAGTTGTTCTCTGTTTTTAAAATTCACTAAAAATTGTAAACAAAGTGTAATAACAATAAGTGTGCACCAAAACATTAAGCAAGTTATAAATATTAAGTGTCAACGTTATCCTCGAAAAAACTTAAGTGATACGGAAGATAAATAAACATTTGTGATTAGTGTTAAAAAGCCCTCTTACAAACAATAGTAATAAAATTACGAACTCAAGTGAAGCAACAGTGCAAAATAAGTGACTAACAGTGCATAATAAGTGAACAAAACTTATAAAATAATCCACAATTCAAATTTGAATCACTTGTGTTGTGAGGAAAAAATTCCATTGGTATGACTCATATCTAACGACTTTTTAATAATTTAAAAGTCTTTCTCGCTTGAAGCGATCACCAATTTCAACGTTTATTTCAACTGCTCAAGTGTCGAGATAAGTGACACGGCCGACTGCCGCGTACATAGTCGTGCGTTCAAACCCCGCCGACTGTAACACTTTTTGTAATAGATAAAAATTGTTAATTTGGCAATTTTAGTTATCTAACAATGAACTTCTTCGGAAACATCACTCAGCGACGCCAGCGCAGACATTCGGATACAAATGAAGATTTAAACATAACTACTGACTTAAATTGTACCACCAGCAATAGTTTGCCGGAAATGTCAGACGAAGAACATTGCGATGAAATTATACAACTACAAAATAAAATTAAGGAATTGACACTGGGATTAAATGCAGCACACGCAGAAGTAGAGAGTTTAAACTTAGAGAATACTCAACTTAAAAACACTATCGACGAATTAACAAAGAAGAAAAATATCTATAAAAAAATAACAACCGATAATATAGTCAACGACAACAGTACATCGCCGATAACTAACAAGAAAAGGAGAAACAAAACAAATACAATAAATAACAGCCCTCAGACAGCACCCAAGTTTGCCAAAACTAACCATTTGCCCGCGCAGACTGCTGACAAATCAACACAATATGATACACATTTAATGACGAACCTGCAAGGCGATAACAATCGTTTCTTAAAAAAAAACAAAACAAGCAAAAATGTATGTATAATTGGCAATAATAAAAGGAATAAATTAAGTAACTTGATTGAGGACACTTTTTATATGTATGATTACTGCCACTATCTATACCCAGGCGGTGATATTCAACAAATGCTACAGGGCATTGAAAATAAAATAAAAAACTTTAATAAAAATGACTACTGTGTTATTATGATGGGAGAGATGGACTTCATACGGACTGGAAACTATCACGACATTATAATTCTTATTAGAGAAACCATCAGAAAAATCAATAACACCAATGTGATTATTTGCCTTCCGACCTACAGATACGGCAATTATACAACTATATATAATGCTAGAATAGAAACTTTTAATAATCTCCTGTATCTAGACAACTTAACTCATGAATATGCCTACATACTAGATTCCAATGCAGAATTAACTTGTGACTACCAAATGTTCTCTGCGAAACAAGGACACATAAATGGAACAGGAATGAAGAATATTTTCACTAATCTCCAGAGGACTATAACTGAAATCGATACTGAGAATAATATGACATCTGATTCTTCTACCTCAGAAATTAATCATTCAGAAACGTTTTTTCTATAATTATCTAATTATTATGCATCAAAACATCGCGGGGCTCATCAACAAGGTGGATCAACTAACAATACACTTGCAAGAACTAGCCCAACAAAAAAACAATATAGACATAATTTGCGTTACAGAACACTTTATGGAGCGAGGACATGAGGAGCTTCTTTCATTACCTAATTATAAATTAGCCGCTTACTATACAAGAAGTACGAAAAGAGGAGGAGCCTGTATTTTGGTAAAATTTGGTCTCCAATACAAAGAGCTTAAGAATGTCAGTAAAATGTCAATTGAAGGCGTTGTCGAAGTTTGTGCAATTGAAATAATACCACATAACACAATCATTATTTGCGTATATAGAGTACCAAGATTGAACAATTTACAGGTTTTCTATTCAAAATTAAACACTATATTATCAAAATACTGTTACGACACGAACAAGAATGTAATTCTATGTGGTGATTTCAATATTAATATTTTAAAACAAGATAAATTATCTCTTGAATTTACTAGTTTCCTATTGAAGTACAATCTATGTTTACAAATTAATCAACCAACTAGATTACAAAGCAATACGTGTATTGATAATTTTGCACATAATATTTCACGAAAGTGTACTCATAGGGTCCTTGATCTACATATGTCGGATCACACCGCACAAACTTTAAAACTTCCGGTAAAAAAAACATGTTTAATTAAAAGTTGGAATATAAGAGTGCGTGACTATAGTAATGAAAACTTGATGAAATTCAAAGACTGTTTGAAATCAATTTATTTTTTTGATGTCTACCTCACTAAAGACCCTAACATATCATACAACAACTTTTTAGAACTATTCCAATTGTTTTATAATTTATGTTTTCCGATTACGAACAAAAAAATAAAATTAATAAAGCATCCAAATTGGTTAACACCTGGTATTAGACGGTGTAGCCAAAAAAAACGACAGTTGTTATGGCAGCATAGATTAAATCCTTCTAAGAAAAATGTGGCGAAGCATAAAAGTTATTCAAACAGACTTAAGAAAATTATAAAATTGACACAATTAGCAAAGAATAATTATAAAATAGAGACAGCATATAATAAATCGAAAATGACGTGGAAAATAATAAATGAAAATAGAAGCAACTCCCCACCAGAGTATATAAAAGAAATAAATGATGACGGAGTTACCTTCACTACACCCAAAGACATAGCGAATGCCTTTAACGACTACTTCATAAGCCAAGCAGAAAAACTCTCTACTGCTTCGACACAACTGACCACGGACAATAAAATAAATTTCTCTGCACAGTCAATGTTTTTAGCCCCTATCATACCAGATGAAGTAAATAGAATTATAAAAGACTTAAAAAATAAAACTAGTGTAGGATACGACGATATTTCAACAAAGGCTCTAAAGTATGTTTCAGAAATAATATCAGAACCTCTCAGCTACATAATTAATTTAAGTATTGAGTCTGGAACCTACCCTGAGAAGCTTAAACCCGCTGTCATAAAACCTTTATTTAAAAAAGACGATGAGAAAGACATTAAAAATTATAGGCCAATAGCTCTTATTCCGGTAATATCCAAAATATTTGAAAAGTGGATCTATAGGTCCATAGACGGATACCTCAACAAACATAATATACTTGTGAAAGAACAAAAAGGATTTAGGAAAGATCATTCAATAAATATGGCAATATACGACTTTCTTAATGTTATCATAGCTAACATGAATGAAAGAGTCCCAATATCAGCAATATACATGGATATGACCAAAGCATTTGACTTGGTCAACCATGATATATTGCTGCGAAAATTAAATGCATATGGGATAAGGGGAAATGTTTTATCACTCATAAATTCTTACTTAAAAAATAGAACACAACATACAGAAGTAAGTCGAATTTGTAAATTAAATAAAACCTTTCGCGTTGTAAAATACATATCTAAAGAACGAAAAATATCTTATGGAGTGCCCCAAGGCAGTGTGCTAGGGCCTTTATTATTTCTTATATATATAAATGACTTTCCTCAGAATATACCCTATCCCATGACATTGTTTGCTGACGACAGTACTATCATTGTTAAACTTGACAAAAATAATAAAGACTTTGAAGCTGACATAATCAATGCTTTACAACAAGCCGTTAACTGGTTAGAACATAACAACTTAATTATAAATTTAAAGAAAACAAAAATTATGAATTTTCGTCAAAGAGTAGCTAATCCAGAACTAAATATAAGCTTTAATAATGAAAAAATTGAAGAAGTTACAATTACGAAATTTTTAGGCTTAACAATCGACAATCAACTCAATTGGAAACAACATACTTCATTATTAATTCAAAAAGTTAGTAAGTTTGCTTTTGCTTTGTATAAATTAAAGAAAGTAGTCAATCAAGCAGCGGCAGTCACTGCATACTATGGATATGTCGATTCTATACTACGATACGGAGTCATGTTTTGGGGTAACTCCTGCAATAAGGACATGGTGTTCAAATCGCAAAAAAGATGCATTAGAGCTATTACCGGTATAAAAGTAACTGATAGCTGCAAACCTTATTTTGTATTGTTAAAAATAATGACTTTACCTTCCTTGTACATATTTGAGACTGCTTTATTTGTTAAAAAGAACATGCATCTATTCAGAAAAGCATCTGAAAATCGCTATAAAATTATTAGACCAGAATATAGACATGAATTATGCGTTCGGCCATCAAAAACCGCCTTGATGCACAAGAGCATACTCTGCATGGCCCCAAAAATATTTAATAAGATACCAAATGGAATTAAGGACTTAAATATTATTCATTTTAAAAACAAATTAAGAGATCTACTATTGGAAAAATGTTATTATACCATTGACGAATTCCTTAATGAGAAACTGTAAATTATTTGACATTAATATTTATTAATTGACATTATAAATTTTATTTTTTTTATATTCTATTATTGACATTGTATTATCTTTAATTCCATTCATTATTTGTTAATTGTTTAATGTTTTTGCTTGTTTTATCTGCTTAAGTTATTTTGGGTTTTATTGTAATTATTATTTTATTCTAATATGTTTACTATTCTTTTTTTATAATAATGACTATGTGAAAGAGTGTACACCTATAAGGTAGATTTTTGAGGCACTAATTATTTATTAAGATCTCATGTAAAAATGTACCAAAAATCACACCAATAAATGAATTGAATTGAATTGAATTGAATGAAGTCGTTAACTTTTGATGTAGAACGTTTATTTGTAGAATTATATTATTAGTGTAGACTAAATATGATCATAGATACTTAAATGTTATTTGAATCTTATATAATTAAATAAAAATAAAGGTACAGTATCTCAAATCAACTGGCTCGTTAATTGTGAACGGTTTTAGTGCAAAGTCGTAAAGATAATACAAAAAAAAAATCGCATGAGCGCTCAAACGCAGCTTCGGAGTTCTGATTTATATATTTTCTGCTCCATTAATCAGACATCAGAAGCACTAAACATCAAATAATAATGTCGTTAAGTTCTCATATTGCTCCAACATTGATTTATTTTAAAATCTAAGTATTGAAGTTAAATTGAGAGTGAATTTCTTTTGAAATAAAAGTCTTTGTAAAAGTAAATAGTTGGGCCGTAGTAAGTAGTAAGTATTCATTACACTATGATTCCAGTCTTTAAAAGGGATGGTGCTATCGGTCATGTATAGCTCCATCTCTCTCTCACACTAGGATTAATATGGACACACCAAAGTGCCCGTGACACTCAAGGCATAGACAAGTAATAAGGTTACGTCTGGCGCGGATTAAAAATTAACATTTTATTTTATTTGCTAATATTTTACATGTTAAATCTATTTTAATATTTATTTATTTCTGTAACTGCCCGTGACATCACAGCGGCGGGCCCTATCAGAATACCAGCGCTGCGACATTTATTTTTTAAATGACGCAGCATCATGCTGAGATAGGAGCCTTTTGGCCTCGTATAGGAGTTTCTGTCTCATTTTTCTTTTTGTTACTTTTTTTTTATAACTTGGTTTTTTATTTTTTTTTCTGTTTAGTTTAGTTTGTGATCTTCCTGTACGAGTCGCAATAAATACCTTTTCTTTTCTTTTCTTTTTAGGATCATGATGGCATTAAAACGCCATAATACGGCACCAGTACGTAAAAAGACCTGTTCTAAAAGTATTGAACTGTAAGTTGGTTAAGGACTGATTTTTCAATCATCTGAAAACTTTATTGGAGGAATAAAATTGACGTCTGACAGACTTTGTATGGAAGAACTGTCAAAAATTCAAAATTATTCCTCGGATAAAATTATCTGGCGTTGGAAAAATCAGCCCTTAGTGTAATAATTTTTATTTTATATTGAACAATTTTTTAGTCTTATATCTATTACGGTTCATATTCTTTCATAACACCAGAAGGCCAATTCTCGTAATTTAAAACGTTCAAAATCAAGTCACAGTCTCATCTCGGCGACAAACAAATTAATGTCAAAAACTTGTCAAAATGTAGGGAAATTAGACGTATTTTTGACAGATTGAGACTGAGATCAGACTGTGAATGTTCTTAAAATTAAAATTACGAGAATTGCCCCCCTGGTTTAGGGCCGAAACTTAGCGTACCTGCTAGGTTAGTATTGGACCCACCGGTTGCTACAAGTAAAAATATTGTAAAGTATCTCCTTCGTAGGTACAGCTCCTAAACAACAGACCCGATTTCAATAAAAAGGGTTGTTAGTTTCATTATAAGTATTTCAAAATATTTTCGGATAGCCAGATACGTCACAGGAAATTCAATATGGCAGTCTAGAAGACATGATAACAACGGACTTAAAAAAAAAATACTACAAAGTGAAAAATAACTTTAATTTCGGAAGTCAGTGTCGTTGGTTCCGCATTTTCGTTTTTTGACACCGACTTCCGAAATTAAAGTTATTTATCACTTCGTAGTGCTTTTTTTTTATCGGTTGTTTTTTAATAAAAAGTTTTTATTTTTCACTTTTTAGTTGTACCTACCCCACAAAAATTCAATTAACACTAGTGCATTGAAGAATTGAAGACACCGACTAGAAGAATCACCAAAATTCGCATAGAAATTCCGGAGATGCAGTACATTTATGCATATAACTTCGTACATAGGAATAATTACCTAATGTATTATATACTAAAACCTTTCTGAAAGTATGCAAATTACATTATTGAAAGAATTATCATAATTGGTTTATTAGTTTTTGAGAAAATCGCGGACAAACAAACATACATACAGACGGGTCGAATAAAAAACCTCCTTTTTTGAAGTCGGTTAAAAATGGACGCTTTTCATTTGTTTTAGTTGGCTATGACTATGTTATCGTAATGTAAGCAAAATCTAAATCTTAGTTAATTATTAGGGAACAGTAGTTTAAAACACATGTGCCATACGACTTGTTTACGATGCTAACTTAGTTCCCGCGCTGTTTCGTAAATCATCGCACGTTGTAAAATAATTTGGTTAGCTTCCCTCCGCTCGAATACCCGGGTATCATGTTGGTTCTGCTGTATTTTTGTATTCCAGTTTTAAATACAGGTAGGGTTACATGCATAGATATCCGTGGTTACACGACTGCGTACTAAAATTGGCAAGCGGAATTTGAGAATAGTTTGGAAATACAAGACAACATGGTGCATTTTTGAACCTCTGTATTGCGTGAAACTACAGAAAGTCACCCTAAAATATTACTTACAAAGTATTTACTTAAACACAGTATGGCGATTAGGTTATTACATTATTTGAAATCACGTATGCTAAATTATGTATTTTAAATATATGTAGGTACACAATTAAAATTATAATAATGTAACAATTAACATTCTAGCCGTGGGACCGTTTTTCGTTTTAGTATTTAAAAACAATAAACTTATTTTGTGAATATTTCGTAACGATACCATTAAGTTTGTGTTGAATTGTTGATACCATTGTCCCGGGCGTGTCTGTTGCCTTATTATCAAGGTTTATTTCGTGTCAATTTTTACGCTATTTATTTTGTTTGAAAAATTCAGTTGCTTATTTTTAGTATAATTGTTTATTTTATTAATTTTACAGACTAACAACTTGTAATAACCGTTGTGCTATTTAATGTGATAACTTAATCACGACTCTATACATTTTAATTTATTAATTTAAAAAAAGCATAGCCAGATCACATACATTAAACTTATGCTAGAAGCAATCTTAATAACTAATGCACGTGACAATTAAATTAAGGGGTACATACAGTTGATCACAATATCTTGTTGCCTTCTTTAATCATTGTAGTAAACTAAAACAAACCAGCGTACTGTTAGGATACAATGATGATCTGATAAATGATTTTATTTCTGTAAATAGGTTTGTACTGACACCAGCACATCAAGCTACCCGAAAGTACATATTTTCCCAATCAACTTTTAACCTTAGTCTATAGCTATAAAGTTGAAAATCTATTAAAGAAATTTGACAGATTTTAGCAGCTTGATGTGCTGGCGTCTGCACAAAAACTCGTACAAATGTACACGTCAAATACATTTTTAAAACTAGATGAGGTTGCCTATTAGCTGTAATTGTATGGGCTTAACAAGAGTTTTTAAACTCTGAGTTTGTTTCGGTTTATCTTCTCAAAGTTGTCGGTTAGGAAACACCGATCTCATCTAGTTTTGATAAAAAACTGACGTGTAAAAGTATAATTTTAACCAATTTACAAAATAAAAAATTATCATTTGTCAATGTCCTGCGACGAAACAAAATAAATCCACACAAAAAACCTGCACAAAGCCACATAAATCTACATTTAAACTGTAGTGTTTTTTTCCTCTATTCATAATGTGAAATTTATTCTGATAAACCGAACAAAAAATTAATATTTGCGGTTGATAGCGCTTTTTGAATTCTATACCTAGCTGCGAATTTGATTTATACGCCAGCAATTTCAAAATGGCTTTTGTTATTGGTTTACTAATTCGAGCAACATATTCACTTCAAGTACTCCTACTTAAAGTGAATATGTTCCTCGAATGTCGCTCCCACGGTTCGATTTTAGTTGATCAACTGCTAATTCGAAAGCGATTTGAATCCTCGGAACAGACTTTCAATCAAATCGAATTTCAAATTCAAAGTACTTTTGTTGAACAACAAAATTTGTTTAACTAAAACAAAACCGTGTGGATCAGGCACTTACTTTCCGTGAAAAGCTGCGGTTTGTTCGCCGTGTGTAGGCACGGTCGTCAGTGTTGTATGAATCACTATGAAAGCTTGTTGACAAACATGGCGGCATTACGGCAAGGCGCCGTCGACATATACGCCGTCTCTGTGCACGGCGTGATTCATATCAGTGTTGTATGGCAGTCTAGGGTAGTCAGTCGACGGCCCTGGTTGTCTTCACGGTAGCAATAATTTTCGCGACTGCATACCTACGTACGCTGATTTTGTTTTAAAATGGAGACAAATCAAGAATTATTAATTACATTGATTCATGCAAGGCCTTTAAGATGATCGGATATATCCAAAACCTTCTATTCCTTTTTTATTTATTTTTGAGTTTTCTATACTTACCTACATGTAATAAGCAATGATGATCTTTTTCTTATATGGATTAATGACGCGTGTCTGCAGCTTGGCATAGAAAAAATACAACTGATGAGCCGTACCTAGCCGTGTCATATATACAAGCTACGGTAAATAAACCTTACCGCGCACAAAGTACCTTAGTGTTGTAAAAGATCCGAGCTTTTCAAGTCATAATTTGGAGCAAAATCAGCCTATAATGTTCCCACTGCTGGGACACAAACCTCCTCTCTTCAAGAGGGAGTGGGCCGCAATCTACCACACGGGCCCAGTGCGAGTTGGCAGATGTCACACGTCTTCGATTTTTTTGTTTTAGGACATGCCAGTTTCCTCAAGATGTTTTCCTTTACCGTTTTAAATTATTTTTTTTCCGTTTGTTATTTGGAGACTAAGCTCAATTTAAACGACTTATGCCTTAACTGAGTATCTTTTCCCATACCTTATGAGGTAAATGAGGTAAAAAGGGATTCCATGAGGCAGTATGCCACAGCCTGCCTCATGGAATCCCTATTTAAGCTCTGGCCACGCTGAGACGAATCCATTTTGCGACATGAGACGCGATTGCGCGGGTCAATTGTTTTAAGAAGTCATTCTACTATAACTGGCACCAGTTTTAACAACTCCATAGATACTTTTCACAATATTGGCGCGAATGAATTTTGTTTCGCATCCCGTGCGTGGTTCGCTTCCGTTTGGTCAAAGGTTCAATTCTATACATTTAATCAACAAGAACGACTTCAGAACCCTAACGTTCGTCAGGCGAATCTTCCACAACAACTATGCAAACTCCGATTCCTCTCAACGGTCAGTCAAAGGCAATGAATTAAGTTCATTGCGCCATCACTAACATTGACAAACTAAATGTTTACCGGCGAATTGATGGCCGTTAGGTATACTCCTGACGTTAACCAGCGACAAGACGTTACAAAGATGACCAATATTGGTAGATTGATTTGATTTGAACATTGTAAAGTTATCTTAGTGTCCTATCTACATAGTATCATTTGCAGTAGTTATATTTTCGGGGCTAAGTTAAAATAATTATCTGGTGAGTACATCTCAGTTGGGTTGGTCACGCTAAGAGGATAAAATAAATAATAAGCGGTTACAAAACTAATTTATACAGCTGCTGTTAGTAGAAACTCAAACTCAAAGCATTTATTTCAATTAAACCATTTACAGGAACTTTTGAACTGTCAAGAAGTCAGTCAGTCAGAAAATATGAAGCTAGTTGCCCATTCCAAAGCGTAGGTACCTACAAACGCCGAAAATCATGAAATGCCGAGGAACCATTTTATATTGATAACTAGTCTTTACAACCTTATTTTAGGCATAAAGAGTAAACGAAAATAGTAGATAGTTATCAATAAAACATAGTTATCTAAACATATTTGTAACAACTTCAGTCGCACGATGCGACGTCGTATCGTGTGTATGTGTTTTGGCCTTTAAACCTTAAAAAAAAAACTAAATAAATAAAAATTAAAAAAAAGTCTTTTATTGGCAGGCATCGTAGGCCCATAGCATGTTAGTATTACAAGGTTAGTAGTAGATAAAAAATTTGCCACAAAAATACAATCTAAAACATTTTAAAAAACATAACAAAAATTACCCAATTACTGGAAGGTTTACAAGACCCATGTCTGACATGTAGCTTGATAAACATATCCATTGTAGGCCTTTCTAACCATTTAGAAAATACCTTCAGGATGTTATTGCCGCTTTCTCTCATTCTGCTTATTATTGACGCCACAAAGACTAAAGTCCTTTTTTGTACAAGATTTATATTGATCCAGCGCCAAGTTGGTTTCGAATAATTTCTCTACGTTACATTTCTTCTCAAGGCTTTGTCTGTCTGCTCACTAAACCTCTCTAGCGCGAGAGAGCAAATAATTGAGATTCAATCATTCCTTTGATTCAAACGTTCGCTGTCAGAGAGTGAACATGGGAGTTTCCTATGTCTAGCAATGGGATTTTGTAATTTGATATGAACGGTTTACTGAAACATTCATGCCAATCACGTCTTGATAGCAATTTGGGCGGGTTTGCAGTTGTTTAGTACAATTTATGAACTAGCAGCGGACATTCGTTTCGAATCGAGGTCATAGTGTCGTGGTTGCTAAACGGATAGTGATTTATGGAAGCGCAGTTAAACGGTGAGAGTACTACAGTTGATAACCTTCCATTACTCACTAGTGCTGGGCGTGACGTGGGAATATTAATAGGTAGTGTTGGGAATTGCGGGTTTGTTTTTTGATATTTTAAATACGAGTTCCTAACAAGTTGTATGTTGCTTTGCATTGAAACGAACTCGTTGCATTTTATATCTTAATGTATCTAAAAAATTATAAAAATGCTCCAAAAACCCGATTGGGTCAGAAATTAAGTGTCATTCGAACCTCGCACAGAAAAAATATTTACCTATTGTTTATGCTATTGAGAGTCGGTTTTTGTGTATGTGATTTTTACTAGTTAAAACAACTACTACACAGCATTATTATCATAATGTAATTGGGAAAGTCGATATTTTTTTTTTTTTTTTTTCAAAAAATGTATAATGTCTTCATCTACCAAACCACTCGAAACTGTAATTTCGGTAACAGGCTATTAGCTCGCCACTCGCCTCCACTCGGGCCGCAGTACAAAGCCTATCAGCTGCTAAAGCTGTAAGTGGAACGAGATGAAAGGATTATCCGGAGCCGGCGCTGATCCTCCATTAATCACAATCAGATGAATCAGCTGCGGTAGTCTTGGTGATTTTTCATGGCTTCCCCAAAATGGACTAAATTAATTGGACGGCCGTGTTCGAAAAAATAGGCTTAGAGCAATTAAAACCATGAAAACCATGTTTAAACAGGGTGACATAGAAATAATTTATGGTCATTTAAATGAATAAGATCTTTCAGTACTTAATTTTCTGATCATAATAACTTATAAGATACTTAGGTGCTGAAGTTATTATGAAATTGAATAAAATCGATATACAAGAACATTTATTTTTATAAATGTTATTGTGTATCGATTTTATTAAATTTCGAGCGGCCATTGTTGTTTACACCTTTGGCAAATTTAGCGTGGCCGGACCTTAGAAACGAAGCAAAAGGAGTATCTAAGGATCGTAGCCGGTGGCGTTCTGAAGTATCTGCCTAATCCCTTGGAAAGAAGGCGCGAGCTTGAGCTTATGTATGTAGGTATGTAATTTCTAAATAAAATAATATTTTCGGTGACGTCTATGATAAATTGGCAAAGACAACAAGTCAAAGTAAATCAAAGAGTAGCCACGTTGATTGTATGAGTCTTTTCATATAACTAAAGTGGATTGTTTTAAAAATTACTGTTGAGTAAGTAATACTGGTGATTTAGAGGAAACACCAAAAAAAAAGTACTTTAAACTTACTGTAAACTTTTACTTTTTTTAAGATTATTTATTTTACCAATTTTGTAATAGTTATAAATAAAAGGTAATTTAAACACAAAGTTATAAAAATAGTCTCGTTTGAATATAAAGCTAAATTACCCAATGAAATAATTCTAAATGTAACTTAGGAACTAAAAGTAGCAAGTTTTACATAGTAAAAGGTTCATTAACTCAGTTAAAAGCTCCAATTTAATTTTAATTACGAAAGTAGACAATTCTAAATAAAGTCTTCTAATTATATGTGAATGATATAAATCAAAAGTAAAGAATGAAAAGTTGAAGCTCCTAAAAATTTGCTGTCACAACGAATAAGAACTTTTTATGTAAGTGTAATTTTTTATCTTTTTGTTTCGTTACTTTTATGACATTCTTATTAAGCCTTTGTTGAACTTCTAGATGTAGTTGATAAGATTAGTGAGTACTACGCTGCGATAATACAGACGCCAGCACATCAAGCTACCCGATACTGTAAAATTTTTCCAATCAACTTTGAACCTTATGTTTTAGCGATAAAGTTGAAAATCTATTAAAGAAATTTGACAGATTGTAATAGCTTGATGTGCTGGCGTCTGTACAATGAGTTCGAGTATATCCCAGGGATATCTCCTAGTAAACCTTTAAAGCAAACAGTTTGTGATACAAAAAATCAGTTTCTTAAAACAAAAATATGTGAAAAACTACAATAAGTACAATTTTTAACATGAGTGTTTTACGATTGTTCTTGTATCTAGAATACGTTTAAAAACAGAAATCTAAACAAATATTATAAACAGAAAATATTTGTTTTTTTGTATATGTTTGTTTGGCTAAAACAGTTGAACGGATTTTTATGAAACTTGGCATTTTTAGGGTTCCGCACTTCAAAAGGAAAAACGGAACCCTTATAAGATCACTTCGTTTTTCGTCTGTCTGTCAATACCCTTTTTCTCAAGAACGCGTGGAGATACCAAGTTAAAATTAATACCAAATACTCAAGGCTGCAATCCCTTGAAGCAGTGAAAAATTCAAACTTCTAAGTCAACGCAATCAAAAGATACGGGAGTTTATATTCCGTTTATGCCACATATTTAGACACTCGCAAGGGAATCAAAACCTAAAGGGTACTTACGTGTAGTTACATGTACGGATCCCTCGGTGCGCAAGTCCGACTTGCACTTGACCAGTTTTTTTATTCCGATATTCCTACGTGGTCGAGACTTATGCGGGTAAAACCGAGGGGCGGAGCTAGCTTCTTATACACGAACACCCAGACCAGAGGTCAGCAAATAAACAAAGACACATAACTTACAACACTATGTAGCCTATTTCACAGAGCTTATAATATATAAATAATATAAAGCCTGTAGATACAATGAAGAGAATTATTTGAGTACATAAAAAGTAAATAGACAGTTACTTTAAAAGCCCTTGCAAAAATATACCGTCCCAAAAATACATTTGAACAGAACAAATGGTTCTTAGTTAAAAGGAAACAACTCCATTTATATTCTGTCCCGTTTGTTTTTTTTTTTAACACAAGGTTGTGAAGGACATTTATTATTTATCTGAAATTTTAAGTTGAAACGCCTACTGCCTACATTTTATTTTTGCTGTAATAATTTATTATTCTGAGGAATATATCTTGAGTTCCAATGCAATGATAAAGATTAGATCTACAATGCTTGGTAATTTAGAGCCAAAGCACACACGCTACTTTTTGCATCGGCGATCGGCGATTTTGCGGCTGTATCGATGCTGCATCGCGTTTTGGCGACTCTCTGCGTTCGGAAGCGGTATCTGAATCGCGCGTTTTAGCGACTGATCCGCTGCTGCATCGCGTTTTGGCGACTCTCTGCGTTCGGACGTGGTATCGGAAGCGCGCGTTTTAGCGACTGCTCCGATGCTGGCGCAAATGCCAAATCGCTGCGACCGGCATCCGAATGTGTGCGGAGTGTAGCGTTCAGCCGCTGTATCGAGCTTCCGAAAAGCGACTGAATCGCCGCGTTTGGCGTTTTTAAGTGTGCGGTGTGGAACGCTTGGTCGCTGCATTTAGCTTCTAAAAAGCAGCTGAATCGCCGATCACCGATGCAAAAAGTAGCGTGTGTGCTTTGGCACTTAAGTAACTTCACTGAATGTGAAGTTTCTCAAATCAAAATCCTAAATCCAATACAACATTGATCGAAATATGACCACTTGATTTCAGCTTTTTCTGCGCATTACAAAAAAAATATCTACCGCTGTTTCTCTTACAAAATGATCCATAAAACAACCATACAAAAAACCCATCCTGAATCAATGAAAGGATTCCACCACAATTTTAAAACCACTTTTGCATCTCAATCTACTCGATACTGTCGCTAATATGAAAAGGTATTCCTTCCGTCTTATCTGCCGAGATTCCATTAAAATGTACATAAATTGCAAGCGCTTGCACCGACCACTGTCTCCGAGTTCTGCTGGAACGCCTGCTGTACATCTGTGAATATTTATTCAACTATCTTATTCTGCTTTGCTTTAAATATTCTTTGAAAGCGTTTTGAATTCTTAACGAGCTGTTGAGAATTCTTGTGGCTGGGGACTGTCTGTTTGAAATAGACTGTGGTTTTTCTAGAATAATTTCATAATGATAAAATATGTATGGGCGACACTACGTTTGTACTAATTAAGTACTTAGTTTAAGCAGCTTTCTTTGCAGCAGAAAGTACTGTACTTTATGTTATGAAAAAAAAAAATACGTCAGAGTTCTTAAATAAAACCGGCCAAGTGCCAGTCGGACTTACACACAAAGGGTTCCTTACCACATGGCAAAAAACGCCGAAAAACACATTTCTTTTATAGAGATTCCCTTTATTTAATTTTCATTATAGCGAGCAATAGAAATACATAGTCTGACAATTTCAACTGTTTACCTATTACGGTTCATGATATATCGCTTCTTTGAAGAAACATCGATGTTACTGCTACTTTTTTTTAACCTTTTGAACGCCATTGTCACATATATGTGACAAACGAAATCTTACCCTGAACGCCAACGTCACAAACATATGACAAAATACACGTCGCACGGGTCGCACCATATTATGAAATAAACAATTTAATAATTACTTTTGTGTGTTTTTATTTATATAATTTAAAAGTTTAAGCTTCCGTCTATATTGTATTGCATGAAACTAATATGAATAAACCACCAATATCGAAAAATCTGTTGTTTTAAGTGTGTGTGTGTGTGTGTTGTTTTGTTAAAGTGGCCTGGCGTCAGGCGATACGTTTATACTCTGGCGTTCAAAAGGTTAAAGGTTTGTTTATGTAACGTTTAATACGCTTTCTAAGTGCTTTGTCATATTTAACTAATTTTTGAGAAAAAATACATTTACGTCGATGTTTCTCCAAATAAGCGATATAGCCTGCCGACAGTCAGAAGGACGGACGGACGGCCCGCAGAGGCTTAGTAATAGGGCTTTGTTGGCACCCTTTGGGTACGCAACCCTAAAAATCCAGGTATTTTGTTTACATTACTCTTTTCCAATTCTTTCAAAGTCACTTGAAACCGTATACAAAGTTTTTTACTACGCATATTCAAGTTTACACTCAATATAACACATAAAGTAGCAATACACAGAGCGATAGTTGTCTATAAAAAGCTGAAGAACAATATAAAGTCTCGTTACAAATGGCCGACGAAGTGGGTGAGGACGACAATCGAGCCGCTAGCTTTTTTATGAAATGGGCTCTTCAACAGAGATGAAGTTGGTCCGAGCAGATGAGCAACTTGTACACCACTTTGTTGCGACAAATTGTTGTTGACGACGCGTTGTCATTGGTAATTATTAACCGCTTTATGAGAGACGTTTAAACATCAGAAATTTATGTTAAGCAACCTTTCTTAAACCACTTATTGTCCCCAATTGCAGTTTGATATAACGAGATTTGATGTACCTAAATTAAATAATTCAGCATACTTTTTAACATAAGCAAACAGTTGAAATTATGTATACTTTGTATGTCAGGTGAAATAAATTAATCTGAACGAGGAAAACACGAAAACATAAATTTGTTTTACTGATTCCCAAATATTAAGATCTTGATGATGACTGTATACATAATATTATAATGTTTCATTTTAATACTGGTGTTTTTTTTTTCAATACTTTGCTATTCAAAAAGGAGGCTTTCAACGATAACAGCTCAACTATCACTAATGAGACACAATTGCCTACTTTCTCTATTGTTACCGAAGTTAGTAAGCTTACCTAACAGACGAGGGGATAACAAAAAATACCTATTGCTCGTCTAACTACACTAGATTATGGTTAATTTAATATTATTTTCAGCTGCTTTTCAAAGCAATGTTCTTTCAGAGCTTTTTGTAGGATTCCTCTAGGCTCGGCTCAGTCTGCGGTATTTTTTCAGAAAACAATGTTAGGATTCCTAGGATTTGTATTAACATGTTAGTCTTTGTTTGTGAACGTGGGTGAGTAGGGTAAAAAGTTAATGTAATCATAATACGTTTGTTTGAAGATATTGTTTATCGTTTGAGTAGTAAGAATAAACTGCACACTGTTAAGAATTAAGATTATTTTCATAGATATTTTTATTGTAGATAAAAAAAAAATTAAGTACAAAAGAATATTAATTTCGGAAGTCTCTTTGTTTCTTTGGTTTTGTATTTTCGTTTTTTGCCACCGACTTTCGAAATTGAAGTAATTTTTCAATTTGTAGTGTTTTTTTTGGAAGTCGGTTGTTTGTTTTTGTATTAAAGCTTTTATTTTTCAATATTCTTCACTTGCTAAGTAAATAACAGTGACGGGAAGTTATTGTAACATCATCAGCATGGTTCCCTATCCATTTGCATAACATTTTAAGACCTAATATAACTTGGCTTACTTTTGTTTCTCCTAATTATATTTTCGCATAACATTATTTACGCATAACAGCTTACGCATATTTTTTGGAAGCATAATTTCTTTAATCATAATAATGATTAAGCATAACATTCTAAAGCAAAAATTTAGCATGCTCGTTTTATTTCTAACCACGTTTGGTCGACGGAGCCCCGCTGCGCGGGGCTCCTATTTCTGTCTGCAGGGTTTAAAGGAACCTAACTAAACCGAACTTCGGGGTGCCCCTGACGTCGTTTAGTATTATGCGAATTAATTTTATGCGAAAACAAATTAGCCTTAAAGATAATTATGACAACTTAAATCTTATGCCAAATAAAAATATGGCAAAGTATTATTATGCCAAAATAAATTATGCCAAAGTAGTTATGCCAAAGTATATTAGGAAAAAGAACATTATGTGAAAAGAAGGGATCCCCATCAACATAAAACTAAGTGAAAAAAAAACACCTTTTATTGAAGCTAGCTCCAAAACCACTCATCAGAACTTGACCAAATTTATAATATATTAGATAGTCCCTTTCAAACAAAATAATTTTTCAAATTGGTTCATAAATGTCGGGGTTTTATTTCAAAAGAAAGAGGTTCTTTTGAAATTTGATAAAAACAGAATTGATGAATGAAAAGATGGTTTGATTGTGTAAAAGATGATGCAGCAAAAATGGAAAAGCTGAGATGACGGCTGATAGAGATTTATTGAACAAATGGATACCAGGTGATGATATATTTTTCGTTTTATACATTTGAACCCACGGCTTTTTTTTATCATTTTAATTCGTGCCTGGATTAACTTCATTGAAACGAAACCAATTTTATGAATGATGTAGCCTTTTTTGTGCGTTCATTTTGAATTTTTTTCGATATTTTAATGAAAAAGCTTTTCGCCGTTCGATACATGGACACGGTTTCGTAATGAAAAGAGGTATTTTTGGATACCTAAAGCGTCTGCAGTATTCAGGTAGCTGTAGACGGGGTTTAAGTATTTAGATACAACTACAAATAAACTGTAGATATTTAATTAAAACAAGACCATTATTTTTGTGTTTCTGCAACAGAAAGTTCTTTATGTATGTATGAAAATGTCGTAACAAAAACCATTTAATCACACTAATATTATAAAGGCGAAAGTTTGTGTGTGTTTATATGTTTGTTACTTCTTCATGCTCAAACGGCTGGACTAATTTTGATAAAATTTTGTATGGACGTAGCTGACACCCTGGATTAACATATAGGCTACTTTTTATCCAGATATTCCCTCGGGATCGAAACGTATGCGGGTGAAACCGCGGGGCGCAGCTAGTTTTAAATAATATTGTCACTTATAAAGTCAAAGTCAAAGTCAAAGCATTTATTTCAAATAGGCACATAGAAGGCACTTTTGAACGTCAAAAATGATCTTAACATAGAATTGATTCTAGTCGCCCATTCCAAAAGGTAGTTTTCGTATGGAGAAGAACGGGCAAGAAACTCCACCGTTACTCTTTTAAAATGTTTTAGGTACAATATTTTGCATGGGTACATTAATTATATAATAACATGTGAGGACGATGCACCTAAAATAAAATTACTATACCACAATAGGTAAAAGAATTAAAAACGAAACCATGACATATAAATTAATTATCTGATAGATACATGGTGCTCACATATTTACAAACATAGTACAAGCAAAACGATTTTAATAAAAAAAAAAAAAATACAAGTAATAAGTCTGGGTGTGAGTAATGAATGTAAAAAAGAATAAGAAAAAAATTACAATTAAATTAGCAACCAGTTTGATTTTGTCTAGACTCTAGATTGTCCTATGGAGCAGGACCAGCATGTTTCCAAGCGTTCTTATCTTGGATATAATCTTCTAATTTATAGTATGCTTGTTTACAAAGTGTACGTTTAATGTGAGTTTTAAATTTTCTTTCATTTAATTGCAATATATCACAAGGTATTTTATTGTAACATTTAACACAGTACCCCATAAAAGATGTATGTACTTTGGCTAATCTGAAAAATGGTTGATGTATTTTATCTTTATTTCTTGTATTAAAGTTATGTCTATCGCTTATTTTATTAAAAAGATGTAGATTTTTTCTTACATACATAATGTTTTCATAAATGAATTGGCAAGGTACCGTCATAATATTAATCCTTTTAAATAGTTTCCTGAGAGATTCGCGGCGACGTAGATTATAAATGGCTCTGACAGCTCTCTTTTGCAAAATAAAGATGGATTCAATGTCAGCAGCTCGACCCCATAGTAAAATGCCGTACGACATAATGCTGTGAAAGTAGCTAAAATAGACTAAACGCACGGTTTCTACATCTGTTAACTGTCTTATCTTCCTAACAGCATAAGCGGCCGAGCTAAGCCGCCCCGCAAGAGATGTTATATGAGGTCCCTATTGTAATTTCTCGTCTAGCGTGACTCCCAGAAAAACCGTTTGATCAACAAATTCTAGTTTTTCTCCATTCAGTATGATGTCACATTCGCTACTTCTAACATTAGGTAATTTAAATCTAATGCATTTGGTTTTCTTTTCATTTAGTACCAAATTATTTACCGTAAACCAGTCTTGGACCTGAAAAATAGAGTTATTCACGTCGTGAAGATTTTGTGCCCGTCTGTCTATCTTAAAGATCAATGATGTGTCATCTGCAAATAACACCATCTTCGGTTGATTTTGAAGTAATTGTGGTAAATCATTAACGTAAACTAAAAAGAGGAATGGAACCAATATCGAACCTTGAGGAACGCCCATTGCCATTTCAGACCCCAATGAGTTTACGCCGTTTACTTGAACTTTAAGCTTTCTATCTTTAAGATACGACTTTAGTAAATCAAGAGCTAAATTCCTAATCCCATAGTGCTCAAGTTTCAGCAAAAGTGTCTCATGGTTGACGCAATCGAACGCCTTTGAGAGGTCGCAAAAGATTCCAATGGCATCTTGTGCTTCCTCCCAGGCGTTAAAAATGTTCTTTATTAGGGTGACACCGGCGTCAGTGGTGCAACGCCCTTTGGTGAAACCGTACTGTTGTTCATGAAAGATGGAATTTTTATTAAAGTGGAGTAACGTTTGATTGAGCATCAACTTTTCAAACACCTTACTGAGAACTGGCAGAATTTACACAGGCCTATAATTGTTGGGTTCTTTACTATCACCGGCTTTGAATAAAAGAACTACTTTACTGTGTTTCATGAGATCCGGAAAGACTCCTTGGTCTATACTGATGTTAAATATGAAAGCTAAATAGGGCGCAATCGTTTCAATGATAGATCTACAAACTTTTACAGACATTCCCCAGAGATCTTCTGTTGATTTAATTTTAAGATCTTTAAAAGCTTTTATAACAGCCTGGGGGTTTGTATGTTGAAACCTAAACTCCGAGGGGCATGCCTTGACATTCTTTCTAAGTAAATCAGCAGAACGCGAGGGTGAGGAATTTAAAGCTTCAGTAGTTTTAATGGGAATATTAGCAAAAAAGTTTTCAAATTCCTGAGCAATTTCTACATCTGAGTTTATGGGGCCATGTGCAGTTTCTAAATTAAATTCAGTATTACGCTGTTTTTCCCTACCTGTTTCATTATTTATTATTTGCCAGGTAGTTTTTATTTTATCATCGGCTGATTTTATTTTATTGCTAATATAAAGAGCTTTAGCTGTTTTGCATACACTTTTAAAAGTCTTAGAATATGTTGCAACATACTGATGAAAGCTTGTGTTATTCATATGTTGCTTTAGGCCATAAAGTTCAAAAAGGTTTTCCCTGCTTTTACGAATACCTGGAGTCGCCCAATCACTAAATAAGAACTTTGTGTAAATACTTTTCGTCTTTAGTGGGTAAGTGTCATTAAATTGCGTGTTTAATAGTGAAAAGAACTCGGCGTAGAACTCATTCGGGTCACATAAGTTATTAAAACTCTGAGCACATAGGTAATTGACTTGCCAAAGAATTATTTAATTTCTCTAAATTTTTAGATATAATTTGGTTTGTTCCTTTTCCAAATCATTTGAGTTTCTTTATGTTTACAATTAAACATAGAAACTACATACTAATCGCTATCTAACCACCCTCTCATTAAAAGCGGTTTTCCTCTCACCAATACCAGGGCAGCATAGGCCCACAGAACTGATTACCACAGCCGAACAGTATTACTTATTGATAGCACCAGCAGCTCAATTGGCATGCTGCCACAAGCCCGGATTATGTTTGTTCTACATCCCCGAGGACGGCGGCGCACAGTTTACTGAGCCAGATCATATTAGATAAATGTTTGTGGGTTATTCTAATTATTATGATGGTACAGTCAACAAAAGAGATAAGTATACAGGATCGTCGGATATAGTTGTTCTATCTATATTCGGCAAAGTATTTGAATCGATACTCTATAAAAAAATATTTAATAAGTTGCAAAGGTGGTTCGTTGATGAGCAGCACGGATTCCTTACAAATCGCTCAACAACGTCTAATCTGCTTAACATAACTACGCTCTTAGCCAAAAATATTAATGACAAAATGCAGATAGATGTAGCCTATTTTGATTTCCAGAAGGCTTTTGACCGGGTTGACAACGACATACTTCTAAATAAACTAGCATTAGCAGGTTTCTCTGTGTCATTGCTAAAATTCTTCGCGAACTATCTGCACGACCGCAAGCAATTTGTAACATACAAAAATGCCAATTCAAAGCAATACTCGGTTACTTCTGGCATAGGGCAGGGCACTAACCTCGGACCCCTTCTTTTTCTAATAGTAGTAAATGATCTTCCCACATATGTAAAACACTCCACAGTCTTAATGTATGCTGATGATATCAAAGTTGCTCTACCAGTAGCTAACGCTAGTGATACGGCTGCACTTCAACTCGACATAGACAACATTCACACATGGAGCACTATCAACAACCTCAACCTAAACATTAGTAAATGCGTGGTCATGACCTACTCAAAAGCCACACAACCTATACACAACATCTACACCATGAATAATACGCCCCTGAAACGCGTCTTAACCGTACGTGATCTGGGTGCTCACTTCGACCCACATCTTACATTTAACCAGCACATAATACAGACCTGTAAAAAATCCCGCAAAAACTTGGGTTTTGTCTTGCGTCAGGCCAAAACTTTCAATAATCGTCAGGCCATAACCATACTGTACAACTCCTTCATTCGCAGTTTGCTAGAGACTAACAGCACAATCTGGAACCCTCATGAAAAAGTGTATACCCTGGTAATTGAAAAGATTCAGAAGTCTTTTTCCCGATACTTATACTTAAAACTTTATGGTTATTACCCGTACATGTACCCAACACCATTTGTGCTGGGTATGGTCGGGTACCAAAGTTTAGAATTAAGGAGAAATCTTAGTCTGATAAAATATTTCATCCGCCTAATTCGTGGTACCCATTTCAATTCCTCCTTACTGCAGTACATCTCCTTTAACATCCCACTAGCCATTAGACACACACTTCGCCCTCGCCGACGCCCTCTATTCAAAATACCTCAAACCGATACCATAACCCTTAAGACCAGTCCATTATACCTAGCTCTCACCCATATCAACAACATTCTGTTATATGACGAGTCCTCAGATGTCTTCGCGAGTACTGAACTGAGTTTCCTGAACACTGCCACTCGATACCTGGAGTCCATTGCCACTCCCAGTACAATCTCCTTGGAGTAAATAAATAAATAAATTTTATATTAATTTATTTATATTAATTAAATTTATATTAAATAGTTATATGTTATTAATAATTCTATTCCAATTTATGCTAATTTCTATCTAATTTTGTCTAATTTTATCTAATTTTTATCTAGTTTTGTCCAATTTTGTTTCACTTTATTTCATTTCATCTTTTTATTATGTGATTTAACCTAATTTTATGATTGTATGACATGTCTAATTACTAACATTGACCAATAACTTGTATGTGTGGTGCAAACTGTCAATATAAGTTGGTTATTAATAAATAAATAAATAAATAAAAGTTGAAATTTAGTAAGAAACCGATGATGGATGTTTTCGACTAAAATTTAATTTGATAAATGAGCTGTTTGTTTTATATTAATAAAACTAAATTTTATTCGAGAACATCTATCGGTTTCTTACTAAACTTCAACTATATCCGACGATCCTGCATACTTATCTCTTTTGTTGACTGTGCGTCCAATCAGATCTCTTGACTCGTTAGAGGAGGAAAAAAGGTTTTTGATAGATCCAATTGGAAAAATCTATATCAAAGTAATTATTGTTGATCTAGTTAATAAGCATAGATACATATGGGGTACTTATCAGTACAATCACAAAGCGAAAGTAACCGTTATTACGTCACCACAGAGTCTAAGGTGACGTGCCATAATATGGCATAGACATACATATATAATCTGTTGGTATAACAATTTAGAAAGAGCACCATGTAAATTAAGCGAACGGGATGATTGTTGAGATTTTGCTAGGTAGACCTAAGTCGATAGCCATCATGTCATTATCCAATACATACAGCAATGTCGTTATCACTATTAAAATAGGTGAAACTATGCACGGAAATAGGCAAAAGATGAAATTCTACGCCAGGGAATACATACACACATCAAAAGTGTCTAGGGATCAACATATATTTTTGCAATAACTTTTCTCCTGATTGATATTAATTAAAATTTTCTTTAAGGATTCATCAAATAAAGTGTTTTCGTTTGTCACAGTAACGATAAACCAAGTCACCTTTGCATTAATAAAGAAATTTGCCATTTTCCTAATAAAGGGATTTTTGACATTTGAACCACTAACACAAAAGTTCGAAAAAAAGACTGAAATAACAGTTTTCTTTAAAATTTTATTGGGTAACTTGAACAATTAATAATCCGTGTTTCTACCGCGAACACTAACAACACAAGAACATCGGTTTGGCATACTCAAAATGAGTTCATCCAAATCACGCTGTGGAATGGCCGCCCATGTTCGTTGCAACAACAAAAAAAGGTCTTCTTGCGACTGGATACCCTCCATATTCGGCAGAGCTCTTCTCTGTAGCATATCCCATGCATGTTCAATCGGGTTCAAGTCTGGCGACTGAGCAGGCCAGGGCAGGACATTGATGTTAGCTGCGGCGAGAGTCTGCCTTACAACTCTTGCGGTGTGCGGTCGTGCATTATCATGCATTAACTGAAATAAGGGACCGATTTGCACTTGTAGAGGAACGATGACGTCTAATACAATCGTCTCAGCATAAATTTGAGCGTTGAGGTTGCCTCTGATCCAAATCAACTCAGTTCTTCCGCCGATCCAAATACCCGCCCATACCATGATGGTTCCACCACTATAAGGATGGACTTCCTGGCAGGATTTTAATCGCTGTTGGCGTCCAGGGGTTCTCCAGTGTCGTATACGTCTTGTATCCGGTCTCATACCAAAACGAGACTCATCAGAAAAGCACACGAAACGCCATTGTTCTTCTGCCCAATTTCTGTGTTCAAGAGCCCATTGATATCGAATCCTACGATTGTGCATTGCTATAGGTGGTACCCGTAGCGGTCTTCGGGAATGAAGGTTCACTTCATGCAAGCGGTTTCTGACTGTTTGGTCGCTAATTAAGTTCCCTGAAGAGTGATGAAGCCTCACGGCTAACATCATGGCGGTTATTGTTGGAGCTCTTCGAGTTAAGATTTGAATGTATCGGTCTTGTCTCCGTGTGGTGCAGCGATACCGTCTTCCATGGCGCTCAGCCACGGTACCAGTGCTTCGGTAACGTGTCCAAAGTCGACTGATAACACTCTGACTTGTATTCAGAGCTAAAGCCACAGTACGTTGCCGGGAACCAGCTTCTATCATTCCCACGGCTCTGAGCATTTCTTCCCTGCTTAAATGACGTCGCCGCTCCATAATAACGTTGGTTTTAATCAGTAGTAGGGAAACAGTAGCACTAATAATGTCTTCAATGCGTTGTATGTTTTTATAGGGAAAATATTGACAGCTGATTTTCATCTTTTACTCGAATTTGATTCACAGTTCCTGATTCAAATTATGAAATGCACCAAAAAGGATCCATATAAATTTATAAAATCATAAATTTATTACAAAGCCACATCTCAATCTCAAGAAATCCGCATAAAAATGCTTGATCCCTAGACACTTTTGATGTGTGTAGTTACAAAGCTATTAAAACGAACAAAATCACAAGCTAGGCACAAAATACGTTTTTCCTTATATGTATTACTAGCTGTGCCCCGCGTTTCACCCGCGATAAAAATATTATAGTCTTTTTTATTGATTCCTTTTACAAATCTCCACCCTCCCTTTTTACACCCTTAAGGGATAATTTCGGGGATAAAACCTATTCTACATCCTTTCCCACAACTCAAACTATCTCCATACTTATCTAAATCGGTTCAGCGGTTATTGATTCCCCATACAAACTTCCACCCCCCTTTTCACCCCCTTCCCCATACAAACTTCCACCCCCCTTTTCACCCCCTTAAAGGATGATTTCTGGGATAAAAGCTATCCTATGTCCTTCCCCGAGATGCAATCTATCTCTATGCCAAATTTCATCTAAATCCTTTCAGTGGTTTAGGTGTGAAAAGGTAACATACAGACAGACAGAGTTACTTTCGAATTTATAATATTAGTATGGATGTTAGGCCATGCCTCCTTACCTCGCCACATACTGAGACTACACGTGCCTCTTAAAATAAATGAAACGCTTCTAAAAGTAGACGGAACCTCTTTCTACATAAATATTTAATTATCGTGCTCGGTGAAATACAAAGAGTCGCAGAACAATGTTATAGGGTCTCAAAAATGACAGTTCGAATACCGAGAATGAAAGTCTTTCTATTTCTGGTACATTCGGCTACAAAAGTCGATTAACACTGAACTTTTAAATACTTATTATTTAAATGGATGCACATTTCGCTACATTGCTTTTCATGTAATGGTAAAATTAACAGTAAAATGGAGTAAAATTTTATATCAGTAGATACAGATTTTTAATTAAATATCTTGCACCTCTCAGCAGTGGCGTGCATTGGTTTTCAGAATAGGTAGGCACTAGGCTGGGTCTAGTCTGGGCAAACGCGGTCACTAATCAGAAAAAAAAGCGAGGTCAAAAGTGTGGTTATTTGAGTAGGCATGCCTACTGAAGGGTGATAAATTGCGAAGGTCGAACGTCATGGTATTACGCGGGAGACGTACATATTTTTAATTTTGTCGTATTAACTTGAACTAGTAAAGACCAATGACAATGTGTGAATAGTTCGGGAGCCGAGGAGCCTGTCCGGTGACTGCCTACTGCCGCGCGTGGTTGTATGAAGATTTTGTTTTTTGTTAGGTATGATAATTTGGTGAGTTTCTTGATGGGGCACCCACACTAAAATGTAATTGACAGGCTTATGTTGATATACCGATGTAGGCACTGCTTATATGCCTATGTGCAATGCACGCCACTGCCTCTCAGGGACGAGCTGGTACAAATTTGTACCGCTTATGGTACACATGTGAACCAGCTCGTCCTAATGAAGATAAAAATATATAAAACTGAGTCGTTAATCTACCTAGTTTGTTGTTGACCGGACGTAAATATGGAGATTTTATCAATACAGCAGGACTTAGACATTGTTATTTTCTGTACGCTCAGATATCAACTCCCATATTTTTTCCAGATTATAGTGTTTTGTTTGTTTTCTCATATTCCAATACCCATTTAGGCCTCTTCCAAGCAAATTCAATTACTGGCTTTCATTTGGCTAAAAGCAGAAAAATTCAGCTTGCTCTTTTTATTCATAATCCCAGATCGCAAATTAGGTTCAATTTCAAAATTCGGCTGTTCTCACAGACCGTTCCTCTGCAATATCTATTACATTATCAGTCTGTTATTTTCAGCCTGTATTTGGTAAGGGCTTCGTCAGTCTAATTTTCTTTTTTTTTATCCTATTTTTGAGTCTGGATATGAGCGGCTTTAGCTTGAGGCTTATGGTAGGTCTTGCTCAACAAAGTAGAATAAAATACTCTTTAATAAATGTTAAATGATTTATTTTCTGTAAGTAACTTTGTACAAACACTTTTACACGTCAATCATATTTTTTTAAGCTAGATGAGGTCGGCGTTTCTTATCTGACTACCCTGAGAAGAAAGGCCGAAACAAACTCAAAGGTCACAGTCTCTTTTAAAGTCCAGACAAAATCTTGGTCAGATCATGTGAAGACCATGTAGATTGGTGTCTGAAATGGTCTTTTGAGGAAAGAACCACACTGATTGAGCGGACCTGTCCAGTCAGTGCACGCATTTGTCAAAAATCGTGCAGCTCAACTCAAAACTTGAGGAGCTCAACGATTCGACGAACAATACCAAAGAAAGGACATTTGGGTAGGCCGCGTAAATTACTCAAACGAAATAAAGAGTCTTTATTATGTATACCATAATAATATGGGGGCTATGCTTGGAGCAACTGCCTCGTTGTTCTCGTGGTTGCAAGCGTGATTGCTGAGCGTGGGGTCCTGAGTCCGATTCCTGGATCGGACAAAGTGTTATTGGGTTTTCCATTATGAATTTCTTAGTAACAGTCCGGAGTTTGGAAGCTGGCGGTTTAATACCACCGTGCCTCGGAAAGTACGTAAAGCCGTTGCTCCTACGCCTGATCTCTCCCCGGTCGTGTCGGGTTGCCGTCCCATCGGACTATGAGAGTAAAGGAACAGAGAGTGCACCTGTGTTTACGCACACACTTGTGCACTATAATATCTCCTGCGTACCTGGCTAATCTCCGTTGAGATTGGCCACCGTGACCGAAATCGGTCGGGTGGCTATTATGCTTGGAGCTTGCTACGTGATCGAATCAGAAATTAAGAGATCCGCAGGAGAACCAAGGTAACCTATATACATAGCCCGAAAAATTGCCAAACTTAAGTGGCAGTGGGCAGGGCATATTGCCCGCAGAACAGATGGCCGATGGGGCCGAAAGGTTCTGTAGTGGCGACCGCGTACCTGAAGACGTAGCGTTGGACGGCGTCCCACAAGGTGGACCGATGATATTGTGAAGGCCACAGGAATCCACTGGATACTGGAAATGCTTGGAAGCCTATGTCCAGCTGTGGACGTTTTCGGCTGAAATGATGATGATGAATAATATGAATTACAGAAGATGCCTAGTTCCGTAACGAAGTATCAACAAACATAAACAAACACTTCTAAAACATATGTTAGAGTATCCATGGTAACACTGTAATTATAATAAAGATTATGGTGACCATAAAGTTTTAAGAAACAAAAGAAAAACCAAATTGTTTAAATAGGTACATAAGTCAAAAGGTCAATAACCTTAGAACTAAAGAAAGACTAACATTACAATTATAATAAATAAGTCTCTCTCAAAAACTAATAAGAAGACAATCTTCAACAAATCATAGACGATGATTCTGCTAACTAAACTCAATTTGAACGTGATAGATCAATTTCACAGAATCCCTTACAAATTGGAAAGAAAATAACGTATTATTTGAAACTTGAGAAATGTTTTGAAACGTCTTAGAATTTTAATGCATTTTTGAAGTGAAACTTTTCTACGCACGCTTGACTTGGGGAGTAAGCTGGCGAACGCGTGACGTAAGCGTTACGAAAAGTGTGATCAGGCGAGGCGAACGGGAGTTGAGTGGGGGATATAAGCAAGAGAAAGCAGTGCGCGCGCACATATTCTTTCTCTCTTCCTCTCATAGCGAAGTTTCACTTCAGTCGTGTGGTCATAAGCACACTCGGTTTATTTAACAAAGTAAATAACCAAGACCTTGATTTGCCGTAGAAATTTTTTGAAACCAGTGCCCAGGATTAGTTAATTTGTCGCTAAAATTTTAATTAATATGAACTTTTGAAATCCGGTAATGGGGTATCCTCCATCACAGTCTTTCTTTTGTGCCCGACCGTGGCTCAATAGAGATTGTCGTGCGTCTGTGTGCTAAAGCAGTGTTCATTAATATTAGGTCCTTACATATGAAATTGGCGTTTTGTATGGAAGGAACAAAAAGTCGAATATTTTTTAATATAATATATTTAATTAATCAAAGTATGAACCATTGTTTTCAATGCACTTTTGCCATCTTATAGGTAGTTCATTGATCCCTTTACTAAAAAAACCAGTCGGACGGGAATCAATAAAATCTTTGAAGGCGATTTGGACTGCCCCATCGGAGTTGAATTTTTTCCCTTGCAAAAAGTTATCCAAATTGCGAAAAAAATGGTAATCTGTTGGAGCAAGGTCCGGGGAGTACGGAGGATGTCTAAGACATTCCAATTCAAGTAATGTAACGCAGCAGTCGACGCGCGTTTGCCGGTTTGCTTCAGTCAATTCGTGAGGTACCCACCTTTCAAGCTTTTTAATCTTCCCAATTTGCTTCAAGTGAATTAAAACAGTTTTATCACTAACATCGAAGCCTGCAGCTAACTCGGACGTGGTTTGCGATGGGTCCGCTTCCACAATAGCCTTCAATTCTCCATTATCAACTTGGGTCTCAGGCCGTCCACGGGGCTTGTTCTGCAGGTCGAAATTTCCAGAACGAAAACGTTGGAACCAAAAACGAACTGTGTTTTCTTTTGCAACATGACCGCCATACACATCATTCACCCTTCGAGTCGTTTCCGCAGCACTAGTGCCACGGCGGAACTCGTACTCGTAAATAATGCGATATTTTAAATTTTCCATTTTGTAAAATGAGTGACGCAAACAGAAAAAACAGAAGAAAAAAAACAAATGAATGACGGTCATCGAAGCACAAATACATGAGTAAATAGCTGTACAAATTTGAATTTGGAATTCCTTACCAAAGAGGAGAAATTCGTGATTAAAGTGGCCAGTACAAAAAACGCCAATTTCATATGTAAGGACCTAATAATTTACATTCCATCGCCACTTAATCAGTTATCTACTTTAATTAAATGTATTCTAAGTTGATTTTTGAGTGACCATTTGTAACAAAAAGGTCTTAATAAGCTAAGGTTGCAATGGAATTTGAACTTATTGAAGTATGACATTCAGCTTTTTGTTCCAAACTTGAAAATTATCTCAAATTCTTAATATAGTCTGTTGCTGTTAATTGTCTTTTAATGGTTTTCATATTTTTATAGGTTTTGACGATTTCGCGTTTTCATCTGCAAAATTATCTCTTAGTTGCTTTCATAATATATCTGGATATTGTAGTAGGTATATATAGCCACACAGATAGCGCTTCGAACTTATTAGTAATACTAGTTTCACATTGAAAAATTTCATGATAATATTCTTCTTCAACAGCTTTGTGCCACTTTCTGAGTGGCCAGTTCACCACATCTTGCCCCGAGTCCTTGTACTGGTTCCATTTCAACATAATACATTACTTTTTAAGAGTATCACTACCTACTTCACCCAGTTTCTCTGCAATGTTCCTAGTGTGGAGCTATTCATTTTTCCAACGGAATCTTTTAGAGACAGGCGCGAGTCTTGAAACCGTGCATGAAGAGAAATGTACGACTACCCGACATTTAGTTCCTTTTTGGAGCTTGCTACATGTTTTAAAGAATTTAGTACGCTTTTATTTCAATGTTCCATGGATATTTAAAGGGATTTTCGGAATGATATATAAGTAATAGTAATAATAGGGAAGAGAAGAATTGTCTGAATTTCAGTAAGGTCTGCCTGTAGTTACCTAATTATTTAAAAAAAAGATTATCTATTTCATTGCAACCAGGTTTTTAAAGGCTTAATATCGTCCTTGGGGTAAAATACGCAGCTTATCATGATCTCTCTGATTACTTTCTTATAATTGCATTCATTCTAATATGAATGCTCAATTTTGACATGTTAATTTTCTTCATCATCATTTATTTTCTCTCTTTTTAATTTTATCGTGTTTACACCCACTTAATGTGTATGCTGTGGATTCCTGTAATTGAAGAAACACTTAAAAGAACCTTTTTATTAACAACTGTGATTTATATTGTATAATTATGTGATCTGTATCCTTTGTTGAAGATCCCAAATACATAAATAAATAAACTATTTAAATAAAATCACGTAGAGAGTACCTAAGGACAAGAACTTCCCAATGTAGTTTGAATCCTAAATATTTCAAAGACTTCGTAGTTCGAAAGCACTTACTTTTAGGGTTCCGAACATAAAAGGAAAACAGAACCATAATAAGAACACTTTCTGGTCCATTTGTCGCAGAGATTTTTATATAATAGTTTGGAGCTTATTATTGGCTAAGTAATAACTGCCGCATGGATCGATCGATCAGGTTAAGCTACGCTTGCCGCAGTTGCTCCGTAGATGGGTAACCATTTTTACACACCGAGACCTCACCGTGCCTCGGCAAGCACATTAAGCCGTTGGTCCTGGCTGTCATTAATGGATCTTTGACGGTCATTACGAGTCGTCAGAAGCCCGAAAGTCTGACAACCAGTCTTACCAAGGGTTATCTTATTACCCAGTAAATGTAAAAGCAAGTTCTCGACGATGTTGATCCCATGGAGTCCAGTCGTGGTTCCAGTCTTACCGAGGGGTTTCGTATGACCCAGTAACTGGGTTGTGGAGGTCAGATAGGCAGTTGCTCCATGTAAAATACTGGTATTCAGCTGCATCCGGTAGACTGGAAGCCGACCCCAACATAGTTGGTAAAAGACTAGGCAGATGATGATGAGTTTTGTAAACAGACTCTTGGCACACCCGATATTACCGTGAAAAATTACACAAGCCGAAACAAAGTAGGTAAAACCAACAAACACGATTCAAAAATTTCAAACACGCAACGTGTTACCAAATAAAGGCGGCAAAACCCAATAACGGCCATCAGAGCTTCCATTACAATTCTTGAAAACAATGCGAGATCAGATCTCCGTCATCTGTACAAATAGCCGCGGACGAACGCGCCGCGGCGCGGTCGATGTCCGTACATAATGGAGTAGCATGCATTATGGACGCCGGGATCAACAAATACATTGACATGGCACATTAGTGGCGTATATTTGAGGATATACCGTGTTTATGGTTATCCGCTGTTGGATATGTTTAGTAGTGGAGGTATTTCAGTGTTTATTTTGTAGGAAATCAGAACGGATTGGGATAAGAAAACGAGCTGTATAAAGTTAGAGCTCTTTATTTTACACGGAACTAACTCTTTTTTTTTTCTATGATTGGCATCTCGCAGTTCAACCTAGAAGTATGTCTGCTTAACCGGTCTTCCATATTTGAAATGCATTGACATGTGCTTTTATACCTTTTTACGTCGAAAAACGAGAAATAAGGTAGCGTGCTAAGCAACTTTCGAAAATGAATAATCAATAAATTATTAGTTCGAAGAATTGTATATTTGAAAATGAAATTGTATATGAGAAAATGTAACTAACTATTTACACTAGATACAAAATTAAATGACTAACTAACTTACTATACAAGTAAATACAAAAACAAAGAACACTTAGACGTCGAAGTACTCGTCCGCATCGTTGTCATCCCGAAACGTGCTCAGAAGACTGGCAGCATTGCTACGTTGAATGGCAATGCTAATTCTTTGGCCTAAGAACGCCCCAACCCTCTGGTCACGTGAAGTATCGACTAGCTGGCGAGAAATATCCTTATAAAGGAGACGCGCTCTCGGGCCCCGTGACCCGAGCGTTTCGTCGACCCCAAACGGTGCAAAGCTGTAGTTGATTATTATTGTAATTCAGTTTGCAATTGAGTTCCATTTACTAACTGGAGACTTAGAGAGTATTTTTAGCACTGAAAGTCGGTTGCAGAAAATCTTAAATAATTTAAACAAAACATTTACTAAATAATCCGCACCCAATCAACAAAATTTAGTTACGTTAAAACCAAAAGCTCACAGTTTTAGGTAAGTAAGTTTTAGCTAGGAAACCTGGACGAAACAGTGACAAAGGCATAAAGGCCTTTGTCACTATTTCATCTAGGTTTCACATAATTTTGTTAGACTCGCCAACAGACAACGCTATGGTGCTTTTCGTAGGTATAGCGATACCTACAAAGAGCACCATAGCGCTGTCTGTCAGCGGTCTTTGAGATTTTAATAGACTTTTATGACACGAGAAATCTTAAAAGCAAGAAATTCAAATACATTTAATTTAAACAGCCCTTTTTGAGATTCTGCACCGAAGCTATAAAAGATTAGGTATGTGGTGAATATTATGTAGAAAACAATACCATTCTTAAATGAAAATAACCATTTTTATGTGAATAGTTTTAAAGAAAATAAGAAAGCAACCGGTCATTTGGAAAAATTCCAAGAAAAAAAGTGTTTATGAGTTGATTTGGTGACATAGCTTATTCAAACTTTAGCCTGACGTCATCGCACTACATTTATAGGCAACACAAATGTAATCTGTTCCATGTTGTTTTAATTACTAATACTCGGTCAACCGCAATACCAGTCGATTACGAAGTAAATGTTACCGAAGCTATGTTAGGTTTTAGCATAACACATAATAAAATAGGTTGTTCAAAGAAATAATAAATGATATACTAATTTATTTGACCCCACAAATGAAAGAGTTTTTGTACGACTTACAAAAAACATCAGACGGAGGACTGTGGTCGATCGAAAAACAACATTTCGGAGAAATTCATATTATTATCTGGGCCATCCTGCTATCTCAATTTCTAGGAAAATCCAGTCCATTTTCTCTACCAATATTTCGTTACCGAATTATTGAAAGACCTTATCATTTATGAATCCCGAGAAAATTGATAATACTAACAGATTGGGCAAATAACTGTAGCCATTTTATCTAAGGGAAATAACAAAGCACTTCTCGGAAAGGAAGTTTTAGAAATAGATAGCTATCTTATAATGACGCCCATATTTCTACTACTGGAAATTGGGACCATAAACAAGCAATTGGAGGAAACCATTGTAACCATAATAATGACCGAATGACTGTTACTGTTATATGTAACTCGGTATGTACTTACTAATTTTAATTAATAATACAGATAGCGCCATCCACGAAGACACGCCCCACTCTTCTTCCTAATCGCTTACAGTACAAGTGCAGTGCAACATTCCGCTAGTGTTTTGTCGATACACAGTACTCTTACTTATTACTTATTAGTGGGTAATTAGTGTGTATCAAAAAACGAAAACACCAGCGGAATTAACTAGCGATTAGTAAGAAGAGTGGGACGCGTGTTTGTAGATGGCAATATCTATACCAAGCCAGGACACAACCATGCATGTGTTCTGGTTTGAAGGTAACGAATCGGACGCATTGAGGCTCAAATCAAATCAAAAGTCATTTATTCAAATTAGGCTGAGAATCAGTACTTTTCGTATGTCAAAGTTACATAAGATAGTCCCCGAAAACCCGCCCACCACTTCCTAGTGCTTTCGCTGGGAAGAAGAAGTGACGCAACAAACTCCCCAGCAGCACAGCTGTCTGTTCAGTTAAAAAACTCGATTCTATACATAGATATTCTATTGCATATCTACAATTCTACTTAATTAGATATTATTAAGCTCGACAATCGGCTGCGCATTTGAGAATCTCTCGGTGTTGCTATATCTTGGCATAGGCGGCTATCATTCCAACTCTCTAAAAAGCGGCCAATTGTGAGCTTTTTTAAGTTTATTTTATGGAGAGTGGAGTTTTAACTTCGTTTTATGTTATTATTTGTTGTTATACCAGCCATAGTAGTACACAATCAGTGAATTTTGTCTACCTATATTACGGTTTAAAAGTAATACAACCCTGTCACAGACAGATGGACGTACGGACGGGCGGATAGCGGAGCCTTAGTCGTGGCGGGTCCGTCTGGCACCCTTTGGTTACGAAACCCTAATAAACTGCATTTGACGGGCAAAATTGATCGCATTAAGTAAGTTAGGTAAAACTATACTAAAAGGTTATACGACAACATGCGATGTCAAAGGTGTCCTTATTTGCTTTAGACTGCACCAACACGGTCACCCCTCTTCATATCTTTGAAATTGAATCGTCGAACAAATAGAGACACGACAAAGGTTGCATGTGCACTTCGCTAACAGTTAAACTGAACGAAACGCCAATATTCTGAGCAAAAAGGTACGTAAAATAAAGTGGTTTGTTTGAGAACTGCAGTAGAAACTTCCGCTGGTCGTGCCATTGTGAGCGATATAACCAGCGCAATGGTAAACTTGTTACCTACCTTTAGTTCCAACTACACTATGTTCACTCTTTGTTTAAGTATTTAATGGACATTATCGCCACAAATAAGTTCATCATCATCATTATTTCAGCCGAAAGACGTCCACTGCTGGACATAGGCCTCCCCCAAGCACCTCCACTTCGACTGGTTTTGTGCTTCTCGCATCCAACGAGTTGCTGCGGCCTTCACAAGGTCGTCGGTCTACCTCGTGGGAGGCCTTCCAACGCTAAGTCTTCCGGTACGCGGTCACCACTCCAGAACCTTTCGGCCCCATCGGCCATCTGTTCTGCGAGCAATGTGCCCTGCCCACTGCCACTTAAGTTTGGCAATTCTTCGGGTTATGTCGGTTACCTTGGTTCTCCTGCGGATCTCTTCATTTCTGATTCGATCCCGCAGGGAAATTCCAAGCATAGCCCTCTCCATTGCCCTTTGGGTGACTTTCAGCCTTCTAATAAGGCCCATTGTGAGCGACCACGTTTCAGTGCCATATGTCATCACTGGCAACACGCACTGGTCAAAGACTTTCGTCTTGAGACACTGCGGTATGTGGGACAAGAAGATATTGCGTAGCTACGCGAACGCATAAATAAATCAATAAATATACTTAAATAAGTTTGCATAACACAATCAGCCTATAATGTTCCCACTGTTTGGACACAGGCCTCCTCTTGGTGAGAGGGAGTGCGCCGCAATCCACCACGTGGGCCCAGTACGGGTTGGTAGATGCCACAATGTCTTCAAATCTGTGGTTCTAGGATATGCCGGTTTCCTCACGATGTTTTTAACTTTGATGTACCTATCCAACTGCATAGAACATGGGAAATTGGAAGACGTTCTTCACATCATGGTGGAGTGTACCTGGAACGAAGATCTACGAGCTAAGTTATTGATACACTTTGGTGTTGACTTTGAAGAGGTGGGAATGTGGGACAGTGGATCGCCTTAGAGGTGTAATAACATTCTCTCTGCCTAGCCTTTTCCCAGCTATGTTGGGGTCAGCTTCTAGTCCAACCGGATGCAGCTGAATGCCAGTATTTTACATGGAGTGACTGCCTATCTTACCTCCACAGCCCAGTTACTGGATACCCCTCGGTAAGACTGGAACCACGACTGGACTCCATGGGATAAACATCGTCGAGAAATTGGTTCAGTATAAGTAAGGGTGTACCCTTAAATATGACGACACCTTTCTGATACATGGTGTATAACAAGGATTAAAAAACGCTACATAAATCTACATTTTAATTTCCCAAAGTGTAGGTATTACTTTATTTGGCTGTCGGTATCGTTTTTTTTTTTTCGAAATGTATAAAGTGCTGTAAAAGTCTGTTAGTGCCACTAAATCAAAGCTCTATTAATACTAACACCCTCTATTCGATGTCAATTCGATTACCTACGATTCTCAATTGCGTTTCAAACGTTTTTTGTTACAAAAATTGATTTTATTTGATTTCAGTTTACAGTTAGTTACCAGTTTTATTTTAGAAAAGTGGACACGGGATTCGAATCGTGTGTGCCGAAATATATTTTGGTTGTTTTTCGATGAATGCAGAGTGAAATATTCTTTGGAAAGTAAACTGGCTAGCGTGTCATGCTTTAAATAATTGATATTCAAACTCGGCTTTGACGCCCTATGATTCTTTTGCTTATTTTTTCATATAAATGTACTACATATTATTATTTTAAATATTAGCTTACATTATGTAAATATCTCAACTCTTTTCATGCACTCTTTCTCGTTTCAGTGTTTCTAGGATTGATTTGATTTTAAGAGTTGAGGCCTTTTTCATTTTTTTTATTGTTAGAAGAAAGAAAAATATACGTTTAAGGCTAATTTTATATAACTATATGGAACTGCTCACCGCGCGGTACAAGATCAAAGTAAACGGTGACTGTCGTCTACATCACCGCGCGGTACCGCGCGGCAACGCGCAGCGCGCTCTGACCCGCACGCAAGATTTTGAACCGCGAGTCACCGCGTGGTACCGTGCGTTTCAAGTTCTACGAACCTGTAAGGACCGCGCAAGTAGAGACGGACAGACGCATTGTCAAGCAATGTTGATGCCAGACTGCCGCGCGTACATAATGCTGTCATGTGAATGCCCCAACCGCGCGGCGACGCGCGACTTCGCGCAGTCATATTAACTTAGCATTATTTGCGGTAAACATGACGCAGAGAAAGAAAACAAAAAAAATAACAAGTTGGAGGAAAATAAGCTGTGTTGTTGTTGTGTTGTGTATTAAGCTGCAACAGACAGAAAATATAATAGATTTAATTATATTTTCTTAGTAAACCAACTTTACTCAATGCCAATGAATAACTAAACACGTTTTTTATTAAAACGCAATAAAAAACAAAAAAAAGAAACAATTCATTCCTTTCTAGATAAGTGCAAAAGCGTGGGCTGGTATACCATTGAATAACTTATTACACTCCTCAAGTAAAATGTAACCAGGCGGCGCCAAAACAACATTTTAATTTTAAAACGCAAATGTTACCCGCGCCAATAATTGGTTCTATCAACGGAAACAACGAAAAAACAAACATCAGTACCCTCGTCAATGTCCGAATGATACCTACTTTTAATTTGCCAGTCCGTTAAATTCACGATGTTACTAGAACTGTGCAGGAGGGAGGGGGTTCGATCCCAATTTGTGACTCCCGAACGAAGTGAAAATTTAATGGAAAGCATTCGGCTGCCTTGTTATTTGATTATCGAGGTATGGCTGTCACATCGTTTCATTTACCGGATGTGAATGGCACAGGAAAAACTTTATTAAAAACAATGGCCCTGCCAAGAGATTGTGAAGGTTGAATATTATTAGATACCTGCTATGGTGAGCACCTTGCATCTACAACGTAATTCATTTATCTGTCATGGCTTCATTTTTAATTCTTTTACCTATTGTGGTATATTAATTTTATTCTAGGTGCATCGTCTACTAATGTATACAAAATATTTTAATAGAGTAACGTTGGAGTTTCTTGCCCATTCTTCTCCATACGAAAACTACCTTTTGGACTAGAATCAATTCTATTTCATTGTACATTTTGACGTTCAAAAGTGCCTTTTACGTGCCTATTTGAAAGAAATGCTTTGACTTTGGTATAGACGAAAATAAAATTGGCAAATGAAATCAATCAATGAAGGAATGAATGAAAGTTGACTGGCAGAAAATGCCTATGGCATTAAGTGCGCCACTGCACATTTATTTGCTTGAAGTATTAAGTAAATAAATCCGCAAAATAGAAACCTAAGATTACGTAATTCGTCAGTTTCGTTATGTGGGCGAGCGAACATATTATTGTGATAGTAACACACATTTGCTCTCAGACAATATCTTGATATCAAAACTTAGCTCAATTCGCGGAAAAGAATGAAACTTTTGGCTGAAACGTCACAATGTATATACTTAGCGGTCTCCTACATTAGGTACATGATATTCAAGTTTCAAAGCATTGCCATACAACGTGGTAATGCCGCCAGTCTCTTGGGTACATTACCAGTCGACAGCGATGCGAATGAATTTTTCGACGCTATATTTTAGTTTCTGTATAGTTTTAGTTAAGTTAGGGTTTAATTTTGTTATTTTTATTAATTCATAACATCAAGTTTCAAAACGAAACACTCCGTTACCACGACCTAATTTTAAATAATTTCCAACATCACAGCGAACAAACAAAACACACGTTTCGTTCATTTACAAAAGCCCCTCTCAAAAGGAGACGGCGAGTTCTGGGCCCAGCAGTTAACTAGTTGAAATGGGTATTAAAAAAACCGTTATATTTTTCTAAAGGTAATCACCAAATACAGTACCATGTTTCTATCTAGGAAGCGAGAAAAGTTAAATTAAGTTATAAAACTAAATAATCGATTAAGTACATGCCTGAATTCTAAGTAATCGATAGTGAATAAATCGGTAAAATCTCAGAATATGTATGAAAATCGAGTGACAAATGCTTATCAATCTTTTCGTGGAATCGATTCATAGCGAATCGAGTGAATCCTGTAATTTTTCTTCTGTTAGCAACATTGGTCACTCAGTATCTGTGCTGTCACCGACTGACAGATGACAGGTAGAAAAAAACCATGCCGGCACCTATAAAAAAGTACTCTGTGACCGGCACTCGTTCGTTTTCTTTCGTTGTGAGTGCGCACGTATTTTCCATGTTTTATTGAATATCCCACGACCTTATTGGCTTTGTACCTATATTATAAAGGACTATTCGACGGATCTTGCTACTTTGAATTACCTGGCTCTCTATTTTGGACAACTGATTACGCCTATCGTTCGGATATTGACGACATGGATCGCTGTGTGAATTGTACCATTGCGACTGGTCGCAGTAACTCTATTGGCAGAAGAGTCTTGGACGATGAGGCGATTTTATAACTTATTCATCAGTGGCGTGAATATCAGCCTGTAAGTACCTATTTAAAACGAGCTTTTAGCCTATCAAGCGAACAAAACCAGACTTATGTACCTACTGTTTACGGCCTCCAGCGTCATGTCTGTCGGCTGTCTTTTTGTTGGATAGCATATATTAAAACAATACTTACTTAATACCTAATTACTTGATTAATTAGCCATATGAATCTATGGAACACTCATAAAAAAGGTGTAAGTAACCGTCAAGTCCCGATGGGACCGATTCGGTTCCAAGCTTTGCTGCTTTGAGGTATTGACTGTTATTGGGGCCATTTCGGTCTCGGCTGGGACGTAGCGATTTAGTTAAACATGCATTAGGATTAGGTACATGTAATGAAGCTTGATTATGGTTGAACAAGATTCAAATAGTTAATTTTTTTCAGGTTACCAGTGAAAACTATGTATGCCAAGCATGTTGGAACTTGGCCCAAGATGATTGTGGTTCTTGGGAGACGTCCGATTGAAGCCTTTTTAGATGATATTCTCATAATTATTGAAGACGAATAATAAATATTTTATACATATATTGGTGTTTTATTTTACTTTCTATTCTCCTTTTTTTAAAACGTACCTACTGCTTCTAAGTGCAGGATACCAATATCCTGCACTTCGAAGCAGTAGGTACGTTTCTCTCGAAGACATGTCTCTTCTCGAAGACATGTCTCTACATCCAAATGTAGAGACATGTATTCGACTGTAGCGACTGTCCAGGGCGTGCCAAACGTGTCAGGATCTTCAACACGTCACACATGGAGGCTCTCTACTTGCACTCCATGCATAAAACCATTATACAGCCAATACCATTCAAAAATATTTCGCAAATTACATAAAAAAACTACAATGTTATAATGTAACCTCACTTTTACTATATTTCATATATAACCTCACTTTTACAATATTTCATATAACTTGATTCCTGGATAGCCAAATTTCACCAAATTTTCAGTGAGGCCTTGTTATTATATCCACTTACAAATAAGGCTAGTTTGATTGAGTTAACACCTGGGCCCAGGAAACTATGTAGTCTTTCCCTTCTCCTTTAGCACCAAATATTTCAGAGAGAAACATTGCCGGCATTCATTTAGGTACTTCGTTTGCAAGATACCGTACCAATGCACCCTTTGCCAAATTCATTAGGGATAATTAAGATAAGAATTTAAATCTATTGTTTCGTTTCTCTTCCTGACAGGGGCAACAAGAAGGAAAGTTAGCATTTCCCTTTTTTCGGCCCAAAAATCTGTTGGCCCAGCTCGAACGAGTGAAGTAAAGGATCCCGCAGACAGGCGCAACGAGACAGCGTGACGCGATTAGAACAATTTCAATGAAAATTTCATGGAAATTGTTCTACCAGGATCGCGTCGCCCTGTCGCGTCGCGCCTGTCTGGTAACGTAAAAAAACGACTTTAAAATTGATAATAGGTACCCGATTCAGACATAGTAATTAATAAAATCTTTATTACTAGAAGAGTGGGGACAGTACTGCCGTACTTTAACTAGAAAGCCGTTAACCCTCAAATGGTAAATTTTTACTTTTTAATAGAAAGTGACAGACTTCAAATTTCTCTATCTTTTTGTCTAAGGCGCTCCACACACTGCACCGCGCTCTGCCGCGGCGAGCAGATATCGCGCCCGCGCGCGTGATTTTTTACATACAAAACATCACGCGCTCACGCGCAGTAGTTGAATTTGTATGTAAAAAATCACGCGCGTTATCTGCTCACCGCGGCCGGTGTGTGGAGCGCCTAAGAACTCTCTGCCGGCATCTGTGTTCCCTCCCACATTTAACCCGTCTGCCTTCAAATCAAGAGTGAACAGGCATCTTCTGGGCACGCTCGATCCATCATAGACCTCATCTATCGCTTTCCATCAGGCGTGATCGGGGTCAAGAGTGCGCCCATTTAGCAATAAAAAAAAAAAAAAAAAAAAAAAAAAAAAGTTTTTTTACAATATAGACAGTTCCAAAGATATGAACATATTTTAGGCCGTTAAGTAACATAATTTTTGATGATTCCATCACTTGAAAGCGTCTAACCCACACTTCTTCGCTTAATGTACTTTAAAATACCTTAACAGTAAATCTCCTTAGTTCTTATGTAATGTGCACTTCGGTGTCAAAAGAGAGGTTTGGCACTCGTACTAGGATAGGAATACCCTGTATGCCATCACCTTCCTCCGGACCAACTAATACAGTTCTTTAAATATGATATTTACTTAGTTTTAAGACTTTATTCATATTATGTACAGTCAACAAAAGAGAGAAGTATGCAGGATCGTCGGATATAGTTGAAGTTTAGTAAAAAACCGATGGATGTTGTCGACTGACATTAAATTTGATAATATGAGCTGTTTGTTTTCTATTAATAAAATTAAATTTTATTCGAGAACATCCAACGGTTTCTTACTAAACTTCAACTATATCCGACGATCTTGCATACTTATCTCTTTTGTTGACGTTACATATAATATACATAACCAGCCTATAGGTAATGTTCCCACTGCTGGGACACAGGCCTCCTCTCGGTGAGAGGGAGTGGGCCGTAGTCCACCACGCGGGCCCAGTGCGGGTTGGCAGATGTCACACGTCTTCAAATTTTTGGTTCTAGGACATGCCGGTTTCCTTACGATGTTTTCCTTCACCGTTTTGAGAGCAGTGGTGATGAAATAATTTGCACAAAGTAAAGCGCCTGTCTGGATTCGAACCTACGACCTACAACTCGTAAGTCGCGGCCGTTACCACTTGGCCACCACTGCTCTCATACATATAATATGGGTGACACTTATTGTGCTTATCGAAAAATTTACACCATATTGATATTGGGTAGTTGTATTTTCGATTAAATAATCGTTCGAATTTACGTTAGGTTTACGGCGCGCGTTTTTGCTGGGCCCTCCGTAAACGTTTTCAGGAGTAATTTCAATGTCTGTCGCTCTGTCACCTGCTTGACGTGGGAAGAATTTGTATCTATTCTTTTACAATAGACGAAGGGTATAAAAATACTTGACTTTCATTGAGGAAATTTCGTCTTTTTTGTTATTCAACGAAATGAAATTAAGGACTCAGTCGTGTGTAAATAATAACGTAAATATAAAGGAAATGTGTAGGTTTAACATTGTTTTTGAAACAGAGAAGGATGAAATCATCCGTATACTTTATTGTAGATACTAAAAGTAGGTAGATACTTTACTGATGGCGGTTATTTTTGGCAATTAATTTCCTCTATTGGTATTTACCTGATTAATTCGGAAGTGCCGCAAGCCAGCGGTTATAATTCCAAAAACGAACATAAACGAATTGTCATGAACATGACATTAAGCCAAATTCCATTCGAATCAACAAACGAACAATTCACAAAAGTCGCGCTCAAAGTTTTTCCCATTCAAACGAATTTACGGATTAAATGAAAACATTTCCATTCATTTGCCATGAAGAATCTCCATCGTTATGAATCACGGCCGACAAACAGGCGGATAGCTCGACGAAATATATTTAACAACAAGAGACTATAATGAGAGCCGAGCCGGTACTCCCATTTGTATTGCGAAATGACAAAAATTATACTGTACATTCTATAAGAATTAAATATACATGAACAAACAATACGAACGCAATATTACTGAGAAATTAATGACACGAGCGAGCCGACGGAATAACGTATTGCGAATTAATGATCGGTTTTGTTCCATCGTTACATTAATTGTGTTTCTTAATTAAATAATAATATTTCATTCGAAATTAAAATTATTGTTTTTTTTTTGTTACAGATAATGTTCGCGGTCCATACTCGGATGCCTTGAGGCAATATGAATGTCAGAAAGAGTTTGGACGTGAGGCTGATCGCCCTGTGCACCACCTGCCTGCTGCTGCCCGCCATCGCCTGCCCCTCGCAATGTATCTGCAAGTGGAAGAATGGGAAACGATACGTCGAGTGCTCAGAAAAAGACCTCAAAACAATCCCAAGCTCTCTCGACCCAGAAACACAAGTATTAGACTTCACAGGCAACGACCTGCAAGTTCTACAGAAAGAAACATTCCACAAATTAAACTTGCTCAATCTTCAGAAAATCTACCTGCAACGATGTAGACTGCAGAAAATCGATAACCACGCGTTCAAAGGTCTCGCAAACCTCGTCGAGTTGGATCTCTCTAACAATTACTTGACAGTCGTACCGTCGACCAACTTTGTTTTCTTCCCGTCGCTAATGAGGCTCTCGCTCAACAACAACCCAATAACGAGCATAAAAACTCACTGCTTTCAACATTTATCGTACTTGAATACTTTGGAACTGAGCGATTGCAAAATAGAAACAATAGAGAGAGAGGCTTTCTCCGGCCTCAACCACCTGGAGTGGCTGCGACTGAACGGCAACCGACTATCAAATATTCAAGGTGAAAATTTATTCCCCGATACGCTGCGAGGAATCAACTTGCAAAATAATAATTGGAATTGCGATTGCCATCTCAGGGATTTACATAGTTGGTTGTTGAATTTCAATATGCCGCACGCCGTCGAACCAATTTGCTCCCTTCCTGAACGTTTGAGGAAACAGACGATCACGGGCGTCGCGGAAAACGAGTTGGCGTGCTTACCGAAAATGAGCCCTACGTCCGTGTTCTTAGAGACGAACGCGGGCAACAACGTGACCCTCGAGTGCTTAGTGAAAGCGATACCCGAAGCGAATATAACGTGGTTTTATCAGGGCCAGATCATTCATAATTATTCGAGCATGTTACCGGACGTTCGCGACCTGTATTATGTGGAGAATGGCGTTACGGATAAAAAGAGCGAATTGTACATTTTCAATATCGGGAACGACGGTAATGGCACGTACTCGTGCATCGCCGAGAACCCCGCAGGCAGGTCTCGCGCCAACTACACAATACGAATACTAGTGAAAGAGGAACCCGTCGTTATAGTGGTCACGTTTCCGCAGAGACACCTAGTAGTCATAGTCACAGTAGTTTTTCTTATTATCGTCTTACTTATAGCAATAATAGCCGTAGTATTATTAAAATTTAAAACGGACACGCGGAGCCGTAAGAAAAAGGAGAGCGGCAAGGACGTGGCGTTATGTAATCAAATTCTGCCCTCGAACCGGGGGAACGGGATGCCGAAAAATAATGGAAGTGTCATTGTGAACGCGCACTCTCATCACGCACTGCACTACACTGTACAAACAAACCGTGATTACGAGTCGAGTGACGTGTATCAAAGCAATAACATGAAAGGCTTTGTCGACAGGAACCCCGACCTAATTAGCGACGCGGAAACTGTAGCCAACAATGCGCAGAACGAGAACACAGTGTTATCAGTATACAAAGCTCAAACCGCGAGCGGCGATGGTTTTCAAGAGGAAACCGCATTCACCGCGCCAACAATACCCAGACAGGTCACGTGGCAGGACCAACAGACCATCAACATGCCGCAGAACACTATCAACAACATGTACCAGCACTCGGCGGATGTCCACCTGAATCCTGGATGCTTCCTAGATAACGAGGGCTACCCGTACGACTACGGCCTCCCGAAACATCCCTGCCGGCCGCCGATAATGTCCAACTATTCGGTAGTCGGTCCATTTTATCAGACGTTACCGCACAACCGGCCGAAGGGCCAGAAGCTTGTTTGTAAATTCGCGAAAGACACGGAGTTCAACGCGCCCACGCCTCCCGCTTGTCCTAATTTCGAAATGCCGTTTGGTCCGGGAAATGTGCGGCGTACGTTGGAAGGGTACCCGGTACCGCGGAATAGGCAGATCGCGTTTGTTGGAAACGGGACGGTGTATTATAATGAGGAGTTCGTGCCATCGCCGCCGGAGGGCTACAAGACGGAGCCGGTGCAGTGCTGCGCGCCGGCGGAGGCGTGCAGTTCGTGGGTGAACCCGAAGGGGACGTGTGCAGTGATGGTGCCGATGAGTGTGGCGGAGGGGCCGGGTCGGTGCTACCAGGTGGAGACCCGGTGCGTGGACACTCAGACCACGGACGCTCGGATGCCCGGCGAGGGCACCGAGAGCGTGCTCAAACCTTTACCGCAAGTGTCTAACGCGAAGTGTGCCGCTGACATATGTTCGGAAAGCCCCGATGAGGGTTACGTCGGTGACGCTAACGATATCTGACGACGACGCCAGACCGATAACGCTTAAACAGGGCAATTTAGACGCTAACAAAGTGATAAAGCGACTGAGTATAAAGTAGTTTTGTAAATATATGAGCTCGCGGCGACAGCGAATGGAGGCGGAATTCCATTACTTAGCGAACGATCCTGTTTGATCCCTGTTTTGCAATTTTGTATATTTTATAGTGTAAGTCCGTTTGATGCCGCCTTTATTCGGCAGTCGTCGATAATGGTTAACCAAATATCATTACCAATTCCAATTTAGTTCTTTTTTAAGGTGACGGTGTTTTTCCATTATGTGAGAATAACTAAAACCACTTTACAGAATAAAATAGTTAATTTTTCTACATATAAATCTATAGTATCGCTGATTAACTGTATGTTTTGTCTTTAATGATATTTCTTGTATTTACACACAGATGTCAATATTGTTTTATTTCTATACACACGTTGTAAACGTTTTCAATTATTTTTTCAAATAGCATTTTGCAACAAAACATTGCAGACAAATAAAATTATAATATTCATATAATAGAAATTATAACAACAGCTACAATTTCAATTATTTCTAACAAAATATCGATATATTATTATCAAAATATAATGTCTTGTTGAATAACAATCGATGTTATTGTTTAACAAAAACATCTGAATACGACAAAAAAACTGTCGGAATTTGCATGTTACAAAATGTTACACAAAAACTGCTTCAATATTGTCTCCAGAATGTTTCCAACACGTAAGATGTTTTATACGCTAATTAGTTAAGCAACCTCTTTGGATCGATGTTAATATTCATAAAACGTTGTTTTAAATTCTGTCTGTAGATATATCTCAGGGAATGCGCACGTGCAATTTGTCGCCCGAATTTAAGTATTTTTCTACCTAATATGCACAGTCAAGGGATAAATAATGTTAATTTCTACTTTCATTATTATTCCAACAATGTCGTGGCCAACATTTTGAATGAAAGTGAAAGTTCGAAAAGGTGAGATGCGCCCGCTAATTTGTTTGAAAATTAGCTAAACTTTTTCTCTCGTTGACTGTGCAGGGGAGGTATATAAATAATTCGCTACTCATTATTTTTCAACTCTCAGATAATTTTGTTCATTCGAAGTAATTTTTTACCTCGAATAAAATCGGATGGTTCAGTGAAATCGTTATTGAAGCTAGGTAAAAACCGCATGTGTGCACTTTTTTAGTTACAAAATTGCGGAGTCAAAAATTGTGGATTCTTCTCTATAATTTATGGAAAATTTTAATTTGCCATAGATATAGCTGACCAGCGGGGTACTTGCATAAAACACTAAAAGTAGCAATGGCTTAATTTTGGTAGTTCAACAACATTCATTGCGTTATTTACGTTTTTGAGCAGACAAATTTTTGGAAAAAATGAAGTAATGGATTAGCAATATCCTTCGAAATTATCAGAAAGTGCGTTACACAAGGTGCTGCTTTTAAACGTGCACAAAATAAAGATAATATTGAAATATAGCTGTACAAGGATCTTTCGTCGCGTGGCCAAAATCGGAACTAACGCCGCTATCTTATTTTTTCATTACAATTTCACAAATGTTCACCAGCAGCGCCACCCCGATAATGTCATTCAAGGGCCCAAAGATCTTTGTAGCACTGTAACTGAATCACTCAAACAATGTATTGGATCGATTTTATTTGACAACGTGCAAATAGAAAATTATTTTACGATCTCTGAAGGTAATAATGTACCACCAAGATATAATGATCTGGGAGTAATTGCGTAACACACAAATAGTACCAAAGACTTTCACTTTGACAGTTCAATAACATTCATTGCGTTATTTACGTTGTTGAGCAGACAAATGTTTCGAACATATGAAGCAATGGATTGTAAGTGTGTTACACGATTACGGTGCTGATCGGACATAGGTATACATACGAGTAGATAATATTTTTATTCAGTAAGAATGTATATAAATGTAAATATTAGTAATTACTTACTTTCTGTAATCTAAGTAGCTGATGTTAAGTATTAAATTGATATCAGGGTATCCCCTAAGAATAGAGGTGGTGTTTCGATGACTAACGTTTCATAGATAATTTATTTTTCTATAATAATTTTGTTATTAATTATGTTACATATTTCTTAAGCTGTTACGAATTTTGATATAACAGGATTAATATTATGTTACTTTAAAAATGTCGGGACACACATCTCGGGACCCTCGCGACCTTTGGATGGCGTACGAGAGGTCAAAGCCAACCCGCAGAGTTCCCTTAGACAATTTTAAATGATGAGAAGGCATCAACCGAAGATTATCCCTGTATTGTGTTACTTTTTATTAATCGATTGAAGGACAATAAACTGTGCCTCGTTCAGTGTCCTTCAACCAATTTATAACAAAGCATAATAAAAATAAAACTTTGTGTCCAATAGGACTTTTATTGTTATTACGCCTGGGGACGTTAATGTCCCTCAAAGTATTAATCTGAATCAGCACTATATTGCCATGGACTTTAACGTTGGTGAGCAAAAGGCGCAAGATAATCAGAGCATTCTTAACATAACATAATTATCATCACGCATGTATTTCCCCCGAGGGTAAGGCAGAAGTGTACCTATAGAAGGTACACCCACACTTAGCAACTTATGTTTAAGGCCCATGTGATACCTGCCCAAAAGAAAAACTGAATCAAACCGGAATGAGAAAGTTTATAGTGGATAAGACAAAGTTTAAAACAGAAGACGAACTAGCAGAGGATCGAGGAGGGCGGGGTGGAGGGGGTTCAGGGGATCGTAATAACTCTCTATTTCTATTGCCATTAACCGGGCAAAAATCCAGAATTTCTCAGACCCAAGACAGAGCACTGAGCAGAGTATTCTTAATCGTAGATAAAAATATTCATATTATTAACATGTGTTTCTTACATTATGGGTCGCATAACCACAAAATTTTATGTAAAGGAAAAAGGGAGCCAAGTTTTAGATAAAATAATATCAAAAGTGTGTAACTAAATAACATTATCGGAAGGTAAAAAATAAAAGCAAAAACAAAAAAAAATTGCAAATCACCAACAAACAAACAACAGTAGAGAGTATCAGTTTCATTATCTATGGCCAGTAAACAAAGCCATTTCAATTTCCTGAGGGTAGGTACTGACAAGAACAAACCAATCGAAAACTGTGGTTCAGCATTTTATTTTCCTCCTCTGTCCGCGAAATCAAAAACTTGTTTCACACACAATCCTACAAAGCTTTGTCAGTTCCAAAATAAAGACTTTATCTGACCTTTTATTAAAAATATATGAACTGCAACATTTATTTCAAAAGAAATATTTTAATAAAGTCAACCAAGTCAAGTCAAGGTTTGCCACATCCCTGTGCGGCTCATGTTTGTCAGCCACGCTTTCGTGCGTAGCGTGCCCGTGGTCGTAATAGACGAATCCACCTATGATTTTGTGATTTTCATATGAAGCGAGGCTAAGTACTTGTGCGTAGCTTAGCCAGTGTGGCCAGCTGTGGAACGGCGTCTTAGAAAAAGAAAAGATATACGTTTATTTGCGGTAAACATGACGCAGAGAAAGAACACAAACACAAAAAAGAACAAGTCGGGGGAAAGTATGCGTCACATCCACGCAAAACGGCCATCGCTCAGCATAATGCTACGACCCTATGCGAGATAGTCCCAGCGCTGGTTTTGAGCGACAGCCGGAGTTGACGTGATGACGTCAACCGGTGCAGTGGGTATACAATGCCATATACATAAATAACACAATAATAAATAAAATATTGATTGATATCCAAGAGCCTCGACCAACACCTGAGGAGACTCTCGTTGGGCAGCTGGATCAAGCGCTTGATTCAGAAAAAAGCAGTACTTCTGGACACGGCTCGCATTGTCAGGAGGTTCCTCTCTATGGAGCCCTGACCGCCGGTAGCTTGGACCCTGTTCCCGATAACGGTGAGCTACTATTTTTTATGTTTTTATATTTCTTTTATATTCTAATATTTAAAAATATAATTTATATGTATTTAGCTGAATAAAGAAAATAAAATATAAAATAAATAAATAATACTAGTTCTAAATGTTTGTATAAACATACACCCCTTTATTCACAAACGTTGCTTAAAGTTAAGTAGTGATGAGGGCTTGTTTGACCTTACATTTTTGACATTTAAACGTCACTTAATTTTAACCATCGTTTATAAAATAAACCCCAATATTTAGAAAATGGTAACATTCCGGGCAACGTCTCACGCGTAATAACACGGCAGTAATAAGGAGAAAATAATGCTAGTCTGTAAAGTTCACATATGTGTTTTTAAATTATTTAACACCCTCAGCGCCAGACACTAAGTAGCCTTCTTTCAAGTTTTGACTAATTTGTTTTTTTGTACCGATTCCCAGACCATTTATACCGAAAACAAATGCGTCAGGCCAGGGATTTCATATTTGCGTAATAAATGTATAGAAAACGTGTTCCTAAAGGATGCACAGCGCAATTACTAAGTAGAAAGATCTGTATACTTTTGGATACACAATGTTCCAGACACTGTGTGACAAAAAACCCGACTACTGAAAAGGATGAAACAAGAAAGTACCTTCCCGTGGTCGCATGCTACCATAGCTTATATGTAGGTATGTAGGTGTGTTAGTGTAGTTACTTATTTTGGGGCTTATTTCATTAATATTTATATTTTTGAAATGGCTTATTAAGGTGAATGCGCAGTGGTAGACCGCGAAATTTAAATTTTCTTACGTTTTTTGCAATTTGTAGGTCAGTGTCAGGTTGTATCTTGATCAAAATATGATTTGCGACTATAATAGACATGTATTTACAGAATTATAGTCATTAGAATCATTAATATATCTCTTTAAGTTAGATTTCTACCACAAACACTTTTCTAGACGAGATTTGTTTTTAGCGGTAGAAATCTAACTTAGAAAGATGTATTAATGATTCTAATTATTATAATTCTGTAAATACGTACCTGTTATAGTCGCGAATCATATTTCGATCAAGATAAAACGTGACCCTCGCCTGAAAATTGCAAAAAACTTAAGAAAAATTGAATTTCGCGGCATACAACTACGCATTCACCTTAAGCCCTTTCATTTGATACCCCAAACAGCATGATCAAAAAAAAAAATATTTTTGATCATGAATTTATGTCCGCTAGATGGCGCCATATTCAATTTAATGTGACGTCACATAGCCTATAACTAGCAGACGGTCAATACGCTTCCAACGATACCTCATTTGTCTAATTATGACAAGAAGTTTATAAGTTATGAGAAAACAGATGAATATACGTACATACATACTGGTCAAAATCATAACCCTCCTTTTTGCTTCACCGTAGTTGGGTAAAAAGATACACACATGGCGCCGGAGGTGTTAAAAATAATATTACATAAAAACTATAGTAAAATATCGCTACCTATTATAATCGAAATAATAAATGATGGCACTAACTACAGTTGATGGAAAGTCATCAACCGTGGAACATTGCCAGTAATGTTTGAACGGCTTAAACGATTTAATATGTTTGCGCATACCTCCGCGTGTAATATCAAATTAACTTGCCTGATGACTAATTAAAATGAGATAATTAATGATGGTGTAATATGAAATGACTTAGCGGTAAGCATGTTACAAACACTTTGGAAAATTGATGGGTAGCGCAAGGAAAATGCACGATATAATTAAGTAACCAAAAAACCTTCAATGATATAATTGGTTTTTCTAATCAACCTGTCTGCCTTTTCCTAACTATGTTGGGGTCAGCTTGCAGTCTAATCGGATGAAACTGAATACCAGTATCTTACATAAAGTGACTGCCTATCTGACCTCCATGTTTTAACTAACACAAAAAAAAAGTTGTTGTTACTTAAAAACTGTACCCTTTTTACAGAGTAATGCTGAAAAATAACCCAGCAACACATAAAACCGGACTCAAATCGATACCGAAAACCGGGTCCGCACACAAAGGACATTCGCACCCCAACCCACCCAGAAATTAACGATATTTACGACTACGTAAACTTATTCCCATAACCTTGAGTAATACGGGGCTTGGATGTTAGCCAAACTCATTAATAATACTGCCAGCTATTAAAGAGACACTTCAACTTAATTTATTCATTAATTAATAGAGTAACAACTTTAATTACTGGATCATAAGTTTGATATTTATTTGGCATGTAAACTGAAGAGTTTGAGTGAGCAACTGGGACAAAGGGACTCTGTTATCAAGATGATGGACGGGAATGTTGTGTGGTTCTTTCGTGCTTATGTTTACAGTTCTAAAACTAGTGTAATTATTATTTAATTCAACCTAGTCTAGAAGAAATATTACACTTAAGTGATTATTTCTCGTTTGCAGGGTTTCGACCTTAATTATATAAAAGGGATATGTAACTTACATAAGATCACTTTTTGTTCGACTGCCATAGAAGTCATTTCCTTTTTTTTTGTTGCTAAATGGGTACGCTCTTGACCTTATAATTAATTGTTTATTAACACATTCACTGCCGTGTAGGTCACCGGTGACCGCGAACAATAGATTTTCTATTGTGTCTGTTGTCTGGCAGTCAAGGTGTTAAAGACATATAAAACAGAGCCATGCTTGCAGTGGCGTGCATTGCATATAGACATATAAGCAGTGCCTACCTCGATATATCAACATAAGTCTGTCAATTACATTTTAGTGTCTGCCCCACAATTAAGAAACTCACAAAATTATCATACCTAATAAAAACAAAATCTTCATACAAACACGCGCGGCAGTAGGCAGTCGCCGGACGGCCTACTCGGCTCCCGTACTATTCGCACATTGTCATTGGTCTTTACTCGTTCAATTTAATACGACAAAATTAAAAATACGTATCTACGACTCACGCGTAATACCATGACGTTCGACCTTCGCAATTTATCACCCTTAAGTAGGCATGCCTACTCAAATAACACACTTTAGACCTCACTTTTTTTTCTGATTAGTGATCGCTTTTGCCTAGATTAGACCCGGCCAAGTGCCTACCTATTCTGAAAACCAATGCACGCCACTGCTTTCTTGGTTGATGCCAACTGACATGGAGAATACTGAAATAAAATCTGAAAACTAGTTTATAGTTCGGGTATCGGTATCGCTATGTGGAATACGGTACGGTGCGCAGTATTCTGGTTTTCATGCACATCTTGTTGTTGAAAGCCGATCCCAACATCGGCACAAGGCTAGATAGTTGGATTTAGAAAATCCAGTTCCCCTTGAGCGTTAAAGGGATTATATTTAATACAACGTTATTGTTGGTAAACTTGTGCAAACCTACAAGTGATTTGTTCAGCATTCATGCTATGTATTCAGTCTATACTGAATCAATTCAGTACTTTAGAACCCGAAATAGCGAGTAACTGTTTAAGAGCGTTTACGACGTACGGCATTTCATACAAACTTTTAAGCCCTTGTTTTTCGAAATAAATGAACCGATTTTAATGAAACTTCTTAGGCATAAGCAGGATACAAAGGTCTAAAAAGTTAGTTAAGAACATTTTCGAAAAATAGTATTACAGCTAAATTAGACCGAATTTAAATTTCTATAGAAAAAGAGATTTCCAGTTGTTTTTTTTTTTTAAATAAGACATTTCGAATATGTTCTTGTACTAACTCTTTAGACCTTTGTCTCTTACTTATAATAATAATAATAATAATTTGTTTTATTCGGAACAACATAGGAACCATTTTTGTTAGTACACACCTTAGATACTACGACTTTTACACTAGGATTGGTAACAAAAAGAAAATACAAGTTAGTATGCTTATGCGTATGAAATTTCATTCATTTCGAAAAACAAGGGCTTGAAAGTTTGTATGAAATGCCGTACTTCATAAACGCTCTTAAATATTCTCTGGAATAAAAACTTGTAGGTGTTCCAGCGGTACTCTATAAGTACCAAAAACAACTTTGCATAACAGAAAATTTAACATGAAAAACTGACAGGTGAATGAAAAATTAAGTTAGAAAAGTTACATCAGGATAAATGAGGACCGGCTCTGTGTAATGGCCAATGATTATTGTAACTTCGTGCCACGGGTCCGAAGTTTCGGAGATAACCGCGACTCTATTACTCAACGTCGGATCTCGTTATGTGATGTTAAAGACTTTTGTGAACGTAATTGCTCCTTTTGATGGTGGTCTGAGGAGGCGATTAACATTGATTCGACTTTCAACGTTGCGGAGTACATTTTTTATTCGTTTAAAGAAGTTTTTGGGGCTTTAAAATGCTGCATTATATTTTGTGCGATTTTTATTTATCCACAGATATCTTTTAAGTAAGCGGATTGTGAACTATCAGTATTTTTTGTAAAACTTTTAAAACAAGGAAAACATTGCAAAGGAAAATAATCACGAAGATAGGATAGGCTAGGCTTTAGTCTAGACTAGTCTTATTAAATTACGCCAAGATCTGTCAAGCCTTGAGACGTTGAGAGTTGTTGTTTTTGATCCTTCATTCCAAAAAAAAAAGACGAATAACGTTAGGCTGGAAATACCCGCGAGAATAAGATATGAATAAATCATGTAATGAATAACTATGTACACATTATTAATAATGACATAAAATGCTGAATTACCTAATATACAGGGAGGGATGTATTCAACACATACTATTAAAAGAGTCGGTTATCAAAAAAAAATCTGCTGTTTCATAAAAAAGTGCAATCCCGACGCGGCCAAAAAGTATGGAGCAGCTTTTTTTTTTAATACCCGACTAGAGACCGCTCATTTGTAGAAACATCGACGTAACTGCTACCTTACTTTTTTATGTCTTTGTTTCTCATAACGTAAATACGCTTTGCAACGCAGGGGGATTCAGAATCATACTGAATTCCTGATTACAAGTTGCGCGTCATGTCCCTGCGCCCTGTACACAGTGCTACAAGGATCTTTTGGCGCCCGAATAACATTGACAGGAGGGCGTTGTTGGTAGACATTTATCACAGAGTTTGTATTGAAAAACAAAATGGCGGCGTCGGATCTAACTTTGGCTACGCGCCAAAAGATTCCTGTACCGCTGTACTCGGATAGTAAGTGGTTATAAGTCTATGCAGACGGCCGGTTTCGTACTAGACGGCATTGCGTTTGTATCGAAATTTCTGCACGTTTGCAATTGCATTGATACATGAGGGTTAAATGCGTGCAATGGATAAGCTGCAAATGAGTTGTTTTCATGTAGGTAGGTACTCGTATCAAAAACATAGTGTGAATTGATTTAAACCATTCATTACGTAAGTAGAAAGAACTATTGTTACGTTATTAATTTTGTATTGTTATAAATAGTGCGTACCTACCGAAATAGTTGTTTCGTTGCATACTTTATTCATACACTTTTCAAAGGTTTCCTCAGACTAGGCCTAACCCACACATTTGACATGGTAATGTCGTGATGTTTTTTTTTTAAAGACAAACCTACAGTTGCATAACCGATTTATGAGCCCCCCCTCCCCCCTCCCCCCTCCCCCCCTCCCCCCCACTCCTCGATCCCCTGCTAGTTCGTCTTTTGTTTTAAACTCTGACATCCACTTTATGCTAGGTTACTCTTTTTGACGGGATGTTCCCACTGCTGGGACACAGGCCTCCTCTAGGCTGTCTGTGACAGAGAGTGGCCTGTAATGTAATCCGCCACGTGTGCCCAGTGCGGGTTGGTACAGACGCCAGCACTTTAACCTACTACAATCTGTCAAATTTCTTTAATAGATTTTCAACTTTATCACTAAAGCATAAGGTCCAAATTTGATTGGGAAAATTTGACAGTTTCGGGTAGGTTGATGTGCTGGCGTCTGTACATGTCACATGTCTTCGAATTGTTGGTTCTAGGACATGCCGGTTTCCTCACGACGTTTTCCTTCACCGTTCTGAGAGCGTGGTGATGAAATTACTTACACAAAGTAAAGCGCCTGTCTGGGTTAGAACCCACGACCTACAACTCCTAAGCCGAGGCCGTTACCACTTGTGCATAATATGTATGAATATGAATATGTACCTACATAGTCTTGAAATATTCGAGATTAATATTCGTACACCTAAGGTACAATATTTCCATATCATGATGAAGAAACAGCTTTTATGTATAAATTTCGTTTATTATGTGCTAAAAATGTTTGCTGTTAAAATGTTATAATTTATTTTATGTTAAGTGATGGATGACTTGTAAAAGTTTTAGTGGGTAAGCAGTTATGTTTGTGAAAAGTTTTATTTGTAAACTATGAAACGAAGTCAAAGAAACACCAAGATAGGGACATAATATTACTGTAAATGTAACACTATCTTTTGTAAGACGATTAGTTATAACTTCATTTTTTAAATCGAGGTAAGACATAGCAATAAATAAATCTATGCAGTCTATCTTTATGTAATACATACAGTTAACTAATAAGTTGGATTTAAACAAAAAAACTATTGTGAGTTGTGGTGAAAAGTTTTTGCATTGAATAGAAAATGACAGAAGGTCCAGTTCAATAATGCGCCGAATGTGAATAAGCATACACATGGGTACAGAACAAGCAATTTCCTTATTTTTCAGAACTATCGCAATCTAATCTCTGTGTCAATCTGTCAAAAATATCTCTATTTTACCTACATTTTTGACAAGTTTTTGATAATTATTGGCACTGAGATGAGATTGCTGCCAGATATTGAACGTTTTGAATTACGAAAATTGGCCTTTTGATATTCGACTGTTATCTTTCTGATTTGTATCTAATGTTCGACATTTTAAATCACATCTAATTTATTTATGTCTATTTTTTATCGCAATGTGCCTTATTTTTACACAGGCAGTGCTTTGACGTCTCACGATGACAAAAAATGCACTCGGAAGTCCGTAAAATGCGAGTGTGTGAAAGTTTTAATTTATTACTTTTTAGTTCATGAAAGAGACGCTGCATACTAACAAACAAACGTAAACATCGAAAACTTTTAAGTTTAAAACTGTTGTGTTTTAAACAAATCGCAGGTCATGAAGTGTGAGCCTTCTGTAATTTTTGTCACGTTATATGTTATTGGCAAATTGTAATCTGTATTTTGAATTAGCTATAATTAATGCTTAACGGAATGTGAGAATTATTACATTTGTGGTAATTTAATATTATATTTGAATGTTACCACATAATCATTTTGATTGCAAAAAGCCGGGGCTGCAATAATTAATTAAAAATTTTAGTGGTCACTGTGTTGATAAACCACCCACGGTTTTTAAAAGAAACAATTATGGAACTATTCAGCAGTTGAAATTGTTTATAATAATATTGTGTTATAATTTTGTAACCTTTGGTTCAGTTTCATTGAATTGAAATAATCCGTTAAACAGAAAATTTGGTACCCTCGGTACCTATTGTTACTTTCACTCTAAGTATAGGTTTAACATATATTATATTGTTTTATACATTAACACAAATGTTCATTGTACGCGTTTTATGTTGAAAATTCATTTTTATCGTCTCGTTTCATTTAACACAAATAGAGTATACTATTTTGTTAGCAGTAAGGAATCCTATGCTTAGAACCTTCGTGTTATGTTTTAACGACACTTAGTGCTCATACACACGGGCGACACGCGTCAATGGCTGAGGTAACTGCAGCTGCCGCCGACGCGTCTACGTCGGGTGTCGACGGCTACAGTAGCCTCTACCGCTGACGCGTGCCGCTCATGTGTATACGCACTTAGGGGCCGTCTCCACCAGCGAAAGAATCGCTGGGATAGTCTCGCCGTGCCATCAAACTTTCGCCGCGATTATCTCGCTTGTGGAGACGGCTCCTTAGTCACAGTTATTTTGTTCTAAAATGCCAATAACTAATTGTGAATATATAATAAAGTTTACACCACAACTCACAAGATGTAGTATTTCCACGTTATGTATAAATCAGGTTGGACCCGGCAGACTGGATAGGTCACGAGTTGACTAGCACATGATATCACAATGTTACTCTCTAGTGGAAACAAACTGTAGATGTGCATGACATTGGAATAAAAGTGTATTTTTAGCTTGTTTCTTTTCTTTGACAACCCTTGTTTTTGAGTACGACCCAAAGGGTTAGGCAGTGGTGTATACGGGAAATTATTTTAACCAGTGCGCAATTGCGCATGTATTCGTATTCAGCATATTATGATTCTTGACCCCCTAGAGTAAACATTTTTCATCTTCGTCTTCGAATTCATGGTTAGTTTGCGCACTGACTACTTTTTATGTATTACACCAAAATATATTTTTTACTAGCTGCGCCCCGCGGTTTCACCCGCATAGGTTTCGATCCCGTAGGAATATCGGGATAAAAACTATCTTATGTCCTTTCCCGGGACTCAAACAATATCTATACCAAATTTCATCTAAATAGGTGGTTTAGGTGTGAAAAGGTAACATACAGACAGACAGACAGAGTTACTTTCGAATTTATAATATTATACAGTATGGATAGTATGGATGGATATTAACCTATACTGTCTTACAGCTGGACAAAAGTGTCCCCATACGTCTCCATTCATCTTTGCTTGCTGCCTTTTCCAGCTAATCTTTCAAGAAAGAGTCTAGGTGGTGGCGCCAGCGTTTCATAGGTCTGCCTGGGTGACTATTCTTTATTATACCACGCATAATTTCTTCCGGTGAGTTGTAATGCGTATATTGAGATTTGTAAGCTGTCTTTCTACCCGACTGCGGAAGAGCCCAAAAGGAAGGTAATGTTATTGAATTTTGGATGGTAAAACGTTTTGTTGGTGCAGTGCAAGTGGCCATAATAAAACTTGCTAGTGGACATCGTAACATCTAACGTACGTGTGGGGGGGGGGGGGAGGGGTTGTTCAGGGGATTTGACCGGAATAAATCGAGTTATTCCGGTGATAAAATCACAAGGTTCTATATAAGATGTTAAAAAATTAACCTGACAAACTTTAAGAGGTGCTTCAGACCATCGAACTGAACAACTTTCACTATGGGACCAACTCTGAAATCACGAAAAAAGAATCTGCTGTTTCATACATTTTGGTCAAGTAGGTATTGAACTTTTGTATGAAACAGCAGATTTTTTTTCGTGATTTCAGAGTTGAACCCATAGTGAAAGTTGTTCAGTTCGATGGTCGATGGTTCGATGGTTGATGTGGTGGTGGTTCGATGGCACCTCTTAAAGTTTGTCAGGTTAATTTTTTAACACTTTGTATTTTACCCTAAAGGTCTTTATGTTTGGTTGAGCAACAAATAGTTCGGATTGACACGGAAACATTGGAGATCTCGCCCAGGCATCCTAGTTACACATATCCCTAACATCATGTAGGTCAAACGATTCATCTCAGTACATTGACATATCGTCGACCCAAAACCGTCTCGTGAACAATTCATTTGTCACCGTCAAAAAGGAGATAAAAGCGAGACTACAAAGCAAAGTTACAATGAGTTGAACCTTTGCTCGAAGGTGTAAATACCAATATTTGTGGCGCAGCACCCACCCACACGGCCGCTCCGCGTGACTGGCTACTGCTCACTGAAGTTTGAATTGCGTCTGCGTGGTACTGTCAACTTAGAGAACAATGTTTAATGATTGAAAATACTGAAATCCTACTATTTAATCACACTTAAATACTATAAAGGCGAACGTTTGTGAGTGTGTTTGTATGTTAGTTACTTCTTCACGCAAAAACTACTGAACGGATTTGGATGAAATTTGGCACACGGATAGTTTATAGCCTGTTAATCCAGGTTATAAACTATTTGTGTGCCAAATTTTATGCAAATCCGTTCAGTAGTTTCACAATAATTGCTTCGCAAAACTGTTTATAAATGTTGAGGGCAAAAAATGGGGCTTACCATTTTTCTGGAAATCAATTATTTTCGCATGATAGTACACTGGATATAAAACGATAGTTAATACAACAGAAAATATAACTGTAGGTCACAATGAATAGTGCAGGCAGTAATATAGGTTCTGAGCCCTGATTCACAACCATACGACAGGCTATCGTATCGAAAACCTGACATTTCGATAACCTGATTTGACTTCCCCTCAACAGCAAATAGCTGTTGGAAGAATAGCGGGCGTCTATTTGATTTGAACTGACAAAATTTTCGGGTTTTGGACTTGTGAACAGCGTTGAGAAGACTCCTACGATAACAATGATTAATGTTCGATACGATACGGAAGCATATCGAGCGTTTGTGAATAAGGGGGCTGATAGGTTTATAAAACTGTACGTGAAAATTGTGCACCGGACGGGTTCCACAGGGTAAAAGACGAAAGACAATTATAGACCGACTAGAAAAACTCGCCTCCAACGTTCTTGGCTAAATACGCCGCCAAAAACTCATCATTACCGATTATTTATAGTCTTGGAAAAAAAAAATATTAACAACCATCAATCAGAATATAAAGTAGCTACATCATCTTCCACATGATTAATATAACCTAATGTAAGTACATAGGTGGTAGGATTTCCATTCCTCTTATCAAAGGAATTCAATTCCCGATTCGAACACGCCAATTTTATCCACATGACCATGGAAACGGGAAATATTCTAAAAATGTTGGCAAGCAGAATTTTTATATAATCCCAAGTTATGTAGGGGAATCGAATAGACGTGGATTCTCGAGACCGTAAAATGGTAAAACTGGATTAAGTATGTATGAGGCCATTAGTGTGCCTTGCCGGGCGTCGGCGGGCTCGCGAAATGTTGTGATATTATGACTATCTTAATAATATGGAAGAGATGACGCGACTCATCAATGGAAGAATTAGGGTAGGCCTTCTGAGAATATACCTTGGCATGTCTGAAAGCAAGTCTGTGCATGATTAAAAAAAAAACAGCGTGGTAATGGCGTAAGACACTTACAATGACAATGCCTTTCATTTTGAAGGTTGAACAATACTCATTGCTTTATTTACGTTGTTCAGAAGATGAATTTATCAAATATACGAAGCAATGGATGAGCAATTTGGTACGGCTTGAGATTGAAAATGTATTACGGAGTAAGGGTGCAGGGGTGGTTATATTATATTTATTAAGATGACGAATTACTGAGCTAGTTTGTACAGTGCATAGTGCACTATAACTTTGTTTGATAGCTGTTTCTATGCAAGAATTTAATCAAAGAAAACTTGTTTATTTATTAATCTACTTTTCATACATAAAGTTAAAGCTTTGACTCTAAGAAGGATACGATTCTAAGAAATGTATCCAAGAAAGTTACTTCTATTTGAATTCCAATGGTTTGTTTGTAACCAAGTCAGGTTTCTCTAACGAATTTATACGTACTGTTTGACGATATATTTTACCGAGAATCAGTCGAATGTTTTTCTATTTGTTATTATTATGTACTTATTAGGCTTACTCGTATGTACCTACCTGATTATCGGAAATTGCTGATAATACGAGTGGCGTTCAATGTATTCTCGGTATCAGGATCTAATGATGTAGGTAATTTGACTAAGTAATTAATTAATTAATGACATTATCTAAGGGTATATATATATATATCGAAATACGCGCATTGACGTGGAGTTGCGGACACTAGCCCGTATTACCTTTTACCTATCTAAGGGTATGTAAAGGTAAAATTTCATATTGTAGTTGTAATCATTAGTTATCCTTTGTCAATCACAATTGCTGGAATGACAATTTTGAAGAAAATCAAGTACCGCGCTGTTATTAAATTCCTTACTAAACAAGGAAAAAGTAAAAAAACTATTCACGAAGAGATTGTGGCTGTTTACCAAGATTCTGTACCTTCGTTATCTACGGTTTAAAAGTGGTCAAGTGAATTTAAAAGGGGCAAAGAGAGTATTGAAGACGACACTCGCTCGAGCGGCCAGGTTACTGCCTCTACGGAAGAAAACATGACAAAAGTTGAGAAGCTTATACTGGGGGCCCGAATGAAGATATGTAGATAGATAGATTTATTTATTTCTGATTATACAGTACATTAAAATCTTAATGACAATAATAAGATCATAAATATAGCTGAGATGACCCACCTCTCTGTTGGTTCCGTGCACACTATTTTTCATGACCTTTTACCTTTCAAAAGTCAGTGCAAGATAGGTGCCGCAAATGCTCACGGCAGCGCGGCGCGGCGCCTCAAAAGCAAGTGCGAATCGAGTGCTGTAGAGAGTTTTAAGAGCTCTGTGGTGAAGTTCCATCAAGTATTTTCGATCAAATTGTTACTGGAGATGAAACGTAGGGTCATCATTATGGCCCTGAAAGTAAGCAAGAGTCCATGCAGTAGCACAAGAAGGGTACTGCACCCCCTAAGAAATTCAAAGTCGTTCCGTCTGCCGGAAAAATCATGGCCACAGTATTTTGGGACTCCAAGGGAATTTTGCTGATTGAGTACACAAAAAAAAAATTAAACCAGAAACACAGCATCCTTTTTTTTTTTTTTTTTTTTTTTTTTCTCGCGGTGGAAATCCTCATGGACTTCCTCTATCGTGGGGGTGACAGAGGGGCATGCCGGACTCTTACCGGCTAAAACCACCGCGGTGTTCCACCTCTACCTATAGCCGGGGGTGCGGGATTCGCAACAGCATTCACCGCTCCCCCGACAGGCGTCGACCCGCTGTTCCTCAGCGGGTCCCACCTCCCCGTGCGCCCATTCCTGTAATGGCCGCACCCACTCTCGAGTGGCGCGCGTGGAACACTGCAGCGCCAACTCGGGCCTGTCTGATCGGACGACGGACGCCCCTGGTCCGCCGACCGCAGGCCACCTTTCATGGAGGTCGCAGATCGTTTTGCACCCTTCTCGGGCGCCCGGTGCGTCTCCTGCGGGAGGGGAGAGAGGAAGCGGCTTCTCTCTCCCGCTCGGCCGCCTCCTTTGCAGACATGACATCCTCGCAAAAGGAGGCAACTCCGTCCCATGCGCTCCCGTTCTCGACCATCGATTGAACGACGGCCGGGAGCGAGAGATCGCTCCCGCCTATTGCCGCGATGAGGTCACGGCGCAGCCCTGCCCAAGCTGGGCACTCTTCCAACGTGTGCTGCGCCGTATCCTCAGGGCAAGCCGCACAGTGGTGACACACCGGCGTCTGCTCCCGACCTATACGACACAGGTACTTCCCAAAGCAGCCGTGGCCAGAGAGTACCTGCGTCAGCCGGAAGCTGAGGGCGCCATGCCGCCTCTCGATCCACGCCTCCATGACGGGTCTTACCGCCGCTATTACGGCGTGCCCCGCAGTGGGTTGCGCAAGTCGCGTCTCCCATTCCGTCCTCAGGGCCTGGTGGAGCTCAGACCGCCGTGCTTTGGTAATCCGAGGCAGGGGTCTCTCGCCACGCTCCAGCATCTCCCCGCGCCACTGATATAGTGACGCGAGTGCTCTCGCCTCCAGGTCCCAAGGCGGGGATCCGGCCAAAAGGGTCGCCGCCTCGAATGAGATCGTGCGGTACCCGCGAACAATCCTGACGGCCATCGCCCTCTGCGGCAGAAACACAGCATCCTACGCGTCCACTTTAAAGAAAAAAGATGGGGTAAACTGACTACTGATGTTTTGCTTCTTCACGACGACGCCCCGCTCCACACAGCGCATGCTTCCAAGGCTGCTGTGCGAGATTGTGGTTTCGAAGAAATTAACCACCCACCCTATGGCCCGGACCTAGCCCGAGTGATTATTATTAGTTCCCTAATTTTAAAAAAGACCTTCGTGGGAAACGATTTTCCAACGATGAAGAGCTCAAATGCGCATTTTTCAGAGAAAGAGGAAAGTTATTTTTTACAGGATATTGAAAAGTTAATTTCGAGATGTAATAAATGCATTGGGGTAACATTGAAAAATGAAAATTATTTTATTGAATTTACGACTTTTTTCATGTCGATACCGAGAATACATTGAACACCCCTGGTACAAGGTGGTGCAAAAGTTCTCAATTTGTCTCCGCATGTTTTTTGGTTGTATTTTTTTAATGAATGAAAAGCTTTGGTTCTGCTTTTGGATTATGTTTATTCGATGTTTTTTTTTTTTTTTCATTATGTCGAGAAAATGTTATCGGCTAAGTGGCTGCCGCCACAATTGATGACCATTCGGGCCCGATTTATGGCATTTTCCTTCCGGCGATAGGTTCTCGGAGGTGTCTGAGACTTGTTGACATAGACTTGTAACTTCAAAAAACCCTACAAAAAGAAGTCTGGAACGGTTAAATCAGGCGATCTTGCCAGCTAGTGAAAATCGCTAAAACAAGAGACTAGGCGACAATTATTCCGCGTTATTTATGAGTATAGCGATTCATGTGTTGTTGACGTGTAATTTGTATCTGTTTACTTCAGAAATGTCAAAGTAGAATTGACCTTTGCAAACATTTTAGCATTTTCCGATAGAATAATGACTTTTGTACCACCTAGTACAAGCCATCAGCTGTTAAATTCGAACTCAGACAGGCACTTTGCTTTGTATAAATTACTTCATCACCACTGCTCTCGAAACGTGAAGAAAAACATCGTGAGGAAACCGGCATGTCCTAGAACCATCAATTAGAAAATATGTGACATATGCCAACCGCTCATGTGGTGGATTACAGCGCACTCCCTCTCACAGAGAGGAGGCCTGTGTCCCAGCAGTGGGAACATTATCTTCTATGCAAATATAATTTGTTGAATACTAGCTGCGCCCCGCGGTTTCACCCGCATAAGTCTCGATCCCGTGGAAATATCGAGATAAAAAGTATCCTGTGTCCTTTCCCGGGACTTAAGCTGTCTCTATACCAAATTTCATCTAAATCGGCTCAGCGGTTTAGGCGTGAAAAGGTAACATACAGACAGACAGACAGACAGAGTTACTTTCGAATTTATAATATTAGTATAGAGTATGGATTTTGCCCTGTAATAAATATAAATATTATTATAAGGCAAAGACATAGATATATGAATTCTATGGGCAAAGAATATATAAAATCTTAGTAATCTGTTATTGGCTTTTTCTTTGACAAAAAAGTTGTTAAAGCATTTCAGATTACCATTAGTTCAACCGTTAAGTACTTCTTTAAATATTAAATTGATTAAGCATAATGAAGATCTTTTACTTACAAATTACTATGGACCAATGAGCGTTCTCCAAGAATTCCTTTGAGGGTTCTAAAAGCCTAATAAATTACCCTCTTAACAGAAATTATAAAATTACATAGTGACTCAATATTATATTCTCAAGAAAAATTAAAATGTGTTTAAGATTTTTGTGAAACTTGTTCAATCAAGACAGAGATCTAATTCTGTAGAAAGATTTGTCATGTAAAGAAAGATTTGGCGAACCGAAATTTAATATCACAAGTGATGAAAAATGCCAACAAAAAACCATTACATCGAAATGATTCAATAAAAAAACTAAACAACTAAATTCTTAATGTGACCAATTCGCACGCAGTAAAAGTATCAGTAAACCATCACGCTATCTAAAAGTACTTGTCTTAAATTGAAAACTGATAAAACATCGCATAGCTATGGGCCTTCTATCTTTTTACGGTACCCGCGGATATGAAATCGATAGACCCGGAATCCGACTGCGCAAAACGGAGTTGTGTGTTACGTATTTCATATTTTTTTGAAGAAATATACCTAAGCAGTGTTGAAGGATTCCTTGAAATGTTTAGTTTATACTAAACTAACTGTCCTGGCTAACTTCACACCGCCTCAGAATTACTGAGAACATGAGAGAATGAAAAAAATATGAAATAATAATAATATGAATATGTATGAAAAAATTAATTGTCTTCATTATTTTTTTTTTTCTTGAATTTTTTCCATGTTTTAGTAGTTATTCTGCTATACGGGGCGGAGATAAATCCAACTAATCAAAGATCATAAAAATCGGTCCAGCCGTTCTTGAGTTATATGGTGTAAAAATAAACCGACTTTGTTTTATATACCTACTTAAACTAGCTGCGCCCCGCGGTTTCACCCGCATAAGTTTCGATTCCGTGGCAATATCGGGATAAATAGTAAGTAGCCTATATGTTAATCCGGAGTGTCAGCTACCTCCATACAAAATTTTATCAAAATTGGTCAAGCCGTTTGAGCGTGAAAAAGTAACAAACATATAAACACACACACACACACACTCACAGTCTTTCGCCTTTATAATATACTTAAACTTAAATATGTAGATATGGATATGGTTCAGAGTCTAGATTGTGCCTCGTTGATGGCAATAGGATCACCCATTGTTACATGGGACTTAAAGTAATCGTCGAAATTTGGATGTAGTAGGTATTATGGTACACCTCTGCCCAACCCTTCGGGGTATATATATATAGGCATGATGTTATGTGTTTATAAGATAAAATTGACATTTATGATTATTTAGTCCGCGATTATATACCTTAATGTGCTGTGAACTTGGCTTTAAAAATCCATACTAATATTATAAATGCGAAAGTGTGTCTGTCTGTCTGTCTGTTACGTCTTCACGCTTAAACCGCTGAACCGAGATATTTTGGGTCCCGGGAAAGGAGATATTTTATCCCGATATTCCCACGGGATCAAAACTTACGCGGGAGAAACCGCGGGGCGCTGCTAGTTGATTTATAAAAACTGTCGTAAAAATTGTGGTTTAATTTTAACAAAACCTTTTGCATTGCTTGTTTGCTTAAAGATGGAAAAATGAGTGTAAAGTTCCTCCGATGAATGACATTCTCTAGGACTTATTTAATACCTAAAGCAAAGCTCCTTGATAAAAAAGAAATATATTTTCTAAAACGTTTCCATTATCATCAACCACTGAAATAAAAGAATATCCTAAAGATAAATAACCTTTTAAATACGAGTATTACAAAAAATAAGTGCGCGGACCGCGACCAATAACACATAGGTTTAAGGATTACAATCCTATATCTTTTTTACGAGAACCAAAAAAAATATCAAATCGATTTCCCGATAGCGAGGAGCGTAGTAATGTGAACTACGGTCGCAGGTGGCCTTGGGTGCTATTCTGATAAATGTCAATGTCGAATTTACGATCGAACTCGAGTCGAATGAAGCTTCGCACGCGCGTTCAGCTTATTTCGGCTTTATTCGGTAAGCCGACGACTGGAACTGACTTGCGGCGTGCTTTGGGCCAGATTTGCGAGGTATTTGGAATTGATTGGTTGCTGGATTGAGGGTTTCAAGTATTTTGTAGCTATTGCAGGCTGTGGTGCGTGATTGATTAAGGTTTCGTGAAGGAGGTGGGCGAATACCTTTACCATAAACTTATGTTAGTACGTATTTCGGTGAGATATTAAGGTCGTCTTCCAACTATTATTTTAGTAGTACCTTCCTCCTTTTACACATTTATAAGTTACCGACTTGAAGAAGATAAAAAGAAGTATCTACATAATGTAAAAAAATGCTAATCTTGCGTGACGGACAAAAACATATGACTTGACATTACAAAACAGTACAAAAAATTCTTGACTCGTTGGTTTTACTTTAACAAAAGATGAAAAACCCCCAGTAAAACTTATCCCTAAAGAAATCCTTGTAATACGAAAAACTAAAACGGATAATAAATCTATCTTACTTATTCGGACAGATAGGCGTAACGTGCCTTTATCGCGGATAAATCTAAATATAATAAAATAAAGAAAAAAAGACTCTTCATGCTATTGTTCTAGAATAATAAGAGCAACTCCGGTTCGAATACTAAGCGATCATAACTTACCGGAATAGGCGCCCTTAGTATCTGTTATGAGTCCAGCACAAAAATACTTATAGGAATATTTTCCTCCAACAAGCCCTATAATTCTCTTTAAAAACTTTGTTTTGAGTACTTTATGAAAGTAAATGAGAACAACAAGGGGTAACAAGCTAAAAGGACGCTCGGTAATGAAAATATCAGAAAAACAAGTATCATTAACGAACGAGTTTTATCTCAGAGAAAAAGTTTGTGACAAATTAAGAAAGAAGTGGAGAGCTCGAGTTTGGGGCTAATGGAAAATACGTTTTGCTTCGAGATAAAAAGTTTAGAGGCAGAAGTTCCGTTGGACGTGCTCCGATTCGACAGAAAGCATCGGACTTGAAGGATTTATAGAATACGAACCGAACATTTGTACCGAAGTTGTGGAAGTTCAATAACTTCCGAACATTCGGCTGAGTGGAGAGAAATGTGGTGTGCATTGTTAATGTTTGTCATTTGCTTATTTAGGACCCGTCTGTGACGTCCAGTGACGTAATGTATGATAAGCGATAATATATGATGTTGGGTTCCTAACATCGCACTGCGGCATTTACTCTCGAGCATCATAATTTTACATAATCGTTCAAGACCGGTCCTTGTAGTGATCTACATACATATTCCAGCGTATTTTGAGCAATTTCTTTTTAATACTGGCTCTTTCCTCAAAAGGCCATTTTGAACTCAATTATACCATGTTTTTCGGACTTATAAACTACTAGCTTCAGCCCGCGACTTCGTTCGCGTGAAACTTCTTGTTTCCCCCGAGCCACCCCGTCGTATCGCATCACCCGCCCGCACTATCACTTAACGTTCTTTTTGACTTTTTTACTTTTTGCTCGGCTCCTAAGGGTCATAGCGTGTTGTTAAATAGCCTATAGCCTTTCTCAAGAATTGGGCTATCAAAAGCAAGAAGAATTTTTCAAATCCGACTGGTAGTTCCAGAGATTACCACCTACATACAAACTTACAAACATACAAACTTACAAATAAATTTTACCTCTTTATAATATTGGTATAGAAGTATAGACTAGCTGTGGCCCGCGACTTCGTCTGCGATCCTGGATAAAAAGTAGCCTATGTCCTTTTCCAGGTCATGGTCTACCCATGTGCTAAATTTCATCCCATTCCGTTCAGCCGTTTTTGCGTCAAAGCGTAACAAACAAACTTACTTTTGTTGCATTTATACTCAGAAAATTAAATAATGTGACAAAGTTCAATAGACACGTGGCGCCATCGATTATCATAATAACGTTATTGTTGTTTTCCTCGGGAACAGCACTTTTTTCTCGATGAAAGGTACCCTATGTCCGTTTCTGTATACCTGACAACGTATATGCAAAATTTCAGGATGATCGGTTCAGTGGTTTAGGCGTGAAAGGGTAACAAACAAACTTACTTTCGCATTTATAATATTAAGTTAGGATACAAAGTAATATACCTTCTAACGCCTCGTCCACTCAGTGGCAGAAACACTTCACTTAAAGTTATCCTGAACATATCTCCTGCTACAAAATACGTTCTATTATTCCTAGAATTGTTTGAACAAGTTTGATAACTTGAAAACGTTTGAAACAAACACAACACATGCACTACAAGTTTCATCTCATATGAGTTTATGAAGTTTATGTACCGGCAATTGAGATAGAACTGTACAATTTGATTTGTGGTACTAGTTGACAATAGCAGAGTTATGGTTCAATAAATAGGCTAGTTGGTTATTGTTTGGTACAATGAGATCCTCATCTGCCTATCCTTTTCGGTCGGCTTCCAGTCTAACCGAATACAGCTGAATACCAGTATTTAATTAACATGAAACGATTGCCTTACTGACTATTACAACCCAGTAACTGTCAGTTGACAGAAGACTTTCGGGTTTCTGTATGCCCGTAACGATTGTCAAAGATCTAAGAATGATAGCTGGGCCACGATTTAACGTGCTTTCCGAGACACGGAGGAGCCTTGGTATGTAATGGACCATGTCATCCACGGACTGACCTTGGCAATGGAGTACAATGGGGTCTTGTTTCCTAATTGGTAATTGTTTCAAGTGAAGTGATTCAAAGTAAAATATAGACTCTACTGAAATAATTACATTTTTATTCTAAAAAGTATCTACTCGTATATTACAAAATTCAACGTCTCTTTGTAATATCCGTCAGTTAGTGCGCTTTTAACTCAAAACCAAAATATCCGAATGATAAAGTCATAGGTCACATTATTTGATGTAATACGAATAGATGAAGCCTAGCATTTATTTCATTATACTGCCTAGGTTTTCGTTAATCATATTTTTTTTACTTAAGGCATCATAAGCCCTTGCTCAAGTATTAAATTTTCCGTACAAAGTCTAAATCATTGTTCTAATACAAAAAAATCTCACCAACCAACTCATATTTTATCACTAGGTAATAAATTAAAAAAAAAAACTGGAGTAAGTATATAAATAAATACAAAAACAAAAGGATATTTAAGCATCGAAGTACTTGTCCGCATCGCTGTCATGCAGAAACGTGCCCAGAAGATTGGCAGCATCGTCATTCACTATGGAAAAAATTAAATAAAATAATAATAATGAATTCTTTGGCCAAAGGACCACCCAGCCCTCTTGTTAGCGCGGGGAGCAATGAAAGAGCGGACTGTATTTAGGGGCAATGGTTTAATGCCGTTATTATCTATATATATAAAAATGAAACCCGTTTTCCGTTGTCACGACATAACATGAAAACGGCTGGACCGATTTCGATGAAATTTGGTATAGAGATAGTTTGAGTCCCGGGAAAGGACATAGGATAGTTTTTATCCCGATATTCCCACGGGATCGACATTTACGCGGGTGAAACCGCGGGGCGCCGCTAGTTAACAATATAAAACTTTCCCGGACAAACAATAAGTTAATCAGACAGGAGTATCGTCCGTCGCATTGGAGTCTGTGGAAGCAAATGGTCGTCGGGCCGAGCCGTGTCGCAGCCGCGCCGCGTCTCAACTCGCCGATGACACTGCCTCGATCAAGCTACAGCGTACAGGCCGCGCGAAATGTATTGTGTTGGTTTCGATTCCCAACACCCTGATCGACGTGATTTCTCGCCGGCTAATCGGCTGGCTGAGAAATTTTAACACACTCAAAAGCTATTCTTAATAAACCCCCTTAAGACCAATAAATTGGTACATAAAATGAAACAGCTTAGCATAGGTTTCTATTTAACGACTGCAAGTCATTACAAGTCCCGTCGGGTTAAATTAGCTAGGTTATCAGAAACCCGTCTAATGTGCCCACTCGTAACTCTTGTTAATGCCTTTATTGGTCGTAATATACGGTCCAGACTTTCAGACTATTAAAGTATACGAAACCAGAGCGGAATGGGACAAGAAAACGAGCAGCGTGACGTTATAGCCTTTATTCTAAACAGAACTGACTTTTAAAATGCACTGCCATGTGCTTTTATACCCTTTTACATTTAAAAAACCGGCCACCAGGTGGCGTGCTAGGCAACTTCCGGAAACTAAATAATTATTTGAATCCAGTTTGCAACGACTTCCGTTTATTAATCGGAGACGGTATTTTGAACACCGGAAGTCAGTTGCAAAAAAGTGTTAAATAATTTACACAAACATTTAAAAAATAATCTGCATCGATCAGCAATACTTAATTATAAATCAAAAGCTAACATTCGGCCTTCCTGACATTAAGTTTGTCCTCAAACTATACCTACATCACACAATGACTAGTGATTGCTTATTCAATCAATATTGTAGAGTACCTGAATATTTAATGTTGATTATTACAGTATCTACTTAAAATGAGTCAGTGACCATTTACTCCAAAAACACAGGAACCGCTCACAAGGTAAGATAAATTTATTACATAACTTTTTATTACATTATCGCAGTTGTTAATTTCTCGTTTTCATTGGCTCATTAATACTTTTCAATATTAATTTACATCCGTCACTCATTGCACCGTAAGCATTACTGATCAAGCACTCTCACCTGTCAGCCACTACACGACTTCCAATGAGCGACTCAAAATATTTATTTATTTATGGTAAGACAATCAGTTACTTCATCTGTCCAATGTCACAATCTCAACATCATATTCTGCACATGCCACACATTGCACCGCAAGCTTCACTGGCCAAGCTCTCTCACTTGCCAGCCACTGTACGACTTCCAATGAATGACATCACATTCTACACAAGCCACACATTGCACCGCAAGCTTCACTGGCCAAGCTCTCTCACTTGCCAGCCACTGTACGACTTCCAATGAATGACATCACATTCTACACAAGCCACACATTGCACCGCAAGCTTCACTGGCCAAGCTCTCTCACTTGCCAGCCACTGTACGACTTCCAATGAATGACATCACATTCTACACAAGCCACACATTGCACCGCAAGCTTCACTGGCCAAGCTCTCTCACTTGCCAGCCACTGTACGACTTCCAATGAATGACATCACATTCTACACAAGCCACACATTGCACCGCAAGCTTCACTGGCCAAGCTCTCTCACTTGCCAGCCACTGTACGACTTCCAATGAATGACCTATGCTTTTAGGTGGGAGATGCATCGTGGGACTTCGCTGGCGGTTGACCACTCTACGTGAGCTTCATCAACACTTATCTATCAAGCCAACCACCCCACGACTTCCATCTCTTAATCATCAATTTTTCTTCATTCTCTTGGCAAGTACTTATTACTTTATGTATTTACGTTTTAACTTAACTAAAATATTTCCAATATTTTACTCTAACAATTTAGGTTTCATTTGAATCATTGCATTTATCTTCATTGTTAGACACAGACTAACTTCTAACAAAAGAACATTTACAATGAACAGAATTTATATTTCCTTTTCACTTTCAAGCTATTAACTTAATCATAAAAATCATTGATTAATTATACCATATATGTTATTCTTTTCATTATTAATTTTTATTTTTATTCTTTCAGGTTAACCATATCATAATATGAAGAAATGTAAATCATAAATTTCTATCGATTTTGTTAATGATATTACACAATTTTCCATTTGTATACCTTACAACCAATTACATACTCTACAATGAATGTCTTTCATTTACAACCTACCTAACTAACTTGATCATTCTTTTTCAGAATCAGATTTTGAACTTGTTTGATTAATACTTGTGCTAATCCACGGCTGTATCTGATCAATATGAATTGTTTCAAAGGAAATATCATTTTTTTGTTATTGGATGTAAACAAACCTTCTTTAATCCAATATTGATAATTAATAAATTGCGATGGTTACCTTTAACAAATACCGTGGAGAACTGCAGAAGTATAACATTGAATTAAGTCAGTATTAGTACCAATATAAACCTTGAAAATGTAGTTTGATATTACTAATATTTCAGCTTTACCTATGGGTACAATGTAGGTCTCTCCTATCCCTTTAATGACAGGCCAGGAACTTTTACTAATTATTAAATAATACTGATATGCTAATGTATCTCTAATAAGTGTGCATTGGCTACCGAAGTCGATAAAGCATTTAACTTGAATAGAATTATTATTTATAGAAGCATTTTTGTAATATTTATTTTGTGTAGATACTATCTAAATCAGTAATAGTGGTTCTTAAAACCCGTTTATCTTAGTTATTATTTTGTTCTTTATTTTTATTTGAAAAACAGTCTTCAGTTTTATGTCCATATTTTTTACAATTTTCACACCTAATAATGGGTTTTGAACATTGTGAAACTCTATGGCCAGTTTGTTTACAATTAAAGCATACTGAAGGAGTATTGTTGGATTGCCTACATTGGTTCGCATGATGACCACTCTTACTACAAATCTGACAAATTATTGTGGAATTTGGTACTAATTCACTTTGATCACGGCACATGTCTTTGAGATATTTTAATAAATCTTCAGGTTGATCAAAACGAGCTGAAGATGCTCCTGCTCTAATCGTCCGGTCCTCAAGGCCATAAATGATACAATCTACTGCTTTCTTGCCTGATATATCACATGCATTCAACAATATCATTTTGTCGTAATAGTAAACATCCAGCGAATCACCTAACTTATATCTCTTTTCTAGCATTTCAAATAATAAAGCACCATAATTAGTATCAGAAGGAAATGCGCGTTTTAATTTGTTTTGCCATTCTAACCACGTATATTTTATAGTTTTAAGCCCTTCATACCATTGTTTGGCATGACCCACTAATCGTGGCAAAGCAAAATGGGTCGTTTGTTGATCAGACCAGCCATAGATATGAGCACATTCGTCAACTTTGGATAGCCACGTATCTATTCTTTGATTTTTAACGGACGGGTCAAATTCAGGAATTATATTTTTGTCACATTTTAATGAAGAATATGAAGAATTATCAGGTTTCACACGAGAAGAAATAAAGCTCACTAAATCATGCAAATTGATTGGCAAATTAAAATTAAGTGGGTTACTTTCCAAACCTCTATCTCTAACTCCTGAAGATCCTGGCACTGCCTCTCGTTCAGTCACCGCAGTATAGCTCCTGTTTTCTTCCACGGGTCCTGGTTCAGGAACATGGCAATCTTCAACCGCTACAGAAGCAACCTCGTCACCTGGTTGCCGTATTGGAGTCTCACATGACCTCCCATCATTCAAGGTTCTTCTGCTCGGACTTCTGCTGCTGTCCCTCGTTCGGCGTGATCTTCTAGATTTCTTTTTTCTTTTGTGGGTACGTGTACGACTGTTAGAGTTTGAATGTCTTTTATCACTTCGTCGTTTTGAATGTCTCTCTCTATACGAATATTCACTTGTCGAAGAGTCACTACTCACACCACGAGTGCGTTTAGGCATATTAAAGTTCACCACAGTAACACACCGTATCTAGTTTAACGTTCACCACAGTAACACACCGAACCGTTTGACGTTCACCACAGAAGCACACCGTACAGTTTACTACAAAGTCTGTTTTAACACTCACGAAGAGGGAATACAAAATAATAAAACGAAGAAAGAAGAAAAAAAAATACTTTAAATTTAAAAAAAAACTTGTTAATTCTTAGTTCACATGTACTTTAGGTATTATCCCACTTCTGATATACGAAACCAGAGCGGAATGGGACAAGAAAACGAGCAGCGTGACGTTATAGCCTTTATTCTAAACAGAACTGACTTTTAAAATGCACTGCCATGTGCTTTTATACCCTTTTACATTTAAAAAACCGGCCACCAGGTGGCGTGCTAGGCAACTTCCGGAAACTAAATAATTATTTGAATCCAGTTTGCAACGACTTCCGTTTATTAATCGGAGACGGTATTTTGAACACCGGAAGTCAGTTGCAAAAAAGTGTTAAATAATTTACACAAACATTTAAAAAATAATCTGCATCGATCAGCAATACTTAATTATAAATCAAAAGCTAACAAAAGGAATGGCAAAAGGATTCGTTTTATTGCCCGCACCCCATTATAATCAGGCACGTAGTATATTGTGTTGAGAAAATCGATGTAATAATGTATTATATTTCTTTGATAAAAAATGGTAGAGGGTTACTGTCTTTTCATATAAACTAAACGTTCTAATAATAGCCTCCCGACCGATTTCGTTCACGGTGGCCAATTTCAACAGAGATTAGCCAGGTACGCAGGAGATATTACACAGGTTAAAACATGTTAAACAGGTTATTATACAGGTGAAATTCCTAGTGTAGGGCAATGTTAATAAAAAAAAAAATGTTAAAGTGCACAAGTGTGTGCGTAAACATAGGTGCACTCTCTGTTCCTTTACTCTCATAGTCCGATTGGACGGCAATCCGACACGACCGCGTCAAGATCAGGCGCAGGACCAACGGCTCTACGTGCTTTCCGAGGCACGGGAATACTTTTTAATATGGCATACGGAACGAGTAAAATTTGTGTCCGTAGCATTGGTCGTAGTCGCGTAGCGTTATTCGTAGACTCTCGTAGCGTTTACCTTTGCAAGATTAAAATTTCTGCTCATTATAGTTAGTCTAATTTGCTACAGCTCTATAATCGAATTGTTAAACTGTATTGCCACGTATCCATTACACTATTGACAAAATTAGTCACTAATATGGTTCTATCCAACCCGCACTGGGCCCGCGTGGTGGATTACGGCCCACTCCCTCTCACAGAGAGGAGGCCTGTGTCCCATCAGTGGGAACGTTATAGGCTGATTATGTTATGGTTCTATTTATATAACAGTAAAAAACCTTTGGTTCCCAAGGACGTCTACTTGAAAATTGTTTACGTAACTACCGGTACGATACCACAAATAGATAAAATCTGATTACGTAACAAGAATAACCCCCAAAAAACGTCGCTTAATAAAAATACGTAACTACTTATAAACCTACTTCACAATATAAGCGATATCACATAAAAAACAGCTCCGTCCCCAAAATGGACGGTCAAACACAAACCCTTTGCAGGACCTCTTAATTTGGCTGATATATAAGGGCTTGGGGAGCTCACATACGCATAATAAATTCGCTGTACGTGATTGTACTGGAGCAATCTATAATGCGACCAAATAGAAATGCTCTTATCGTGATGTCACAAGCGTAATTTAATCTCGGGGATATATAAGCTAGATTTTGTCACGCAAGCACGATTTGGGGGCCGTTATAGGTAGGTGAGTGTGAATTGGTTGAATACAATGCCTTTGTTATACGCTGATTAAAAAAGGATTGGACCAATTGGAATATTTGCATTTTTATTATTTCAATTATGAAGCAAAGTAGGTATGTGTTTTCTACAGTTTTTAAGTATTGAGTTTGTTTTGTTTTCAGTCAGGGTTAAATGTTTTTAATTATATTATATTGTTGTAAAATGCTGTATTACTCAGTGTATGTACTAAACGGTTATCGTAAGAATAACTAGTGATGTTGAAACTTTATCTTGATCTTTATCTTAACTTTATCTTTACGTTGAGTCATCATCTGCCCTTTTTTCCAACTATGTTGGGGTCGGCTTCTAGTCTAACCGGATGCAGCTGAATACCAGTAGTTTACATGGAGCGACTGCCTATCTGACCTCCACAACTCAGTTATTGGGTAATACGATACTCCTGGGTAAGACTGGTTGTCAGACTTTCGGGCTTCTGACGACCCGTAACGACTGTCAAAAATCCACGAATGACAGCCGGGAGCAACAGCTTAACGTGCTTTCCGTGCTTTTTGGTAAGTATGCAAATGTGGTCACCCATCTACGGACCAACCGCGGCAAGCGTAGCTTAACCTGAGGTATGCTAGCCCAGCCCCGCGCGACTCCTGCGCCGCTCATCAAGGCTGTATCCCCGCGTCACTTCGCCCGGGATCGCCATTGAATGTGGTCACTTTACGTGTTATAAACTCAAAACTGAATATTTTCCGAAACTTACATAAAGTGCCGTGCAATTTGTTACGTACGTTTATCGAGACATTTTTCTCACGCGAGTGCTGAGCTGCCCTGCTGTGCCCTGAAACTGTGACCTGGTGCCGTTGTAAGGATCATCCAGGTTAGTGGTCAAGCTTTTTTATCTACCCTGTGTATTGTGCAAGATCCTTACTTGTTTAGGGGGTTTTTAGGTACAGTACTTCCCGCCAATAATAAGGTCCATCGATTTTATTTTATTTTACCCAGCGTCGTATTCAGATTCCACAATTACTTATTCTGTTGCTTATTATTATTACCAAACTTAAGAAGCTTGCCGAACAGTCGAGACGACAAGGAAATCTAGCGCCAAATTTCATGCTTGCAAAGGGCTAAGGAAGGAACACGGATGGGTTTTAGTCAGTAACGCCGGATTTACATCACGAAACAAGTGTCACGCATGATAAAACTAGTTTCGTGAAACTAATTTTAGCACATGTGAAACTTCTTTCGTTTGAATTGTAGTGTCGTGAAATTATCAGTATCGCGGAGATAATGGCCCTGTCAAAATCAAAGCTGTATTTTATGATGCAAAACGTCGTTGTAGAAATGATAAAATATAAAAAAATAAAAATAATATGATAAAATATAAAATCATTTTAATTTCACTCATTCGAAAGTAGTTTGCATAGCTTTCAGGATCTTCATCTGCCAATTCAGAGATTATTATATTAGAGATTTTGTTGGACACTTTAGTGTCCAACAAAATCTGCAATCCAACAAAAAACCACACGTCCACTCTGCGCAGGTGCTGTCGCGACACTAGTTTCGCGTCGCATTTACATGATGAAATTAGTTGCATGACATTTAGTTTTACAAAAAATATGCGCATAGCACGAAACTACTCAAGTGTCACAAAAGTAATGCATGCATTGTAAAACTGAACGTTCACACGTGAAATTACTGGTCAAATTAGTGTTATAAAACTAATTTCAAGCCACTAATTTCGTAATATAAATCTGGCTTAAGTGTCTGACACTCCCTTCCGCTCCACCCAGAGCGGGAGGGGTCATTTGATGATTTCCCATCCATAAAAAAAGACCCAGTGGTTTAGGCTTTGTGTTGTCTTATCAATAAATGAATGAATGAATTTAAAAGAAAGAAAGAAGATACGTTTATTTGTGGCAAATATGACGCATCAAAAAAAAAAAAAAACAAACAAAATAAAAGTTTGGGAGAAAACATGCGTCACATTTACGCAAAACCAAAACGATAAGATAAGAAAAAGAAGAAAGAAAGCTTATTTTTTTGTATTTTTTTAAGATGTTTATCACTTAAATAAGTAGATTGGTGGATGATTTTATTTGTATGCCATCCATGTCTCAAACGAACTCACCCTTTGGGACAAAATCTATCATTTTTCACTCCTAAAGTGTATTAGCGTAAGTACGTTTACCTAAACCATTTCCCTTCTAAATTGCTCAAAAACAGTTCCACAAAATGCGGTGTACGTGTGAGAATTTTGGAGAGGAATCGTTAGAGGTGTGAACCGATTAGTATTCCGCTTAGAGTAGACTTTGTGGCCATGATTCACGCAAACCGAATGTCCGGTCACTACGGTATGCCAACTTGAAAACTGTGAAACAGGTGCACACGTGGCGCTGGTAACACTGAATTTATTTACATCTTGATGTTTGGCAACTTTTAAGTTTAGAAAATGTAAGTTTAAAAGTTTTTTTAAGGTTTTTTATATAAACTAACGGCTTTTGGTAAGTGGTCAATACCTCTTATGGACATTTGCAGCATCAGAGGCAATTGGGCGCTTCCTGCCGGGGTGATGCTGAATTTTTGAGCGAATCCTGCCCCCCGATCAAAGGCAGTTGTAAAATAACTCTGACTGACACCTCCGTCTGCACCAGGGCGAAGGACTTTCATGAATATGTTTCATTCTTTATGAATCTTAATCATAATTTAACTGTACCGTCTACAAATAGTCTATTACGAAACGTGTGACTTAGTATTCAAGTATGAAAGGTGTTTAGCACCCTCTCTATGCGCATGCGCTAATTTCACGCCATGCATTAATAGAATAATTGAGTCAGACGTATCGTAAACAATTTTATCTACACCCATGCTATAAATCCTGTATAAAAGTTTCTGAAACAGTTAGCTTATTGCCAACATTAAAACAACCAGTGTCATAGTAACCATAATTTCATCCAAACGAGCGTTATTATGTTGTACAAATTTAATTATGCAACTCGTTTTCAAAAAAAGAACCTTGTCATGCACGCGCGTTTCGCTACCACAGCGCAGTAATTTAAAAAAGGAACTTATAGGTTATTCGAATTCACGTCGTATCCCGCCGGCCGCCATTTTTGTTCCACATTAGTATTGCAAAAAAAACTGTTTCAGAACCTTTTATAGAGGATTCATATCATGGGTGTAGATAAATTCTTGTATGCAACTGTACACAATTAGGTATTAAAACAGTTGCATACATAACTATTATACCATCCTTCTCTTAACATATTCTGTACTTCATCATAAAGCTACCTCCACATCGTTTACAGTCGGCACTCGTCCCGCATACACCTCACTATTGCGACGTCCAATCGTCGGTACATCACTATGCATTACGTCACGACGTGAAATGACGTAATTATGCCGACACGCATGCTTCGCGTGTGGGATTTGCATCGTTGTGCCGACTATGAATAGGGGTTATAGTTTTATGTATCGTTTTGTGATGTATGTTTGAGGATTTTGATTTGGTGCTGTTTACAGACCATATGAAATGTAGAACAGTATGTGATTGAATTATTGACATTCTGACTAACGACGCAGTCTGTCGGGTAAATAATGCTTAGAAGTTTTATTTATTTTAAAACACATACAACTATCATCACAGGCTTACCTAATACAATAGTGTAGTTCTTTATAACAGCTTACAATTAGACTTAAAATTATAGAGAATTATCACATCAAAAAGTAGTTTTATTTAATTTATTTATTTTTATATTCGACAGCGATGCGGATGAATTTTTCGACGCTATATTTTAGTTTTTGTATATTTTTAGTTAAGTTAGGTTTTAATTTTGTTATTTTTGTTAATTAAGGTTAATGGTTAAACAATAAACTCGGAATTATTTATTTTGTTACAAAAGGAGTAAATTTGTTTTAGCACATACATCATTTTATTCCGAGCGCATGCATATTATAGCCATCATTCTTCTTTTGCGTTTCAAAAGTAATTTTTTTATTATTTATTTATCTGGAACAATTTATATTGTGTTTGATACATTATTTTACATTACATTACATACTTACATCATAATTAATAAAATTAATAAAAATTCTAAAAGTGAAAATGCACAATAATAATTAAAATAAAAATAAAATAAAAGAACATGTCTATGAAAATCAATAATAATAAATAGCTATTTTTGATCTATATAAAAAAATTGAATATTAATATTAAATTACAGTTCGTCAATTGAGTACAAGTTTTTATCCAACAGAAATGCTTTGAGCTTAGCCTTAAAAGAGCTAGTGTTTAATAAAATCTTGAAATCTGCTGGCAGTCTATTAAATATTTGTACAGCTTGGTAATGAGGGCTATGCTTAACAATGTTAAAATTAGGCACAACTTTATTTTTAAAGTCCTTTCCACGAGTTTTTTCCCTAGCAATTGTTTCTTCCCCAGACTCATATTCATGGATATATTTTTTAAAATTAACTAGCAACACAAGTATGTATAAGCTGGGCAATGTTAAAATATTTAAACGCTGAAAATGAGATCGACAGCTTTCTCTTTGTGTAATTCTTACAATTGTACGTATTGCTCTTTTTTGGAGAATGAAGAATGAATTGCATCACTTTCGCTCGTTTAGTAGGTCCTCGAGGATTTTAGATTTGTAGAAGATGTAGAGTTAATCTTCTTAGCGTGTCTATAGCAAAAATAACATAATACAATAGTTTTTTTAAACGCAGCTATTAGGTCCTGACGTGTGTAGATGACAGGGCATGCGGTGCAAGATGGGAGGTGAGCGATTGTCTGTGGAGAGGAGCCGCATATACACCGGAGGTCTGAGCCTTCCATGAACCCTCACTTGTGGAGGTTGTTCTTGCTGCGGTCTATTTGGGTACAAAGTCTATTTAAGAGCCTATACTACCTCAAATGGCTTAGCGTGATCCTCCGTAATGTCGAAAATACTGCACCATTAATTTTGAAATAAATATATGGTAAAGTTGAGGATTGATGCTAAGTCTTATGTTAGACGAAAACACGATTCCATAAAATTTTCTCGATAGAAAATAAATCCAAAGTTACCTCTAACCCGAACAATAAACCACTGGTATTCAAAAAGTACTTCAAATTAGATCATGAAACTTTGCATACTAACTGAACTTACTTTAAAGCAGGTCTTATGTTATTTACTTTTTTATAATTACCATTATTTTCACTGTAAAAAGCAAATACCTAAACTATTGGCGCTGCCTGCCGCTCAGCACCGCGCTCTGTCTCGCTCTCACTCAGTCAGCGAGCAGTATCGTATGAGCGAGATAGAGAGTGAATTTTAGCTGAGGTAGTATAGGCTCTTAAGGTTTTCCAAGTAAGCCACGGTAATTTGTGCCCAAAATTAATCACTAAGAAAGGATGTTTTGGAGCTTCACACCTGAATAGGTCAAGCGAAATGCCATGATAGTTTGTAGTATGACAGTTTGGTTGGACTAATTTCTTATTGACTGTGCTACGCGTATATTATCTTGCTATGAGCAGAGGGGCAATTCTCGTAATTTTAAGAACATTCACAATCTGATCTCAGTCTCAATCTGTCAAAACTACATTGAATGCGACTAGATTTTAAATGTTTTTAATTATGGGAATTGGCCTTTTTGCTACGATTGTAGGTGTGCTACGGGCACGGCTACAGTCGTAGCAAAAATGCTACGCAGTGTGCTACGCAATACTTTGTTTATTCTACAGTAACACGGGTTTTGATTTGAAATATCAAATCTGCTCTGCCTAATCCGGGAGGTAATAACACCAAAAGCCTAACATTAAACAGCTTTGTTTGGTAATAGTACAACAATTAGTGAACCAATGCGGTCTTCTTATCAATTAATTAGCTCAAACATACAACAATTACCTATTCAATCATCGGCTAATCAACTGCTTATATCACTAGGTAGCCAGATCCCATGACAATTGCTATTAACCGAACAATGTGCGACTAAGCCCAGGTACGCACGGGCGATTTTTTGATGCGACGACTTTTTATGGCGCACTGGAGGGTGGCCCAGTGGTAACTTACGAGTTTTAGGTCGTAAGTTTAGACAGGCGCTTTACTTTGTGTAAATTATTTCATCACCAATGCAACGAAAACGGTGAAGTAAAACATCGTGAGGAAACCTTCATGTCTTAGAAACAAAAATTCGGAGACATGTGACATCTACCAATCCACACTGGACCCGTGTGGTGGATTACGGCCCATTCCCTCTCACTGACAGAAGGCCTGTGTTCCAACAGTGGGGATAATGTAAATTGTTTATGATTACTGGATTTTCAACAGTTGGTATATTAAGCTGAGCATTGAGAATCCAACAGGGCACATTCCACTGTGTCAAAAAAACTCATTGTAGGAGCACATAAAGTTGAAAATCCCGTGCGCGAAAAAAGTCGCTGGTGCGTACCAGGGTACATCCATTTATCAAACACAAATATTGATTATATTTTATTGATAAAGTTTTGTAGACTATTCTCAATCACTTTGAAATAGATTTAAGTTGCCAAAGTCTATTCGACATTAATTAATACTGAGATATTGATTGTTTCTGACCAGATCTCTTAAAGTAGTTTCGAGGCTCAGAATAGATAGGGACAGAAGATCTGGTCCATGCAACGAGCGATAGCGCACGCACACATAGATGCGTAGGTACAGCCAGTGCAAGCGCACATGCGACTAGCATCCAACCGATACAAGGGGTCATTTTGAGAAGTGCTCATTTTGAGAAGTGCTCATTTAGAGAAGTGCTCATTTTGAGAAGTGCGCATTTTGAGAAGTGCGCATTTTGAGAAATGCACATTTTGAGAAATGCATATTTTGCGAAGTGCACATTTTGCTAAGTGCACATTTTGCGAAGTGCACATTTTGAGAAATGCATATTTTGCGAAGTGCACATTTTGCGAAGTGCACATTTTGCGAAGTGCACATTTTGCGTCAAGTGCACATTCTGCGAAGTGCACATTCTGCGTCAAACCCCTCTCATCTGCCTAGACTTTTCCCAACCATGATGTGATCGGCTTCCAGTCTAACCGGAATTGTATTTTAGATGGATTGCCTATCTGACCTCCACAACCCAGTTAGTGAGTAATACGATACCCCTTGGTAAGACTGGTTGTCAGACTTTCGGGCTTTTAACGACCCGTAACGACTGTCAAAGATCCACTAATGATAGCCGGGATCAACGGCTTAACATGCTTTCTGAGGCGCGGAGGGGCCTTGGTATGTGAAGATGGTCACCCATCCGCAGACCAACCGCGGCAAGCGTAGCTTAACCTGATCGATCGACCCCCTTGCGGCTGTTATTACTTAGCCACAAGCGTCAGTCACAAATCACAACGGGTCTAGTCTCTAAGCACAAAATCCGTAGTTCTGGACGAAGTTACGGGCGTTTCCTACTCCGTATCACCGACGGACATAAGATTAGTTCGGAGCCCGAACTAAGAACGAATGACAACACGATTTGACAGTCCCTACTCCAGGTGTGCTTGTATCCGTCCGCAAAAGTTAATTAACCGGGAGTATGGTTCATTTCGAAGAATCGAAATGCTTTCGGACGGGCCCGTCCTATCTTCGTTGACAGACTAACAGTCGAATTCAATAACCTTTTGACAGATCGCTACTGATGGTAGCCAGTAGGTACAAATTATAACTGCCAGTATAATATAATCATACAGATTGCTACTTTTTTTATGGATGGGAAATCATCAAATGACCCCTCCCCCTCCGGGTGGAGCGGAAGGGAGTGTCAGACTCTTACTGACTAAAACCCATCCGTGTTCCTTCCTTAGCCCCTTATGTTCCGGGGTAGCGGTAACCCTTTCGGACAATCCCGCACCTCCGGCAGGCTTCGGCCCTGGCAGGCCCCTTCCTTTTTGCTGACAGCTCTTTGAGGCGCGCGTGGAACACGTATACAGATTGCTACTGAACCAGAGATAGATTTTATTTTATTTAAATCTTTAATTAAAACGGTTTAAAACCAGATCTCCATAAAAAAAAACAAGTCTCTCTCTCTTGTTTCTCTGTTCTGTTTAGTAATATGTGGATAACGTTGTGAGTAGTGTATTTGTTATTACACTACTGTTTGTTGTCCCTAAATAAATAAAAGACAGTTTGTATTATACACATAAAAAATATAAAATCATCAAGTAAAAAGTTAACAACACTTTCATACATCCCTCTCACAGTACTTCTGACATGCCGACAAAATCTTCATCCATCCATCCGCAAACAGATCGTTTGTTGGATTAGAGTCCAAGAGATCATTAAGTGCGGCCAGAGTACGTGGTACTGGGGACTTAGCACGCGCAAGTGTGTGACATGGAGGCACAGCAAACAGCCTGTGCTTTCTGCCGCGGCAGCAGTTGTCTGGCACAAAGAAGCGGGCCAGCAGTGCATGTAGATTGCCACGGAGCGTCTTACAGGCAATGCTGGCTGGTTTTTAGATAGGTTTTTCTACCTCCAGTATGCCAAAACTGGTGAAGGCATTAAGTCCGCCTTTGTACAGTTTTTACTTGTGCATAAAGTTTTAATAAATAAATAAATAAATAATTGGGTTCGGCCGTTAGACAGTAGGCCTCATGACTGAGATCGCCGTACGTACAGTCAACAAAAGAGATAAGTATGCAGGATCGTCGGATATAGTTGAAGTTTAGTAAGAAACCAATGGATGTTCTCGAATAAAATTAACTTTTAATAATAGAAAACAAAGAGCTCATTGATCAAATTAAAATTCAGTCGACAACATCCATCGGTTTCTTACTAAACGTCAACTATATCCGACGATCCTGCATAGTTATCTCTTTTGTTGACTGTACATGTCGATGTGTGCGTACACCTATTTATGGAGCCGGCGTCTGTGCCTACCTATTCTATGCTATGGTTTTGAAATCAAAAGTTTTTCAAAAGCACTGAAACAAATTGTTTTTTAATTAAAGTCTGTGATCATATTCACAGCCGACTGATTCAATTTATGAAAGTATAAACTAAACATCTACCTATTTAAAAGTTAGACACTGGGTATTTTCAAACTTGGGATAATTTGGATCTCAATGTTTGTACATTTACCTAAGTAAGGTTTTTGTAAGGCTTGGCTTGGCGTGCTAATGTTTTTTTCATATAAAATACAGATGCCTATTAATTGTAGATGTGTGTATGTATGATGTGTGTTTCTTCTTTGTGAATGTTTTTTTTATCAAAAGAATATTCATATTAATACATTTGGAAAGTAAATTAATAAATAAACTTAAAGATCTAAAGAATTTTGAAGTAAATAAATGTAGGTATTTGTTTGAAATGAAAAGTTTAAATAAATAAATAAATATAAATAAGCTAGACTGGAAAAGTGGCATTTGCGAATTACAGAATTCAAGTTACAAAAAAAAATTGAAGTAAAAAGAACAAAATATTATTAACCTCAGTACCAATTTATAAATAAACTAGCTTCTGCCCGCGACTTCGTCCGCGTGAAATTCGTACTGTCCTCTAAAAATTTCGAAAATATATGTAGGTATGATCTTTATCATTTATTTAGATAAATAAGTATTCGGGCCAATTTTTAAGTTTATAGATCAAAGGAATCAGATTTTTCAAATAAACTGCATTCCCGCTTTTCACCCCCCCACAGGTATGGAATTTTGAAAATTCGTTCGTGATGTGTTCATAACGTGACTCAAAGATTATTTATACCAACTTTCGAGTTAATCAAACCACGCAGTAAAATCCTCCCCTGTAAAATTAATTACCCCTTTTCACCCGGTTAAGGGTAGATTTTCGAAAAACCCTGATACACGTTATTCTTTATTTTTGCTCTTAAGTATAAATTCAGAATTTCGAGTTAATCGGACCGCGCGTTAAAATTCTTCCATAGAAATTCTGACGCCCCCAATCCCCCGTTAGGGGGTAGTTTTTTTTTTTTGTCTAGCCTGCCATGTCCCACTCCTGGGCAAAGGCCTCCCTCCACTCCTTCCATTTTTCGCGTGCCCGCGCGTCCTCCCTCCAATTTTAACGGAACCTATCCAGCTCGTCCCGCCATCTCATACGTGGCTTGCCGCGACCCGGCCTCACTGTCTCAGGGCACCAATTCTGCACTATTTGGGCCCACAGTTAGTCCGGCATGCGGCAGACATGTCCTGTCCAGTCCCATTTAAGTTGAGCAGCCTTTTCAGCCACGTCAACTATCTTCGTTTTGGAGCGCAGTATTGTGTTTCGAACACGATCCGTTAATTTAACGCCTAGTATACAGCGCTCCATTGCTTGTTGGCAGACCTTGAGTTTGGACTTCTGGATGTTAGTCAAAGACCAAGTTTGTGCACCATAGGTTAAGACGGGAAGAATACACATTTCCATGAGCCTGCGTTTCAGTGCTATAGGCAACTCACCCTTAAATAGTTCCTTCAAGGACCAGTAGCTCTTCCAGGCGTTTTCCGTTCGTCTTGAGATTTCTTTATCTTGCCTCGCCTGGAAAGAGACTACTTGACCCAAGTAAAGGTATTCCTGGACATGTTGTATTATCTCCCCGTCTACTTTTATGCTTCTAGGTGTTTCATTGCACATGACTTTGGTCTTAGACATATTCATCTTCAGTACAACCTCAAGGCTTGCATTGCTAAGTTCTTGGAGCATCTGTTCAAGTTCAGTGGATGAGGGGTAGTTTAGAAAAACAAAAAAATGCCAAATTTCATAATTTACTTATATAAGTATTCGTGCCATAAGATTTTTCATCTACACTGTATTCCCGCTTTTCACCCCATAGGGGTAGAATTTCGAAAAATTGTTTGGGGTGTGTTCATTACTTGACTTAAAGATTATTTATACGAATTGTTGAGTTAATCAAGCCACGCATAAAATCTTCCCCTGTATAATTAACTACCACTTTTCACCCCATTAGGGGTAGATTTTCGGAAAACCCTGATACACGTTATTCTATATTTTTGGTCTTAAGTATAAATACCGAGTTTCGAGGTAATCGGACCACGCGTTAAAATTCTTCTATACAAATTTTGACACCCCCCACCCCAATCCTCCTTTAGGGGTTAGTTTATAGAAACAAAAATGCCAAAGTTCATAATTTATTTAGATAAATATTCGTGCCAAGTTTCAAGTTTATTAACCAAATTAATAAGATTTTTCATATAAACTGTATTCCCGCTTTTCACCCCTACATGGGTGGAATTATGAAAAATGGTTTAAGATGTGTTCATAACTTGACTCAAAGATTATTCATGCCATTTTTCCAGCTAATCAAGTCACGCAGTAAAATATGACCTTGCAAAATTAACTACCCCTTTTCACACAGTTAGGGGTAGATTTTCGAAACACCCTGATACACGTTATTCTTTATTTTTAGTCCTTAGTATAAATACTGAGTTTCAAGTTAATCGGACAGCGCGATATAATTCTTCCATACAAATGTTGACACCCCCCAATACCTCTTTAGGGGGTAGTTTAGAAAAACGAAAAATGCCAAACTTCATAATTTACTTAGATAAGTATTCATGCCAAGTTTCAAGGTTATTAACTCAAGGAATAAGATTTTTCATACAAACAAAATCCCCCCTTTTCACCCCCTTTAAGGTTGAATTTCCAAAAACCCTTTCTTATTGGATACCTACTCTTTACAAAGAACACACCCTCCAAAATTTAAGTCCCTAGGACCGGCGGTTTAGGCTGTGCGTTGATATCTCAGTCAGGTCGTTCATCCCCCGTTAGGGGTGAAATTATCAAAAACGCTGAAACACGTATAAATTAATTTTCAATCGTCAGCCTAAACACAAAATTTGAAGATCCTAACTTTTAAACTGACGGACTTTCATACACAACTTCATCCCCCTTTTTAACTCTTTGGGGGTAGAATTATCAAAAACGCTGAAACACGTATAAATTAATTTTCAATCGTCAGCCTAAACACAAGACTTCAATATCCTAACTTTAAAACTGACGGACTTTCATACAAACTTTCATCCCCTATTTAACTCCCTTAGGGGTTGAATTTCAAAAAATCCTTTCTTATTCCTGGTCTACATCATAAAAGGAACCATCGTGTAAAATTTCAGTTTTCTAGGTCCAAGGGTTTGGGCTGGGCGTTGATGAGTCAGTCAGTCAGTCAGTCAGTCAGTCAGGCCTTTTGTTTTTATTTATATAGATAAAAATAAACATAATGCACATCAAGTTCCTACAATCTGTCAAATTTATTTAATAGATTTGCAACTTTATCGCTAAACCATAAGATTCAAAGTTTATACGGTGCAATCGCCATCCACTCCTCATCTAAAAGTAATGTATGGTCTAGCAAGGGATCATATAAAGTTGATTGGGAAAATTTGACGGTTTCGGGTAGCTTGATGTACTGGCGTCTGCACACCAAAGTGATTTCAAAAACATTTTTTCTGCCAATGTTTTTGCCCAAATTCTCAAGTATTGCGCACATAGTTACGTGGTAAGCCTCTCAACGTCAGCTATTACAAGCACCACTAAACATAACAGGACAAACTTCTCACATCGACTGCTGAGCTGCGAAACTTCCCCACTCCATAGTTTTCACATAAAAATGACTTCGCACTTGTGACTATGGCATGGTAACAAACTTGTAAGTATTATTATGTCCGTATGAAAGTGGATGTCATACTTGTCAAGGGAGATTCTTCTAAAGATGCAAGGCCAAACTCTCCTCTTAATCTATCAAGCTCCGCTAATGAGACCCAATTGATTTTCTATTGTTTCAAACTCAAAAACTCAAACTCAAAGCATTTATTTCAATTAAACCAATTACAGGCACTTTTGAATTGTCAAGGGGTCAGTCAGTCAGAAAGATGAAGCTAGTTGCCCATTCCAAAGAGTAGGTACAGTAGGTAAGGGTAGGTAGGGTAGGTAGGTAGGTAGGTTTCGTCGCCAATGGGCGACGCGCGGTGCTTGACCGGTTAAACAAGGAATGAGAAGTTTTTACCATGATGATCTGTGTTGACAATTTCGGACCATCGAGACAAGGTTCTCTCACGATTAAACCCTAAGCTTAAGACAGCGGTCACTTTTAGATGACTATGGGCTGATTTTCCAATAGATATTTTTTATTCGTGGAATAAAATTGACGTCTGATAGATTTTGTATGGAAGAACTGTCAAAAATTCAAAATTATTCCTCGGATAAAATTATCTGGCGTTGGAAAAATCAGACCTAAGATATAAAGAAGATAATATTTGTAGGTATATAAAATACTAGCTGCGCCCCGCGGTTTCACCCGCATAAGTTTCTATCCCGTGGGAATAATTATCAGGATAAAAATATATCCTATATGTTAATCCTGGTTATAAACTGTGTGCCAAATTTCATCCAAATCCGTTCAGTACATTTTGCGTAAAAGAGTAAAAAACATCCATCCATCCATAAACGCGTTTATAATATTAGTAGGATTAGTAGGATATGCTTCTATATTAAACAGGTAATATTGTTCAGGAGAACAATGTCTGTTGCTACTGTAACAATCGATCTCGGTAGATTTTATAATAAAGTTTGCAAAATAAAATATTTATTTATTAACACATAGTTACAGAATACTCTACTATACTATAAATAACCATTCACCCTCTGACAACCTTATAAAGTACAAACAAAGTTAACCAAATACCTAATACAAAGACATTAAAATTATATTTAAATCTCTTTGACCTAATACAAAAAATACCACTTACACTCCCTCCTCAAACGTCATTTATGTATTATGTTCTTTGCACTTGTTTTATGATTATTATTGTATATATTTTAAATGGTACACCACAGACTACCTGCAATATTTATTTATTTATTTAACCAACTTATATTAACAGTGTGCACCACACATACAAGATAATAGTCAATATTAGTATTTACACATGTCATATGATGGACAAAATTTTATGAAATGAAAAACCTAAACCTAGTGATATACCCTAATGTGATTATTGCCTGTTGTAGTTGCCTTGTGAATAAATAAATAAATAAATTAGGATTTAATTAGGATTTGGATAGGAATAAGGTCTCTCCTTTCTCTCTAAATTCATCCAAAGGTTGTCTTTAAAAGATCGCTTTTAGTTTTAGCGATAAGACCACCCATTGTGTCACCCCTTGAACAATTTCTTCATTTATGTCTGTAATTTATATGGTGTACACAATAAAGATTATTATATTCTACAACAAATAAAACTATATACCTACATCGTACATAAACAATGTCACCACATGCTAAGGACTAGCATTAATTCTGCCAATGGGCTGCAATAAATAAATCCGTGGGTAATTTATGGGACGCCCCGCCGATGACAAGCGAGCTTACTATTAGTTTGTCATATTGTATTGTTACACAAAACGCTTCGTAAGCTGACAATATTTCCGATACGGATTTATAGGTACCGTCAGCATAAAACTTGGCTTACATTTTGGAATATTAAATTGATTTTCTATTTCATCCATACTACACTAATATTATAAATTCGTCTGTCTGTCTGCATGTTACCTTTTCACGAATAAACCGCTGAACCGATTTAGATGAAATTTGGTCTAGAGATAGCTTGAGTCCCGGGAAAGGACATAGGATACTTTTTTTCCCGATATTCCCACGGGATCGAGACTTATGCGGATGAAGCCGCGGGGCGTAGCTAGTTTTTCATAAGCTAAATGTTAATAGCCGCACGGGTCGAAGGCTAAGGTACGCTTGCTGCGGTCGGTTCGTGGATGGGTCATATTTTATACATACCTACCTTCGCGCTTCGGAAAGCACGTTAGCGTTATCTTTCGTAGATCTTTGACAGTCGTTACGGGTAGTCAGAAGCCTAAAAGCCTTACATCTAGATTTACCAAGGGTATCGTGTTACCTAGTAACTGAATGGTGGAGGTCAGATAGGCAGGCGCTCTGGTAACTGGTATTGAGGTGTATCCGGTTATACTGAAGCCAGCCTGGCAGATTGATTGGTTTCCACTTTGCTGTCGTAATATAAATGGAATTCAGTACCGAGTATTCCGTCTATGATCTATTGATTGATAGATTGAAATAAATCAAAGAACTTTTGATAAAAGTTATCTTTAGGCCCTTTGTACACGGAACGATTTCTTTACTGTACGGCGCATAAACCGCGCTGAAGAAAAAACGTGCAACACAGACGAACCGTGCCTACACTCGGTGTATAAGTCGCGCTGAAGAAAACACGTGTACATCAACAAGCTTTCATAGTGATACAACACTGATGACCGTGCCTACACACGGCGAATAAACCGTAGTTTTTCACGGCAAGATAAACGTGTGTGTACAAAGGGCCTCCTAAAAGGCGTAAGTAATTCCCAAAATTCTAGGCTAACTAATTGATCGCAGTATGTTCAGATTATAAATTAGCAATGGTAGTACCTATTGCTGCCTATCCTCTTGGAAAAAGAGGCCATGTGCGAATCGGACTCGCACACGAAGGGTTCTGTGCTACAAGGCAACGAGTTTTTTTGGCGTTTTTTTTATCTTTACTTTACTTTTATTATTTGTTTTTATAGCGGCAATAGAAATACACGTATATTTTAGTTGGATCCCACTTTTGAATCCCATTTTTTGGTATTAACGATGGATCCCGTTTGCTATTTCCGTTGAATCCCATGTTATAACAACATGTCTACATTTCAGAAGAAAAGTGATTTACCTTTATCAAACACTAGCTTCTGCCCGCGACTTCGTTCGCGTGGAAGTCGTAAGACACCACAATATAGTAAAGTAACAGCCGCATTTTATAAAACTTCCCTGTACACTTGTACGTTTGTAGTTTTGGTTTCAGCATCCAAAATATATAGAGAGTTAGGACTACACTCTGTAGTTTCAACTGTCTACTTATTACTGTTAATGAGATACAGCCCGCTGACAGACTGACGGTCGGACGTACGGATGGAAGGACGGAGAGGCTTAGTAACAGGGTCCCGTTGGCACCCTTTGGGTACGAAATCCTAAAAATGTTAAACCTCCCTTTACGACACAAATTCCGTAGATTTTAGTACGGAGAAAACAAGATATTCTAATAATCCCATTAATTTAATGACGGGTTAAAGACGATATAAACGACGATATAATAATTATTAGCAATTATTGGCGTCTATGAATACGAGCTTAAGTAGATATTAAAATTTACAGAGGTTTAGTTATTGGCCCTACTTTATAAACCACCAGTTAAAGTTTCTGGATTAGACATTTCTGTATGTAAATAGTTTTACATCCCGACCTCAATATCAAACAAATATTAGTCTTCAAAAGCTATACTGGAGTCTAAATTAATATTTGAATACTGTAAACTTTGGAAATACATGATCTTTCTGAAGTTTATAGAACTAACTAGGTATGTATTTTGTGTGTTGTTCTTATTTGCTTACAACCTTACTGTAAGCCTCTGACTACACTGAAGCGAATCCCGCGCGGTATTAGGGACACCACTGCGCGCGTCGATTGTTTTAATGAATAAGTGCCAATTTCGCCATTGAAACTGAACGCGGTCAGAACATTTAAATTGCGTTCAAGAGCTGTTACTGTCAATATTCCACTACAATTATTTATTTATTTATTAAAATATTATGGACAAGTAAAAAAAATACTGTACCTACAAAGGCGGACTTAATGCCTGAGGCATTTTCTACCAGTCAACCTTAGGGTGATGCAGAGACAAAACATGGCAGGTGCAACATACAGGATAACTAGCTAGGAAATGACTATAAAATACAAGAATATATACATAGATTATGTATCTATGCATATAAACCAAATGAACTCTCAGGGGAAAAATGACCGGTAGAGGAGAAAACGAATCCAGCAAATCAGCGCTGGGATGTTACGGCCAACTTCTGCCGAATATGTTCACGTGCCTTCACTTTAAAAGATAAATTATGACACTAACAAAAGCAGCTCTTGAACGCAGTTTAGATATGCTGATCGCGTTCAGTTTCAATGGTAAAGTCAGCCCAATGAAGTCACACGACTATTCGCGCCAGTTTGAACACCTCCGTACAAGTTAGCTGACGAAAACCGCGTGAATGAATCCCGTCCCGCATCCTGGCGTGATTCGCCTCAGTTTTGCCAGAGCTTAATACTTGCTCAGTTTAGTCTAGATATTATGTTTATTTTATACGTCTAATGTTACCTATATATTATAAATCAATGTTTACGCTATGACTACGTCCTACGTTAAAGAAAATATTACCTACTCTTCACTTAAGTATCTTATATTTTTATTCGGTTTAATATCTGAGTTATAACAGAATACACAAAATGCTAGGTAGGTATTCCTCTGAGTAAAGATACGTCGTATGGTCACGCGGTTAATTATAATTGCGGGTATTTTATTTTGTTATTTAAAAATGCGGAGAAATTACTTAAGGATCCTCACCTTATGATCGGTTATATAATTATAATCACTTCGGGGTTCGAAGTACATGTAAGGATTTGATGGAATATTCCGCCGATTTGACACAACCAAAGACGAAATTGAGAGTCCACTAACCTGAACTCGGGACTTTTAAAACTCCCAAAGCAGTGCGTATCAGAGCTACCCTGGTAACCCCGTCTTTACCAGGGTATACCTGTTCAATAACGCCAGTAGGCCAACGTAGCGGTGGCGAGTCATCCTGGTGTATAAGTTCAAGTTTAGGTATGTCAGCTATTTCTGTTCAGGATAGTCTGAATAAAGATCATTTTGATGAGAAATGAATTGAAATTGTTTATTCTGTAAATCTTTCTAAGAATATTTTATTTGCGTTGAATTAATACCTTTGCTTTTTTTATGAAGTGAAACTTCTTTACGCAGGCTTGACTTGGGGAGTAAGCTGCCGAACGCGTGACGTAAGCGTTACGAAAAGTGTGATCGGGCGAGGCGAACGGGAGTTGAGTGGGGGAGATAAGCAAGAGAAAGCAGTGCGCGCGCACATTTTCTTTCTCTCTTCCTCTCATAGCCAAATACGTTTGAAGTTTCACTTCAGTCGTGTGGTCATAAGCACACTCGGTTTTTTTTTCTTCTCTTAATTTGATATTATCGTAATATCAGAATTTTATTGTTTCATAATAAGTTACTAACTATATACACTAGATACTAAAATAAATGACTAACTAACTTACAATACAAATAAATAAAAATAAAAATAAATAAAACAATGGTCACTTAGGCGTCGAAGTATTCGTCCGCATCGCTGTCATCCGGAAACGTGTCCAGAAGACTGGCAGCATTGCCCCGTTGAATGGCAATGCTAATTCTTTGGCCAACTTTCTTTCTGTAAATAGGACATCAGGATCACTTTTACATTGCTGTTAGCCTGCATCATCCCACTGCTGGGCAAAGGCCTCTCCCCATGACTTCCAGCTCTTTCGATCCAGGGCTAAAGTGGACCACTGGTCGTTTGTTTTGTCCAGCTCGTCCCGCCATCTTCTACGGGGTCTGCCGCGACGCCTTCTACCTGTGTGAGTGCTCTAAAGAAAAAAAAAAACTTTTAAAGTAACTTTAAAAAAAACGCTAAAACAACTTTTGAAGTAACTTTTAAAAAACGCTAAAATAACTTTTAAAGTAACTTTTAAAAACGCTAAAATAACTTTTGCATGTCAAAAAAAATCTAGATGGAGTCGACATTTCCTATCTGACCCTTGAGAAGAAATGGCGAAACAAACTCAGGGGTCAAAGTATCTTTTAAAGTCCAGACATTAAATATCAAAAATATCGTGTAACAAAATGCAGATTAACATACGGACTGGGCTTTAGAGCAGTGGCGTGCATTGCATATAGGCATATAAGCAGTGCCTATCTCGATATATCATCATAAGTCTGTCAATTACATTTTAGTGTGTGCCCCACAATTAAGAAACTCACTAAATTATCATACCTAACAAAAAACAAAATCTTCATACAAACACGCGCGGCAGTAGGCAGTCGCCGGACGGCCTACTCGGCTCCCGTACTATTCGCACATTGTCATTGGTCTTTACTCGTTCAAGTTAATACGACAAAATTTTAAATACGTACGTCTCACGCGTAATACCATGACGTTCGACCTTCGCAATTTATCATCCTTAAGTAGGCATGCCTTCTCAAATAACCACACTTTTGAACCCACTTTTTTTCTGATTAGTGACTGCGTTTGTCTAGACTAGACCCGGCCTAGTGCCTACTTATTTCGAAAACCAATGCACGCCACTACTTTAGAGGAAAATACCAGAAACAGTTTGAGCAAAACCTGCCATGCCATTGTGAGCTCATCAACTATAGGATACCGTACCTACCTCAGCATTTAATTACGAATCGTAGCGAAACTTAGTATATGACGAGAACGCAGACAACCTCCTTGTTGTAGGTACTGTGACGTAACAGGAACAATCTCGTCTTCGAACCTACTCGTAGGTGTGTAAATGGCCCCCAGAGACGACAAAGTGATTACATCGAGGAAATGTGCAACAGTATCAATTTGCGTATTAATGACGTCATGAGATGGCGTCCTCAGGAACTGGTCATAACAAAGGCGCAGTGTGTTGTGGGCTTGCTTACGAGCGCATGACACGTTTGTGTAAGTGTACCTGGATATTGCATGTCTAGTTCCTTTGTAAAGGACGATGGTTATGCTTACCTAGAATACAATATAATAGGTAGGAACCATGGAGCACAACTCCATAGTAGGAACCTATTTTCATATTATACGAGCGATCTGCCTCTGCTTCGCGCGGTTTTTACAGCTTGATAAATCATCGATATTTAATTATTTATGTAAGTTTTATATTAATTAATTAATGCTGTTCTCCCAAAGTTCGCAATAAAAAGCGTCTTTAATCACTTTAATAGATAGATATATATTTTTCAAAACAAGGTTAGGCTTTGACTGCTTCTAAAATGGCACTAAGAACCATTTCAATTGCTTAGCTATCTGTTAACGTGCTGTAAGCCATACAAATATTCGTTTCATACATTAATCCGAAAGCCGTAACCGATAGCTTAGAAGCCAATACATTGCTAAAATACTGCACACATCGATCTAAAACTATAGATTTCAAGCATCCTCGTAAAATGCCGAAAAATAGCAAAAAGTGTGGCCTTAGTTCCAATTTTACTCACGTGTCAAAAGATCTTTGTACAAATAAATACGCATAATTATATCTTTTGATGTGAACTCGCTGACTTGAAAATGATATATAACTCTACATGTTTTAAATAGCATCGCTTCTTTTATAACATTCTGGAGCAATAAAATGCAGCTGCCGCTAAAAGTTTTTAAGAAAATTCATGCAACCTCATTCGCCATTCTTCTCCTGATTTAAAACTCTAGAGAGGTTTTTCATGGACATACTTTTCGACATCTTTGCATTAAGGTATTGTACGTCAAATTCTCAAATGCTTTTGTTATAGTTCAAACCATTCTTTTGAAATGTCAGTTAGAAGCGCAGGTTGTGAGATGATGGGCCTTTAATAAACAGTCATCAGTTGGATATAAAATATGGCTTTAATATACACAATTATTTATTTATTATCTAACTAGTAACCCGCCGCTTGATAAAACATCCAAACATTTATTACCTTTAGATATGTATGTTAATAATGTATTATACACATAAACCCCCCGGAATAAATTCTGTAAATGATGGTGAAAATCACATCATAATCCGTTGCGTACTTAAGGTGTCACTAGTCGATATTTTTTTCTTACAAATTTCGGGAGAGTCTTACTCCACTGTTAGACATTGTGCGTTAAAAGTTAAACGTGATATCGTTTTTTTCTTATTATTCATTTTGTTTGTACGGAAACAGAATAGTAAAATAAAAAGCCATTAAAAAGTTATGAGCCAACAAAGATTCGCTTTTCTTGCTATTTTGAACGTAACTTTGGGTGTAAATAAGTAATAAAAGAACTGTAAAATCTTGAAAACAAAGTCAGTACCGACAAAGCTCAGTTATCGAAGAGTTCAATAAACTATATTTATAATTGATTTATGCTATGGTTTTTTCATAAACTCGATTTTCCAAAGTACTTTTCGAATTTTTTACGCGCCTGTCAGTTCTGAACGGTGTTTCTGTGCTTGAGATCTAGACATTGTTGTGCGTGTACACTATCGTCTATCTGCTCATCACTGATACTATCTCTGTCGGACATGAAGCCAGGTGAGACAGCGCGCTTTTTGGCCATGACCACCAGTGAGTTCGAGCATGCGACTAGTTCTACCTTAAGAAGAACAACACGGTCACACAGACAGACACGAAAACCGACTTTAATTGATAGTATGTATAGATCATCAACTTATGTATATCCACAGTTTTCAGCACACATAAAAGATACATACTTCCGTCGCTATCAGGTTATTGCATCACCGATAATGGCCTAAAGGAAATGTTTGTAAACAACCTTGAAAAAAATACTTAAGCGCGAGCATAGCCACTGATTATAGGGTGGAAAAACGAACGTCACTTAGAGAAAAGAAAGAAAGAAAATACGTTTATTCGTTTTTCATTTGTGTAGAGGTAAACTAACCTTACAATATTAAAGACAGGTAATATTACTCAAAAGATAGTGTTGTCCTACAGTTAAGTATTATACAGGGCGCCCCTGGAAGTATGTAAGTAGGGATGTGGGCAAGGTCATTTCCAAACGTTTTAGCAAAAAAAAAATACTAAAAAAAAGAGAAAAAAGATCGAATTCGTGAAAACTATCAGGGCTATCAATTTTTTTTTTTTTAGATAGCCCTGATAGTATTTTTTTATGATTAATTTCTTTGAACACTAAGCGAAGTGATTGAAAACAAAATTAAAATCGGTAATAACTTTTGAACCGTAAAAAAATTCACTGACATTCTCAGGGTTAAAAAGTTTGGAAATGACCTTGCCCACGGGGCCTATTCAATTTGATCCATACTTCCAGGGACACCCTGTATAGCCAAGCGTTGATGTGTTTTTAATTTACTTTTAAAACTAAAGGAATACTTTGTAGAATGTACTTTTAAGGCTTTATTTGGATGGTTTGGCCTTTATGGCATAACGTGGAGATAAACGCTATTTCATATTTAGAAGATGAAAAAGCTCGAGAATCAGCCCCGAGGGCTGAAGGCAGTCTATTAGAATATAAAAGAAATTAAATCCTAAATATAATGATTTAGGATTTAATTTCTTTCTAACCTCTTAACTACAAAAATATAGAAGATAATTCTTTTATTTTTTTGTAGTTAAGATTCCCCCGAACCTAACAGTACTTTCGTTCCATGTAGCGTCTTTTCCCTTTTTTGACATTGAACAACAACCTTGAATAGACAAGTTTCATCCACCCTCCATAGACCATTTATTAGTGAAGATTCCACACGAGATTCTCGCACATTACTCACTTTTTCACGTGAACCTATGCATCTGCGTTCTACTATAATTAATCTCGAGATGGCCGCGACTGGGTACATAAATCACGTAGCGTTTTTCACGCGCGGACACGATAGGGGAAGCGAGAGTTACACGGGTTTAAGATTTGGGACGGACGGCAGCGGTATTAGGGTTAGATTGTAACAACACATGGTTAAACGAGTACGAGTACACAGTAGTGAAGGAATTGACGTGACTTGAAAATGGAATGAGTTTGTTAAACCAAAAAATTAAGTTTGTGATAGATTTCTTTCTACACTGAAAAATAAAGTAGTTGTCACAATCAAGACTTTGTTTAGATTGACTAAGTAACTTTTTTGCATCTGAGCCTATCAAGCACAATGATCACAGCTACCACTTTCATTTGATCAGTGTACCAGTGTTTGTATGATGTATTTGATAAACACAACCAAGGAATTTATTTAGCGTAAACATTTAGCGCAAGATTTGATCAAGTTGTATGATTAATACAATTAATTACAATGATAGATGCTATCAAGTCAAATCAACATAATAAAGTTTCAATGATCTTTATTGAAGTAATCAAAATGCTTGATTGACACAACTAACTTACTTTGTTGTTTTAACTCTTCTACAATGATGTCATGTTAAGGGTAATCAAGAAACTTGTTTGAGCGTTCAATCATTTGAACTAGTATTTCTGCAATCATGTCGTGATGATCAACTTAACTAAGATTTTAATTAATCTTAACAAGATATCGTCAATCAAGCTAAAAAGTCACTAGATTGGAGTGCATTTTTTCAGTGTAGGTATGTAATTATCGAATTTTCTTTCTCACTTTCCATTATCACCCAGAAGAATTGCTTACCCTGTCCCTGCGAAGCTTAGCTTAGAAAACATTTGACAATTTTTGTGAAACAACAACATGAAACATAATAAAACTCCTTGGTAATATAATAGTCCTCCCGACCGTATGGCGGCCTATCCCAACGGACACTAGCCTTCACAAGCACGTGCGCAGACACAGGTGCACTCTCTTTTCCCTCTCTCTCATAGTCCGATGGGGCGGTAATTCGACATACCCGGAGAGAGATCAGGTGCAGGAAGACCAACGGCTTAACGTGCTTTCCGAGGCACGGGGGTAACACACCTCCAACTTACAAACTCCAGACGAGGAAGTCCTAACGGAAAAATCCAATAAAACTTTGATCTGGGAATCAAACACAGGACCCCACGCTCTGCAGTTGCGCTTGCGGGCACGAGACCAACGGGTCAGTATTAACATTCACTTGAATCAAAAACAATTCGAACAATTTTTAAAATTGAAGGGTCAACGTCACCGTTTGGCTCACAATCCTTGCCCCTACATTCCATAAAGGACGACCGACAGTCTCCCAAATGCGCGCACGTGTAAAAAAGGTACGGGTCCGCATTTATATACCCATTTGCTGACGCACAAATACCGATGACCTAAGATATACCTACAGCAGCGTGGCTGGCTAAAAACACTGAAAATGCCAATTTCTGTCATGAAGTGTTTTATAACTGTAATTAGAATGTTTTTATTACAAACTTCTTCGAATAATGGGTGGGACAAGATATTTCTTTTAAACTGAATGGGGCTGTTCTTGAACTCGACCGCGCATTATGAGATTTAAACGCAGACTTAGATAATTAATTAATTAATTTTGTCGTCTCTATTCTCAACAAACCCACTTCTTCTTCTTCCACGACTTCCCAAAATCAATATTTTTGCTCCACCCATGCTAAAAATCTTCATTCCACCAACAATCGTCTTCTACGATGTCCTTCTCTCTATTCTGGCTTCATTAATTCTTTCTTTCTTTGTCCAGGCGGTCTTTCTTTGAAATGCGCTCCCTCTGAACATCAGGACGGTAAAAGTCGGTTATCTTTTAAAGTGAAGGCACATGAATATATCCGTCAGAAGTTGGCCGTAACATCCCAGCGCTGATTGGCTGGATTCGTTTTCTCCTCTACCGATCATTATTTTACTTGGGAGTTCATTTTGTTTGTATGTATGTATGTATCTATGTATTAATGTTTATTCTTGTATTTTATATTAATTTCCTAGCTAGGTATTTATCCCGTATGTTGCACCTGCCATGTTTTGTCTCTGCATCACTCTAAGGTTGACTGCTAGAAAATGCCTCAGGCATTAAGTCCACCTTTGAACAGTATTTATTTTACTTGTGCATAAAGTTTTAATACAATAAATAAATTAATAATTTCCCCTCCCTTTTTATATAATTGTGCATATTATTCTTTTAAGACTGTTATTTTTTTTAAATTATGTTATCTCTAATAAAAATACATATCAACTTAACTGATAAATAAATAATTAAATTGCTTCAAGGACGACGTCGAGCATAGACAAGTAATTTAGCACTCTTATTAGTTTAATGACTCAACTGTTGTACAGTTAGCAGCAAAAGTCGATTAACCCTGTCATTTTTACATGTTATTAAATTGACAACAATTTTATCAATAAACTGCTTTTTAGCTTCTTACATAATAGCAAAGAGTTTATATTCTAAATTTTTTTCTTCTGCTGCAATTTTGAACAAATATTTTGCTCAATAACTAAAATTGAATAAACTGAAGGGTTAATCGACTTTTGCAGCTGACCGTACTCAGACATAGAAAAAGGTGAATATCAAACGTGGAACGTGACGATGTGACGCCGCGCTATTCGTTATAGCCACAGATATCGAGCTGTTGCAGAATGAGAAACTCCCTAATATGAGAATATGAAATAGTATTCTCTAGTTTCTTGTTCGCGGCTTATGTTGGCGCGACGCAATGCTGTCTTAGTTTTTGTGCCGCGAAGAGGAAACCAATTTATGTTCATTATTTCTTGGCATGTGAAACATGATGAAATTCCTATTATTTACCAGGAATTTTCATATTGTGAAATAGCACAATATCTGTGCCTATCTTCTATACCTAAATTTATAGCAAAATAGTTGCGAACTCAAACTGTATATACAATGAATATTTTTGGAAAAAGTAATTGCTACTAGTTTTTTAAATTTTTGTCCGTTTGTCTGGATGTATATTCCAGATTGGCGCAAAAACGGCTAAACGGATTTGGATGAAATTTTGCACACAGATAGTATACATATAACCTAGATTAACACATAGGGTACTTTTAATCCCGGTAGTATGCTTCCAAGGGATATATTCCGACATCCACGCAGCCGAAGTCGCAGACAACAGCTAAGTAGTTTGTAATAAGTCTGTAACTTCAAGGAATGCGGCGTTAATTTTAAATCGCAGCTATAGTTTTTATCGCGTAAATTTTCAGCGTTTAGCCACATATCCAGGACAAAGCCTTATTTATCCCTTCGGTCGGTAGCCCCTGACCTGTCCATGTGGCTATTAAAGCGCAAAAGGGTTTTGCTTTCAAGCATGCTCGAAGCCATGAATGCAAAAAGATAATTTTGTAACTGAAGAGGGTACTTATAGGTATCCTTTTTTTATTACCTGAATGTTTATTGATATTCGAAATTTACTAACGTGCATATTTCAGAATGAAATGCAAGTACCATCTCACTGTGTATTCTACTGTAATCATTACCGATGGATACCCGACGGATTACCTGGATACGTGTTCGATATTATTATCGTTTAGGTATTAACCTTTTGAACGCCAGAGTATAAACGTATCGCCGTACCCCTGACGCCAGGCCAACAACAAATTTCTCGATATTGGTGGTTTATTTATATTAGTTTCATGCAATACAATATAGACGGAAGCTTAAACTTTCAAATTATATAAATAAAAACACACAAAAGTAATGATTAAATTGTTTATTTCATAATATCCGGCGACCGACGTGTATTTTGTCATATATTTGTGACAATGGCGTTCAAAAGGTTAAATTTCCAGGCAACACTATTTACGTAGAACTTTATTAATGTATTAGCAATGGCTGACCCCAGTACCATGTGCCATGTGAGATTAAAGCCAGTAAGAGAAAGGGAAAGAGAGAATTATCGGCAATGAGCTAACTGCTAGTTATTAGGCTGTCGCCAGATGGTGCTAACCCACCGCATTTCTACCAAACATAATTCCAAGCAGTAAACTACGAACTCTGCCGAACCCATTAAGTTCTTGAACGTAATGTTACGTACTAACTTTTCCATTACAGTTTCTTTCAGCGACTTTCAGTGAACACAGACGAGCAAATAAAATTTATTAGCATAATTTTAGCCTCACACTTTCTGATACTTTAAGAGACTTAATAACGTTTCGCACAGCAGCCTGCTCAAAGTTATTAAAACGAAGTAACGCCGGTTAAAGCAGACATTACGCACAACAAAAGTCTAGCTTTAAACATTATAAAAGGCCATAAATTGAAACGAGCCGTTATTACTTTTAGTCAAAACTCGGCGGGCACTCCGGCTTAATTCAAATTTATTTTTATTGTGTACATGAAATGATTGTTTTACCAAATGGCTTCTAATGTTGCGTGCTAATAATGATGCGAAAATTTTGGAAATTATGAAGTTATTATGGTTGTTTTATGGGTTATTTGTTTTTAGAGGTTGTTGAAGCTCAATTTTTATTTTCATTTGTATAATAAATACGTTTGGATCAACGTGAGTTTTAGATTCCACTAGCTGCGCCCCGCGGTTTTACCCGCATAAGTTTTGATCCCATGGGAATATCCGGGTAAAAAGTAGCCTTTAAGTTAATCCAGGGTGTCAGCTACCTCCATACAAAATTTTATCAAAATTGGTCCAGCCGTTTGAGCGTGAAGAAGTAACAAACATATAAACACACACACACTCACAAACTTTCGCATTTATAATATTATAGTGTAATCATCATCATCATCTGCCTAACCTTTTCCCAACTATGTTGGGGTCAGCTTCCAGTCTAACCGGATGCAGCTGAATACCAACGTGAATTTTAGATTAAAGTAACGATTCTCTCAGCTTGTTCACAAATGCGAATCGCTTCCCAAAATTTTGCTGTCGTAATAAAGTGCGTCGGTACATTGAACATGAACCTATTTGGCGGCCTGCACATTCAAGAGGCAATATCGCCGTATTCGCGGCGTAGAATGTTTTGTATACAGAAAATCGAAGTTATAAGTCGCTTCTAAATCGAAAATTATATCACCATTCATTTCGATTTAGCATGGATGTCTCATCCGTATGAATACAATTTTAATTCATTTACAAATTTACTTAAAAAACCCATTTACATTTCACGCAAAATTTTATACTATCCACACTCACACAATACACACCGCCGCTTGACCAAAACACCCGGCCGGATAAAAACATAATAAAAGTGTAACCGTATTAGAATTCGTGAAATAAAAAAAATATAAAGCTCCAAATAAAAGTATAAACGGGGACAAAAATAATATTCAATTTGGCATCGCCGCCATAAGGCCGCATTCATAATGCCGTCCATGTTATTTTGTTATGGTGGTCATTGGGGATTGATGCAATGTATTGCAAAAACGTGTGATATAAAAATGGACTGGTGTGAATGGGATTCCTACTGATTAAAAGGGGTAAACTTTATAATATTAGTCAGTTAACGTTTTAAAAGGCAAGTTATAGAACTACCGGAAATTATTTGTCTATTTTAAGGACGTACAGACAGTGTAAGGTCCCAGAAACCTAATCTGCATCGCATATAGGTATATCTATAATATAAATTTGAATCATAGGTACATGGTGTGACTTCTGAACCAACAACATATAGCTTAGTTAATGAAGACCACAGTTTGTAGACACCACGGACCACAGAGAGCCTGCAGTGGTGGCCAAGTGGTTTGAGAGCAGTGGTGGCCAAGTGGTAACGGCCGCGACTTACGAGTTGCACGAATCCAGACAGGTGCTTTACTTTGTGCAAATTATTTCATCACCACTGCTCTCAAAACGGTGACGGAAAACATCGTGAGGAAACCGGCATGTCCTAGAACCAAAAATTCGAAGGCATGTGACATCTGCCAACCCGCACTGGGCCCGCGTGGTGGATTAAGGCCCACTCCCTCTCACTGAGAGGAGGCCTGTGTCCCAGCAGTGGGTATATTATAGGCTGGTTATGTATGTATGGACAGTTTGTAAAGCTCTTGACAAAACAGATTATTGCTTGAACATGAAGTATTTTCATTCACAGTAATATAACACGCGTTTACGTGATTTAATAGTCGTGTTGCCTTACCCACTGTCACCATATTTCACTACAAATTACACCGACGCACTACACGTCACTCCCACAAACATGGCTAAGTGAAAACACATACATATTAAAACTATAAACACACACACGCAAACTCCTTTATGGCATCGCCCTTACAAAGTGGGACTCACGCAGATATTATGCAAAAGCCACAAGTAATTATTCCGAGGGTGGTCGGGAACCAGATATGAGACAGCGCAGTTATGTACAAACCTTCATAGTATTTGTATATACGATTATGTACCTTATTTTTGAACAAAATAGGTTATCAGGAATTATTTGATCTGTGGTTTTATATTAAGTGTTACACTTGAATATATAGAACTGAATTTTCCCGAAATTGGAATGTTTGAACGCGTATTGTTTGAAATAATAAGAAAACTGTTGGTGCGATATTTTATGGGAGTATGTAGCAATTTTAATTTTTATCCAACATTTTCGTTTTGATTTCGCGCAACATTTTACTCAGGTTTTTGGAACGTAGTTCTTTAACGCGGCTTGCAATAGGAGTAACTGGTAGAAATCGTCCCGCAACGAAAAAGCATTATCCAAGCTCCAAGCAACCTTTTGTCGTAGTTTTCACGGTTTTCGAGGGTGTTGAAGCCAATAGTGAGGACAAAATGAAAATCCAAGATGGCGACAACTTTATGAGAGCTTCTCATACAGCTATAGTATCGATAGCTCTGTATTAAAAACGCGTATTAAATTCACACTTTCTCACTCTCCTTCAATTATATACTTATGAGTGTGTGTACGTACGAGTATCGCGTAAGGAACTCTGTTCCTGACGGGGCCGCGGGGGTCCCGCACACGTTTTTTCTACAGTTTGTAAAGTGCCTGTGCAATGTTGATTCTCATCATTCAAATCAAAATTGCTCATTTTCCTTTTCTTTAAGTGGAGCTTATATTCAAACTTTCAGACTCCTTTTCTCAAAACCGATGAAATTAATAGATCTCAAGGGATACTTGAAGTCGTCTAAAGGCCAATTGACTACACTTATACTTAAATTCCCTTAGCCCAAGAGGGCAATTATTCTAGCCTCAAATTCACCCCAAGTACACTTTCTTTAATAACTTTTAATTTTCCCCATTAACCCCCTCTTTTATTTGATTCTTGTTCGCTATTTTGACGGATCCGAAGAGTTTCCATAATTGGCCCTCGTTCTTTGGAATTCAAACCATCTTGGTAGCAAAAAGTTTTTTAATATCCTTTTGACAAAATAAAGGTTCATTTAACTTCTTATCAGCGGTCTTAATCTAGATTTGTTGGTTATTTTTTCTGTTGGGGTCTAATGTTGGAATTAAACTTAGATTAATTCTTTTAGATAATGAAGAAAAGTTTTGATATAATAAATTAATTTGATTTATGTAGGTACCTAGTGGGTGATTCTTGAATTCTTGTAATACTATAGACCCTTTATATAATGGTTAGTACCTAACATCTATTCCTCCATTCTGCCTATCATAACAACATAGGTGCTGCTGCTACTAACCTGCTGGGCATATTGAGTGTAACCACATCATATCTGTGTGATCATAAAACAACAAAATCCTATAGGTATTTTAAGAAATAAACACATAGGTGACTACTTTCAATGTGATGCAACAAATACTTCACCACAAGAACAGGTTGTCTTGGGTTAAATCGCACTGTCCCTTACAGTAATCACTATATCACGGTACGACAGTCCTCTTTATTACGAACATACTCTAGTATTATCTAGTATTCCGTCGTTTCCGCGGACAAGTACCACAGAACAGCACAAGTACAAGCTAGTGAAGTGAAGTACTATTTTATATTAAAACTATGTATGTTTAGGTTAAGGTATTTATCTATGGGCCTGAGTCGCCTGAAATAAATGAATAAATACAATAAAAATAAATAAATTATCTCAAACTTTTTGCGCCAAACACTTCAGAACCATTAGCAATACTAAGACACATTATTCTTTGATACAAATTTTATAAAAGGCGTATAACGGTACTTCGACTTTGATAGATTGAATAATACAATGTTTTGTGTGGGTAAGCTACATACGAAAATACGATTGGGAAAATTATATATTATATTTCGCGTATTAAAAATAATTACGTAACGTATCATAATACCAAATGAAAGGTATTAGACTCATGATTCCACAAATATAGAATCTTGGCAAAACAGTAAGATTATGTCGAGCCTTTTTAGGAAGAACATCGTAAGCGCCAAAAATCCCAAAAAATTGTTTTTATATTAACTGCCAGATCAACTGATTTTGCATCTTATTTCTCTACTCTCCTGTAAAATATGCAAAATGGCGGTTACGATCTTCTTCCTGAAAAGGCTCGATGTGTTAACACGAGCGATTTATGTATTTGAAGCGTAACCAAATCACATCTCCAGTTACTAAGTTGTGTGTCTTACACAGTTTCAAACAGTTCTAGTAAGTTTCAGTAAGGATAACATACAGTTGATTCTCACGGGTGTCATAAGTGGCAACTAAGGGATTACTGTCACGGAACAAACCCATCACCGGGGTATAATCGCTGCAGTTACCTGGCTACTAACAACGTTATCATCTTAGTTCCAATGTCGGGCAGTTTCGATTGAATTATTTCCTGTAATCTAACTACAACTTTGGATATACATGCAAACATAAACTCACGCATTATTCTCATGGGAATGGCCAGGAACTATACCTATTTACTCTACTCTGGACGCTTTTAACGCGTACGTCTTTTTTTTACATCGTTCTCACGTATAATTATAAATTCAACATTAATGATGTAACTAAGTGATAAATAACTTTAATTTCGAAAGTCAGTGTCGTTGGTTCCGCATTTTTGTTTTTTGACACCGACTTCCGAAATTAAAGTTATTTATCACTTTGTAGTTTTTGTTTTGAAGCCGGTTGTTTTTTTTTTGTAAAAAAGTTTTTATTTTTCCCTTTTTAGTTGTAACCTACCCCACACAAATGCAATTAACACTTGTGCATTGAAGAATTGAAGACACTGACTAAAAAATCATCAAAATTCGCATAGAAATGCCGGACAAGCAGTCCATTTATGCATATAACTTCGTATGTAAGAATAATTACCTAATATATTATATACCAAAACCTTTCTGAAAGTATGTAGATCATATTAGTGAAAGAATTATCAAAATTGGTTCGTTAGTTTTTGAGAAAATCGTGGACATACAAACATGCATACATACATACGGGTCGAACACAGAACCTCCTTTTTTGATGTCGGTTAAAAATATAATTTAAGTGTCCATGGAGTTTCTTGCCCGTTCTTCTCCATAGGTGCCTACACTTTGGAATGGGCAACTAGCTTCATATTTTCTGACTGACCGACTTCTTGACAGTTCAAATGTGCCTGTAAATGGTTTAATTGAAATAAATGCTTTGAGTTTGAGTTTGCCTCGTTTACGTTCATATGTTCATCTATGGATATCTGATAGCATTTCATCGAAAGAAATTAAATGAAATAATTTATTCTGAAAATAGGATATTGTAATCAATCTACATGTCACATTAAAAAAAAATTAGCAACATGGAGTCGACATTTCCATATGACGACATTTCCCCTGAGAAGAAATAATGAATCAAACTGAGGGTAAAGGCTATTTTAGATGAAATGTCGTTTTAAAAATCTTCTTAATTGTATTGTAAAAGTTGGTGTACTGTTAAGTAACTCTAAGGCCCCTTTCTGACTGGGCGGTGCGGTATCGGCGCAGTAAATGACACGTAGTAAAAATTTTACGGCTTCGTTACCAGGCGCCTATATTTGCTTACACGCATCCTGATTGGTGCGGGCTGTACGAGAGCGGGACGGTATACATGCGGCATACTACGTTGCGGTACGGCCATCCAGTAGAATCTGAAATACCGAGTGCGCAACACGTCGTTGAAATGGCAAATGAAAAAGCCTTGTGTATTATTTTCGTAGCTGAGGTGGAAAAATATGAACTTTTATATAACTACAAGTTACCGGAATATTCAAGGAAGGACCTGACGGAAAAAGCGTGAAAGTTGTTGTGCCGCAATAAAAAGTCTGCAAGAAACATTTTTGGCAATATACGGGTGTACCCAATACTTCTTTCTTTTTCTACGCAATCGTAAATACATGTAACACGCAATGATATCTTCATCTGACGAAGACATTATTTCACGGTGACGGCAAAAACGCGTCTGAATACTTACCGACAGTAAACCGATAAATTAGGGAGATCTGGCCAACACAGTATACTGACGGTATACAGCATACAGATGCCGCACCAATACCGCACCGCCCAGTCAGGAAGGGGCCTAAGTCCGTCAGCAAAAATACGGGCTCGACCGAAATTAGTTGATCTGTCAAAATAGGACAAAAAAATTTATGAATGGGCAAAAATACATCAGAATTTAGACAACTTTATTTATTTTTATTGCTGGATGGGCCCGCTCTTGACCTCGATCACGCCTGATGAAAAACGCTGGATAAGGTCTATGCTGGAAAGAGCGTGCCCAGAAGATGCCTAAGGCACTGGAACTCCCACGCATCGACGAAACACGGCAAGCTGCTTGACGCCGGACTCCGGTGGGAGGGTGTTCGCAAACCAGGCGGGCGTTAGCCCTACCACCGCAAGGGAAGAATTGGCCAGTTAAATAAGGTGTTGGGTGTGACTGTCCAGGATGCGCCGAGCGCTCGGTTCAGTTGAGTTGACAACTTTACTGTCAAATCGTGTTGTCATTCATTCGGGCTCGAAACTAATCTTAAGATCGTAAGTAGGTAATACGGAGTAGGAAACGCGTGAGACTTCGGCTGAAAATAAGGATTTCATGCTTATGAAGTAGACCTCCTGGTAATGTGTAGAAACCCAAACGTTGCACTTTTACTCAGTTCATCATCTTTTTTTTTTTGGGTGGGAAATCATCAAATAACTTCTCCCGCTCTGGGCGGAGCGAGAGGGCGTTCATGCTTATGAAGTAGACCTCCTGGTAATGTGTAAAAACCCAAACGTTGCACTTTTACTCAGTTCATCATCTGCCTAGCCTTTTCCCAACTACGTTGGGGTTGGCTTCCAGTCTAACCAGATGCAGCTGAGTTCCAGTATTTTAGATAGAGCGACTGCCTAACTGACCTCCATAACCCAGTTACTGGATAATACGACACCCCTTGGTAAGACTGGTTGTCAGACTTTTGGGCTTCTGACTACCTGTAACGACTGTCAAAGATCCACGAATGCCAGCCTTGACCAACGAGTTACTTACCAAAGCACAGAGGGATCTCGAGAGATCTGAAGATGGTCACCCATCCACTAACCAACTGCGGCCAGCTTAACCTGATCGATCGACCTGTGCGGCTGCTATTATTTAGCCACGGGCCCCCAATTTTACTCAGTTATACTTTCGAAACTTTTACCATCAGTCACTTTTAATTACTGTAGGTACTAATGGTAAAATTCTGACGCCTTATACGTCACTCCATATTGCATCAGGGTCAACAACTTACGTAATGATACATTTAATGGCATCCCTATAAGTTCGTCCACACGACGGAGACGGATCGCAGCTATAAAACACGCCCGGCGAGGCGTTAGAACATATTTACCTTTTAAACCATGGAGGAGGTAAAACATGGAGAGTTAATGGTAAATTAAACAGTGCCGAAGAAATATGGTCTGTGCATAAGTTACAGATTATACACAAATGTATGGCCTTTGTAAATAACAGACCATGCAATGAGATATGGTAGTGTAATGTGTAATAAAAGTAGTCTGAAAACACGTTGTTTATAAGTTTGTAAAGTGTTTTTTTAATGGTTCATTTCATTAAGTGATTATGATCGTGAGCTTATAATGTAAACACTAAAATAATACCAAACTTGTAAATAAAAATGTTTGAAAACCAAAATGTTAAGGCTACGATTTAGACTCATTATATAACTACATAAGTCACAGTCATCGTAAGGAAACCGACATGTCCTAGAAACAAAAATTCGAAGACATGTGACATCTATCAACCCGCATTGGACCCACGTAGTGGATTGCGGCCCGCTTCCTTTCACCGAGAGGAGGCCTGTGTCCCAGCAGTGGGAACATTATAGGCTGATTATGCTTATGCTAAGTCACAGAATAGGTAAAAATCTTGTAAGGACTCCATTTACTTCTTATTCCATGTTTTAACCGTGTATGGCTTCCGATCAACGTGTAACTTTATATTAATTACCGGCGAGGCAAAGTGGTGTAATATTTTAATGGGCAATTACAGAATAGCTTTGCATGTTTATCCGGGATTAATAGTAGCTACTGTGTTACTTATCTAGTTATTACGTCTACATTCTGTGATTTACTGCTTTTAAGATGTTAATACATTATTGCAAGCATGTTTGAGCGTTGTTTTTCCATATTAACCTTTTCAATAATTTTCATAACGTTTCAGAATACAAGTTTAAAAACAAATTTTATTATTTACCTATTTAATCTTAAAAACGTGTTCTTTGTACCTATTTCATATAGATAAAATGCTTCTATAAAATATATAACACAACGTACCATTTATACTAGGTACACACGACGACACATCAAACTATACATTTGCAGTTTTAATCGACGTCGCATTGTATAAGGTTTTCGTAAAGATAGAAGTTAGCTTATACTGAAAATGTATAGCTTGATATCTCGTCGTACGTACTAAATTAAATGATTAACTGACCATACAAATAAATACGAAAACATAAAAAGCTTTGTATTAAATTAATCAATTCCAAATTCGAGTCCTGGAGTGGAGACCGCGTACCGGCAAGCGTAGTGTGGGACGCCCCCCAGCTAGATGGACGGACGACTTAAAGAAGGTGGCGGGGGTAGACTGGATGTGAATGGCGGAGGACAGGGTGCTGTGGCGCAGTCTGGGAGAGGCCTATGTCCAGCAGTGGACTGCGATAGGCTGACTTGATTGACTTAATCAATTCCATTAATCTTTCAGTGTGCAGATTGACGAAGCAACTACATCGATTGCTTAAAATTAATAGTGGATTCAGCGATAGTGGTATTTACAGTATTACTTCTAAGAATCTGCTTACAATAAAGTTATCAGCCTGCAGCAAGTGATAATCAGAGAAAAAACAACTTATTGATAATCATGTTTTCACAGTAAGGATTTAGTTTCCATTTGGTGCAAAAATATGTACATAAGTAAGTGCGAAAAGAAACCCACTTATAATATTAATTAAATACCAAAAGGGCACTGGAAATCCGCCTAAAGGACGTATTCGTTAATTCTACCATATTCATGCCAACCCTATTTTGAATAATGAATAATGTACATTCACTTAAAGGGACTATAGGACCCAAACGCAAAAAAACGCAAGTTTTATAAAGCCTAAAAGTATGATCAACTACGGTAAACAAAAGCAGAAAAATATATGATATTCTTCAGGATATATGCTAGTTACATAGTGTGTTGAAAATATAATACAACTTATTTGATACGATAGAAACAAATCATGAAGATACACCTCTAAACACTTTATTTTTACAATAAAAACCATACTAATATACCTACAATCATTCGGATTTTTTTTGTCAAATTATTCTACAAGCAACATACTAAAGTGCTAGTTTTTTTTTTTAATTTTTTAGTCCAAACAATAGGTTTTTTGCAAATAGATAATTGCTTCATATTTGGCAAAAAATTACAAGCGTTGTGTCATCGCGCTTCTCTATCTTTTCTATGCAGTCCGAAAGTGACGAGTTTTTAACGCCAGGGCCACAATGATGAACTCGCTAATCCACCCACACACACCACACGTCATATAGGAAAGCAAAACAAAATTAATATAAAACCACCTCAAAACACATCTATTTCACCCCGCCCCGATCCAAAACACCAAGAAATCAACTTAATGAAACATCATCTAATCTGGCAAACAAGTCATAAAGCGAGTACATTTAATTAATCAAACCTAAATTACGTAAACCATTGCCGGTTGTGACGGCAATAAAGACAGTGATTCATTGCGTGCGGCGCGCAATGTAACAGGAACATTGCTAATGTTACGACCGCGGTATTACGCTGAGGCCGCGATTTCGGCTACTTAGAACTGCCGTTAAAGTTAATGGTAGTGTCACAGTGCAAGATGTTCGAGTCTAACGGTGCTCTGAGGTGTTTTACGTTTGTGGAGAGCGAGAAATTAAAGCTCTTGTAGGTAATGGGGCCGCTTAACGTGGTTTAATTCTGGTAGGACAACTTTTACGAAGGTATTTTAAGTGGTCATCGACACCAGTCGGTTGTAAGTGTTCTTGGCGCCAGCATTGACTTGAAACTTGCTAACTTTTTTGCTGTAACTAAGTACTGAGGGAGTCATGCTATGGTAGCATACACGTGTGTTGTTTGGTACTATAAATTATAGCATGACACATACAGGCCGAGCCTTTTATAGAAGCCATCAAGCTTACTTTGTTAGCAGATAGTACACTTTAATTATTATGATAGTCTTGTCCCAGGAATGGAGCAAAACCTACAGTAACTACTACAAACGACTGTATCGGCAGTCATATAAAAAAGGTACTTTCGTTAGGCCCTTTGTACATACACGTTTTTCTATCCGTGAAAAACTACGGTTTATTCGCCGTGTGTAGGCACGGTTGTCAGTGTTGTATGGATCACTATGGAAGCTTGTTGACGGACAGGTTTTTTCTACGGCGAAACCGTTCTAAAGAAACCGTGCCAAGTATAAAGGGTTTTACTCAATTACAATCTCATAATAATATGTCCTAAAATCAGTCTATTTATTTATTTATTAGGGACAAAAAACAGTTACATGCCAAACAATACAGAAAGATACTTAAACTAAAATTTAACAAGCACGTAACCCACACCATTGTCCACGATTTAACTAAAGGCTAGAAGTGCTAAAGACATAAAAAAGAAAAAGAAAAGTACAAAACAATAGTCGCTGCCACAATAATAATATTGCTGTGTTACTTAGCTTAGCTTAATTTTACTTAATATACTCGCTAAACAAAGTATCCAGAGCCATTTTCTTAAATCTTAGCTTAGATAGACAAAATATGTCCAATTCAACAAAATGCGTGTTGTAAGAATCGACAAGGCGAAGAAGAGGTGCACGTTCCCCAGCGTTAGTCCTGCATATGTCTGTATGGAATAGTTGAGGGACGCGCACTCCCCTTCGAATAACACTTCTGGGTACCTTGTAACACAATTTGTTTGTTAGGTCAATACAATCAAATTTGTTACTGCATATGCCGTGCAGTGTCATGACATCAAGTAACAGCCGCCTAGATCCCAAATCCAGTAAGCTATACCGTTTCAATAGCTGCACGTAAGGAACCTTTGATCGGAAGCACTTATAGTTCATAGACCGTAAGAACTTCTTCTGTACCCTTTCAATTCTAGTACCATATTTGTCGTAGAAAGGGTTCCAGATCGGGACGGCATATTCTAACTGGGACCGTACCAAAGTCTTATAAAGCAGTAAGAACGTAGAGGGCCGCACAAAGAGTGCGCCCATTTAGCAATAAAAAAAAAAAAAAAAAAAAAAGTCACGTGATGATCTCATGACGAAACCATACATCTGATACGCCTTGTTTACTATATTGTCAACGTGTTTGTCAAAGTGCAAACTGGCATCCAGTGTGACACCTAAGTCACGAACAAAACTAACTACATTTAAGAGAGTGTTATTGATTGAATAATTAAAATTTATTTTAATTCTCTTTTTGGTAAATGAGATGGCATGACATTTGGGTAGACTGAGAAAGAGCTTATTGCTGTTACAGTATGTATATAATCGATCTAAACAGTCCCACACAAGATTTACAAAATAACTCTATAATTTATTTCTTCAATATTGAATCTTCACAAAGAATCTTAAATATTGAAGATTATTCTAGTACCTTTAATGATACGAAAAGATACAAAAATTAACAGTATTCTGAGATTTAACAAAGAAAAAAGTATTTGGACATACTTATTTTTAATTAACCTTTCGAAGCCCTCAAAAGAACTAACCTAACCTAATCGTACAAAAATAGCGGGGACGGACGACCTGACCTGCTGAGTCTTCACACATGAAAAAACACGTTAAATGTTCCCATCACCTTTTGATCCCCCAGGATAAACTCTTTTATCTCTTGTGGTAAAAAGGATAGCTACATAAACCATTTTAAAACACCTTTATTTAAGAAAAATAATCTTTAATTTTAAAAGGACTTACTGTAGAGCAATGTTTTGAAACTAAACAACTACTACAACACAACAACTACGTATTAAAATTGTGTAAAAATTATGCGTCATTTCTACAAGTACTTATACCTAATATGTATTTTTGTGTTCTTTTTAAATATATTATTGTTTTTACATGCTGTGTCTATCGCTTAATATTGTGCACTTGTGTGATTGTGTTAATTTGACGGTGTAACGATTGCAGATAGATCAATAAATAAATAGACTTAATTTATGTAACTTTTTACAATATGTAAGTTTATTGTTATTAATTCTGTGAGGCTGCAGCATGTTGGGTAGTTTAGTAATACAACACCAACATAAAAAATGTCATTCAATTTGTTTTCTGTAGGCAACACGCCCCTTCCAACTGCGACACTGGTCGAATATACAAATGTGAACCGATAATAAAAATAGTGCTTTTAATCCCAAGTAGTTATTTCGCCCCATATTACAGGGGATTTAATACATAACTTGCGAAATGAGGTGTCAGTCATCTGCCTAACCTTTGCGTGTTATGTTTAGTTAATTGAAATAAAAAGAAAGTAAACTAAATAGAAAAAGCTAACCCAATATTTTCACGACTGCAAACGCTAGCCAAATTCAGTCCCAGCCTCCAAGGAAAAACATTTAAAGGCAGAACTGCGTACCAAAACAAAATGGTCTAAGTACACTTTCATAAAATCGGCCCAGCTTAACGACTTTGGCAAGTAAAACCGTTTCACTAATACGAACAGTAACTAACTCCTGCTTGATATTTAAGTGCTTTCGTATCGATTGTTACAGCCTGTGCTTTTTAGAGCTCTCACCCAATTTGAATCGGCTGTAATAAATATGATTTATGCACAATATTAATTGTGAGATTTATTAGCCAATTTGTGAGCTTTAGTGGCTGTTGTGAAGCTAGTGCGAGTTGGAATCTGGGTGGTGAGAATGGATAGGATTTGTGGAAGTAGGATTAGTAGAAAGGAGAAGCAATGGAGATTTGAAATTGGTTTACGAAACTTATTCGCCAGCACCCTAATTGCGTAACACATCAATCTTAGTTTGAAGGATATTGCTAATCCATTGCTTAATTTATGTTCGAAGAATTTGGCTGTTAGACAACGTAAATAACGCAGTGAATGTTGTTGAACATAAAAGCCATTGCTACTGATAATGTGTTACGCAATTACCTACCTCGCTGGTGTCAAAGGGAGATAGGATATTGATACCTATCTTGTAGGTAATTCCCATTGACCACCAGAGCCCTGATTCACAACCATACGACAGGCTATCGTATCGAAAACCTGGAAATTCGATAACCTGATTTGACTTGTCCTCAACAGCAAATAGCTGTTGGAAGAATAGCGGGCGTCTATTTGATTTAAACTGAAAATTTTTTCGGGTTTTGGACTAGTGAACAGCGTTTAGAAGACTCCTACGATAACAATGATTAATGTTCGATACGATACGGAAGCGTATCGAGTGTTTGTGAATAGCTATGCAGGTGAAGAATATTTGACTGTTTCCAACATGTTAAAACAATAAAGAAGTTAAGTATACCATATTACCCCGTTGGTGTCTAAGACAGACAGAATATTGATACCTATCTTGTAGGTAATTCCCATTGACCACGATGTTAAGAATATTTGACTGTTTCCAACATGTTGAAAAGATACCATATTATTCTTCAGAATACTTAGTCGTTTGTATATGCTTACATATACACACGAGACTTTAACAAAACACGAGTATATTGTAGGCAAAATTATTATTATTATTGTAATCTTAGATCTTCAGCAAAAAGAAAAGAAACGGACACTAACTATCTCTGAGAGTGACACAAAGGTCTTAACGTCTCTAGTAAACCGATTTCCAACCAATTGACCAAAAATAAAAGAGGACCTCTACGGTTTTCAGTTTCAATGGAATTACTCGAAAGAAATTGCTCTGTCTCACATAATCCTTTGATCCCCTCTTACTTCACTGTTCCAAGGAATAACAGAAACTAGTATTTTTTTGCAGCCAAACTTGTTAAAAGTCGATCACCATTTATTTTCCACGAAATTTTTTATTGTATCCATTGATAATTTTGGGTCAAAGAGATTTATTATAAGACTTGAAATGGTAATGCTTGGAGATCTAGAAAAGGATTGTTATGTTGCATAGATAGTTTAAAAATGGTATCGAAATATCAGAGGGTCACAATAAGTATTTGGAATTTGAGAGCTTAAATATCTTATTCCCTGCAGTTTTTATTAGTTATTTTAGTAAAATGAAACTTTTGTAAAACCCTTTCTGTTACTGCCATCGTCACTAAGGGGTTTATTTACAAACGATGATTAAAGTTATGTGACGTTCAAACGTCAAAAATGTATAGTTAACCAGTCGCTTCATCTAGCTATTACTACTTAACTTTAAGCAATGGTTGTGAATAAAGGGGTAAGCAGTTATCTAGTGGCATAACTCTCAAAACAGCTAAATCGAACCAAACTCTAAACTACAATAAAAAAACAAGCTAAACGCCGTAAATACGTAGAAACAATAACAAACGACGCATAACTTCTGAACGAAGAGAGACTTTAAGGCATTAAACGTAAAGACAAAAGAAAACCCATAAAACTCAGTCCCCAAAAGTTGGGGACGTTCGGGTATAAAGATTGAAGGTAACAATTGGCTGGGGGCCGGTTGAACCCGATCCGATTGGGCACATTCATCTATGTGAGTCGCTAATACCGTGTAATCATTCATTTGGAGTACTGCGAGACTCCAGATCCAGATGAATTGATATTAAACGGTGCGTAGTTAGGTGGGATAGGGAGGTGTGATGCTGTGTCGAGAAATTGACTTTCCAAGGTTGGGATGGTTGGATGCTTTTTCTTAAGATTTTAGGCATCAGGCTACAACTTCAAATTAAATATCTGATTTTTTCGGTTTTTTGTGATCCAGTGAACGGCCCCGATTTACGCATTGTTTGTCGTGTGGATTCAAACCAAGGCAGGCGCTTTACTTCGTGTAAATCATTTCATCACCACTGCTCTCAAAACGGTGAAGGAAAACATCGTGAGGAAACCGACATGTCCGAGAAACAAAAATTAGAAGACATGTGACATCTACCAACCCGCACTGGGCCCGCGTGGTGGATTCTCCCTCTCGAAGAGAGGAGACCTGTGTCCCAGCTGTGGGAACATCTGCTGATTATGCTTATGCTAAAGAAAAAGCATTTATTTGCGGTAACCAAGACGCAAAGATAGATAGAGTTAGATGGACGGACGACCTAAAGAAGGTGGCTGGGGTAGACTGGATGCGGAAGGCGGAGGACAGGGTGCTGTGGCGCAGTCTGTGAGAGGCCTATGTCCAGCAGTGGACTGCGATAGGCTGAGTTGATTGATTGAAGACGCAAAGAAAAAACACAAAAAAAAACATTTGTGCTGTATGTGGCGCAGCTTGGGAGAGGCCATGTCCAGCAGTGGACTACAGTAGGCTTGATAGTATTTTAGTCTATTAAATATATCTATATTATGAACAGGGAATGTTCCAAAAATTGTTTTCAATAATGTTCGATATTCATTTTCATACATAATTATTTACATAACTCAATAAATACCATTTATGCTCTGTGGTTTCAAAAATATTTCATGAAAACAGACCTATTATTTTACTCGAGATGAATTCTCTTAAAAATACTATGATCGAATAAAAACCTATCGAATGAGTTTAAATTTATTATGTCTATATCGGCACATTCCGTAAAACTGAGAAATTCGATTCCGATAACTTGAATTTTCATTAAACTATATTCGAGAACAGTTCAGTGAGAGAAGTCAGAGTTTTTGCCGAGTTAATTTCATTTTAAGAGATAGTTTCTTCTCTGCAAAGCTATCAAGCAAACTATCTAATGAGGGTCTGTTTTGACTATAGTTGCCATGTTTTAGAATGGCAATACACCGTCATTGACCTACCAACATTTTCTAGCATTTTTGGAATGAAGTTCTTTAACACGGTTTGCTGTAGAAATAAACTGGTACAGTTCGACACAACTTAGATGTAGCATCGGCAAAATTCGTAAAACGTTCGTAATTCGTATTCGTAATAAAGATTGGTGATTTTGAAGGCGCACTTAGTTCGGATGTAATCGGTTTTACGAATTTTGCCGATGCTACATCTAAGTTGTGTCAAACTGTATGCATCACTCCCCTCCATGCGACTTTCTCTTCTTCGTTTAGTTTCTAAGCCGATAGCGAGGTCAAAATGAAAATCCAAGATGTCGGCTGCAATCTTTTTTTTAATGTTTTGTCATGCGTGTCCTTCTCATGGTTTTTGAGGACGGTGCTAAAGCCGATGTTGTGGTCAAAATGAAAATCCAAGATGATTCGCTGCAAAACTGTACAAACTTTCGTCATTTTCGCAGCCGCCATCTTAGATTTTCGTTCCTTCGTCCTCCGACCCCATAAGTACGTTTTTTTTTTTTGTGTTTTTGTTCTTTCTCTGCATCATGTTTACCGCAAATAAATGTTATTTTTCTTCTTTCTTTAATAAGGAATATGTCTATATCGTTATAAGGTCACTAAATGTTATATAAGTAAAACAAAATACATTTTTACTTGCAAGAATGTAAGAGCAGCTTCGTGTATCTTCATTCCGTTTAAAATAATGGGCCAATCTGTCAGGGACGTGGAATACTTTAGCACGGATTACTACAAGGGTAGACTTTCTTGCAATAAGATCAGGATGGTTTACTTTCAAAGGAGGTATGTAATTAATATTTCTGACGTTTTTGTTTATTTTTATTTTTGTGAAAAGTCACATTAAAAGAAAACATCATTTATGTTTGTTAAGACAAAAACTTACCTCCACTATGATTCTAGAAAAAAAAGAGACGGTTAATATTTAGCTATGAAGTATCATAGCTAAATTTTAATATTTAAAGTATGGAGCTTTACTTATTAACGTGTTTAAGTAATTATTAACATCTGCATAACTAAGGTCCGGCGTTTCTAAATTTGCCAAAGATGTAAACAAAAAGGGTTATTTATTTTAAGTAATGTTTGTTTTCGTCTAGTTAGCTCGAAGATTTAGACAAAAACAAACATTACTTAAAATATATGTTCTTGTTTATCGATTTTATTCAGTTTCGAGCGGCCATTGTTGTTTACATCTTTAGTAAAAGAAACGCCGGAATATATACATTTTGTGTCGTTTAAATGTCTCTTAACGTTAAGCAACGTTTTTGAATAAACCTCTTTAACCTATTTTTCTGGCCCGAATCCTGCTCATACCCCTGATACAAGGAATCCCCTAAATGAACAAGCTTTTTAATTAATACTTTGAACGACAATCCACGGTACGCAGCTTAACAAGTAGGTATGTTTACGCGTATAATTTCCCTGTGGAGTAATCAGTATTCCTGATTACTATATCATGTAAGTATTCATTACCAGTACCTTCTGGGAATTGGCGTACTCGATCCGTCTATATCGCGACGTCAATTCATTAAAATCTGCTGTTTTGATTAAAGTTTAAATGGCTATTATTCAAACTCAGTGTATGTGCTTACTAACTACACGAATATAAAAATATACAGGGTTACTTGTAATTTGGCATATATCCGTCAGGAGCTGGTATGGGGCCAAAATACAACGATAAAATTTTACGCTTCAAAAATTTTTCAAATATCTCGAAAACTATTGAATTTAGAACTTGAAACATTTTTGAAGCGTAAAATGAAAATGACATTATTCTTAAATCGCTCATCATTTTAATTATTTTGTTGAATTATGTACTTTTAATTATGTTCATAGCTTAATTAAAGTGCCTGCTACAATACCATTTTTAATGGTACCCATTCAACATCTAGTTCTTTTTTTATTTGGAATTATATCGAAAACCACTTAAAATTCAAATATCTCGAAAACTATTGAATTTCGGGCATACATATGGGGGGATAAGGATTGGCCAGATGTAGCAAGAGACAAGGAAAATGGAATGACGGAAGGGACGCCTTTGCCCTGCAGTGGGACATAACAGGCTCATAATAATAATAATAATATGGGGGGTTCAATTTGTTGCATTTTGGCCCCCCCCTATCAGCTTCTGACGGATATACGTCGAATCACAAGTAACCCTGTATATATATGTATAAGAAAACTCAGAAATTGGTCAAGATAAGTATGGGCGTGAAGAGGCTCGCAGGGACCAGGGAAGCAAAGTGCAAAAGAGTCCTGCGGCCTATACTCAACAGTAAGTGTAAAAAGGCTGTCGAAGATAATGGTGATCGTGGCTGATCGAATAACTTGCAATTCATCTAAACTGATATAATATTACTAGCTAACCCCGCAAACGTTGTTTTGCAAAAAAAAAATCTTACGACCTATTCTCAGACCTGCCAAACATACACAAAGAATTTCATAAAAATCGGTCAAGCCGTTTCGGAGGAGTTCGATAACAAACACTGGGACACGAGTTGTTTAAATATTAGATAAAGGGAAAATATTTGATTTTTGTATGTTTGTTTGTTACGTGTAACGGATCTGGATGAAATTTGACACATGGGTAGATCTCTGGATTAGGACATAGGATACTTTTTATCCCGATATGCTCAAGGGATAGAGACCTAAGCGGGTGAAACCACGGGGCGCAGCTAATGATCAATATTTTAGTGCAATACAGAGCGATTTTTCATAAACGGCAAAATATTTTATAGCTATTATTTGCAATGTTACCAACTGTCATACTCAAGAAGATGAAATACGTTAACTCATTCTTCAAAATCACAAGAAAACATTAGAAGCCTTTGCTTTTTCAAGCTGTATTGTAAACTATTCGTAATATTATTCATGTTAGAAATTCATATTTATTCTGTGTAAGTAATATTTTGCTAACCTTTAACTAGTTATGAAATGTTTTGAGAAACAGCAATAACCCAACTGGATCTTGGGGCCTTGAGTTTGAACCCCACCCGTTCCATTTTGAGGTTTTCTTTAGCTTATTTTTTTCTTTTCTTTGTGACTAAATAGGTTTTCTACGTTTATTAGCAGTGTGTATATTGCCATATAATCTTATTAGAAGTTTATTTATTTATTTTATTTATTAAAACTTTATGCACAAGTAAAAACTGTACAAAGGCGGACTTATTGCCTTGGGCATTTTCTACCAGTCTACCTTAGGGTGATGCAGAGACAATACACAGTAGGTGCAATAACAGAAAAAAAAAGAAAATATTTATAACTAAGATATAAGAATGGATATAAGAATAAATACATAAAGCAGAAGCAGCTTGAGGAGTTTTTCTTTTAAATATGTCTGAACATTGTAGATAGTAACCCATGGGACGTTGCGAGGTAACCCCATCACAAGTATCCTTTTACTTACCGGGGCTGCCTCAATTTTGTGCTGTAGAATAATCGTATGAGAAACAATAAAAACTTTTTCATTTATTTTTTTATTAAGTTAGTGGGTTCACCACGTAACTAAAGCTAGGGATTTGACACCTACGCAAGACCTTTTTTTCTTTATTATTTCTCCTATTGAAAGCCTAAACCGTTGGACTAAGTTTGGTTAAGGAAGTTAATAAGAAACTTATATAAGGTCCCAGTAAAATAGATGGACAAACTTTTAGAAATCATTCAGACCACCAAAACAAGGACGATGGTTAAAAAATATATTGGAAAAACGCATTAGATACTTACAAGAAAAATAATCAGCTATCGCAAAATACACTATACAATTTATTATTTTGACATTCAAAAGTGCCTTTTATGTGCCTATTTGAAAGAAATGCTTTGACTTTGACTTTGAATTATTTTAGGTAAAAAACAAAATCAATTTAATCAGTGTTTTTTTTTTTTTTGCTTGGACATCTTTGGTTAGACGTAGGGTACTGAGCGCTGTGTTAAAATTTGTCCATCTATTTTAATGGGACCCTGTATACAGGATGGATTTTTGAGACAGAACAGTAAGGGCAGGTACCTAAACCGTTGTAGCTACAGAAAAACAGTCTTAGTTAGGAGACTGTCCTTATTTGTTTGAGAGATTTTGACCCCCAATTCACAGATTTTGAAAAAAAAAAATACAGTCAGCAAGAAAATATACCATTTTCACAAAAACACTTTTCAACGCCAATCTGTCTTATAACGATCAAAAAACTCGATAGACGAAAGGCCGGCAGTAATGGTAGGTAACCCTTAGTGTTATCTCAAAAATCCACCCTTTACAACCATTTTAATATTTAGTGTGGCTACAGCTCAGCCTAAAAATTCCGTAGTAACACATTATGGCAAAAATATTCTTTGAGTAGGTTTCCGCCACATAATCCACTTCCCACTTCTAAAATGTAATAAAAGTAAATGTATTTAATGATTATTCATATTTCATATTCATTTATTTTGCGTTCCACAAGGTAAAAAGATGTTTACAAAAGGCTTAGAGCTAAGAACCGTTGTAGACCCTGTTAGAGCACAGCAAAAATGTTTAATTGGTACATATTTAGCAGTTATTAACTTATTACTTAACAGTTAAAAATTTAAATCATAGAAACTAAAGTTAAAATAAAATTATACATTACTAGCTGCGCCCCGCGGTTTCACCCGCATAGGTTTCGATCCCGTGGGAATATCGGGATAAAAACTATCCTATGTCCTTTTCCGGGACTCAAACTATCTCTATACCAAATTTAATCTAAATCGGTTCAGTGGTTTAGGCGTGAAGAAGTAACAAACATATAAACACACACACTCACAAACTTTCGCATTTATAATATTAGTGTGATAGTGTGATAACATACAATGTGATTGAAATGTCTAGTTATCTTTTCCAATGAACTCTTGATTGACAAAATAGTAGGTTAATATGCAATTTAATCTGTCAAGCTCCGCTAATGAGACACAATTGATTTTCTATTGTTTCGTCGCCGATCGGCGAACCTGCGCCGCTTGACCGGTTAATTACAGCGTTCCATGAAATTATTGATCTTTTGTTTTTTTTTTTATCATAAACTATCAGTGCCTCGCGGTTTCACCCGCATAAGTTTCGATCCCGTGGGAATATTGGGATAAAAAGCATCCTATGTGTTTATCCTGGTTATAAAATGACTGTGTGCCAAATTTCATCCAAATCCGTTCACTAGTTTTTATGTGAAAGTGTAACAAACATCCATCCATACATCCATCCATCCTCACAAACTTTCGCGTTTATAAAAAGTTCAAAGCTTTTATTAAAAATGTTAGTTTGAACCCTTTTATTCCAAACGGTCGTAATATTGATTATATATTATATTATTATAGTAGGATTGTCTCGATTTCCTAAAGGACCAGTGGTATGTACCTATAACACTTAATTATGTCTTCTAGAAAGATTCAATTATAATTAGCTAGCGACTCGCCCTTGCTTCCCACGGTTTTAATGACTTGAATAAACATCGTGATGTCTATGCTATACTAAAGTGGATGTTAATGTATTTATCCTTCCGTAATAAATTATCTAAGTGATGGTGAAACCCGCATCAAAATCCATTGCGTAGTTTAAATGAACAACGCAGTCACACAGACAAACACGAAAAGAGACTTCAATGTATAAAATGTATATAGATTACTTACCATAACTAATATTATAAGTTTATTGCTAAAAATCTGCGAAATGTATTTCTAGAATCCACAAATACCAAGTTTGTTGATGGTCCTATTCATTTACTACGATAACAACCATATAATCAAAACTCTTCATGAAGTATCACTAACAAGATCTTGCAAGCTAATCATGCGCTGCAGTTATTTGATATTTACTTATATACCAAACTACAAATGAAAATGCGAATCCCAGGAAACTAAGTTTGCGGAATATTGCGTTCCTTTGTTTGGAATTTACATACATTTGTACAGTTTTAATTTTACTCTGTTCTCGGCTGAGCCCATTTCCATACTAATTTCGGGATTAAAAATAAGCTGTGAAATTTTAATGGTTTCAGCCTTGGAGTTCTGTTTGGTATGATGGTATTTGTTTGGTAAGAACGTTAGGGCACATTGTTTGTCCATGGGGAAATATCAATGCTCTTTGGCCCATAGATAGATAATTATTAAATGATTGAGATGTTTATTTATGGTCCATGATGATAATAATATGAAATTCTACAAAAGCACGGTAAATAATTACTGCAATTTATATTGTCGATTTCATTGCATTACGTTGATATCATTTGATACCAACTTTGCGTAGTAGGTAGGTAAGTATGTGTATAAAACACGTAAGCATAATAATATAGGTAAATTACTGAGTCGTTTAGTTCCACCGAACTTCCACTTGACAGGCTATTTGCTTTCAGGTATCTGTATTATAAATATGAAAAATATCCCCCTTGGGCAATCTCTCAAATTGGGGTAGTTATGTGCTTTTTTATTGACACTTCAAAAGTGCACCCCTGTAGCAATGAATAAGTTTAGTGAATTATGATAGAAATACTCCTCAAATAACCGTTTTTCCTGAAATTACATAAAATGAACCGTTTAAAAATTCAAATATTAGAATAAGATTTCACCCCAGTCATTCTTTCACCCTGAAATTCCTTTAAACTATTAAAACCTTTACAAACTGCAATTGTTTCAAAACCATTTCGAGATATTTTACGCTACTGAGTACAAAACAGTATAAAAATGATAAACGACGGAGCGGGGACACAGATACATTCGCTGAAAAAACAGCGCTTTATTTTATAAAGCGTAATTTAAGGAACGCTTGTACTCTGAAAAAGTATTCAGCATGATTTATTTTTCAATTTGTCTTGTTAGTTTAAATTTTGTTTCTCGCGATGATTTATAAATTGTATTAGGACGCTAGATTTATTTTATGTCACTTTATCACTTTCGTAGTTATCTAGATCCTCTCATGCGCAAAGTAAGATGTCAAAGACGAGTTTTATTAAGCCAGTATCTTTTGTTCACTACCTCTTAAGTTCATTAATGTTTCCCGGGATCCGGGTTTATTCAAAACAAGCTATGAAAATAATATTTTTAACGAAATTAAACATCGTTTTAATTTAGATATTCTTTTACCAATTTTGATTTAACCGTAAACAATCAATTATTCTTTGTATTGATCGGATAAAAATATAAGTTGTAGTTTCAAATCTACGTAAATACATACAGTAAAACGGGGCTACTTTGACTTCCAGGGTTACTTTGACAAGGCCGATCACAACGCGACGCTATGACGCGTTCCCCACACCCCGCGCCTCGCGCAATATTACTCGAGGTCACGCACACTTGCTGAGCACACGTGAAAACTGATTTTGCGCTCTGTTAAAGTAGTTCCAACGTCTGTCAAAGTCACCCTGGAAGTCAAAGTAGCCCCGTTTTGCGGTAGTCTATTAAAGATAATTTTGTTTCAATTTTTACTCTAAAACTCCTACTATATCGATCTAAAAATATTTTTTTTAAATAAATTAAACTTTTCATTAGGAATAACGTTTACTATATAGGTACACAGGGTTATTTGCAAAACACCTAAAACCTCAAACATAAGAATATTTAAAAGAAATGTTTGTGATTACAAATGCTTTTTATTAATCCAATCCGATCACTGATATGATGACAAAACAATAATAAGGCATTGCTCAATGTTTTTATTGTAAGCTTATAGTATCCTGAATTTCACTATAAATATCATCTTCTAATAATAATATCCTCTTTTATAAAATCAATTTAATATGGATCGATTTTAATTGAATTGAAAGTGGTAACACATAAACTGTCATTTTACTGCAGCCAATTAAAAGTCTGACCATAGTTCATTTTGCATCAAAATGTCATGCGGCGGGCGATCGCCTGCGACTGAGCATTTTCACGGTCGATTGTAGGAGATATTCCACTCCACCCGCCGCATGCGACCTGTCGCCGCACGGCAAAAGTCGAAACCGAGTAGGTTTCTACATTGGAAATTGCGATTTTAGTGACCTGCGGCCTAGCCGAATTGGCATTTGTGCGGCTATGAATAGTCACCTGTGTAAAACCCGCATTATATACATTTTCCGCCTGGCCATTCATTGGAAAGCTCTATCTTCAGCAGAGGATGTTTACTGGCTGTTAAAAAAATTCCGAGGCTTCCTACTTATATTATCGGGATTACGATCTGCGCTTCCTTATTCTTTATCTTTAACCTTTAAAGGAAAGACTTATTTCGCAATAAATTACAAATACCAGGTAGTAGAATGGGCCACCTTATACAATCCCTTATTTCGGTTCCGTCGACACTCACAGGAAAAGATGTCGGCTTATCTACCGGGGCCGCGGAATAACCACTTCCTATTGACTTAAAATATCGTTTGTCTTGTAATCCAATATTCGGGGAAAACATTCTAATGCGAAAAGGACCCAATTCTTAGATTTCCTTTTTTCCTTTTAAGTGAGGGTATAAGTTATTCAGCTGTACGATATTTTTGCCGCTACGATTCTCCGATAAAATAAAGTTCCCTTTGTGGAACAACTGATTATCTCACACGACACGGGTATTTTTGATCCGTTTCTGCGTAATCGCGTATTTTTGGTTAAAAGAAATTAATTCCATTTCTAGGGAAGGCGCTCATTTCAAAAATGCTTCCGTCAATTTTATCTACCGGTTTAATTAAGCTTTGTGACGTGTTGATGCTGAATTATTCATGAATACGGTTGACTTTTTCCGGTTTCTATGGGACTCGAAAATAAATCAACCATTGGTACATACATAAATATGTGAGTACTTTGAATATTAATTCTAAAAATCATATTGTACAAGAATACGTAGATTGGACGGTGACCCCAATACTAGGCATTTGCTGTATCTTGGGGGTCGGAAATTATAATCATAAATGTGTATATCAAACAAATAGAGGGGCTTGTGGCTACGCTACGCTTGCCGCGGTTGGTCCGTGGATGGGTGACCATCTTTACATACCAATACCCTTCCGTGCCTCGGAAAGCACGTTAAGCTGCTGCAACATAGAGTGACGTAAAAGGCGTCAGAATTTTACCATTAGTACCTACAGTAATTAAAAGTGAGTGATGGTAAAAGTTTCGAAAGTATAACTGAGTAAAAGTGGGGGCCCGTGGCTAAATAATAACAGCCGCACAGGTCGATCGATCAGGTTAAGCTTCCCGTGGTTGGCCTGTGGATGGGTGACCATCTTCAGATCTCTCGAGATCCCTCTGCGCCTTGGAAAGTAAGCCGTTGGTCCCGGTTCTCATTCGTGGGTCATTGACAGTCGTTACGGGTCATCTTCTGATGACCCGTAACGAGTCCGAAAGTCTGACCACCAAGGGGTATCGTATTACCCAGTAACTGGGTTGTAGAGGTCAGATAGGCAGTCGCTCCATGTAAAATACTGGCACTCGGCTGCATCCGGTTAGATTAGATGCCGACCCAACATAGTTGGGAAAAGACTAGGCAGATGATGAAGTGTTGATATCAAACGGTATATTAAAATATTTGTTTTAAAATCTAACTACTATTTAATTATAACTCCAAACAATTTAAAGTGTCGTTTCAATAACACGTTTAATTTCAACGTCACTGAAATTCATTCCAAAACCTATCAGGCTTCAAGACGGAGATTACCGTGAAACTTGCTACTGCTACATGAACTAAGTATTTATGTAAGGGCACACTGCTGTGCAGTGCACGCGACTATAATCTGGCTCTAATTCCAACATAATTCACTGAACTTAACCTTAACCATTTGATCATCCACGGATTAACAAAAAGACGGTTACGATTAGTGATGTGCGTAAGTTGTCGATGTGTCGATAAAAGTTATGAAATGTTATGATTATTTCTTTATCAATAAACCTTCTCATAATATCATTGACGTTTTTTACATAACATTTTTGGCTATTAAAATTAGCAGGTGACTACAAGAAAGTTTTGTATCTGGTTTTAACGAAAAATAGAATACAAACAGCAGCTTGTTTGTGTTAAGTACCTTCACGTAAGAAAAGAGGCATTTTTTCAAAACCATAAAAACTCGAGTGCTTTACGGACAGTGCCTACCTAAGTGTTTAACACCAACCACTTAGCCTAAACGACCTCAAGATCTTTAGTCGCACTTGGGCTATAAAAGGGCTCTCAGTATTCAAAAATCTAATAACGAAAATTTTAATACCAACAAAAGACCCATATTCTTGAGCAGTTAAAAAGCGGGAGAATTGTTTTATGTTAATCGAGGCAAAAGTATACAACACTGATAGCGAGGCTAGAATAAAATTTCAGAAGTTAGGTACTGTATAAAGTTAAGGCCTATTTTCTATGCTGAATTTTTTATTCGAAGTTAGACTTAAAAAAAGTTCTGCCTCAATTTATACCTCGTAATATGTCCTCATGCTACAGTAAACAACCTTCACTAAACAACTTCTCAAGCATTGTAATTTAATGTTGGAATAATTACTGATAAATGATTTGCTTTCTAGCAACCTTATCTGTTACTGTTATCTTTTATAATGAGTGTTTTACTTACTACATATTTAAATCTTACCAAATGATTTTATGCTTTCAAATTCTATCGACACTGAAATTAAAACATTGTGATCTACATCACATCCCTACTTTCGGGAGCAAGAATCTTTCCTATGGAAATTTATTGCAATAGACGGCGCGCCCCGCGGGGTTGGTCGCCGCACAAACACGCCAGACGTTCCCTCTGATATTTAAATCAGACAAAATAGGGATACTTGCTGTATTCTACGTCTCAATAGTGGTTATTTTATTGTGGTCACGACATTTTTGCGTAGTTGTTTTACAGTTGTCTCTTGAGGTTGTGTTTGGTTAAATCGTAAGTCTGATCCCGGGGGTGCAGTTGGTTGTTAAGCAACTGAATGTGGTTGTGGTTGTAGATGTGCACTGTTGAGAATGTCCCTTGGGATCTACACGAATTAATTAGGACCACATACATTATGTGCATACATTGATAGACATAAATTGAAGTACATTGGCGTAATCGCAGTTTGAAAACAGTGGTGGCCCAATGGTAACAGCCTCGACTTACGAGTTGTAGGTTGTAGGTTTGAACCCAGACGGCTTTACTTTGTGTAAATAATTTCATCACCACTGCTCTCAAAACGGTGAATGAAATCGTCTTGAGAAAATCGGCATGTCCTAGAACCAAAATTCGAAGACATGTGATATCTACCAACCCGCACTGGGCCCGCGTCCACCACGTGGGCCCAGTGCGGATTGGTAGATTACGGCCCACTCCTTCTCACAAAGAGGAGGTCTTTGTCCCAACAGTGGGAATTTTATAGGCTGATTATACTAATCACAGTTTATAATAGATAGCTTATAGTTGTTCACAAGTAGCACAAAATGCATTTAAAAAAAAAAATGAAAAAGTGTTTACGTTAACTTAAATAAACTTATGAATACAAACAAAATATTCCCAGAAACTGTCTGCTTACGCAACCAAATTCACGTCAAGTATCATACCATCTAGATATTTAGATTAACAATATAAACATGAAATAAACTGGTTAAAACTCGTAGAAGGATAAAACTGAAATCAAATTCAAAATGTGTCGCCGGGGAATAATCCTTCGCTTTTAAAACAGACACTATCGCCGGAGCCGGTGGGACATTCCACAATTTATTTCTTTACAGACATCGATTTCGCTCGGCTTTGCTCGTTTATTTATTTTAATTCTTGTGGAATGGTTGTGTTTTTAGAGTTTTATGTTAAAGTTAAAATCTGCAGATGTGGCAGTTGGAAATCTTCTTGAAGAAATCTGTACAATGTATGCTGCTAAAATGTATGATCTGTAAATATAAGTTAAAGTACAGACGCCAGCACATCAAGCTACCCGAAACTGTAAAAATTTCCCAATCAACTTTGAACCTTATGCTATAGCGATAGAGTTGAAAGTCTATTAAAGACATTTGACAGATTGTAGTAACTTGATGTGCTGGCGTTTGTACAAGAGCGAAAATAATACAAACACAGTAAGTCAGAATGATTCTTGTTTGCAGATGAGAAATGATGACGTGGCAGGTGGCTTTCTGTAGTTTCTGCCCAGCCCCATTGGAAGAAGGCGCGAGTATAATTTTGTAAAATTCTGACAAAAAAAAAAAACAACCGACTTCAAAAAAAAAACACTACAAAGTGAAAAAATAACTTTAATTTCGGAAGTCGATGTCGTTGGTTCCGCATTTTCGTTTTTTGACACCGACTACCGAAATTAACGTTATTTTTTCACTTTGTAGTGTTTTTTTTTTGAAGTCGGTTGTTTTTTTTGTAAAAAAGTTTTTATTTTCCACTTTTTAGTTGTACCTACTCCACACAAATTCAATTAACACTAGTGCATTGAAGAGTTGAAGACACGACTCGATGAAATAACTTCATACATAAAAATAATTACCTAATGTATTATATACTAAAACTTTCCTGAAAGTATGTAGATCACACTAATGAAAGAATTATCAAAATTGGTTCAGTAATTTTTGAGATAATCGCGGACATACAAACATACATACATACATACGGGTCGAATACAGAACCTCCTTTTTTAAAGTCGGTTAACAACTAAGCTTGACTATCTTTACTTAACACCGCAAATCCAGCACCAACTATAATTTTATAATAAAAATACATGTATTTTTCATCTCGTGCTGCATTCAAAGCACTTAACTCAGTGATAACAATGTCCCTCTTAAGAATTTAAAGAGCTACTTAAGAAATAAAAGCTTTTCTAAATTACTTCATTTGTGATTGTGTACAGCACTCTTTATAAAATGGCCGTGGCCGTGATCTGGGCAAATAAAAGTTATTTGAGGTCATTTTGAACGAAACGGCTCTAGATAATGAAGACACTTGAAAAGTTGAGGATCGGCAGACTTGTTATCAAGCTATGATTGCCTGGTACATTTTTGTTTAATGCATTACATTTCCTTGTTTAGTGGGTATTGTAAATAGAAACATTTTGGATTATTTTTCGTAAAAGCTGTTTTTTTATTTTTTATACAGAGTGTTACGGAAAGGGTATATCAATACAAACGGGTTGAAGAGTGTATCTGATCTAGAATCTCTGTACAAAATTTCAGCTCAAAAGCATTAACTTTGAAAATGCTTAATATTTTTTTATTTCGACATCATGGCGCTGCATTGGCGCGCGGCGGCGTGATGTGCGTGTACTAGGCGCACAGACACACTACAGATAATGGATAATGACCCTCGTAGTGAGGTGACACGTTTGTTATGATTTCAATTTAATAAACTATCGAAATAAAAAAATATTAAGTATTTTCAAAGTTACTGCTTTTGAGCTGAAATTTTGTACAGAGATTCTAGAGCAGATACACTCTTCAACCCGTTTGTATTGATATACCCTTTCTGTAACATCCTGTTTATGTATTTTAATCGCAATTTTAAACGACATGAATTGAGTTGTCATTGTTTTAGCGAAATACCCGTGTGTAGCTGGGGGACCCTCGTTAGGGATGAAGGTCCGTACGCGATACTCGCACGCACATACACTCGTATATAATAGAAAGAGACAGAGAAACTCACATGGAGGACGCTTTCCAGTCAACTTCGACCGCAAGCCGCGTTAAGGAATCATCATCATCATCAGCCTATAATGTTCCCACTGCTGGGACACAGGCCTCCTCTCTGTGAGAGGGAGTGGGCCGTAATCTACCACGCGGGCCCAGTGCGGGTTGGTAGATGTCACATGTCTTTGAATTTTTGGTTCTAGGACATGCCGGTTTCCTCACGATGTTTTCCTTCACCGTTTTGAGAGCAGTGGTGATGAAATAATTTACACAAAGTAAAGCGCCTGTCTGGGTTCGAACCTACGACCTACAACTCGTAAGTCGCGGCCGATACCACTGGGCCACCACTGCTCTCGTTAAGGAATACATTGTTAATTTTAATTATCGATTCCGATAGTCAGAAATTATTTAGCAACGAATAGGAAAAGAAAATAATAATTTATCCTTAAACATGAAATCGCGAAAAAAAAACAGCTGTTCTATACATTTTGACGAGTTATGCGAACATAAATGTAGGGAACAGCTGATTCTTTTTTCACGATTTCAGGTTTGGTCCTATAGTAAAAGTTGTTCATAATAATGAGTACAATGACCCCTTAAGAGGAAAACGGTGATTAAAATTTCACGGTGCATAAACAGACCAAAAAAATTAATACTTAACAGAATAATAGGTACAAAGGTGATGCTTATTTCTAAAGAAATCGCATCATAATAGACATAGGTATTGAAAAACTTTTCACTTATAAACTCTAGCTCTAAAATCCAGGTATCCTAGTTCCTACTCAAGCAGAAAATGACTAAGCCAAGTAGATTTACTAGACGTTGAATAGAATTTCTAAGTTGAAATGAGATTAGCTTCTAAGACAGTTATTATCGCGGCGAACTTGGAAGGTAGTGGAGGAGACGTGTAGCTAGAATGTTCACGAGGAGTTATAGACTTGTGCATAATAGAGAAGCATCCTAGTCAGGTAAGGCAAGAGATTGCCTATTATCCGATTTTAAGTCCTTCTAAGTTTTAGGCGTGTAGCGGTATCTACAAAGTCACATGCGAACAACGCGTCATACTGACGTCACGCAAATCCTGCATCTCGCAAGCAGAGTTTACCGCCCAACTAGCATAGATACAACAGCCCGACATGAATCATTGGGCAGTTGCCCGCCAGACACAACACCCGTCTGGTCGGAGGATCCTCCCTTTTCTATGGAGGTTGAGTGAACTTTACATCCTGTTCCTCATACCTCTCTCTCTATAGGCGCGTCCTCCACGCAACAACTGGTAAATGACCCGTTAGTATGTCGCGTCGCGATCATTGAAATACTGATGCAGTGACATTCCGGCTACTCATTTGAGTTTGTAGCACGTTACTTGTGAATATCGTCGCGGACGATGGGCCTAATCCCGTGGCCACAAGCGACACGTGTCGTGCGACAGCGATTACGGAGAAAAAAAAAATTAAATGCCATGGGTCACCGCGGTGCGACGGACGGAAACAGGTGACGCACGCGCGTGTCGCAAGTAGCATCGCTTGAGACCGTGAACGAAGCCTGCGGAGTAAGGCGCTCCACACACTGCACCGCGCTCCGTCGCGGTGAGCAGATTTTTACATACAAATTCAACACCACGCGCGTGAGCGCGGGAGCGCGGGAGTTGAATTTGTATGTAAAAATCTGCTCACCGCGACGGAGCGCGGTGCAGTGTGTGGAGCGCCTAAAGAATGGCTTTTATTTTGACACTTCAACAACATTCATTGCATTAGGTATTTACGTTGTTGAGTAGATAATTTTTTCAACCATTAATGTCATATTCTAAGCTAAGCTTCAATTATTCAGATTGTGATTGATAGTGTGCTACACAATTATGGTGTTGAGCCTTATTTAAAACTAGCTTCGCCCCGCGGTTCCACCCGCGTAAGTATCGATCCTGTTGGAATATCGGGATAAAAAGTAGCCTATAATTATGTTTATCAAAAATACGTAAAATAGGCGCATTGACGTGGAGTTGCGGACGCCAGCCCGTATTACCTATTACCTATGTTAATCCAAGGTTTCAGCTACCTCCATAATTTTTTTTATCAAAATTGTTCTAGTTGTTTGAGCGTGAAGAAGTAACAAACATATAAACACACACACACTCACAAACTTTTGCCTTTATAATATTAGTGTGATACTACTAAGTCTTATTTTGTCGTAATGCAGGACAAAAGCTCCTTCTATTACACGAAAAGAACTGATGAACAATCTTATTGATATCTGTTCACTTCTTGATGGTGACTTCAATGGGTTTCTTTTTTAACACATTTGCCTTCAATCTGCTCTAAACCGACCAAATGGTGTCCAGCTATGAACGTTTGTAAACTTAATAATAAAATGAAGTCACAACTGTATCACAAAACTCTTTCAATTATAGTATCGGTAGCTTTATTTTAGAACTAGCTGCGCCCCGCGGTTTCACCTGCGTAAGTGTCGATCCTGTTGGAATATCGGGATAAAAAGTAGCCTAGGTATATGTTAATCCAGGGTGTCAGCTACCTCCATCAAAATTTTATCAAAATTGGTCCAGTTGTTTGAGCGTGAAGAAGTAACAAACATATAAACACACACACTCACAAACTTTCGCCTTTATAATATTAGTGTGATCGCCACTATAGGTAATCAGTACACTTTAAAAAAACAGAAACATAAACACAGCATCCACTGGTGTTGGTAATGGCAAAACTTTTCTCGCTCCGCACTCTCTGGCAAAGAAAATGCCTTTATACAAATCTCGTATTTCCTGTACCTACCTAGTTTCAACATAGAACATTCCTAGTAACTTCAACTAGCCCCAGTCAACATAACTTCTGTTCTATCGTCCATTATATAAATTGCATTAGGTCCACAAGAATTTAACAGGGAGATATGAAAATGTGAGCAGTCAGTATGCAAAAAGGTCGGTCGTTGGCTGCGACGAGATGATATTTTATTACCATCTATATTATTATAGTCTAGGTTTAGGGTTCCTTGGTTGATTGGAAATTTCTGAAAATGTATTATATTATTTCCTGTCTATTTATTTCGGTTGATTTTGCGAATTCTGTTTTAAACTAATTACTTTACTGTCGTTCTCGGAGAAGCAAACACTTAGTTTTAACAATTGTTTTATGTAATTCAGGAATCCTTGGAAAGTTGTGATGTAGATCTAGATATCCGTCCTAACTTGGTGAAGATTTATTGAAAATATAACATTTATTGTTGATATTAACAGATTGTTTCGGTCTCTCTTCTCTTCGTCAGTTGGAAAAACCGAACTCATCTAGTTTAAAAAAGTAATGTAATTTTAACGTGTAAAAGTATTTTTTATCAATCTACGGGAATAAATACTTACTTATTTATCATTTACCAAAATATTACGAGAAAACATTTATAAACTAACTAGCAGCGTCCCACGGTTTCACCCGTATAAGTTTTGATCCCGTAAGAATATCGGGATAAAAACTATCCTATGTCCTTTCCCTGGACTTAAACTATCTCTATACAAAATTTCATCTAAATCGGTTCAGCGGTTTAAGCGTGAAGAGGTAACAGACAGACACACTTTTGCATTTACAATATTAGTATGGATGGATTAGTAGACTTGATGTGATTTCTCTTGGTGTGAATGAATATTACCTACGTATATTTCTCAATGACTAATCAAACAGATTAGTCATTAGTAGCAATCAAATAACGAAAACGTGAAGTGAAAACTTACAATAAAGCGGGACAACAAAGTGTACTTCACTTTCAAAAGTCAGATATCATACGGAACCTTTAAACCTAATAAATCTGGAACTTAACCTCCTTACAACAGCCCGAACGTTCTACAATATCGTGGAGCAGGTTTTAGATAAAATTGATTTTAGCTTTAAAATAAAACCTACGAGACACGTTGCGAAATATTGCAGCGACGCTCTATGCAAAACAGATCAAACATTATTTTGTTATTGGTTCTTTGTAATCCGGGGTAATATGTACCTATGCACTATGCAAGCAATGTATTCTATGTATTATTGCTAGTTTAGGTGGGCATTTCATAACCTTTTAATTGCTTTTTGGTAGGAAGGGGAAGGGCACCAACAATACGTGAAAACAAACTATATGGACATGGAATACAAAATCGAAATAATTATCATAGATGCCATGGATAAAAACATAATTGAATCTGACTTACAAACCACTCAAGCAAAGTTATGATAATTGATATAGGACCACGCGTAGGCTTCCTCTACCAAAAGAATCATGTAAATCGGCCTAGTACAGACGCCAACACATTTTTTTTTTTTTCTTAAGAAAACGTACAGCTAGGATACAGATAGTTCACATTTAGTGAAAGAAGGCCAATTAAAAGTTTTCACTGACAATATTAGGGTAGCACAAGAAACAGTAGACAGGTAAGCGATAGCAAGAATAGCAAGACATCAAGCTACTACAATCTATCATCATCATCATTTCAGCTAAAAGACGTCCACTGCTGGACATAGGCCTCCCCCAAGCACCTCCACTTCGACTGGTTCTGTGCGTCTCGCATCCAACGAGTTCCTGCGGCCTTCACAAGGTGGTCGGTCTACCTTATGCGAGGCCTTCCAACGCTACGTCTTCCGGTACGCGGTCGCCACTCCAGAAGCTTGCGGCCCCATCGGCCATCTGTTCTGCGAGCAATGTGCCCTGCCCACTGCCACTTAAGTTCAATCTACAATCTATAAAACTTTAATAGATTTTTAACTTTATCGCTAAAGCATAAGGTTCAAAGTTGATTGGGAAAATTTGATTTGCTGGGGTCTGTACATACATAAACTCATGCCATCGGCCTATGAGGGTAAGCAGAAACTACAGAACGCCACCTGAGCTGCCACGATCCTTACATACCTACTCCTTTTGCCTCGTTTAGGTTCATACAACTGCACCCTAATTGCGTAACACACTATCAATCGGAATCTGAATCATTATGAAGCAAATTGCTAATCCATTGCTTCATAAGTTCGAAAAATTTGTCTGCTCAACATGTAAACAACGCAATGAATGTTGTTGAACTGTCAAAATCAAACCGATCCCGATTGACGTGTTACTCAATTGCCCCGCTAGTCATACACTCAATATTTCGGCCTAATAATCACGGAGAAATCGGTGTACACGCAACACCGAATGCATTACTTCCCCCTTTTTGGAATTCGGTTAAAAATAATAAAACCTTAAATTACGGACATTTTCTCGGAAGATTGCATTGCTCATCTTCTTTTTCAATTGCCTACCCAAACATTTCTACTTTCACAATCCGTGTACCAGGGCACCATAACTATCAGAAAGGTATTACGTGAGTCTGCGAGGCGCGTGACGTAACTCTGTTGTTCAAGTAAACATGTCGCGACGAGGATTGAGCAGTAATTCAGCTCCGTGCTGAGGGGATTGAAGATGTAGTGGAAAGTTGGAATACGGTTTTGTGAGTATTTGTGTGGCTGGCAGGTTGAGCCTCTTTCAATTGTCAGTGTGTTAAAACAGTATTTGGGCTTTACCGCTTAATTTGTTTATTTGCACTGCTCTCAAAACGGTGAAGGAAAACATCGTGAGAAAACCGGCATATACTAGAACCAAGCATTCGAACACATACAACTACCAACCCGCACTGGGCTCGCGTGGTAGATTACAGCCCAATCCCTATCGAAGAAAGAGGGCCTGTGTCCCAGCATTGGGAACATTATTGGCTGATTATGCATGATTTGTTTGCTGGATTAGAATGTTCTGATAAATTTTTATGTAGGTACTAGCACAAATAAATTAAAATAAAAAAATTCAAATTATCTAAGTTCTTACAGGTTTACTTAATTCATTACCCAAAAAACTAACTATTGGTTGGCTTACCTATCAGTGTCAATAGTGTCAATTCCTATCATCGATGAAATGACAGTTCTTTTCACCGAAGTTTTCATGGATTTTTACAGAATAGACCTGCAGGTATGTAACCTCTATAAAGCCGAACTTTTTCTAAAACTCAAGGTGCCAAATTGCCCGGGCAAAATATTCCGATATAAATAAACGTGGCTCTTCTGCCTTTATGTCTACCTACAGCGACAGTAACGGCTGACGGACTGACGAGGGTCACCCGATACCCCGTAATCTACTTATCTACTAGATATGGCGCGGATTTGAATTAAATTCAAGATCCGCGGCGCCTTGTACCTACGTAATGTTTTGATAACATTCGATACGGATGGCATGTGTCGCAGGCAATGAGATTGAGATAATATGAACTTACTAGCTGCGCCCCGCGGTGTCACCCGCGTAAATGTTGATCCCGTGGGAATATCGGGATAAAAAGTAGCCTATATGTTAATTCAGGGTGTCAGCTAGGTAGCTGGGTCTTTGATCAACTGGACCCACTCGAACTGGAACCGCGGGTCCATTCGACACCCTGAAAATTTTTATGGAGGTCCATACAAAATTTTATCAAAATTGGTTCAGCCGTTTGAGCGGGAAGAAGTAACAAACATACACACACACACACACACTCACAAACTTTCGCCTTTATAATATTAGTGTGATAGGGAATTGTACACGCCAATGTTTGCTGTAATTTAAGTAGTAACAATACTACTATTAAATTACAGCAAACATTGGCGTGTACAAAAAAACAACAACAATGTTTAAGTATATGTGTATTTTCAAGGCAGAAAGGATACAGGCTAGCAGGGGTATCGAAACGCAACCGGTTACCATGGATTCCGTACATGATTCTGCACCTCCGAGCGCTGAAAATTTTCGTAGGTTATAAAAAAATTTTGTTGTACCATACATTTTAACCGCGTAAGTACGCGCACTTTCCTATGAAATAGGTGATTTAGGGTCGAGGGACCCGTGGCTAAATAATAACAGCCGCACAGGTCGGTCGATCAGGTTAAGCTACGCTTGCCGTGGTTGGTCTGTGGATGGGTGACCATCTTTACATACCGAGACCCCTCCGTGCCTCGGAAAGCACGTTAAGTTGTTGGTTCCGGCTGTCATTCGTGGATTTTTGGCAGTCGGTCAGTTACGGGTAGTCAGAAGCAAGTTTGACAACCAGTCTTAACATGTGGTACCGTACCACCTAGTAGCACACCCCGGACACTCCATACAACGCTCGCAAAATAATTACCTACTACTACTACATTAAAAAATGACGTTTGTATACGTATGAATGTGTGCGTGAGGTACTTGTGTTTGCGAGCGCTCTTGTTAAAGAACTGCGACGGTAACCTCGAAGTGCGGGGTGAGGTGCGGTAACTGATGTTAGTGCGGGGAAGGGAGTGTCCTTTCTGTACGTAGTACTTTAAGTATTCTGTGCTAGTAGCTAGGTTTTGGAGGTCAGATAGGCAGTCGCTCCATGTAAAATACTGGTATTCGGCTGCATCTGGTTAGACTGGAAGCCAACCCCAATATAGTTGGGAAAAGGCTAGGCAGATGATGAGGCGATTTTTACTGTTCCGTACCTCAAAAGGATAAACGGAACCCTTATAAGATTACTTCGATGTCCGTTTGTCTGTCCGTCTCTCAAGGCCTTTTTTCTCTGGAACGCGTGGAGTTATCTAGTTGAAATTAATATCAAATATTCAAGGAGCAGTGAAAAAACAAAAAACTTCTTAGTTAACGCAATCAAAAGATACGGGCGTTTATGTTCCGTTTATGCCGCATATTTTCACATTCGCACGTTAACCTACTAATATTTACATTTCTCTTTTAAACTAACTTGATAGTGTCAATTTAAAAAATAATCAATCTCTCACTCTCCTTTTTAGGGTTCCGTACCCAAAGACCCTATTACTAAGCCTCCGCAGTCCGACCGTCTGTCCGTCTGTCTGTCAGCCAGCTGTATCTCATGAACCGTAATAGGTAGACAGTTTAATTTTTCACGCTGTGTATTTCTATTGCTGCTAAAAAAACAAATAAAATAAAGTAAAAAAAATGAAGTGAAGAAACATGTTTTTTCTCGGCGTTTTTTACCTTTGGTACGGAAACTTCTTTTGTAAATAAATAAATAAATAATGATCAATTGATATTCATCAATTGATCATTATTTATTTACACTTTATGATTATTCAAAAGCAATTGCATAAAAATATTGAAAACAAAAACTGATGTTTTATTTTGCCTTACCAAGCAAATCGTTAAAATAATATTGGAGGGTTAGAATTAATAATGCAAATAACAGCTTGAATAATTTTGACGTCGAATGAAATGGGTCATTAGAATAATCTATTCATAGTCGGAATCGGTTATAAGGCTAGGTTCGCACGATCGTGGGAAATCGTGCGGTTCGGTTGAACGGTTACTTGAATTATACTCTCAAACTATACAGGGTGTAAAAAGACTGAAGAAGCATCACATAGCTGTCAACTAAGCATTCTGTAGATTCTGTAGTTGCTGGGAAACGACTTTTATTTTGGTAGCTGTTTGCGGTAGTGCGCAATGCAACGCACGCAAAACATTGTGCTTATGGATGCATTCATCGGTGCAAGGGTCGCGGGGGTATTTAAAGTAGTGATATAACATTAAAAATTAGTTTTCGTTAAAAAAAAAACGTCGGTATAAGTTGGAATTTTGACCTTGAATATCTCCGTAACCAGAAGGTTCCCAGGTATGGTCCAGTACAAAAAAAATATAACACTGACGGGGAGAACAAGTGACTCTCGGCTTCTTTAAGTGTATTTTTAGAGCCGTTATTTTCTTATCGATAGACATTATCGACAGCTGAAAAAATTGCATTTGATATTTTGTGGGTAACTTTGACCGCCACAAAATTTCAAGCATCAGCAGTTTTCTCCAATTTATAAGCTAAGTGGTTTCAAGTATAACTCGTGATATTATGTTTTTATGAGATGCTTGAAAAATTCAATCTATAATTCAATCCTTAATATTGCTGCCAGCCTTTTGGGCACGTTTCCTGTTGACAGCGATGCGGACGAATTTTTGATGCCCTTTGATCATTTCCCCTCCTTTTTTATATACTTGTACATATTATTTTAAGACTGATACCTTTTTAAATTATGGAAACACTTGAAATAAAAGTCCCTATCTTTAATATCTGATATAAAAAAACAATACATTTTCTCTAGGTACCTATAATATTGTACCTACCTAAGTATAGTATCATATCTGAATTTACACAGTCACATCTCCATAATGTGATATATAAACAAAATCTAGTTTCTTTTTTACGCAAAAACCATCTCAGAGATATACTGTCTGAAAATCTGTAGGTAATGGTTATTTTTCATATTTTTTTATCAAAATGGCAAAGTCCATTTAGCGTGGTGTGCGAAACTTGAGCATTATCATCAATCACTACTGTGAAGTGTGTGAGATCACGGGGAGACAGCGCTAAATTCGAGATTAATGTCGAAAAGAAGGCGTCAACAGATAAGCCAGGAATACAAACATGCCAATAACTTGTGTAAAACAAAACATAACATAACACCACGCCTACAGTACTCAGGTCAGGCAGAGGTGTACCTTTGTACACCCACATTGCGCCAGTTATGTGAATGTCCAAGTCCCATGTAACAGGGGGCGAGCCACAGATATAGATAGACCTAGATAACGCAAGTATCACGAACTGTATGAAAATACTAAGCGTGCTATTTTTTGACTACCTACTATGACGTCACAAGCTCGCGCTCACGCTCACCCAGCCAGCAGTACGCAGGACTGAGCGCGAAAGTGGCGGCTTACGATTTTCGAACGTAAGCTGGTGCGATTTTTGGCACGCGAAGTAGTTGCTCTTGCGTTATCTAAGTGTATCTATGTCTGTGGGACGAGCCTATTGCCGTCAATCGGGCACAAATCCGGATTTCGGGTAAACCAGTAAGAGTGTTAAATTACCAGGTTTCCCGCGACATCGTCTTTGCAACAATCTCAGTAGCCCTTGCACTCAACTGGGCACTAATCCAGACTCCGGACTGCTGCTGAGAAATTCCAGAAGGAATAACTGGGATTTCTTTCTTTTTTGGGTTATCTCAACCCGGAAACTGAACCCGGGACCTCATGATAAGCAGCAGCGCTTGCGACCACTAAACTAACGACGCAGTCAAGTGTAAGTATGCAAGTAACTCAGCCATTGTGGCGTTTACCAATAAGACTTTATTAAGTATAGCATTATGGCATGCAAGGTACTTGCTTTTATGCAAGTTATTTATTTGGCATGTGTGTCCTGGTTTTAGTGTAAAATTTCGTGAGATGAGAAGGAATATTGAAGTGTTTTACTGTTGCGTCAGCACTAGTGGTCCAGGTGGTAACGGTGATTTACTAGGTGTAGGTCGTAGGTTCGAACCCAGACAGGCGCTTAACTTTGTGCAAATTATTTCATCACCACTGCTCTCAAAACAGTGAAGAAAAATATCGTGAGGAAACCGGCATGTCCTAAAACCAAAAATTCGAAAACATGTGACTACTACCATCCCGCACTGGCCAGCCGGTTAGAGGGAGTGGGCCGTAATCCACCAGGATTACGGCCCACTCCCTCTAACCGAAAGAAGACCTATGTCCCAGCAGTGGGAACATTATAGGCTGATTATGCTATGAGAGTGTTAAATGTCCGAATGAGATTCAGATGTCGTAGGTGTAGTGTAGACTGTCGGTTATGAAACCAAAAACCTTTTCTACGTCTCTGTTTACCACATTACCAGTCCTGTCTAAACTATTTGCCAGCCTGATAGATGCACACTGCAGTAACAAATGGGTAACATTAGTAACGAGTAATCTTGTCGCAACCTCCGCGATGTTTGTGCTGCAACTTTGCGACATGTCTCGCCGTTGCCGTGGCTGGTGTCAAGCGACAAATAGTTTGTACTTTGTATGTGGAACCGGGTAGTTTATACTTGTGGTTTTGTTGTTCTAGAATACTTTTATTCACTTGAATCTAAATAACTGTAAATAGGTTTGTTACGCAACTATTTTCTTAGCGTGTTGATTGCCATCTAAATTGGTTACGCAACAAAAAAGTTAGAGCCAAAAAATATAATCCTGAAAGCCAGAAAAGGCAATGAGTCGTCTTATGTGTCTTATAAACTCGTTGAACATGTAAAATTGGTTAAGGAAGACACGCGCGGATATGTACAACTGATACTAAAAAAACTTGACAAGTGCATTCATCATCTGCCTAGCCTTTTCCCAACTATGTACTGTTAGGGTCGGCTTCTAGTCTAACTGGGTGCAGCTGAATACTTACCGGTATTTTACAAGAAGCGACTGCCTATCTGACCTCTAAAACCCAGTTACTGGGTACGACGATATCCTTGGTAAGACGGTTGTCAGACTTTCGGGCCTCTGACGACCCGTAACGACTGCCAAAGATCCATGGATGACAGCTGGGACCAACTGCTAAAGTAAAGTAAAGTAAAGACCTCACCCACGGGACCAAACGCAACAAACATAACTTAACCTGATCGATCGACCCGTACGGTTGTTATTACTTAGCTACAAATCCCTTACATGAGATGTGCATTATGTAGGTTAACCTTTTTATTACCTTTGCTGTTCTTGGTCCTAATCCACAAGCATATTATTTAATAATAATATCTAACAGAAGCCGATGTTCCACATATCAGCTATCAGCCATGCATGTGTGTAGGTACAGAGCATACCGACAGGTGCCTCCAGGAGCGACGTGTGGACAATCTCGCCAACACCACGCAAAGGCATATCTACCGCGTGCGGCGCGACTATTATGGAATTCAGCCTCTGATGCATAGCGACTCCTGTGCCCGTATCTACTAAGCCGAAACACTCACATTCGCAAATGGTCCGATTACGGCTTGTTTAGTCTAATTGCGGCCAAACAGCGCCGTTACAATCATAACCTCATATTGTTATGATCTCATTTTCGCCTGTAGCTAATTGTATTGCTAGCTCTCACATTGGGGGGTAATGGCTGAAGTGGATGCGGTTATAATGTGTTGAAAGTTTTAATGCTGGCATAATAATATTAGTAGCTTTTAAATTTTTCACGACTTCTTTAATTCATGGGTATTGTTGTGTCCAAGATTAGACAAGACGACGTAAATCATAATAATCTAAAAATAACTAATCTAAAAAAAATACTAAAAAAAACTTAGAAGGCAAGATTTTAGTGTTGGACTAGCCGAACTTAATAACACAAATGTAAGCATAATCATCTTATATTATTTTCCCACTGTTGGGACACAGGCCTCTTCTCTGTGAGAGGCCGGTCGTAATCCACCACGCGGGCCCAGTGCGGGTTGGTAGATGTCACACGTCTTCGATTTTTTTATTGTAGGGTATGCCGGTTTCGTCACGATGGAGTTCGAGAAGGATTGGGCTATAATCTACCACGCGGGCACAGTGCGGGTTGGTAGATGTCACAAGTCTTCGAATTTTCCTTACGATGTTTTCCTTCGCCGTTTTGAGAGTAATGGTGATGAAATAATTTACACAAAGTTAAGCGTTTTTCAGGGTTTGAACCTACGACCTACAACTCGTAAGTCGAGGCCTTTTCCATTGCGCCATCACTGCTCGACGTAAGTGGAGTGTATATTAATATTGCATATACTGGGATTCGAAGTCCCAACCTTACGCTTGTCAGTATCGATAACCGTTGGGCTATTGCCGAGCATATAACATAGAATGTCGACTACAAGACTAAATGAAGAATGTGTTGACTACAAGCTTGCCCCCCTTACATGAGTCCTAATACATTCAGGTAAACTAAAGGCAGCACCTACGGCCTACGGGCAATCTGTAAAGTACTGATGACATAATATCCACATCCATCAATTAGTACCTAAAATTGATGTTTTGTAGAACACTTGTTAAATAAACATAGTCTTTGTATAGAGTGTTAATTGATTAATGGATGCTTGTAATGTTGACATTCTATTTTGAATGAATTGTGTTAAGAAACATTAGGACCTAAATCCACAGTATAATAAACAGTGTTATAATAACACTGTCCTAAAATTTTATAGTGCTTAAAAATAACTATTTTTACAATATTTAACACCAAAAACTATTTACACTAGATACTAAATTAAATGACTAACTAACTATACAAATAAGTACCTACAAAAACAAAAGGACACTTAGACGTCGAAGTACCCGTCCGCATTGCTGTCACCCAGAAACGTGCCCAGAAGAATTTATAGACGCAGATTTCAAATTTAAATATTAAAAAAACATTGCAAATAATTTACAAAAACTGTAGTGTTTTTTTAAACCTTAAGGAGCTTGATTTTATAATTAACTCTACAAAATTATTCATAACTTTCTATTTACATTTTATACTACCTGTATTACTTCATCGGATAATATGACTTCAAACTTCTTTAACTTCTTCGGCTGAACTCGGCTATGCTTCGGCACCTCTAGAACAAACGCTGTACAATATTGAACCTGTGGAGTTTTTGTGTAATTTTAGACTGCTGAAGTACTTCCCCGTAATACTTTCAGCTTATGAAATATTACTTAATTAAAACTTTGAGCCTTTTAACTAATACAATCACAAACCAATATCGAATACGAATGTTTTAAGGAATTAAAAGACTGGCCGCACTAGAGCACATTTTGGTTCAGGGTAATCTGATAAAAAAAAGACGGGTTGCACTCCGGGAGTGCCGGCAGAAGTGAAAACTTGAATATTAACGTTGAAATAAATCAATTATTAATTGAATTAATATAACTCATTTTCCTTCGCTATTTCTTCGTCACTTTTTTCTTTAATAGATGCGCTTTGTTCAATTTCCATATTTTAAATACTTTATATACACGAATTTTACGAATACACAGCAGTGTGGCCACTACACAGACGGTTGAGCCATCAGCTGTCGCCATCCATGGATGCGCGTGCCACGCTGTAACATAAACACACACGAACATTCGCGCAAGCGCCCTGCGCCGCCTAAACTAAACAGCAGGCATACATTTGCGCCGCGCCGTAGAAAGAGAGGGGGATACTTCCTCTGCTACGCCGCGCCGGCTGTCTACTCTCCATCCGTCTTACGAACCTTCGATCAGGTCACGTGTCCTGACGGTCACGTGTCCTGACGCGAGTTTAACATTTTTTACCCATTACAAAAAAAGTGTACAACGCCGTTAAAGAAGTTTTCACTTCAAAATAGTGAACCAAATGTTTCAGCTTTTCTGGTTACTTTTATACTTACAGTTAAAAATAAAAAAAAAATCCTCCAGACCGTATTTAAGCAATGGCAGCCAAGCTCAACCGAGACTAGCCTTCGGTACGAGACATAATATAATTGTTATAGTGCACAAGTGACACACGCAGACACAGGTGCACCCCTTCTTCCCTCATTCTTATAGTCCGATGAGGCGGCAGGCAATTCGACACGACCGAAGAGAGATCAGGCGCAGGACCGCCAACTTCCAAACTCCGGGCTGCTGATGCTTGTTGGGTTTTTCTTTTAGGAATTCAGTTACACATTGTATACAGTACCTCAAACGGGGCGAATAGGGATGCAGGGGTGAATCGGGACGAAACTTTAAAAGCGATTTTAACATTGAAATAATATAGTTTGTTGCCAAAACGACTCTAATGTGCTTACTGTATTATAATTAATGATTAAGTGCCCTTGTCGGCAAAAAACTATATTATTTTAACGCTAAAATTCATTTTAAAGTTTCGTCCCAATTCACCCCTGCATCCCTATTCACCCCGTTTGTAGGTACTGCGAAGAAAGCTTTACAGGAATAAAAGATAAAATTTAGTTTTTGAAAATAAACAACGAGTTTTCAACATACATAAGTTTTATTTTTTCCTTTTTAGATTAATGGAGATGGGCTGCATATTTCCGACAAGAGTGGCTCTGTCTAAGGCCCGTTTATACTTCAAGTTCCTGACACCGGACAGTCCCAATCCCCGACGGGAAAATACGTGTAAGTCAGTATAAATTAATTTTAAAAAAGTTGCCAGTCTCTTGGGTACATTATCAGTCGACAGCGGCGATGTTTTAGTTTGTGTATAGTTTTGTTATGAAAGTGGCACCGGTAGCTGAAAAGTTATGTAGAAATCGGTTGTCATGGTATGGGCATGTGTTACGGAGGAATGAGAGAAGTGTCGAGAGGAAAGTTTTTGAGTATGAATGTCGATGGCTCTAAGAGTAGGAGAACATAACAGAAGCATTTACAGGCACTTTTAAAAAAATTAAACCAATTACAGGCACTTTTGAATTGTCAAGGGGTCGGTCAGTCAGAAAGTTGAAGCTAGTTTCCCATTCCAAACCGTAGGTACCTATGGAGAAGAACGGGCAAGAAACTCCATGGACAGCCTTTTAAATCAAAATAATATGGTTACTAAATCTTGGTTACATCATTCATGTGAGAACGGTGGATTGACTGTGTGAATGATGATATGGTTTGAAAGGGAGTGACGACTAGTAAGAAGTATGGAAGAAAAAGACATGGCATGTTGCGCCGACCCCAAATTAGGTATACAGGGTGAAATTGAAAACATGCGACAAATCGAAATGGGAGATTGTACTCATCATTATGAACAACTTTTACTATGGAACCAAATCTGAAATCGCGAAAAAAAAATCATCTGTTCACTACATTTTATGTTCGCATAACTCGTCAAAATGTAGGGAACAGCTGATATTTTTTTCGCGATTTCAGGTTTGTTCCCCTAGTAAAAGTTGTTCATAATGATGAGTACAATGACCCCTTAAGAGGAAAACGGTGATTGAAATTTCACGGTGTATAATTTGGGATATGGGCTGGAGTATGACAATTTATTTAAAAATAAATTTTAGCCCTTATCCCAATTTACTTAGGTTTCTTCTTCCATGCATCTGCATTAGCCGCCCTCTTAACAGTTACCTACCTAATTTCTAGCCTTATCATATTTCATACAATCTATTTATTCTTCCAAATATGATATCAATCCAAGATCATGATCATCTTTAGAGTAAACTAGCTGCGCCCCGCGGTCTCACCCGCGTAAGTGTCGATCCCGTGGGAATATCGGGATAAAAAGCCTTTATGTTAATCTAGGGTGTCAGCTATCTCCATAAAATTTTTTATCAAAATTGGTCCAGCCGTTTGAGCGGGAAGAATAAACAAACATATAAACACACACACTCACAAATTTTCGCCTTTATAATATTAGTGGGATTACTAAATAGCTAGCTAAAAAAAACCTTTTAATATAAATAACAAGAAAGGATTTGTAAGTAAAAACACCGTGATTAGGTATTTATATTACCTAATGGCGGGTTTAACAATCCTCGGGGGAGGGCCACTCCACCTGAAAGCATTGATTGCGCTAATATTTACACGTGATTAACGAATTAGACAGCAATGCTTTTAGAAGTATGTGTGTTTTTGGAAGTATGTTTAGAAAGATTTACTCGTAAGTAAGAGAACGTCTCGTATAATAGTTCGTTTAGAAAATAAGTAGAGTAGTTTATACAGGGTGTCCCTGGAAGTATGGATCAAATCGAATTATACATCCTGGAAACAGTAATGTTCATTAAATCCAACTCGCATTTATTTCAGCGTTTGTCTGATGCTGTCCCTAGGAATAGACGTGATAATTTCAAACTCTGTGTTCACGGCGCCAAAACAGCCCTTATGAGTAAGAGCATCTTCTGCATGGCTCCGACCATTTTTAATAAATTGCCAAAATCATGGAAAGAATTAAATATATCTGCTCTTAAAATTAAATTGAAGAGTTTACTAACTGAAACAGCATATTACAGTATAGCAGAATTTATGAAAGAGGACAACTTTCTTCGTTTTTAAGATGACAATGTTGTATTTTTGACATATTATTGTAATCCTTTTAATTTTTAATCTGGAATTGAAATTTTTAATGACAGTAATTTATAATTTTATTAACTAATTTATTTAATGACTACTTTGATTTTTATAATGAATAATGATGAAATGTAATTTTGATGAATACCTATATTATCACGGTTTACGCACCATCTCTTCCTGCAAATTTGTACGCCACGATATGCGGCTGAACATGTTTGAACTTTTATGTACCCCATTATTATCCTGCATGCAATTTATCATGTACACCATGTTTAAACAAATAAAATTTACTTACTTACTTACTTATCGAATAGGGGCGTGGGCAAGGTCATTTCCAAACTTTTTAAACCTGAGAATATCGGTGAATTTTTTTACGGTTCAAAAGTTATGACCAATATTTATTTTGTTTTCAATCACTTCGCATAGTGCTCAAAGAAAATAATCATAAAAAAATAATATCAGGGCTATCTAAAAAAAATTAAACAATATCGGTCTAGCCGTTTCGGAGATTAGCTGGAACAAACAGACAGACAGACAAAAATTAAAAAAAAAAATGATTTTTTTTTAATAAGTGGCGTATACATATATTTTTATATGCATTTTGTAAAAAGCTGTTATTTTGTTATTACAAACAGACACTTCATTTTTATTTATTTGTATAGAAAATTTTAAACCTATATCTGCCTGAAACAGCTTTGAATGTACCAAACGTTTGGGATGTCTAAGTGCCACCGAAATCTAAGCCACTTGATGCTTGCCGCAGCTTGGCCACTAGCGACCACAACACGCTATAAAATCTTTGAAACATTTTGTATAAACTCGATGCACACAGAACCACAGATGTTGTTAAACAATTGTCACTAGACCACGACGACGCTATGTTACAGTAAACTAAATAGTTACCAAATCTATAAATATTACAAACAGCGCCCCGCGGTTTCAAACGCATAAGTTTCCCGTGGGAATATCGGGATAAAGACTATCCTATGTCCTTTCCCGGGACTCAAACTATACAACTACAGTGTGAAGAGGTAACAGTAACAGACAGACAGATAGACGTTTTTGTTGTTGACGATGTTTCTGTCTGTCTGTTGCATTTATAATATTAGTATGGATTGAAGTCGTTTTTCCTGTTTACCTGTGTGACCGCGTTGTTCTCCTAAATTACGAGATCTATTTTGATACGGTTTTCACCATCAGTTACAGAATTTATTCCAGTATAATATATTTTATTTGGGACATGCACAAGAAATACGAACAGTAAATAAAAAAAGCATTTAGAACTAGCATAATTAACATTGAAAAAAGAAATAAAAAAAGAACCTGAGCGAGGCCAAAAAGGCTCCTATCTCAGTATAATGCTGCGATATTTCAAAAATACATACCGGAGCGCTGGCATTCTGATAGCCCGCTGTGATGTATTATCAACTGTTTCATGGGCAACCATAAATATATTTTTAAATGTTTGTGCTTTGTTAGATCGCTGATTAAATGAAGATGTCTTTCCCGTAATTTGTACACTTCATCATCATCTTCTTTGTAGCACTCTTGTCAGAGCGGTCGTGGTCTTTATGTAGTTTCTTGTCTAAGGTTAATCTGTCAAGCTCCGCTAATGAGACACAATTGATTTTCTATTGTTTCGTCGCTGACCGGCGAACCGCGCCGCTTGACCGGTCTGTCATAGATTTTTTTTTAACCCCCGACGCAAAAACGACGGGGTGTTATAAGTTTGACGTGTCTGTGTGTGTGTGTGTGTGTGTGTGTGTGTGTGTGTGTCTGTGGCATCGTAGCTCCCGAACGGATGAACCGATTTTGATTTTGTTTTTTTTGTTTGAAAGGTGAATTAGTCGCGAGTGTTCTTAGCTATGTTTGAAGAAAATCGGTCCAAGATGGCCGCCGCCACAAAATGGCGGATTACATATGTTTTCACAACTTCCTCAATATGGGTATCAAATGAAAGGGCTTGACAAGTAGAATACCAAACACTATGATAAATTTCAAAACCAAGATGGCCGCCACCACAAAATGGCGAATTATATATTTTTTTTCATAATTCCCTCAATATGGGTATCAAATGAAAGGGCTTGACTAGTAGAATACTATACACTATTACAAATTTCAAATCTAAGATGGCCGCCGCCACCAGAAATGGCGAATTCACAGAGGAATACGTTAGTATGGAATGAACGCCAACGACCACGAGTACCTAACTAGCTTCGCTTCACTGTGGTAAAAAAATACGTACAGCTGCGCAGATTTCGGCTAATCACATGTGGATCGTATAGTATGTTTACTAGTAATATAATATTATAAAGTTTAAAAAGCAAGAAATAAAAATTAAATTAAAAATTAAAAAACCCCCGACTCAAACAATAACCTCTAAAAAGTAAAATAATAATATATATTAGCCCTTTAAGTTTAATATAAGTTGCAGGAAATATTTTGATCCAAGCGTCCTCATGTCGGGGGACGGCTAATGAAAACGCCAAACAGATGAGGCTTAAACCCAGCAATAATGAATGTAGCTATTGTAGAAACATAACTGCTGTTAACTTCCAATTTTCATTAGCCGTCCCCCGACATGAGGACGCTTGGATCAAACAAAATATTTCCTGCAACTTATATTAAACTTAAAGGGCTAATATATATTATTATTTTACTTTTTAGAGGTTTTTGTTTGAGTCGGGGGTTTTTTCATTTTTAATTTAATTTTTTAGATAACTTGTGTCAAAGTTCATGTACGTAAATGATTTTGGAAAATCGTTAGTAAACTTCCTCCTTTAACTTTTAACTGTTTCATATTTTAGAACATTATTTTGGTTACATCGAAATGTATGTTAAAGTATTACGTATCCAAAAGAATACAGATCAATGAAGACCATTCAGTGTGGAAGTTTAGAGAAGTGATATTTAGAGACGAATTCTGGGAAATTTTCAAAACAAAACATGAAAGTTGGTTTTTGTCAAATTCAATTAATTTTCTCCTAGGGTTTATTGGATGCTTAATAGTTGCAAATTGGTCACACTATCATTTCCTGGAAGGAATACGTCAAATTACAAGTCACCCCGTATATTATTGGATCTTGGATTCTAAAAGCTTGATCAAGTTACAGATCATCATAGGGGCAATTCTCGTAATTTAAAGAACGTTCACAGTCTGATCTCAGTCTCAATCTGTCAAAAATACATTTAATTTCCCTACATTTTGACAATTATTATTATTATTATTATGAGCCTGTTATGTCCCACTGCAGGGCAAAGGCCTCCCTTCCGTCTTTCCACATTCTCCTGTCTCTTGCTACATCTGGCCAATCCTTTAGATATTCGTCCAATTCGTCACGCCATCTCTTTCTGGGCCTACCGCGTCGCCGATTCCTGTTGTTCGGAACCCAGTTAGTGGCTACTTTTGCCCAATTCTGTTGCGACATGCGGCAGATGTGGCCTGCCCAATTCCACTTGAGTTTGGCGGCTGTGTTGCCCACGTCTGCGATTTGTGTTTTGGAACGAAGTATACTGTTCCGAATGCGGTCCGTGAGTTTGACTCCAAGAATACTTCGTTCCATTGCTCGGCCATGTGTTTGTCGCCGAGATGAGACTGCGACTAGATTTTGAACGTTTTAAATTACGAGAATTGGCCTCCTGGAATGTTATGTTTCATTGACACAAATATCAATATCCCACCATATAAATCGGCAAAATATTAAAAGATTAAATTGTTACGCTTTCAGCAGAGGTTAAGACTGTTTTTACGTAAGATTAGTTTACACAACGATTAAATTAATAATTCAATGGTTCGTTAATCAGCTTACCGTTAAAATATTTATGAATATTTGAGCACCTTATTATTCAAAGAGCTTGCTTAAAAGGGTGTATTTCTTGACAAGTACTACAGAATCTCGTATAACTTAAGACTTTTAATTAAGGTTACATAAGTCAATATTTTGGTAATTAGATACAGATTTTAACGAAGCAAGATGAGATAATGTTAAGATTGTTGATTTTGTTAACCGAAGACAACAAGTCAAGCGTGTACATGACCTTGTTGTTTCTAGGTCGTGCTTCTCACTTCCATTTTGAAAACTTTGTACTGATTGTGATTAAAAACTAAAACCCGACTACTGAAAAGGATGAAACAAGTACCTTCCCGTGGTCGCATGCTACCATAGCTTTGTATGTTAGTACAGCGGCATGCGACCACGGAAAGGTACTTGTTTCATCCTTTTCAGTAGTCGGGTTTTAGTTTTTAAAATTATTTTTTATTTAATTATTTTGGAGCTTATTTCAGTAATATTAATATATTTGAAATGTGCTAATAAAGCCCTTTCATTTGATACCAAACACGACACGATTAAGAAAAATATATTTTAGGTCATGACTTTATGTCCGCTAGAGGGCGCCATTTTCAATTTATTGTGACGTCACATAGCCTATAACCAGCGGACAATCAAGGCGCTTCCAACGATACCTCATTTGTCCTATTATGACAAGCAGTTTAGAAGTTATGAGGGAACAGATGAACATACATACATACATACATACCGGTCAAAATCATAACCCTCCTTTTTGCTTCACCGTAGTCGGGTAAAAACCACACACCACCTTCATTAACGCACCAGTACATCTTGCTTTGCATTATACTTTGGTGCCACAATCAGCGGAGATGACTACAGGACATCTTGTGAGACGGTGGACATTATTTCCAGGGTCCAAAGTTCCGGCTCACTATCTCCAAGGTTTCCATCCAAATACCATCGAGCTCCGCGCTGGGTACTTATTTTACCCGCGTGGCCGCGACATGCTCACAACCGGTCAGGCAAGAACATCCGCCGACCAGCATCTTACCTGGCGTCTGCAGCGTGGCACACCGCTGCGGTCATCGCTACACCAAGCTGAGCCAGGAGAGTAGGTACTATGCTACTCCTAAGGGAATCTAAAGAAACTTTTGTCTGCCCGCGACTTCGTCCGCGTGATATTTCACCCTCCCCCCATTCACCCTCTTAAGGGTGGAATTTCAAAAAACCCTTTCTTAGTAGATACCTACTCTTCACAAAGAACACACCCTCCAAATCACACCCCGGACACTCCATACAACGCTCGCAAAATAATTACCTACTACTACTACATTAAAAAATGACGTTTGTATACGTATGACTGTGTGCGTGAGGTACTTGTGTTTGCGAGCGCTCTTGTTAAAGAACTGCGACGAATACGCCGAAGTGCGGGGTGAGGTGCGGTAACGTTAGTGCGGGGAAGGGAGTGGCCTTTCTGCTCCAAATGTCATGTCTCTAGGACCAGCGGTTTATGCTGTGCGTTGATAAATGATAAATGATTTATTTTCTGTACACTTTTACACGTCAATCATATATATTTTTTTTAAGCTAGGTGAGGTCAGCGTTTCCTGACTACTCTGAGAAGAAAGGCTGAAACAAATCAGAGGTCACAGTCTCTTTTAAAGTCCAGACAAAATCTTGGTCAGATCATATGAAGACCGTGTAGATTGGTGTCTGAAATGGTCTTTAGAGGAAAGAACCACACAGATTGAGCGGATCTCTCCGGTCAGTGCGCGCATTTGTCAAAAATCGTGCAGGTCAACTCAGAACTTGAGGAACTCAACGATTCGACGAACAATACTAAAGAAAGGACATTTGGGTAGGCCGCGTAAATTACTCAAACTGCCAGATCATGATTAAAACTAACTAAGAAGGAAAACAGAAAAAATAAATGACCCACATAGTCCTCACATTCGTATATGTCAGTCGATATATCATTCAGTCAGGACTTTGATTTTTATATAGGTATGTATATAGATATTTATTATGTTGACAATTAATCTGCTCTTATTTATTTCCCCCACGTAAACCTCTTCCGTCACATATGTTTAAGAGATATTTCTTTTACTTTACAGTAATTAAGTTCCATGAAGGGGGCGAGCCTACTCCCATCAGAAACAGCATGCTTCACCGTGTAACATAAACATAACATCACGCCTGTTATCCTCAAATGGTTAGGCAGAGGAGCACCACACCCAGATTTCACCAGTTATCTAAAAATCTCATATCAGGGGTAATGCAATTAATCGGGCATACAACCGGACTCCGGTTTGCTACTGAGCAATTCCAGATAGAAAAAACCCATTTACACTTTGCACGACCCAGGAATCGAACGTCGGCCCTCGTGCTCAGCAGTAACGCTTGCGACCACTAGACCAATGAGGATGTTTAATCATCATCATCGTCTGCCTAGCCATTTTTCAACTATATAATAATATGTTGGGGTCGGTTTCCAGTCTTACCGCATGCAGCTGAATAAAAGTATTTTACATGGAGCGACTGCGTGCCTATCTGACCTCCAGAACCCAGTTATTGCGTAATACGATACCCTTTGGTAAGACTGGTTATCAGACTTTTGAGCTTCTGACTACCCGTAACGACTGTCAAAGATCCATAAATGACAGCCGGGACCAACGGCTTAACGTGTTTTCCGAGGCACGGAGAGGTGGTTTTGGTATGTAAAGCACACATACACTCACAAACTTTAGTGTGATGGATTCGGATCCCTAAATCGGAAAATCGTTTTCACACACCTGCAATCGGAATCGGAAAAACGAATAAAAAATCATCGCCACTTTACGTGTAGACCCTAAACAAATTGTGTTTTCATTGTTTTTTACACTTTTTATTGGATCTTTATTTTTTGTTGAAGTGAAAACTTCTTTAGCGGCGTTGAACACTTTTTGTAATGGGTAAAAAATGTTAAACTCGCGTCAGGGCATCGCGTCAGGACACGTGACTGTCAGGAGATTCCCCCCCCCCATCTCTTTCTACGGCGGCGCCAACCGAAGTGAACCAAGTGAGACACGATAATGGATGGATGGATGGATGGTGATGGTGATGGCGATGGCGATGGTGATGGCGATGGTGATGGTGATGGCGATGGTGATGGTGATGTGATGTGATGTGATGTGATGTGATGTGATGGTGATGGTGGACGCGGACGCGGACGCGGACGTGGATGGACAGCTGATGGCTCGACCGTCTGTGTAGTAGCCACACTGCTGTGTATTCGTAAAATTCGTGTATGACGGGACGTCGGGAGACCGGGCTGTTGCATCTGATTGCTGATTCGTGACCTTGTCAGCACGGGAATCCATAGTGGGCGATAGACTTCAGGAATCGTTGAAATAAATACACTGTAGCGTTGACTGTTCACTACTTTAATTTAACAGACACTTAAATTACTTAAACAATTAAGGATTGCAGTAATAATTAGCGATTCGAGCCAATGGGTTTGCGAGTGACCACCACGTGCAACGGCTGTCAATCAATTGAATGAAAATGACACGACGTTCGCCCGCCATGACAGACGCAACTCCATTCGGTGTTCTTCTTCTTCTTCTTCCTGCCCTTATCCCATGTTACTTGGGGTCGGCGCAACACGTTTTCTTCTTCCATTCTCCCCTGTCAACCGTCACTCAACTCCATTCGGTGTTACCCGCTCTTAATTAAAATTACCATGTAGTCGAATTCAAATCGATTAATCGTTAAAAAAAATAACAAACTGATGACCATTGATTAAAAAATAACAAAGTAAATTACAACTCTCAAAATTAACTGATTTTCATTATTTAATAATGCCACGCGCCGTTATGTATATAAAGTGTTTCAAAAAATGGAAATTGAACAAAGTGCATCGATTAATGAAAAAAGTGACGCAGAAATAGTGAAAAAAACTTAGTTATATCAATTAATAATTGATTTATTATTTATTTCAACGTTAATATTCAAGTTTTCACTTCTGCCGGCACTCCCGGAGTGCAACCCGTCTTTTTTTTATCTGATGTATGTATCTGGTGTATTGTGTGTATTTTAGTCTGTGCCAAATAAATGTATTTTCTTTCTTTCAAGATTTTATTTTACCACTTCGCCGGCGTGACTAATAATGATGATTGATCCATGCTAAATTACAGATTTTCAGTACTAAGAGACTCGGAGCTAAGCCGCGGACAGACAGACCAACGGACATGGCGAAACTTTAAGGGTTTGTTGTTGACTACGGAACCCTAAAAATTGTGGGACTTATCACAGCATCACCAAAATCCAGACATAAATAAAAACCCTGAACTTACCTAAGTCTTCCAAAGTCCTTCTATCCTCGTCTATGGTAACCAGTATTGATGGGTGTCGGGCGTTGTCGGGCATTGTCGGGGATTGTCGGCCCGCCATCCAACTTCCTAATTGTGACCGACGAACTCACCCCGATGACACTAACTACTTATTCTGCTCAAACTTATTGAGCACTTTCCAACTTTTTCTAGGGAGGTCCAAATGGCCGTAATTTAGATTAATGGCCACTTTTGTTTTTGCTTTCAGAGATTTTTGGAAATAGATGTCCAAACAACAATGTCACGCTTGTAGCTTTTTTCCAAAGGGCTATCCGGGCGTGCACAGTATACTCATGCATATTTCATCAGTTACGTTTGAAGGCCTTTTGTTATAGTGTGCGAGCTTGTTGCCACTTCATCACTCTCCTGCCTATATCCCAATCTATTTTGGGATCGGCGCAACATGTATATTCCTTCCATACTTCTCCTATTAGTCTTCATCTCAGTAGTCACCCCCTTTCTAACTATATCATCTTCCACGAAGTCCATCTATCGTTTTTTTTGGTCTTCCCCTACTCTTATAGCTATCCATACATACTCAAATCCATTCTCACGACATTTTCCTCATTCCTCCCCTCCAGAATTTCTCTTGTGTACAGTCAACAAAAGAGTTAAGTATGCAGGATCGTCGGATATAGTTGAATTTTAGTAAGAATCCGATGGATGTTGTCGACTGAAATTTAATTTGATATATGAGCTGTTTATTTTCTATTACTAAAATTAAATTCAAACTCAAAGCATTTATTTCAATTAAACCATGTACAGGCACGTTTGAATTGTCAAAATTAAATATACTTAGTCAGTTACTCAGAAAGTTGAAGCTAGTTGCTAGTTGTAGCTTGGAGGAGAACGGGCAAGAAACTCCATGGACACTCTTTTAAATCAAGATATTACAAAATCCTGGGTACATTATTCTTGTTGTTTCTATATGTGAGAACAAAGAAAAAAAACACAAATTAAGAAACAATTAAAAAAATAAGATTAAAAATAAGCCTTGGCAATTTTATTCGAGAACATCCATCGGTTTCATACTAAGCTTCAACTATATCTGACGATCCTGCATACTTTTGTTGACTGAACAAATTGATTTTTCTATCTACTCTTGTAACAGCAAATAGCCTACTGCCACTTACCAGGCAGAATTCAAAACTCCAGATGCTTAATTGACAGTTATTTGATCAATGCCAGGATTGTATTTCCTTATATTTTCTCCAGAGAATCCAACTTAGAAGAAAGGAAATAGCTGTACCTACCCACTTTGAAATGAACAAACAGAAAACAGACGATTTTTGCTGTACGAGTGCGATTTCTTTGGTGCTGTGGGTCGATTTTTGCACGGATCAAATATTCTTATCTCTCACAAAGATAGTTGTTTCTAGTCGGGGATACCAGAAGGCCAATACTCGTAATTTAAAACGTTCAAAATCTAGTCGCAGTCTCATCTCGGCGATAAACAAATGTCAAAAACTTGTCAAAATGTAGGGAAAATTAGAGGCATTTTTGACAGATTGAGACTAAGATCAGACTGTGAACGTTCTTAAAATTACGAGAATCGCCCCTCTGATGTTTGTGCATTTGTTTGTGTCTATAAACACACCTTTAATACAGGACTACTAGTTTCTTTATATGAAGCCATCTTACCATTGCACCCTTGGCAGAAGGCTGATCACAGTTTCAGCTATCATAGTAATCAGCTAGTAGGTACAGTCAGTGACATAAGTCGATGATCATTTCAGAATTTATATTATTGAATATTGTAGAACCTAATTATAATTTTGAATACCTATAATTATCATAATATTAGTGTTTGAAGTACTTTGCTCTTAATTAAATGGCTACAATTAATAATTGTAATTATTAGTTATTGTTTATTACTTGTTACTTATTATAATAATATTGAAGTTTTTATTCCATATCTCTTCTTAGACTTTAGATTGTTATGTTGCTGACCGTACCTAGCTTTTACGAAACCCCAATAGTAACAGAAACTTATTTCTTAGAATTTCATCTTGGTTGTTTTAACATTTCCTTGATAAACAGGCACCAAACAAGACAAAGATAGGTATAAGTAGTTCCCGGGCCCCTTGAACTAACACCAGGTAACATGGGCGTAATGGATTCCCGGAAAGCACCGACTTAACAGAACCTCGTTTTACTAAGCTGCTTGGCTCTCCGTTCAAGAGTACTGAAGCAGAAATTCACGATAATAATTATCAAATTACTTTACTAAGTAGAATGTTGTATTAACGAGTGAGGGCGAATTTCTGAATATTTAGGGCGAAAGCACACACGCTACTTTTAGCATCGGCGATCGGCGATTTTGCAGCTGTATCGATGCTGCATCGCGTTTTGGCGACTCTCTGCGTTCGGACGCTGTATCGGAATCGCGCGTTTTAGCGACTGCTCAGATGTTGGATCGGCGCTGCATCGCGATTCCGCGACTTCCTGCGTTCAGACGCAGTATCGAAATCGCGCGTTTAAAGTGTGCGGTGTGGAATGCTTGGTCGCTGCACTTAGCTTCTAACATGCAGCTAAATCGCCGATCGCCGATGCTAAAAGTAGCGTGTGTGCTTTGGCCCTTAGATATTGACCGCGTTGAGCTGTCAGTGTCAATATCCCACAATAATGATGACACTGACAGCTCTTGTTCACGGTTTAGATGTGCCGATCACGGTCAGTATCTTCGGTGAAATTTAATCTAAATTAACGGCTTTGTTTGTCGACAAACGAGGGAATATTGATCATTTTATTTAACTTAATTTTATGATTAACTAGCTGCGCCCCGCGGCTCCACCCGCGTAAATGTCGATCCCGTGGGAATATCGGGATAAAAAGTAGCCTATATGTTAATCCAGGGTGTCAGCTACCTCCATACAATTTTTTTTCAAAATTGGTCCAGCCGTTTGAGCGTGAAGAAGTAACAAACATATAAACACACACACACACACACACACACTCACAAACTTTTGACTTTATAATATTAGTGTGATGTGATGTCATGTGATATATAAGTTATCGGTCAATATTATTGATTAGCTGACCCGGCGAACCTCGTACCATCTTAGAATCAATAATAACGAATGTATGAGAAAATGAATTATCTTCATTATTATTTTTTTCGTGATTTTTTTTCCATATTTTAATAGTTATTCTGCTATTCGGGGCGGAGACAAATCCAACAAATCAAAGATCATAAAAATCGGTCCAGCCGTTCTTGAGTTATAATATAACTGGTGTAACTAACCCGACTTTGTTTTATTATTTACACATACGTGTGATTACTAATATTGATCGATAACTTGTATGTGTGGTGCAACCAGTAAATATAAATTGGTTATTAATAAATAAATAAAAATAATAATTTTGTCTTTATTTGAATTGGCGGTCAGTGCAAAAAAAAGAAACTAGTGTTAAAGAAAAAAAAAGACCTCTTGCCACGAACGAGCATGAGTTCCTAGAAAATCTAGTCAGGAGTTCCAGGAAAATGTAAGTACGTACAAAAAGTCGCATTTTTTCGAACAAGAATTTAACTTAGAATGTTCCTTTTTCAAATAAAGAAAAAAAAGTAAACGATTTTTCCAACCAAAAGCGTTAAAATCCTTGGAACTGTCCATTAATTAAACGAACACGCACAACTGACCCATCAGATAATTATCGGAGTCAGAGTAAGCATTTTCACAACGCTAAATTAGATTTTTTTCCTCGACTTTTTTTTTCTTTAATGAGATTGTAACAGAAGCTTTGTTTCGATTTTAATTGGTTGTTCGGGCCTTTTAGAAGTCAAACAAAGGTACGATTTATTTATTAGGGTTCTGTAGAAATATATAAATGTTCCTAGGACTATGTTGAAATCGGAGTTTTGTCAAATCCTTTGAAGTTTAATGAAAATTTATTTTATTTATTAACTCATCATCACTATTTATGTACACACAAACTAAAATATATATATATACATATACTATATACAAATGTATAGTAAAAATAAAAAAGACAGGAGCTCATTGGGCATCATAAAATTCGTCCGCATCACTGTCAATGGGATAAGTGCCCAAAAGGCTGGCAGCATTACTGCGTTGGATGGCAATGCTTATTCTTTGGGCTAAAAATAGGCCAGCCCCCTGGTCACGCGAAGAGTCAACCAAACGCTTGGCGATGTCTCGGAATATTCGATGAGCACTCGGACCCCAAGGCCCTAGAGTTTCAACCCCAAACGGCTTAAAAATATAGCTCCCAATAATGAAAATCAGTTGTGGAACGTAATAGAAGGAATCCCTAAAAATATTTGTTATTAATAAACTGTTTTATTACTAGTGGAGGGAAAAAATAAGGAAAACTGGTCACAATTATCATAGTGTTAATAGAGGGGATAGAGAGAAAGATAATTAATTAATTACTGCCAACTCACAATACAACTTTCCCGCCTTCAACATTTCCTTAAAGACAAATTAATGGCAAATTCCTTTTTTTTTTCAAATAGAAAGATAGATTTTTTTTATTCTGCACAAATAAAACGCACATCACACTTAATATTATTAAGGCGAAAGTTAGTGAGTGTGTGCGTGTGTGTTTATATGTTTGTTACTTCTTCACGCTCAAACGGCTTGACCAATTTCGATAAAGGGGTTAGAAGATTTTTGTATGGGGGGTGGCCCTAAGGTCGATCGCCATTTTGATTTTTTTTCAGAATCGCGGTGCACAACAAAAGTTATATATTTAGATAGAGGACGCTTATACAAACAAAAAATGTTATATAACATAATATCCTAAAGCGTCAGGTTTCGGAGTTATTCACCGAAATATAATTCGAAAACAACAAGGATTTTTTTGTTTTTCTTCCCTCCAGGTAAGCATATTGAACTATTGAGGTAATAGAAACGTTATGAAACCTTTACGGAGAGGAAACAAATGAAGAATAGACATTTTTTAAATAAATAACTAAAAACGGCTATTTATAGTTCGTTTTTTAATCCCAGAGACTAATCTGACATTTAAGTCTTTTGTGTTTTCGTTTTTTTTTAGTATAGAAGTTTGACATTACACTTGTCAGATTAGTCTCTGGGATTAAAAAACGAACTATAAATTGCCGTGTTTAATTATTTATTAAAAAAATGTCTATTTTTCATTTGTTTGTTCTCCATATAGGTTTCATAACGTTTCTATTACCTCAATAGTTCAATATGCTTACCTCGAGGGAAAAAAACAAAAAAATCCTTGTTGTTTTCGACTTATATTTCGGTGAATAACTCCGAAACCTGACGCTTTAGGATATTATGTTATATAACATTTTTTGTTTGTATAAGCGTCCTCTATCTAAATATATAACTTTTGTTGTGCACCGCGATTCTGAAAAAAAATCAAAATGGTGGCTGATTTTAGGGCCAAAACCTTCAAACCCCTTTTGTATGGAAGTAGCTGACACCCTGGATTAACATATACGCTACTTTTTATCCACCTATGCGGGTGAAACCGCGGGGCGCGGCAAGTTACAAATAAAAGAAGACAAAATATACACATACAACGTCAAAAGCCTCGTAGCCAAGTAAAATGTTGACAATTTTATCCATTGATTGATGTCAGGGCCAGGGACCATAGACAACACACATTAATTGACATTTGACATCATCATCATCATTTTAGCCGAAAGACGTCCACTGCTGGACATAGGCCTCCCCCAAGCACCTCCACTTCGACCGGTTTTATGCTTCTCGCATCCAACGAGTTCCTGCGGCCTTCGCAAGGTCGTCGGCATTTGACATAGACAACACAAATTAATCCGTGACGCGCCCACGACACTGGCAGATGACAACAAAACAATAACAATCAAAACAAAATACCAATTGTAGAGTGGAAAAATAACTTCTTTTGTTACAAACAAACGACAATGATAAGAGCAATTCTAACAATATACAAACACATTTTTTATTTCTCCTTTTTGTCTATTTTGTTTTTTCCATTCATTTATTATTTATTTATTTTTTAAACACCTTATGTTGAGCTACAGACTCTAAAAGCTATTATACAACCTCCTTATTCAAAGTTTGTTAAATCACTTTATTATTATCATGCAATGTATCGAACTGCTAGAGGGCGGAGACCAGAGGGGCAATTCTCGTAATTTTAAGAACGTTCACAGTCTGATCTCAGTCTCAATCTGTCAAAAATACCTGTAATTTCCCTGCATTTTGACAAGCTTTTAACCTTAGTTTGTCGCCGAGATGACACTGCGACTAGATTTTGAACGTTTTAATTTACGAGAATTGGCCTTCAGGTGACCTGAAACACAGGCCCTTAAAGCCTAGCTTAGGCGCCAGTCTCCCACGGTAAACTAAACCAAATAATATATCATGTTTAACAATGTCTGTAATATTTATTGTGGTGAGAAAATAAATAATTATTATTCAGCCGTGAGTCGCATCTGTGTCAAATATGAATACCACAATAACATTTGAGTGACGACTAAACTATTTTAACCATAACACGTTACGTTTATAACGCTAACCTGTCACCAGGGAGGCTTTCCCTTTGTGACAATGACACTTTGGACCAGCCTGCCTACCTCTTCGGTTTGACGAATACATAGTGTCTCTCAACTGAACTAGTGCTACTGTTTACATAGAACATATACATGTCACGTTAGTCTATTGTCGTACAATTTGCTACTTATACTTGCTACTTATACTTTACTATAATTACAGATTATGATAATGTGGAATATCCATCAACATCCATGATTTCGGGTTAATAAGGTATAAGAGGGAGATTTAAATATTTTTTCACTTCTCATGCTCTAAAAGTCCGTCTTTATGTTGTGCTTAGGCGACATAAAATCGCTTTTTATGTTCTAGTGCATAAAGTAAAATTTTTTTCTAAGACTAAAGTAATCAGGCCCAACAGCCACACGCAGAATAAAACTTCGCAGATTAAGTCGTGATTTATTTCATTTTCTTTAATTTATACCACTTCCGTGTTTTCTATCGTTAATTTAATAAAAATCAGGTAAAATAGTTGTCATTTATTATTTAAAAAGGCAAAGAAACATTTTAATTTTTTGGCTGTATGAAGTACCCAAGTCGAATGACAAATGTTGAAAATTAAAAAAAAAAACTTTTAAAAAGTTTCGTGGCGGTATTATCTGTGGTGGCGGGAATTAGCTATGAATGCAACATTTTTGATTAATTATGCACGGTATACTTTATGCCTGTTTCATTTTCTCGCAATCGAAGTGAAAAGCAGAGTGTATAACTCAGGCATAAACGAGCCATTTTACCCCTCGACTTAACTATCCACCCTCGCCTGCGGCTCGGGTGGATATAAACGTCTCGGGGTAAAATAGCTTCTTTTATGCCTTAGTTGTACAATCTACTATTACAAGAACAAAAGCTAAAGTTATGCCCTCATAACTATTTATTTACTTTTAATTTCCTCAGATTTATTTACTGCTATAGCTGTTGAAATGTGCCCGCTTGATAGCAATAGGCTCGCCCACTATTACATGGGACTCAAACATAACTGGCGAAATGTGGGTGCACTGTAGATACACCTCTGCCTACACCTTTGGGGAACACAGGCGTGAAGTTATGTTATGTTATATACATATAATATGAATGTAAAGTACGTTTATTTGTTTCCTGAACAAACCAGTTGAACGTCAAGCAATTTGCATGTGCACTGGACCAAACGTTATGGACTACGGAATTTGCTACGAATTCCGTAGCGTCTGCTACGCAGCTCGTAGAGCTTGCTACGCAGGTATTCGTTTGTTCGTACTGGCATAAAAAGTTATTATAATGTTACTCTACCTAGGTTTATTGTTTTGCGGCTAAGATTTATGTAAATATTTACACAAGCTGTGTCTGGCCTTTGGCAAGGTTAAATGCTTGTTTGTTTGTTATTAAACGCAGAATGTACTAAACACAAATAACAAATATGCTGCACATTTTAAGACCTACGTTAATGAAGCTTTGTTTATATATTATCAGAACATAATTATTTCGTTCTTAATTTATTTGATCAACTGTAAAACCACCTCGTCAATACTGCGTGTTTGTTTTAACTTTGTTTATCAATGTTAAAATCAGCTTTCAATTGTTAAATGAATACTACAGTTTTTGCGCTTTCTATTTTATTGTTGACATTTATTATAAAATTAACACAATCACAAAAAACAAATGTGTTGAAAAAAAAAAGGTAACGTCAGGGAAATTTTCTGCTTATCAAATTGATTAACGAAATAAGTTAATTTTCCTGCATAATTAGTTTAAAATGTTGCCGCTGCTGGGACACAGGCTTCCTCTCTGCAAAAGAGAGTGGGCTGTAATCAACCACGCAGGCCCAGTGCGGGTTGGCGGATGTCATATGTCTTCGATTTTCTAGTTCTAGGAGTCTTTGGTCAACTGGATACTCGAACTGGACCCGCGGGTCCAGTCAACCAAATCAAATTTTGAATTGGTTGACTGGACCCACTGCCTAATTTCATCATTAGTACAGTCAAAGAGTAAAGCCGAATCTTTTATTCAATTAGGCACACTTAATTTTAATTTACTTATTTTTACCTACTTACTGTCTGCAATGAGCTAAAACAACGTTACTGGATTTTGGACGAGTGTGTCCAGCTTCGAGAGCAGTGTTGGTAAAATAATTTACATCGCCTATTTGGGTTCGAACCTACGCCCTACGACTCGTAAGTCGCGGACATTTCTACTGGACCATTACTGCTCCTGTTACTAATTTCCCCGACTGTATTAATTGCCCAATCAACTTCAACTACCTTCATAATAAACATATCAATATACTTATAGATGTACTAAACTAAACGGGCGCTTGTACAGCGACCGATCAAAACTTGGTTAGAACACTTGTAAACTAATGCTAACTAGGATCTGACTCCACTAATTACTAACTGACTAATTAGAGCGCCACTTGCACGGGCACTGTGATCTATGAGGCGATATGGAATGTTGCTTTGACTTATTTAAAAAATAAGTTTATAAACTAAAACCCGACTACTGAAAAGGATGAAACAAGAAAGTACCTTCCCGTGGTCGCATGCTACCATAGCTTATATGTATGTTAGTACAGCGGCATCGACCACGGGAAGGTATTTTTTTGTTTCATCCTTTTCAGTAGTCGGGTTTTAGTTTTTAAACTAATTTTCTATTTTATTATTTTGGGGCTTACTTCATTATTATTTATATTTTTGAAATGTGCTAATTAAGCCCTTTCATTTGATACCCCACACATAATGACTAAAAAAAAATGTTGATCATGACTTCATGTCCGCTAGAGGGCGCCATCACATTCAATTTAATGTGACGTCACATAGCTTATAACCAGCAGACGATCAAGACGCTTCCAACGATACCTCATTTATCTATTTATGACAAGGAGTTTATAAGTTATGAGGGAACAGATGAACATACATGCATACATACCGGTCAAAAAAATCATAACCCTCCTTTTTGCTTCGCCGTAGTCGGGTAAAAATTGAGGTGAGACAGTTACAACCTTTTCTGTTGTCACTTAAGTGTGCATACACACGAGCGGCATGCGTCATCTGCAGCCGTCGACACCCGACGACGCGTGACGCGGACGGCGACGGGTGTCGACGGCAGCAGTTGCCTCTGCGTTGACGAGTGCCACTAGTCTGTATGGACACTAATGTTTTTTTTTCTAAAAGGTACTGTAGTGTTTTTGCGACAGTCTTTCTCTTTTTACCGACTTCATTATAATATAATCTACTGGCTGCGCCCCGAGGTTTCACCCGCATAAGTCTCGATCCCCTGGAAATATCGGAATAAAAAGTATCTTATGTCCTTTCCCGGGACTCAATCTATCTCTGTACCAAATTTCATCTAAATCCGTTAAGGGGTTTATTTTATTTTCCTTTATTGACCAACCAACAATTTGTTTCACTGTAAAAAAAAGGTAACATACAGACAGACAGACAGAGTTACTTTCGAATTTATAATATTATATATGGATTATGTATAAGTAATGGTATTAATATTGCCTTGGGCTACTATCGTAACTCCCCATGCGAATTATAAAATTAACTAGAATTATTAGTTAGATTACGGGCCTCCATCACAGACATCAATCATGAATAAATTCAATTACGTAAAACAAGGAGTCCGTCCCTAATAATTAGATAAACCAGGAAAAAAAATAAGTGAATGTTTTTTTTTTATTTACCATATAAATCCTTGTTTTGGTTTGCTTACAATGTTCAGCCCATTATAAAAAGCCTTAACATTTACAAACCCAAATAATACAGTCATTATTCAAAATAACTCGCAAGAAACCAAAAAGCCCCCAGTCTAACCTTCCACCACGATTTAAAAACCGCACCACTTTAAAACCGTCAGCTTTAACTTGGCTCCTCCATAAATTAACGAAAATGTCAATGCATGCGGCTACCTAGTTAAAATCTCGGACAGGGAAATGTGGACGAGAAAAATTGCCGGACACTTCGCTAAATCGTAAACATACCCTTTAAATCCCGACCGGTACCATAAACTTGGACACTGTAGCGTTTTCCAAACGAGTATCTGCTTCCCTTTCTGTCCTACGTGGAGGAAAGAAGATGGGGTTTTAAAGGAGCAGCTGAGTGGATTTCGGGCAAACTCACATGGACAAGTCAGTTTGTTTTGTGGTAGATGTTAGCTTAGTGGTCACGATCCGTTCGATAACGAAGCTTTTGGACGCCTGAGACTGGTCGTTTTTAGGGTTCCGTAGCCAAATGGCAAAAAACGGAACCCTTATGGATTCGTCATGTCTGTCTGTCTGTCTGTCTGTCCGTCCGTCCGTATGTCACAGCCAGTTTTTTCCGAAACTATAAGAACTATACTGTTGAAACTTGGTAAGTAGATGTATTCTGTGAACCGCAGTAAGATTTTCACACAAAAATAGAAAAAAAAAACAATAAATTTTGGGGTTCCTCATACTTACAACTGAAACTCCAAAAATTCTTTTTCATCAAACCTGTACGTGTGGGGTATCTATGGATAGGTCTTCAAAAATGATACGGAGGTTTCTAATATCATTTTTTTCTGAACTGAATAGTTTGCGCGAGAGACACTTTCAAAGTGGTAAAATGTGTGTCCCCCCCCTCTAACTTCTAAAATAAGAGAATGATAAAATTAAAAAAATATATATAATGTACATTACCATGTAAACTTCCACCGAAAATTGGTTTGAACGAGATCTAGTAAGTAGTTTTTTTTAATACGTCATAAATCGAAAACCGCAATTTACCTTTCACAAAGTTACAACGAACGAACTTTTATATTATGTTACTTGCTGCTACGGAACCCTTCATGGGCGAGTCCGACTCGCACTTGGCCGGTTTTTTTACTTTGCTGACCATTAAGCAAGTTCGTTAAATATTCAGAACTGATGCCGCAAAAAATGGCTCCGAAATTACTTTTATGATTGGTTTTTGACTTTCAAGATCTTGATGGACCAACTTTAATAGTTTGGAGACATGAAAGGAAAAATTCATAACCACTTTCTATCATTACAAGTTCTTTACTCATATTAACCTCTCGAAATGCCCTGGATGCCCTTGCCCACCATAATAACATCAAGGGCCGGACTTGAACCTTGACTCCCGATCTCTCGACCTGTCTACGAAGGTCGTCGATGCCTCCAGCGACTATTAGCTCCCTTTACCACATACATAATTCACGATGTGTCGGAGAACTTAATATAACTTTTGACAAAGCGATGAATACTTAGAAAGGTATTACACTTAGGTAATTTCTATGCACATATTAAAGTTGAATGAAGTTCTTAACATACTTAAGTAAGTATCATGTCTTCATTTCAAAAATAAATAGATCTACTTGTCTCTTAGGCTACGGACACGAACTCAGCGGGCGCGACGCGTTTCAATGCATAGATTTATATGGAACTGGCCTCGAAGGCAACGGCGTACGAGCGGTGCGCTCTAGTCTAGCGGTGCCCGCGCGTCTGCATTGACGTAGTGTTGTGCATTTTAATTTTTGCTTTTTTAACGACTCACGTTTCAAAACGTTGTAACAAAAAGATGTTGTCGGTGCTGCTTAGACATTTTGTTCGCAAACAAAGACACTAATTTCTCATAACACTAGGTCACTCTAGCGCCGCGCGATGCGACCTGCCCGCGCCGCCGCCGCCGCCGCCCCGCAATCGCTGACTTCGTGTCCGTGGCCTTAGTGCTCACACACACGAGTGACACGCGCACACGCGTCTACGGCAGAGGTAACATCAGTTGTCGCCAACATGCCGCGTGTATTTGAAGAGAGAATACCATCTCGTCGATAATACTAGGTATATCGTTCTGGTGCACCACAGCAAGCTACGAGTACCTTGCTGAATGCCAAATCTTTTCTATTTCATTTTAGCTATTTTTATACAGTCAGTGAAATTTATTGTTAACTAGCTGCGCCCCGCGGTTTCACCCGCATAAGACTCGATTCCGTGGGAATATCGGGATAAAAACTATCCTATGTCCTTTTCCAGGACTCAAACTATCTCTATACCAAATTTCATCTAAATCGGTTCAGCGGTTTAGGCGTGAAGAAGTAACAAACATATAAACACACACACACACACACACACACACACACACACACACACACACACACACACTCACAAACTTTCGCCTTTATAATATTAGTGTGAATAGCTGCGCCCCGCGGTTTCACCCGCGTAAATGTCGATGCCGAGGGACTATCGGGAAAAAAAGTAGCCTATATGTTAATCCAGTGTCAGCTACCTCCGTGCAAAATTTTATCAAAATTGGTCCAGCCTTTTGAGCGTGAAGAAGAACACATAAACACACACACACACACATACACTCACAAACTTTCGCCTTTATAATATTAGTGTGATGTGACTAGCTGCTGCCCGTGACATCGTTCGCGTGGCAATAAGTTTTTCCATTAGAAATTTCTTAGTAGCAGCCCGGAGTCTGGTTTTGAGCTCGGCTGACGGCAACAGGCTCGCCCCCTATTACATGGGATTTACATAACTGGCGACATGTCTACCGGTTTGTATGTTACTATAGGTAGGTACAGTCAACAGCAAAAGTAGATGATGAAAATCAGAAATTCAATACTAATGAACGGAGTTCGCGTCACAACTGAGTGGCGTCGAAGTGATTCAAAAGTATGTGATTGTAAATTATACCAAACATTTACTACTTGTACAGCTGCCATATATGACGCGAACTCCGTTCATTAAATTAGTATTGAATTTCTGATTTTCATCATCTACTTTTGCTGTTGACTGTACACTTGGGCCTAACCCTGCAGGGACAATGCAATGTTATGTTCGTAGTGTATGAAGAAAGAAACAAATGAATACATCATGTGTTCGATTTTCACAAACCCCTTTTTTCACAAACAGCACGAAAGCCTTTGATCAGCGTCGGTATTATGCTTTCAGCCAGTTCGTGTGAGTTGCTACGTCTGCAGCAATCAGTAGAAATGCAAAACTTTTATTTATTCCAGCTTACATGCGGATTCCATCTTCATTGCAATTGCGTCGTTGCCTCGCTCTGCGATTTTTGAACGAATAGTTTTTGCGTACTCTTTTTCGTTGCACTTGCTAGGGGATTAATTTATTTAAGTTTTGGTAAAAGCAATGTGATTTATTTAGGTATTTATTGGGTTCCGTAGTTCAAAAGAAAAAAAACGGAACCCTTATTGGATCACTTCGTTATCCGTCCGTCCATCGGTCTGTCTGTCTGTCAAGACCCTATTTCTAATGAACGCGTAGAGGTAGGTATCAAGTTGAAATAAATATAAAATATGTAGGTCTACGGTATCTTATCAATAAAAAAATATGGCCATGAATGCGACATTTTTTTGATACTCGTAAATAAATCAAAATCTAGAGGGTACTTCCCGTTGACCTAGAATCATGAAAAGGAACAAGTCCGGAAATCGTTCGTTTATAGTTTTATTACTCGTAAAAAGATTATTTTGCGATTACAAACTTACATTTGCAGCTAGAGATTTGACCGTGACGTATTTGCTGTATGGGATAAGTTCATCCCACCTACGGAACCCTACTAGTAAACACAGCTTAATATCAAATATGAAAACAATCTTATTGGAAGATAACATATTGATGATTTCATAAGTTGAAAACACAGTTAAAATTCACCAGTTGAAAATGATTAAATGCATAGTCAAATGAGAAAATGAAAAACTTAATAATCGCTTTATTCAGTACTTCCATAAAAATAATGAACAACATAAAATAAATATCAGGACAAAATGATTTAAAACTTGTTGCTTTCTTAACTATCTTTTGTTCTTAGCTCGTTGAATGAGCTAAAAATAACAAAACGAACAATGTAACTGTCTACTTTGCTACAAGACAATATCTGCAACCATTAATTTTCTAAGACAGCTCCTATACCTGCAATAATTAGCTAGTGTTTATATAAACACTGGCTGTGACCCGGCGAACTTCGTATAATGTGACAAAGTTCAATAGACACGTGGCGCCATCTATTATCATAAGAACGTTTATTTATTTAAACTTCCCGCACAAAAAAGGTATAAAGGCGGACTTAATGCCTTAGGCATTCTCTACAAGTCAACCAAGGGTGGGCGTTATTGTTGTTTTTTCGGGTACAGCACTTTTTTTCGGGATGAAAGGTCCTGTGTCCGTTTCTGTACACCTGACAACGTATATGCAAACTTTCAAGATGATCGGTTCAGTGGTTTGGGCGTGAAAAGGTGACAAACAAACAAACTTACTTTCGCATTTATAACACTAGCTGCGCCCCGCGGTTTCACCCGCATAAGTCTCGATCCCGTGGGAATAACGAGATAAAAAGTATCCTATGTCCTTTCCCAGGACTCAAACTATCTCTATACGAAATTTTATCTAAATCGGTTTAGCGGTTTTGGCGTGAAAATGTAACATACAGACAGAGTTACTTTCGAATTTATAACATTAAGTATGGATTTGTTAGGATTTAGAACTAAGTATTGTGTAATTTATTATATTAGATCTCATCATATACTGCGCCAGTTGACGTCATCACGTCAACGCCGGCTGTCGCTGAAAACCAGCGCTGGGACTCTGTCTCGTATATGGTCGTAGCATTATGCTGAGCGATGGCCGTTTTGCGTGGTTGTTAGGCATATTTTCCTCTCAAACTGTTTTTTTTTGTGTTGTGTTTTTCTTAGCCATGTTTACGGCAATTAAACGTATTTTCTATCTTGATTTTTTTTTTAAATCAATCATAACATCTCAACAATAGGCTGAGTTGATTAATTGATTGGTTTTGATTGATTTTTCTGCAATAGGCTGTCCACTGCTGGACATAGTCCTCTCCAAGGCTGCGCCACAACACCCTGTCCTCCGCCTTCTGCATCCAGTCCGTCCCAGGCACCTTCAGATCGTCCGTCCATCTAGCTTAGCTTAATTTAGCTTAGATTATTTATATTGCGAGGGGCTAGACTCGAGGGGTTTGTGGCTAAGTAATATCAGCCGCACGGGTCGATCGATCAGGTTAAGCTACGCTTGCCGCGGTTGGTCTGTGGATGAGTAACCATCTTTACATATACATACCAAGACCCCTCCGTGCATCGGAAAGCACGTTAAGCCGTTGGTCCCGGCTGTCATTCGTGGATCTTTGACAGTCGTTACGGGTCGTCAGAAGCCCGAAAATCTGACAACCAGTCTTAATTGGGGTATCGTATTACCCAGTAACTGGGTTGTGGAGGTCAGATAGGCAGTCGCTCCATGTAAAATACTGGTATTCAGCTGCATCCGGTTAGACTGGAAGCCGACCCCAACATAGTTGGGAAAAGGCTAGGCAGATGATGATGATTTATATTGCGACCGTTTATTTATATAAGGTCAAAAACATTGGGCAATTCGTGATATTGTGCAATAGAATTGATCGTTTAGGGCCCACCTTAATACTCACAGATATTCGAGGAAACAGTGAGAGCATTATTCTATACCTTTTTTAAATGCATGATGCCTACTTGCACAATGGATTGCACAAGTTGACAACTGAATTGCACGACAGTAGTGAACTTCGTGTAATTTTTCATGGAAGTCGCTTTTAGCCCAGGTATGCCGGGCGCGTTTTTCCCGCTGCGATTTTTGTTCGCGCACTGAATTTTCAACTTACTGGTTAGCGCCGACAGTTGAAAATCCAACAGTGTGTTGTTTTTGATGCGCTGGGATGCGCTCTCCAATTCTCAACACTCGGCTCAACACAAAGAGTTGATAATCCATTGCACGATAAAATCCCGCCGCGATATTTTTACGTCCGTGTGCGTACCTACGTGGGCTTACTGTTATTGAATATTATTTAATAAAAGTCAAGTATCACTCCTTGGTATCTACATATACAGAACTATAGTTTTCCGAGAATATCTGTTTCTCTTCGATTTTCTTTTAGAATGTCCTGTTCCAGTATTCTTATTGGCTGAATTCTGTATTCAAAGCCATTACAGCCAAGCCCGACCGGCTGTTATGCATTTTGAAAATGTGGGGATTACTTACGCGACGATTGGCAATAAAAGCGTTTATCGAAGCGATATTTCCAATGTCGATATGAAATAATGTATATTCTGAGACAGTATACCAACGTACGTAGGTACGTAACAGCAAAAATATCATATCAAATTGCAAACAAACGGAAGTTAAAGCAAAAAAAAAGACATTTAAAAAAATAAAATGAAATAATATAGCTCACAAAGGTTCAGCTCCGCACTTCAGGCATTGTTTGGCATTCTTTATACAACAATAACTCATTTCTATTTCAGCCGCATCTAACTAATTACGCCAGTAAACAGCCTTGCAAGTGTTTGAAGAAAAACTTTCCAAGTACTTTCTTTTTGTCCGTTTTTTCCCCTGAACCCTGAAGCCAAGGAGCAAGTTTAAACAAGTTCTCCCAGTTATATTAACTACCTCTACTAATAATAAAGAAAGAAGTCGCATTAGAGCGTTTAGTGCAAAAAATCTGCATGATTTAGTACTTCAATTAAAGTTGGCCAAGTTTTTATTGAGTGCTGAAGATTGGTCGCCGCGGCCGCTTTTAGGCACCTCTAGGCTTTTGAAATTTTTCATCGCATTTTTGTTGGAGTGTTTTTGGCGAGAATTTTAAAAGTTTCTCGCGATTCTCGGCGCTGAAGCAAGGAACGGTGGTTGTTAGCGCCTTTGACGGGTAATCGATCGTCGCGTCTTGGTGAGCGGTGTTAATTAATTTTCAATCTATCGTCGATTTTTTAATTTATTTTTGCTTAGACAAAGCAATAGAACCCCACCAAAAGACTCAAAGATTAAGCTCGACCTTAACCAACCTGGCGGCAAGCCTATCTCTCCACTAGTCCAATGCTTGCTCTAGGATGCATATCCGGTAGGCTCTTAAATCCTTACCTATCCTTCGGGCACGTCTTCCCTACCATTACCGCGCCCCCCGGTCTATTCCTTGATATGCAATGGTCGCTGTAGCACCATGAACATGAGGCTACAGGAGCTAGTGCGAATCTTGGGGTTCATTCGATTAATCGAGTCTGGTTTAACCATGCTGGGATCGGTGCAATTCATTCATTAATTCATTCATATTTTTGCTTAGATGGCGCATAGGATATCTAAGAAAATAAAAGTTTGTCGGATTGATTGCCTCAGTCGTAAGGAACAATGAAAACACGAAGTGCTGTCTGTCTGGGATTAAACGGTCCAAAAAAAAACAATTTCAAGAATTTTTTGGATAAGCGTCTACCAAAACCATTTAGTGAGAGAGTAATGCAATAAAATTGGAGTAAACTAATAAAATTGTTTTTCTTCCTAAGATTTACGCGTAGGCACCTATAAAGCAGACGCCTTACTATCCCAATGTTTTATTACGAGATAAAATAACAAACGCCAAGTTTTATCATCTGTTACATTTATGTGTTTCTCTGAATTACGTAGGCATATTACGTGTCGTGGTCCATTAATAAAATATTATGTGTAGGAATGTGAAAAAGAAACTGATTGATTTTTTTTTCTTGCCAAAAGATAAACCATATCATAATATCATATATAGATATTACCATTCAACGTGGCAATGCTGCCAGTCTTACGGGCACGTCGAAGTGTCCTTTTGTTTTTATTTTATAGTTAGTCATATAATTTAGTACCTAGTGTAAATACATTAGTTGTGTTAAATATTGTAAAAGTTAGTAAATGGATAAAAAATTGTTCCCTTTTTTGGTAGATGAGGTTCCGTTCCTTTTTGTTCAAAACAGAAGGCCAATTCTCATAATTTAAAACGTTCAAAATCTGGTCGCAGTCTCATCTCGGTGACAAACAAATGTCAAAAACTTGTCAAAATGTAGAGAAATTAGAAGTATTTTTTGACAGATCGAGACTGAGATCAGACTGTGAACGATCTCAAAATTACGAGAATTACCCCTCAGGTGTAGCGGTATTTACAAACGTCACATGCAAACACCGCGTCTTTCTGACGCCACACAAAAATCATCTGTTCCTCGTACCTCTATAATCATATGGTTATTGAAGATGTCTTAACATTCACCGCAGTTCTGCGCAGTGAGTTAGCATCTAACTTCTAATCTTATGCATTGTCTATGTCGGTATAGCTACGTCCTTGCTGAACAGGACCTCCTAAAGATAACTGCAACATCAAAGGTTTTGACGAAACGATACCTATATTAAGGAACAAGTCCGTAGCCGACTGCAGGCAGCAGCAGCAGGTGACGTGTCGCCACGACACTACTGGTTTCTATGTACATATTTTTATGAAATACTTTCCGTAGCTAGCGACACGGTCATCTGCCACGCCCTTAGAAACCAGTTTTGTCGCGGCGACATGTCGCCTGCAGTCGGCTAAGAATTTGTTTCGTTGATGTGATTAATTTGTGCTTATACCTAAACTTCACCGTCACTCGGGAAAGAACGAGGTATTGCACTTAGAGCACTGATTTTAAAGCACTTGGACGAACCGCACCTGAGCACTTCCACTAACCACACTGAAACAAAATTTTGTAACGTGCGGTTTGGTGGAACAGTTTAATACTTAATGTTATTTTCAGTCTCCGAACAGCACTTGCATATAGTTTGCTTTACCATAAATACGAGCATGTAATGCTAAAACGCTGAGTCCTTTTTACCTGACTGCGCCAGAAGGAGGGTTATGTTTTTCGAGAGTATGTAATCGTGTGAGCACGCACTAGCACCGTACGCTTACGCCACCTTACGCTAAAAAAATAGATCGTCAACCTTTTTTACGATTCCATAAAGTTGCACTTATAGATATCTCCTAACATTACTTTAGTCGCGATGAAGACGTGTGCAATTTGCAATGATCAGTTTAACGACGGGGTTCAATGTGGAAGCTGCAAGAAATTTTTGGATTTTTCTTGTGCAAGTGTGTCTGAAGCGGGTTGGAGAAAACTGGGACCCGAACGAAGGGCGCAATGGAAATGTCCGGCTTGTAAATCGTCGCCTGCTCTGCTTTCACCGCAACCTTCTGCTTCATTGGATACGGTACTGGACGAGATTCGCGATTTGAAGCAACAGCTGCTGAGCTTACCAACCTTAGTCAGCGACATAAAATCGATTAAAGACGAGTTGTCCGAACTTAAGAAAAGTTGTGATTTCTCTAGTGGCAGACTCGATGAATTCGATACCAGACTTGCTGAACTAGAAAAAAAAACCTCCGAGTTCGAGAAGCTTCAAGACACTGTCTCTTCATTGCAAACAGAATTAGCCTCAACTAAGCTTGAGCTTTCTTCGATTGATCAGCGATCCAGGCTAAACAACGTGGAGATTAAGGGTGTCCCCCTAAAGAAAGATGAGAACTTATTCTCAATCGTTGACGCCATCAGCAGCAAAATTAATTACAAGTGTTCTAAGACCCAGATTAACTATATTTCGAGGGTGCCTATACATAATTCCAAGGAAAAATTAGTGATAGTGAGCTTCCTCAATAGGTATATAAAAGAGGATTTTATAGCAGCTGCACGTGCTGACAAGGATCTCTCCACCTCTGACATAGGTTTTCAAGGAGCGTCGCAACGTATATATGTAAACGACCATCTTAGTGTAGAATCCAAAAAACTTTTGAATATAACTAAAATTGCCGCTAGAGAGAAACACTATGAATTCGTCTGGGTGAAGCACGGTAAAATTCATGTGCGTAAAGATGTTGATTCCAAGACCTTTATAGTAAGAAAGGAATTTGATTTAAAAAAAATTGTTTAAACCGGTTTTATTTGCATACAAGATTAATTTTTTGCTTTTCTACTTTTAAAATGTATCAATGTTCGCACATCTATTGTTATTTGCTTTGTTTTTGTAAAAGGTTTAGCACCTTGGCACTGCTAATGAGCTTCCATTGTATTCCTTATCGCGCTGTTCAATTTCGAGTTCTAATAATTAATTGCACATTTGTCTCGCTCACGCATATGCGTGTGTTATATTGCTGCTTGCTTGCTCGCACAGTCATGTCCGTCCTAACATCGTTTGATTTATACATTCTTGCTAACTACACTTATTTTTACCCGCATTATAAATTCATACCACTTTTATGCGTAACTAATAATAACTGTCTTGTAATGAATTGGCAATTTCTATTATATTATATTGTTGTTGATGCTTATTCAATTATTGTTGAACATATGTGCAATGGCTAACACCAGTGAACAGTGTCTTACTGTCTTTTATCAGAACGTTCGGGGATTGCGAACTAAGACCGACTCGTTCTACCGTCAGATTCTGCAGAATTCCTACGATGTTATTGTTTTAACGGAGACGTGGTTAATGGATGGCATGTTAACTTCAGAGTTGTTTGATGATCGTTATTTAGTGTGGCGCCGCGACCGGGATTATACTATGACTGGTCAAACGAGAGGTGGTGGTGTGCTTATAGCGACGCGTAAGGAGTTACCTGTTACTCCGCAACCGCTCTTGCACTCCTCGGCGGAGGATCTCTGGATCAACTTACGGCTTAAAAACTCGACGTCGCGTGAGTACGTGAACTTATATATTTGCACTGTTTACTTGTGTAAACAAAACAAAGGGTTTTCGTTTTCGGAACAACTTAATAACTTCCTGTCTAAATTGAACCATACAGCTATGAATAAAACTTCAGATGTATTTTTAGTTTTGGGTGATTTTAATATGAGTGGAATCACGTGGGCTCCATCTAATAACCTTTCGTTTGTCCCAGTGAACCCTGCCACTAGTGACGAATGTTTGTTCGCGGACGAGTTATGTACGCTGGACTTTGGACAGTATAATGGGGTACATAATAAGTACGGGAAACTGTTGGACTTAGTCCTCTCAAATAATTTAGCTTGTGTTAGTGAGTGTGTTGACCCTCTAGTGCCAATTGATCCTTATCATCCTGCGTTGTTAATCGATATTGACATCTTTGAAATACCTCCCCTTGACCATGCGCCGAGGTTGCGATACATCTACGGCAAAGGTGATTTTGATTCTATAAATAACGAGATTTCTGGCACTAATTGGGAACATGAGTTTTCAATCCGGTCACTTGATGAGTCGGTTGAGTACTTTATAGACACTATAAAACAGTTTCATAACAAGTATATACCACAAAAGCTAGTATGTAAGAATAAATACCCAGTCTGGTTTAGCTCATCACTCGTCAAATCAATTAAAGAAAAATATAAGTATCTAAAAAAATTCAAGATTTATGGAAATAAATCTGACGAGTTAACTTTTAAATATTTGCGTGACAGAGTCAAGACTATGGAAGCTTCTTGTTATAAATGCTATCTTGATCAAACTGAAAAATCCATTAAAGCTAACCATAAACACTTTTGGTCCTTTGTTAAAAATCGCTACAACGCTAATACTATACCTAATACATTAAATTATAATGGTGATCCATTACTCACTGGAGATTCTATTTGTGAGGCTTTTTCATCTTATTTCATGTCGACTTTCCTCAACCCTACTTCATCTAATACTCCCAGTCCACCTCCTGTTGTCCTTTCTGATACTAACAGAACTTCATCTGACATTTGTCACATAGAAGTGAATGTTGATGTTGTGACCGGTTTACTTCGTAACTTGGATCCTACTAAAGGTGCTGGCCCTGATAACATATCATCTAAATTTCTAATTAAATGCGCGCCTTCCATTGCCCTGCCTATCTCGATTTTGTTTTCCAAGTCTTTGACACAGGGTATCGTCCCCAAAGTATGGAAATCTGCTTTTATTACACCCATACATAAGAAAGGGTCTAAAACCGAGATTACTAATTATAGGCCTATTTCCAAGCTGTGCATTATAGCTAAAATATTTGAGAGAATTGTCTATAATCAGTTATATTCCGCCCTGGCTAACTCGCTCAACTCCTTTCAGCACGGATTTTTGAAAGGACGGTCTACCACTTCTAATCTGATTTTATTTAATGATTTCATTACGGATGCTATGGATAATGGTAAACAGGTCGATGTGGTTTATACAGATTATAGCAAGGCATTTGATCGGATCGACCACGATACCCTGATAACGAAGCTCAACCACATGGGCATCCGTGGCGACCTCTTGAGGTGGTTTTCTTCTTACATTGATAACAGGTCGCAAGCAGTAGTACTCAATAATTATATGTCTAGTTGGGTAAACGTGCCCAGCGGTGTGCCTCAGGGTTCATTGCTCGGTCCTTTTTTATTTGTAGTCTATGTGAACGACATCGATCAGTGCCTCCAGTCATCCAAACTATTATGCTTTGCCGATGACATGAAAATCTTTGCCACTATCTCAACGCTCGACGATAGAGAGGCACTGCAGGCTGACCTGTATCGTCTTGAAGAGTATTGTCGGGCTAATAAACTTGATCTCAACCCATCCAAGTGTTCGGTGATCACTTACACTAGAAAACGTGCAGTCCTAGCCACTAATTATACTTTGGCGGGCCAGATCTTGCCAAGGTGCAATACTATCCGTGATTTGGGCATCCATCAAGACAGTAAGTTACTTTTTGACACACACATTGACGCAATTGTTAAAAAAGCTTTAAACTGCTAGGGTTTATAATGCGTCTCTCTAAGTGTTTTACTGGTGCCAAAACACTAAAAATATTGTATTGCACTTTTGTAAGAAGTCAGTTAGAGTATGCGTCTCAGATATGGAATCCTCGTTATCATAAATACATTGACCGCATAGAAAACATCCAAAAACGGTTCATAAAATATCTTTGCTTTCATCAAAAGATTCCATATCGGTCAGCCGATTATCTTCCACTTTGTAAGAGGTATCATCTGCTGCCACTGGTAGATCGACGTAAAATTGCAGACTGTTTATTCTTGTTGAAAATCCTCAATAACAATATTGATAACCCTGAGTTATTGTCAAAATTTTATTTTAATGTGCCAAGTAAAGCACTTCGTTTTAATCCACCCATAAGTGTGCCTCACACATCCTCGAATTATAGGCAGAACAGTTACATTGTGCGAGCAAGCAGAAATTTCAATGATATATGCAAGGAATATGATTTTGATCCATTCACAATAAGTGTGAATTTGGCCAGAAGGTGCTTAAGCCTCAAATTTTTCAAGTAGTGGTAGGTTATATTATTTGTTTTTGTTATTGTATTATTTATATTACTTGTTACTTTAATTTAGGCGGTGTTTTTATTGTTTTTGTGCTCACACCTTAAATAACTTTTATAAGTCTATACGTGAGGATTTGTAATTGGCTTTCTGGTGACCATGGTTTTCTTTTTTGTTTGTTTTTATTAGCTGTAAGTCCTCCATGTACTAAAATAAATAAATAAAATAAATAAATGTATGGATGTATGTTTGTATAATTGTTTGGCACGCTCTGTGGCCTGAACGGCTTGATGGATTTTAGTTTGAGAGGTGTCGTTAGATTCGTATTGACTGTGAAAGTGACACTGGATATATCAAAATAAAAAAAAAAGTCAAAATGGCGGATTTTTGGCGCCATATTATGCCTTCAAAAGATTTTTTTTCTCAAAACCTGTCGAGTGGGGTATCAAAATAAATTGTTTTAAAACGTAATTACAAACATATATACAACTTAAATGGTTAAAAGTAATTCATTCAAAGAAGTGTTATTAAGTATGTAACACAGCTATTTCTATCTACTAAAGAGTTAAAATTCCACCAGTATGTTTGCACATGGTAAACTTTCATCAAGCTCCACGATCCCTGTCTAAATTTGGAGCCGATAACATCTTCTTCGCTGGAGGCAGATTACCCGGTTGCCCTAGATTAACCAATCGCTGTGTAAACCGCTGGCTTGTTTGTGTAGCTCGGCTTATTCCTTAGCAACTAAAGATTATCGATTGTAGTCCTTTAATTCGGTGCCACGACTGTCCTGGTACTGGGAAGGGCTGATATTGATTTGAGTAAGGGAAGGTTTAGTTTCTGGGTTTATACGAAGGGCCAGTAGGCTGTTGCATCATTAAATTGTTACGGAGGGCCTAATAGCGTGCATGCCAAAACAGCGAAATCACACTAATATTATAAAGGCGAAAGTTTTTGAGTGTGTGTGCGCGTGTGGGGGGGGGAATGTTTATATGTTTATTACTTCTTCACGCTCACCAATTTTGATAAAATTTTGTATGGAGGTAGCTGACACCCTGGATTAACATATAGGCTACTTTTTATCCTGAAATTCTCACGGGATCGAAATTTACGCGGGCGACACCGCGGGGCGCAGCTGGTATGTAAATATAAAAAAAAACGTTGGAACGTCGCAAATATTTCGCTGTTTTGATAAATTTATCAATATAACTACATTATGAAATATCGATACTTTAGATAGTGCACTAAAATAATTATTACAAATTGTATTAATAATGTCTAATTAATTCGGAAAGCTTCCAAATACTTTTTTACACGTAAAACCTGTTGCGACACCTAATTCAACGTCATAAATAAATTTTGTGTTATTACTGAAATTTTATTCATAATATATAATTTTATTTAGGAAAATTGATTCATTAGTCAAAACATCGAAATATCTGATAGTTATATGCATCGTTTCCAAACTTTCAAAGTGCACCCTTCATAACGTTAAATAAGCTGAAGAATCGAACTTCATGTGGACAAACTATGCTTCATAAAGGTATCCTCAAAAAGTTAGGTTTTCAAAATAAAAACGAAATTGGATGAACTACACTTTAGAGTCAACGAGTGGGGTCGAACTTATGTTCCCTCGCTTGCAAGTCCCCGGTTTTTGCGTTCCTATTTACGTAGTACATAAAGTAACGCAGGGCTTTTGCCGTTGTCAAGATAATTGCGTTCCTGACACCTGTCAGTGCAAAAATTCTAGTACCTAACTATGCTCCATTTACTTATAGCATTAGACAGAAGTTAAAAAAGGCTCTTTTAGGGGCACTCTTAGTAATAAAAGTACAACAAAGATTAATACAGTCAAGATCGATGTGGAGTTAAATACAATAATCAATTTAAATAACAACAGTCACTTTTAATTGTACTTATTTAACCTATCTACCTTCTGAAATCACAAGGCTTTCATTTGATATTATTTAGTTTTTACATAAAATATTGTCGCGTCAATGTTTAAAATCTAAAAGAAGCAGGAGCGGACAGTACCGGGTACGTTTTTTATGTCACTATAACTCTACCAAATCTAAAATGTTCCCAATTCCCTTCATAAGTTGTGGCAGCACGTGTTTTTTTTTTATTTTGTCGGTTTATATAAAGTTGTCTTTAATAAACTGATTGTTATAAAAAGTTGTTTCATTTCATGTACCTATCCAAGCATCGTGACGAGTAGATAGATAGAATATGCTTTATTGTATGCCGTACATTGTTACTTACAAAAAAAGCACATACATAATTTATTTAAATTGTTTGAACTAAACTTAAAAATAAAAGGTTTCGTACTCCTGCTTCTGCGAGCCTCTTTTTTCTAGTGTTATAATAAATGGAGTACAGTAAAGATCAAATTCTCAGAACACGTATTCCTTTGTATGAAACTGACAGGTTTCAACAACGCATCCTCTCGAAGGCCAAACTGTATTCCTATCAACTTGATATCGCTCCCTTGCAATTTTCCATACAAACCTGCTAGAACTTCAGTCACTTGAATGACGGTCATTCCAATTCCAAGTAACATACTCCAGAACTATGTCGGAACAAGTTCGGTTCCAGTTTGGAACTATTAATTACAAGTTGGAAGTCGCTGTCGCGCGATTGGAGGCACGTCACTAGTTCGCATTAGTTACCAGTTCCCACTTCCCAGTCCGCTTGCATCAGCGATCAGCTGTCTCATTCGCTTATTGGCCAAGTATCGGTTACTGCTGACGTCATATAACTAATGTTGTATTTGAGTGACGTCACTATGCCACTTATGTGATTTGAAGCTACGATACTATTGGTGACGTAAGGACTATTTGCAATGCAAGTCTAGATGAGGAAAATATTGATTAAACGATGATCGTAAATGTCTTATGAAGAAAATGGTGATGAAGGAGGTTTTATATTTAGTACTAACAGCGCCCCGCGGCTTTACCCGCATAATTGTCGATCCCGTGGGAATATCGGGATAAAAGTATTATATGTGTCATTACGCAAAATACGCGCATTGACGTAGAGTTGCGGACACCAGCCCGTATTACCTATATGTGTTATTCTGATGTATAAGCTATATTACGGTAAGGTTTCATCAAAATCCGTTCAGTAGTTTTTGCGTGAAAGAGTAACAAACATCCATTCATCCATCCATCCTCACAAACTTTCGCGTTTATAATATTATATTAAATTATTAAATATTTACTAATATATTAATAATAAGTAGGAAGTAGGATTTGGCCTTTCTTACTCTTTCCTTTATTGACAAAATATAACCTAACATGCGGCAAATAATGTCATTTATTGTGTTTCGTAATGTTAATTACTTAGTATTATCAAGATTTTCTAACTGAACAGACAGCTGTGCTGCTGGGGTGTTTGTTGCGCCACTTCTTCTTTCCTGCTAAAGCACTAGGAAGTGGTAAAGGGCGGGCATTTTAAGTGACTGTCTTAAGTAATTTTAACGTTTAAAAAGTGCTAATTCTCAGCCTCATAATCAGCCTATAATGTTCCCACTGCTGGGACACAGGCCTTCTCTCGGTGAGAGGGAGGGAGCCGTAAGCCACCACGCGGGCCCAGTGCGGGTTGGCAGATATCACATGTCTTAGAATTTTTGGTTCTAGGACATGCCGGTTTTCCTCACGATGTTTTCCTTCACCGTTTTGAGAGCAGTGGTGATGAAATAATTTACACAAAGTAAAGCGCCTGTTTGGGTTCGAACCTACGACCTACAACTCGTAAGTTGCGGCCATTACCGCTTGGCCACCACTGCTCTCGCCAATTCTCAGCCTAGTTTGAAGTAATGACCTTTTAATTTTGAAATTGGCATATTACCATTTTATGTGAAAGTAAAATAAATAAATATAAAACACAGGTTTTCAAAAATTATGGTCGTCAGTTCTATCCATCAACACCAAACAGTAACAACATGCAGCACGCATGCGTAAGCACGAAATAACGACGACGTCTCGTTAGTTAAATCTGTCACATTGATTTGTTGGCGCCTTATTTGATGTGGGAGCCAGTCTTTCGTGAAACTGATGAAAATTATCATTCCTTGTCTTCATTTTCTTGTATTTTACGAGTAATTACTTTTATTTACTCATGAAAAATTTGCACCTATGTAACCATTACATAATATTAACATAATTATATATTTAAATATTAATAATAATTGAAAGTGTGTCACTCTTTGGTTTTTATTATCTAGTTCAATCAAAATTGTTTAATTTGTCAATTAATGCGGACTATTTAGACAAAGGCTTTGTTCTCTTAGGTTAACGTAAAGACTTAGCAAAACATTTTCAGTGTAAACCGGCGTCAACAAGAAAATTTAATTAAGTCATAACAAGTGGGCTTTGTACTTTAGACATGAAAAGTACAAAGACAATATTTCCATATTTAATTAACCACAGGACACTAACCGCTATCCTTATTATACCACGAGGTCATCTAAGTATCTATTATCTACAGCTTAGCCTAAATTTAAACGTCGTAGAATGGCGATCTAGCTCAGAAACCCCTTATATTTTCAAAATGGAACCTTATCTTAGCGGTACAAAGTTGGGTTTTGAATAGAGGTGTCCAACAATACCAAAATCCCTATTTTATAGTCTGTAATCGCTGGGAGACGTGTGACACGTCTAAGCGATGTTTTGCGCGTTATCTCGTCTTGAAATCTCTCGTTATAATAAGTACGGCGTGTTTCATATGTCAGTCTGATTATGACTGTCATGATTGTCTGATATTTCGTTTTATTATGTGAGTTATTTATCGAAATACTCGTATGTACGCACAACTTTAGTCACGCACTCTCGAGCAAACTTAAAGGCTTGTGTGAAAAGCAAACGTATTTTTATAAGAAATGTTATAGCACGAACTACATTTTAAATTCCCAACATTCAGTTTATCCAACCAACATCTTGTAGCAACAAAAATTCGCTCCAACAGCGAATAAAAGCCAAAGTTCTTCACGTAAAAGCCCAGCAATTTACGGTAAAGAGTACATTTATTTAGGAACAATCTCATTTACTTAGCTCGGGCTCACGTTAAGTAGAACACGCGGCAGATTAATCGGTCGGTCGACACGACCCGCTGCAGCAGTTTGGGGTTGAAAGATTTAGTTCTGCACTTATACATATTATGGTAGCGTGCTGATGAGACTGATAGTTGTAAAAGTGATTTAAAGTCATTGTTTCGATTTTAAAATACTGAAATTTTGCCTTACCTACTGGATCAAAGTATAGTGCTTAGTTTTGGAAATTATTATTTTTGACTAGACTTGACTTTGAAACCACATGGCCACAAGGGCTGTCATACATGGCCACTTTAACAAATTGAGCATAGATAAACAGTTTAATGTAAGTTTAAGATCTAAGCATTCATTTTGCAAGGGTTAAGATTACGTGCTATCAATCCTTCGGAACCCCAATTAATCATCAAAAGGACGAGAAGGGCAATTGCGTAACACATTGTCAATCGGAATCGGTTTCATTTTGACAGTTCAACAACATTCATTGCGTTATTTACGTGTTGAGCAGACAAATTTTTCGAACTTATGAAGCAATGGTTTAGCAATTTGCTTCAAAATGATTCTGATTCCGATTGATAGTGTGTTACGCAATTAGGGTGCAGGATACAGGTTTCTTTTGCCAATGGAAATCGAAATGGAAATGGAAATCGTTCAAAACATGAACACAAACCCAAAAAACTTTCAATCTACCCGTGCACCTACAAAACTATAGGTATCGTTAGCCCCCCTTGACATGGCCAGCGCGACAGCGAAAAGTGGCGCTGCACGATGTACCGATAGCCTAAAAAACAAACGACGTCCTAGCCGCCAGGGCTGCTACAAAGAAGGGTATCGTGTCGAACGCGTCGGTCGCGTCGTGTCAAGCGCTTGGCTTCCCGCCAGCGACGCGACGCAACCGTTCAATAATTCGCTAAAGCCAACCTTGAGTTAGCATAGTGCAGTAAGGATCGCAGTATTTGTTTTGTAAATATATACGATTAAGCCCACTATTATTTCATATAAGGACATTAAAATGCTTACATAACACAACAAACTATTTACACTAAGTACTAAATTAAGAACACTAAGGCGTCGAAGTGCTTGCTGTCATTCGGAAACGTGCCCAAAAGACTGACAGCATTGCCACGTGTAATGGTAATGCCAGTTTTTTAAATAATTAATTAAAATAAACTGGTAAAATGTAGCAGTGATTTAATATTGTGGTTCACATTTAAAAATTAACGAGTTAAGCTCGTCTTTGTGGCTTAAAATTCTGGTTGTAAGTATATGTAATTTATTTGTGTACCCTACCGCAAAGAATGTAGAGAATATATTGAAATATCATGTTACGTGACTTAATCAAGTGGGTTCACACTTGATCAGATTACAGATTACCACGATAAATGAAAAGGGTGCTACTACGTGGAAGTATGAAGATTATACAGGGTGAAATTAAATCAGCTAGCGATACTCCACAAACGTGATGGGTATCGGTATCTAAACTTAATAAAACAAAAAATAAATAAATTTGATGGTTAGAAGGATTAATGTTTTTGTGAGCTCATCGACCGCAGTTAGTGAAGCCACTTGAAATATCAGTTTTTTTTTTAATTTTTGCAGACGTTATTGGTATCTATATCCGCTCAACTGGCTTTTTTGTGGCGAGACGCCTCGTGGCGCGCCGAAAAAAAACCGAGAGTGCTTATGACCACACGACTGAAATGAAACTTCAAACGTATTTGGCTATGAGAGGAAGAGAGAAAGAAAATGTGCGCGCGCACTGCTTTCTCTTGCTTATATCCCCCACGAAACTCCCGTTCGCCTCGCCCGATCACACTTTTCGCAACGTTTACGTCACGCGTTCGCCAGCTTACTCCCCAAGTCAAGCGTGCGTAAAGAAGTTTCACTTCAAAAATGTTCTGGAACGTTCTAGGTGACGTCACGTGGGGAGCGGGACGCGTGAGTGGATCTATCTAAACACGATAAAACAAAATAACACAGATATTCGCAACTCACACGTCACGTAACAAATCTGGCAGCGCTCGATGACCTCAAAAAAAGTGTAGCGGTATCTACAACGCCACATGCGAACAACGCGTCATACTGACGTCAAGCAAATCCTGCATCTCGCAAGCAGAGTTTACCGCACGACTAGCATAGATGCAACGGCCCGACATGAATCATCGGGCAGTTGCCCGCCCGACACAACACCCGTCTGGTCGGAGGATCCTCCCTTCTCTATAGACTTTGAGTGAACGTTACACCCTGTTCCTCACACCTCTGTAAAAGCATCAAATATTTTTTATTTTCCTCCCACAAGGTGGACCGACGACCTTGTGAAGGCCGCAGGAACTCGTTGGATGCGAGAAGCACAAAACCGGTCGAAGTGGAGGTGCTTGGGGGAGGCCTATGTCCAGCAGTGGACGTCTTTCGGCTGAAATAATGATGATGATGATGATTTTTTATTTTTATTTATTTATTTAATACTTCAAGCACATAAATGTACAGAGGCGGACTTAATGCCATAGGCATTTTCTATCAGTCAACCTTTATCCCTTATCTTTTTTTTTTTCTATTTTATTGTATCGTGATTACATATTGATACCTATCACGGCTGCAGAGTTTCGCAAGGTAATTTCATTGGTCCCTGTATATTCTTTATGTTTTGGGTAAAGTCCGCAGGCCATCCAAAGTTTCTATTGAACCGAACAGCCTTTGGGTAATTCGTAAAGATACATTATTTATAGCAGTGAGTCGTCAGCCCTGTTAAACTATAGGCCGACCGCTTAACTGAAACGTTGCGCTAGGTAGCAGCGAGTGTGGTGACATGATGCGAGAGCTCAGTGACTCGTCAACTTGAGATAACTATCACCCCTCCCGCACCGCGCAGCTACCTCAGGCAACGTCTCAGTTAAGCAATCGGCCTATAGCAGCAACTAATATTAAATTGTTCTAGTTTCAAACCTTACTTATATGAGTATGTAGATTATTTATGACTGATGTTGGGGTATGAGCATCGCGTCATTCAGCCTCCAAAGGCGGATCCACCAAGGGCATACCGTTCTATACAGGGCCCTCTGTCGTGAAAACTTGATACAAACTATTCTGCCACAGTCCAAACTTTGTCCTATATTACGAGTATTATCGTTTCATATTATTTTGTATAAACAATAAAGTACAGATCTTCCGAAGAGACCTTGACCCCTGAATTTGTTTGTAACAACTCGGAGGAAACGCCGGCTCCAACTTTTATAAAGTGACATGTAACCGAGTTTCACAAGACCTTTTTACAAAATAAACAATATTATCGTTTTGTTTTTGTTCTTTGCGAAGTAGCGAGTGTTAGCACCGTCATTATTTCTATCTCATCATCATCATCATCATCATCAGCCTATAATGTTGCCACTGCTGGGACACAGGCCTCCTCTCTGTGAGAGGGAGTGGCCGTAATCTACCACGCGGGCCCAGTGCGGGTTGGTAGATGTCACATGTCTTTGAATTTTTGGTTCTAGGACATGCCGGTTTCCTCACGATGTTTTCCTTCACCGTTTTGAGAGCAGTGGTGATGAAATAATTTACACAAAGTAAAGCGCCGGTCTGGGTTCGAACCTACGACCTACAACTCGTAAGTCGCGGCCGATACCACTGGGCCACCACTGCTATTTCTATCTAAAGACAAATAATTACGCCCGTTGTACCGTATGCACCATTGACCTGCACCATCAATGGTGCAGAGGAGTCTAACTAGTTTCCTTTGCACCATTTTTAATAGTGCAGATGAGACCATACTATCAATGCAATTTCATTTGCACCATTAATGGTGCAAACGAAACTAGTTACAAACCGCCACCGCTAGTTGCTCTCCGTCCGATCAGGACCAGGCCCGTGCCGGACGGCGCGTATGTTTTCCACGCGCGCCTCAAAGAGATGTCAGCATAAAGAAAGGGGCCTGTTAGGGCCGAAGCCTGCCGGGGTAGCGGGATTGTCCGAAAGGGTTACCGCTACCCCGGAACATAAAGGGCTAAGGAAGGAACACGGGTGGGTTTTAGTCAGTAAGAGTCTGACACTCCCTTCGGCTCCACCCAATGCGGGAGTGATGGATGGGAGTGATGATTTCCCATCCACAAAAAAGGGACATTGACGCGTTAACTGTAACCATGAATTCAGCACAGGATTCTAGACCCCTAGCGTAGAAATTATTCGTTGGTTATCAAAAAAGAAATCAGTTGTTTCATAGAAAAGTGCAATTTATTACACGGTCAAAATGTATGGAGCAGTCAAGAAATCAAGTCAGAATCATCCTACTGACCCAATGGATAACGGTGGCGCGTCGATTTCCTTGACAATTTGTATAATGTCAACATTAATGATATTTTGTACCAGTATTTTGATTTAAAAGAGTGTCCGTGGAGTTTCTTGCCCGTTCTTCTCTATAGGAACGTATGAAGGTAACTAACTTCATCTTTCTGACTAACCAACTAGGCAACTCCTTGAAAATTCAAGAAACGCCTTGAGTTTCAGTTTGAGATTAAGGTGAATGCGTAGTTGTAGCCCGCGAAATTCAATTTTTCTTACGTTTTTTGCAATTTTCAGGTCAGTGTCAGGTTGTATCTTGATCAAAATATGATTCGCGACAATAACAGGTACGTATTTACAGAATTATAATAATTAGAATCATTAATACATCTTCCTAAGTTAGATTTCTACCGTTAAGAACAAATCTCGTATGGAAAAGTGTTGGTGGTAGAAATCTAACTTAAACAGATGTATTAATGATTCTGATGATTATAATTCTGTGAATACGTACCTGTTATAGTCGCGAATCAAATTTTCATCAAGATACAACCTGACACTGACCTGAAAATTGCAAAAAACGTAAGAAAAATTGAATTTCGCGGGCTACAACTACCCATTCGCCTTAAGGCTACCTTACCAGAGATGTGCGAGATAGCTAATAAAACTATGTGTCTATTCGCACCATAACAAAGTGGTGCAGCAACGTAGCTTCGTTGAATTCTTTTGTACCAAAGCTAAGCCAGGCTACGCTATGAAAATTAAACGATTCTACTGGGTGAAATAATAACAATATATCATTTATTATCTCTTCACAATAAGTGGTCTTAAGAATACTGCAAACTTAGAACTGCAAAACTTTTCCCACCTTTGTGAGAGACTGGTGCCTGAAGTAGGTTTTAGGAATAAAACCTGTGTTACAGGTCACCAGGGCCCTCACCTTAGTAAGAATTATGTAGAAATGACCAGAAGATAACAATAACAGCGAAATTGGAAAAGGTAAAAGAACAAAAACATCTACTAAATTAAAAATAGTACAAAGAGCAGAAATATACAAGTGTATTGATTAAAATGATATGTATAATGCACACCCATCGCTACGCAGGTAAGCACATTTCCGATAGAAAGGTAGCAAAAGGAATGATAGTTGTCACTTTTCCATTACATGCGGGGCTGATTACGTAACACACTATCTATCAGTAGCAATGTGTTTCAATTTGACAGTTCAACATCATTCATTGCGTTATTTACTTTGTCGAGCAGACAAATTTTTCGAACATATCAAGCAATGGATTAGCAGTAAGCTTCAAAATGATTCAGATTGAGATTGATAGTGTGTTACGCAATTATTATTAGGATGCAGGTTTATCATTATTATCACCATCCACAATCCGACTTCACGCCTCTTTTCACGTGCTAATCCACATGCCACGGCTGGCACGGGAGCGTGGGCTCCTGAGGCAGCCTCAACCAGGTTCTAAACGCAATAGTAGGAACAATATCGTCCGCCCATCTTGCAGATACATTAGCGATACCTTAATAAATCACACTATCACACTAATATTATAAAGGCGAAAGTTTGTGAGTGTGTGTGTGTTTACATGTTTGTTACTTCTTCACGCTCAAACGGCTGGACCAATTTTGATAAAATTTTGTATGGAGGTAGCTGACACCCTGGATTAACATATAGGCTACTTTTTATGCCGATATTCCCACGGGATCGACATTTACACGGGTGAAACCGCGGGGCGCAGCTAGTGATTAAATAAAAGTTCGCAATTGGATTTTCAACACTAATTTTAGCGCTGAGAATTGAAATTCTAAAACCGTACTTTTATTAATGGTCCCTGGTAATTGTAAAAACGGGCATAAGAATCGTGGCCCGCAGTGTCTCGTTCTTTTGTTTCTACTTACTCCTAAAAGAAAATAATAGAGAAAGTACATTGTGTTTGTGTTAGTTTGTAATAACAACAACATTCTTACCTTGTTCACCAGTGTTAGTGTAAGTATCTCGTTAATATTCCGCTGTTTATTGCCGCCATGAATAAATGTATGAGTCGGGAAGTTTCCTGGCTCATGTATCGATGTAATGGAAGCATTGGTGTAAAGAATATCGAAGATGAAGAGTTTTCAGCATAATTTCAAAGTTTCGTTTGCTTTATATTTTGGTTGGAAAAAGTTTAACGGGGGTGGTATTAATTAAAAACACGGTAAAGAATAAACTTTTAGTAAAGGATACATTTATAATACTTAACTGATAAGTTTTAAATAGTTATAACCAAAGCAATGACTGTTTAAAACCTACGGTAGGATTTTTTAACTGTAATATTTTTTTAAGGAGAAATAGTTAAAATGCCAAAGAAAGAAGAAGAAATAAAAAGAAAGAAAGAAGAAGATTCTGAAATTTCATTTCAATCTGCGAGGAAAGTTATAAAACTACACTCCTTGTATTAATAACTAGCTGTGCCCCGCGGTTTCACCCGCATAAGTTTCAATTCCGAGTGAATATCGGAATATAAACTATACTTTGTCTTTTCTCGGGACTCAAACTATCTCTATACAAAATTTCATCTAAATCGGTTCAGTGGTTTAGGCGTGAAGAGGTAACAGACAGACACACTTTCGCATTTATAATATTATACTAGCTGCGTCCCGCGGTTTCACCCGCATAAGTTTCAATCCCATAAGAATATTGGGATAAAAACTATCCTATGTCCTTTCTCGGGACTCAAACTATCTCTATACCAAATTTCATGTAAATCAGTTCAGCGGTTTAAGCGTGAAGAGGTAACAGACAGACACACTTTCGCATTTATAATATTAATATGGATAGATGGATAATAATAAACCAGCTTGTAACTACCCTATTCTTATAGAAAAGGTAAAGGTATTGATCACCACTACCAACACACATATAGCATTTTCACTTCCAGTGTCTAAATGTCCAAGTTTCCTCCCGACTTGCCGTAACTCAGTGGTGTCCAAATAAATGACTGTTCCCTTCTTAATTTCACCTATAAGTCCTCCCACGGGATTAGTTCATGCCCATTTTTAACCTGACCTCTCTGAACGGGCTCACCTCTTCGTCCGTTGTGCGGCCTGCGAGTGACTTCACACATATTTCAGAGGGCACGCATCATGACCTCATTTTCTGCAAGGAGGTTGGTTATAGCTATGTATTAGTTTTATGTCTGTATTTGAGTTTGGGATGTTGAACAATAAGTAATAGACAAACTCTTGAATGTATTTTGCTGTATTTGGAATCAAGATTCAGTCTGTGTAATTACTAATTTTTGTAGCTGTGTCATGACTGAGTGACTTACACGATGAGACTTCAAGACTGACTTAAATGTGATCAAAAACCTCATAAAATAAGAAATAAAAGAATTGTATTCGGTAGACGCACAGGAATTACAAATAATACTAAACGACAAATAATGACATGCATAAATAATATGGAGTATTCCCGTTTGAGCACCTATTTTTAGAGCACCAAAGGTATTCCCATTTGAGCACCAATCAATATTTTAACGCAGGGCAACAATAAAAAATATTCAACTTTATTCCCTTTTGAGCACCTACGGTAGGGAGTGAATTTACTGAGGGCCTAGATAAGTGACATCGCTTTCAAACTGTTACGTATTTTACAACAACTATCAATAGAATTAAAGCTTTCCGGTAGATTATGGCAATCCAATACATTTTTAGCTTTCCCATCATCGTTATCGGCTATCGCCATTGTGCATAGGAGTTAATTTACTTTAATATTCTTATCGCGTGAAATTTCTAGTTCCCCCGATCCACCAAAGTATCACATCGCCTGCCCGCGCTTTTAATTCATTTTCGTTTAGGGTTCTTACTGACTTTGTTTTCTTTTTGCTCGACTCCTAAGGGTCTTTTTTTTTTTTGATGGGAAATCATCAAATGACCCCTCCCGCTCTGGGTGGAGCCAAGGGAGGGACTGTCAGACTCTTACTGACTAAAACCCATCCGTGTTCCTTCCTTAGCCCTTTATGTTCCGGGGTAGCGGTAACCCTTTCGGACATTCCCGCACCCCCGGCAGGCGTCGGCCCTGGCAGGCCCCTTCCTTTTTGCAGACATCTCTTTGAGGCGCGTGAGGAACACGTACGCGCCGTCCGGAACGGGCTTGGTCCTGATCGGACGGTGACCTACCCATTACTCTCCGTCCGCATGCCCGCGCCTACGGTGGCCGGGAGTCGTCACGCGGCTCCCGACGCCCGGAGCGTCTCCCGCGGCGGCTGGGACGTGAAGCTCTCTCTCTCAGCCATCCCGCCACCTCCTTCGCTAGCATGACTGCTTCGCAGAAGGAGGTTCCTAAGAGTCCTAGCGTGATGTTAAATATCGCCTATAAACGTCCTCAAAAATGGGACTATCAAAAATGCGAAAAGAACTTTTCAAATCAGACTGGAGATTATCTCGTTCAAACAAACACTGTGATGCGTCACCGTTAAGCGGGGTTTGCCACATTACCCTCGGCAAACCAATGCTTAAGATCGCACTGCAAGGGTCTTGACGGCATTCTGGCATCGACTAATTTAATCATCGCATTCTACAACGTCCACTTGCAACTAAGGGGTACGCTCGCTAGCACACTGTTCACAATACCCGCTAGTGCTAACACTAAACAAACCCATAATGAACAAGCTAAGGCCAGTGCTACACTTGCCAAGAATGCCTCGCAATGTAAGCCTACTTAATGTATTCGTGAACGATTCATTCGGGTCGTGTGAACAAGGTATGCTCGGGAGGCACACGGACAGATTAATTTATGGCAACAATGAATTGGTGCTTTAGATTATAAGGCCTTTTAAAACTATTTTGTGGTTAAATGAACATGTTTAAGGCGGTAATTTATGTAAAGATAAGATAACAATACCACAATTATGACTTCTTTAAACTTTTACCCCCTTTTTTTGTGGATGGGAAATCATCAAATGACCCCTCCCGTTCTGAGTGGAGTATCAGGCTCTTACTGACTAAAACCCACCCGTGTTCCTTCCTTAGCCCTTTATGTTCCGGGGTAGCGGTAACCCTTTCGGACAATCCCGCAACCCCAGCCCCCTTTTACCCCCTTAGAGTACTAAAGTTTACATTTAGATTAACCATACATTTTTGAATTGAGATTGGCATAACTTTATTGCGTCTTTGCCTCATCACTCGTCAAATCAATTAAAGAAAAATATAAGTATCTAAAAAAATTCAAGATTTATGGAAATAAATCTGACGAGTTAACTTTTAAATATTTGCGTGACAGAGTCAAGACTATGGAAGCTTCTTGTTATAAATGCTATCTTGATCAAACTGAAAAATCCATTAAAGCTAACCATAAACACTTTTGGTCCTTTGTTAAAAATCGCTACAACGCTAATACTATACCTAATACATTAAATTATAATGGTGATCCATTACTCACTGGAGATTCTATTTGTGAGGCTTTTTCATCTTATTTCATGTCGACTTTCCTCAACCCTACTTCATCTAATACTCCCAGTCCACCTCCTGTTGTCCTTTCTGATACTAACAGAACTTCATCTGACATTTGTCACATAGAAGTGAATGTTGATGTTGTGACCGGTTTACTTCGTAACTTGGATCCTACTAAAGGTGCTGGCCCTGATAACATATCATCTAAATTTCTAATTAAATGCGCGCCTTCCATTGCCCTGCCTATCTCGATTTTGTTTTCCAAGTCTTTGACACAGGGTATCGTCCCCAAAGTATGGAAATCTGCTTTTATTACACCCATACATAAGAAAGGGTCTAAAACCGAGATTACTAATTATAGGCCTATTTCCAAGCTGTGCATTATAGCTAAAATATTTGAGAGAATTGTCTATAATCAGTTATATTCCGCCCTGGCTAACTCGCTCAACTCCTTTCAGCACGGATTTTTGAAAGGACGGTCTACCACTTCTAATCTGATTTTATTTAATGATTTCATTACGGATGCTATGGATAATGGTAAACAGGTCGATGTGGTTTATACAGATTATAGCAAGGCATTTGATCGGATCGACCACGATACCCTGATAACGAAGCTCAACCACATGGGCATCCGTGGCGACCTCTTGAGGTGGTTTTCTTCTTACATTGATAACAGGTCGCAAGCAGTAGTACTCAATAATTATATGTCTAGTTGGGTAAACGTGCCCAGCGGTGTGCCTCAGGGTTCATTGCTCGGTCCTTTTTTATTTGTAGTCTATGTGAACGACATCGATCAGTGCCTCCAGTCATCCAAACTATTATGCTTTGCCGATGACATGAAAATCTTTGCCACTATCTCAACGCTCGACGATAGAGAGGCACTGCAGGCTGACCTGTATCGTCTTGAAGAGTATTGTCGGGCTAATAAACTTGATCTCAACCCATCCAAGTGTTCGGTGATCACTTACACTAGAAAACGTGCAGTCCTAGCCACTAATTATACTTTGGCGGGCCAGATCTTGCCAAGGTGCAATACTATCCGTGATTTGGGCATCCATCAAGACAGTAAGTTACTTTTTGACACACACATTGACGCAATTGTTAAAAAAGCTTTAAACTGCTAGGGTTTATAATGCGTCTCTCTAAGTGTTTTACTGGTGCCAAAACACTAAAAATATTGTATTGCACTTTTGTAAGAAGTCAGTTAGAGTATGCGTCTCAGATATGGAATCCTCGTTATCATAAATACATTGACCGCATAGAAAACATCCAAAAACGGTTCATAAAATATCTTTGCTTTCATCAAAAGATTCCATATCGGTCAGCCGATTATCTTCCACTTTGTAAGAGGTATCATCTGCTGCCACTGGTAGATCGACGTAAAATTGCAGACTGTTTATTCTTGTTGAAAATCCTCAATAACAATATTGATAACCCTGAGTTATTGTCAAAATTTTATTTTAATGTGCCAAGTAAAGCACTTCGTTTTAATCCACCCATAAGTGTGCCTCACACATCCTCGAATTATAGGCAGAACAGTTACATTGTGCGAGCAAGCAGAAATTTCAATGATATATGCAAGGAATATGATTTTGATCCATTCACAATAAGTGTGAATTTGGCCAGAAGGTGCTTAAGCCTCAAATTTTTCAAGTAGTGGTAGGTTATATTATTTGTTTTTGTTATTGTATTATTTATATTACTTGTTACTTTAATTTAGGCGGTGTTTTTATTGTTTTTGTGCTCACACCTTAAATAACTTTTATAAGTCTATACGTGAGGATTTGTAATTGGCTTTCTGGTGACCATGGTTTTCTTTTTTGTTTGTTTTTATTAGCTGTAAGTCCTCCATGTACTAAAATAAATAAATAAAATAAATAAATGTATGGATGTATGTTTGTATAATTGTTTGGCACGCTCTGTGGCCTGAACGGCTTGATGGATTTTAGTTTGAGAGGTGTCGTTAGATTCGTATTGACTGTGAAAGTGACACTGGATATATCAAAATAAAAAAAAAAGTCAAAATGGCGGATTTTTGGCGCCATATTATGCCTTCAAAAGATTTTTTTTCTCAAAACCTGTCGAGTGGGGTATCAAAATAAATTGTTTTAAAACGTAATTACAAACATATATACAACTTAAATGGTTAAAAGTAATTCATTCAAAGAAGTGTTATTAAGTATGTAACACAGCTATTTCTATCTACTAAAGAGTTAAAATTCCACCAGTATGTTTGCACATGGTAAACTTTCATCAAGCTCCACGATCCCTGTCTAAATTTGGAGCCGATAACATCTTCTTCGCTGGAGGCAGATTACCCGGTTGCCCTAGATTAACCAATCGCTGTGTAAACCGCTGGCTTGTTTGTGTAGCTCGGCTTATTCCTTAGCAACTAAAGATTATCGATTGTAGTCCTTTAATTCGGTGCCACGACTGTCCTGGTACTGGGAAGGGCTGATATTGATTTGAGTAAGGGAAGGTTTAGTTTCTGGGTTTATACGAAGGGCCAGTAGGCTGTTGCATCATTAAATTGTTACGGAGGGCCTAATAGCGTGCATGCCAAAACAGCGAAATCACACTAATATTATAAAGGCGAAAGTTTTTGAGTGTGTGTGCGCGTGTGGGGGGGGGAATGTTTATATGTTTATTACTTCTTCACGCTCACCAATTTTGATAAAATTTTGTATGGAGGTAGCTGACACCCTGGATTAACATATAGGCTACTTTTTATCCTGAAATTCTCACGGGATCGAAATTTACGCGGGCGACACCGCGGGGCGCAGCTGGTATGTAAATATAAAAAAAAACGTTGGAACGTCGCAAATATTTCGCTGTTTTGATAAATTTATCAATATAACTACATTATGAAATATCGATACTTTAGATAGTGCACTAAAATAATTATTACAAATTGTATTAATAATGTCTAATTAATTCGGAAAGCTTCCAAATACTTTTTTACACGTAAAACCTGTTGCGACACCTAATTCAACGTCATAAATAAATTTTGTGTTATTACTGAAATTTTATTCATAATATATAATTTTATTTAGGAAAATTGATTCATTAGTCAAAACATCGAAATATCTGATAGTTATATGCATCGTTTCCAAACTTTCAAAGTGCACCCTTCATAACGTTAAATAAGCTGAAGAATCGAACTTCATGTGGACAAACTATGCTTCATAAAGGTATCCTCAAAAAGTTAGGTTTTCAAAATAAAAACGAAATTGGATGAACTACACTTTAGAGTCAACGAGTGGGGTCGAACTTATGTTCCCTCGCTTGCAAGTCCCCGGTTTTTGCGTTCCTATTTACGTAGTACATAAAGTAACGCAGGGCTTTTGCCGTTGTCAAGATAATTGCGTTCCTGACACCTGTCAGTGCAAAAATTCTAGTACCTAACTATGCTCCATTTACTTATAGCATTAGACAGAAGTTAAAAAAGGCTCTTTTAGGGGCACTCTTAGTAATAAAAGTACAACAAAGATTAATACAGTCAAGATCGATGTGGAGTTAAATACAATAATCAATTTAAATAACAACAGTCACTTTTAATTGTACTTATTTAACCTATCTACCTTCTGAAATCACAAGGCTTTCATTTGATATTATTTAGTTTTTACATAAAATATTGTCGCGTCAATGTTTAAAATCTAAAAGAAGCAGGAGCGGACAGTACCGGGTACGTTTTTTATGTCACTATAACTCTACCAAATCTAAAATGTTCCCAATTCCCTTCATAAGTTGTGGCAGCACGTGTTTTTTTTTTATTTTGTCGGTTTATATAAAGTTGTCTTTAATAAACTGATTGTTATAAAAAGTTGTTTCATTTCATGTACCTATCCAAGCATCGTGACGAGTAGATAGATAGAATATGCTTTATTGTATGCCGTACATTGTTACTTACAAAAAAAGCACATACATAATTTATTTAAATTGTTTGAACTAAACTTAAAAATAAAAGGTTTCGTACTCCTGCTTCTGCGAGCCTCTTTTTTCTAGTGTTATAATAAATGGAGTACAGTAAAGATCAAATTCTCAGAACACGTATTCCTTTGTATGAAACTGACAGGTTTCAACAACGCATCCTCTCGAAGGCCAAACTGTATTCCTATCAACTTGATATCGCTCCCTTGCAATTTTCCATACAAACCTGCTAGAACTTCAGTCACTTGAATGACGGTCATTCCAATTCCAAGTAACATACTCCAGAACTATGTCGGAACAAGTTCGGTTCCAGTTTGGAACTATTAATTACAAGTTGGAAGTCGCTGTCGCGCGATTGGAGGCACGTCACTAGTTCGCATTAGTTACCAGTTCCCACTTCCCAGTCCGCTTGCATCAGCGATCAGCTGTCTCATTCGCTTATTGGCCAAGTATCGGTTACTGCTGACGTCATATAACTAATGTTGTATTTGAGTGACGTCACTATGCCACTTATGTGATTTGAAGCTACGATACTATTGGTGACGTAAGGACTATTTGCAATGCAAGTCTAGATGAGGAAAATATTGATTAAACGATGATCGTAAATGTCTTATGAAGAAAATGGTGATGAAGGAGGTTTTATATTTAGTACTAACAGCGCCCCGCGGCTTTACCCGCATAATTGTCGATCCCGTGGGAATATCGGGATAAAAGTATTATATGTGTCATTACGCAAAATACGCGCATTGACGTAGAGTTGCGGACACCAGCCCGTATTACCTATATGTGTTATTCTGATGTATAAGCTATATTACGGTAAGGTTTCATCAAAATCCGTTCAGTAGTTTTTGCGTGAAAGAGTAACAAACATCCATTCATCCATCCATCCTCACAAACTTTCGCGTTTATAATATTATATTAAATTATTAAATATTTACTAATATATTAATAATAAGTAGGAAGTAGGATTTGGCCTTTCTTACTCTTTCCTTTATTGACAAAATATAACCTAACATGCGGCAAATAATGTCATTTATTGTGTTTCGTAATGTTAATTACTTAGTATTATCAAGATTTTCTAACTGAACAGACAGCTGTGCTGCTGGGGTGTTTGTTGCGCCACTTCTTCTTTCCTGCTAAAGCACTAGGAAGTGGTAAAGGGCGGGCATTTTAAGTGACTGTCTTAAGTAATTTTAACGTTTAAAAAGTGCTAATTCTCAGCCTCATAATCAGCCTATAATGTTCCCACTGCTGGGACACAGGCCTTCTCTCGGTGAGAGGGAGGGAGCCGTAAGCCACCACGCGGGCCCAGTGCGGGTTGGCAGATATCACATGTCTTAGAATTTTTGGTTCTAGGACATGCCGGTTTTCCTCACGATGTTTTCCTTCACCGTTTTGAGAGCAGTGGTGATGAAATAATTTACACAAAGTAAAGCGCCTGTTTGGGTTCGAACCTACGACCTACAACTCGTAAGTTGCGGCCATTACCGCTTGGCCACCACTGCTCTCGCCAATTCTCAGCCTAGTTTGAAGTAATGACCTTTTAATTTTGAAATTGGCATATTACCATTTTATGTGAAAGTAAAATAAATAAATATAAAACACAGGTTTTCAAAAATTATGGTCGTCAGTTCTATCCATCAACACCAAACAGTAACAACATGCAGCACGCATGCGTAAGCACGAAATAACGACGACGTCTCGTTAGTTAAATCTGTCACATTGATTTGTTGGCGCCTTATTTGATGTGGGAGCCAGTCTTTCGTGAAACTGATGAAAATTATCATTCCTTGTCTTCATTTTCTTGTATTTTACGAGTAATTACTTTTATTTACTCATGAAAAATTTGCACCTATGTAACCATTACATAATATTAACATAATTATATATTTAAATATTAATAATAATTGAAAGTGTGTCACTCTTTGGTTTTTATTATCTAGTTCAATCAAAATTGTTTAATTTGTCAATTAATGCGGACTATTTAGACAAAGGCTTTGTTCTCTTAGGTTAACGTAAAGACTTAGCAAAACATTTTCAGTGTAAACCGGCGTCAACAAGAAAATTTAATTAAGTCATAACAAGTGGGCTTTGTACTTTAGACATGAAAAGTACAAAGACAATATTTCCATATTTAATAACCACAGGACACTAACCGCTATCCTTATTATACCACGAGGTCATCTAAGTATCTATTATCTACAGCTTAGCCTAAATTTAAACGTCGTAGAATGGCGATCTAGCTCAGAAACCCCTTATATTTTCAAAATGGAACCTTATCTTAGCGGTACAAAGTTGGGTTTTGAATAGAGGTGTCCAACAATACCAAAATCCCTATTTTATAGTCTGTAATCGCTGGGAGACGTGTGACACGTCTAAGCGATGTTTTGCGCGTTATCTCGTCTTGAAATCTCTCGTTATAATAAGTACGGCGTGTTTCATATGTCAGTCTGATTATGACTGTCATGATTGTCTGATATTTCGTTTTATTATGTGAGTTATTTATCGAAATACTCGTATGTACGCACAACTTTAGTCACGCACTCTCGAGCAAACTTAAAGGCTTGTGTGAAAAGCAAACGTATTTTTATAAGAAATGTTATAGCACGAACTACATTTTAAATTCCCAACATTCAGTTTATCCAACCAACATCTTGTAGCAACAAAAATTCGCTCCAACAGCGAATAAAAGCCAAAGTTCTTCACGTAAAAGCCCAGCAATTTACGGTAAAGAGTACATTTATTTAGGAACAATCTCATTTACTTAGCTCGGGCTCACGTTAAGTAGAACACGCGGCAGATTAATCGGTCGGTCGACACGACCCGCTGCAGCAGTTTGGGGTTGAAAGATTTAGTTCTGCACTTATACATATTATGGTAGCGTGCTGATGAGACTGATAGTTGTAAAAGTGATTTAAAGTCATTGTTTCGATTTTAAAATACTGAAATTTTGCCTTACCTACTGGATCAAAGTATAGTGCTTAGTTTTGGAAATTATTATTTTTGACTAGACTTGACTTTGAAACCACATGGCCACAAGGGCTGTCATACATGGCCACTTTAACAAATTGAGCATAGATAAACAGTTTAATGTAAGTTTAAGATCTAAGCATTCATTTTGCAAGGGTTAAGATTACGTGCTATCAATCCTTCGGAACCCCAATTAATCATCAAAAGGACGAGAAGGGCAATTGCGTAACACATTGTCAATCGGAATCGGTTTCATTTTGACAGTTCAACAACATTCATTGCGTTATTTACGTGTTGAGCAGACAAATTTTTCGAACTTATGAAGCAATGGTTTAGCAATTTGCTTCAAAATGATTCTGATTCCGATTGATAGTGTGTTACGCAATTAGGGTGCAGGATACAGGTTTCTTTTGCCAATGGAAATCGAAATGGAAATGGAAATCGTTCAAAACATGAACACAAACCCAAAAAACTTTCAATCTACCCGTGCACCTACAAAACTATAGGTATCGTTAGCCCCCCTTGACATGGCCAGCGCGACAGCGAAAAGTGGCGCTGCACGATGTACCGATAGCCTAAAAAACAAACGACGTCCTAGCCGCCAGGGCTGCTACAAAGAAGGGTATCGTGTCGAACGCGTCGGTCGCGTCGTGTCAAGCGCTTGGCTTCCCGCCAGCGACGCGACGCAACCGTTCAATAATTCGCTAAAGCCAACCTTGAGTTAGCATAGTGCAGTAAGGATCGCAGTATTTGTTTTGTAAATATATACGATTAAGCCCACTATTATTTCATATAAGGACATTAAAATGCTTACATAACACAACAAACTATTTACACTAAGTACTAAATTAAGAACACTAAGGCGTCGAAGTGCTTGCTGTCATTCGGAAACGTGCCCAAAAGACTGACAGCATTGCCACGTGTAATGGTAATGCCAGTTTTTTAAATAATTAATTAAAATAAACTGGTAAAATGTAGCAGTGATTTAATATTGTGGTTCACATTTAAAAATTAACGAGTTAAGCTCGTCTTTGTGGCTTAAAATTCTGGTTGTAAGTATATGTAATTTATTTGTGTACCCTACCGCAAAGAATGTAGAGAATATATTGAAATATCATGTTACGTGACTTAATCAAGTGGGTTCACACTTGATCAGATTACAGATTACCACGATAAATGAAAAGGGTGCTACTACGTGGAAGTATGAAGATTATACAGGGTGAAATTAAATCAGCTAGCGATACTCCACAAACGTGATGGGTATCGGTATCTAAACTTAATAAAACAAAAAATAAATAAATTTGATGGTTAGAAGGATTAATGTTTTTGTGAGCTCATCGACCGCAGTTAGTGAAGCCACTTGAAATATCAGTTTTTTTTTTAATTTTTGCAGACGTTATTGGTATCTATATCCGCTCAACTGGCTTTTTTGTGGCGAGACGCCTCGTGGCGCGCCGAAAAAAAACCGAGAGTGCTTATGACCACACGACTGAAATGAAACTTCAAACGTATTTGGCTATGAGAGGAAGAGAGAAAGAAAATGTGCGCGCGCACTGCTTTCTCTTGCTTATATCCCCCACGAAACTCCCGTTCGCCTCGCCCGATCACACTTTTCGCAACGTTTACGTCACGCGTTCGCCAGCTTACTCCCCAAGTCAAGCGTGCGTAAAGAAGTTTCACTTCAAAAATGTTCTGGAACGTTCTAGGTGACGTCACGTGGGGAGCGGGACGCGTGAGTGGATCTATCTAAACACGATAAAACAAAATAACACAGATATTCGCAACTCACACGTCACGTAACAAATCTGGCAGCGCTCGATGACCTCAAAAAAAGTGTAGCGGTATCTACAACGCCACATGCGAACAACGCGTCATACTGACGTCAAGCAAATCCTGCATCTCGCAAGCAGAGTTTACCGCACGACTAGCATAGATGCAACGGCCCGACATGAATCATCGGGCAGTTGCCCGCCCGACACAACACCCGTCTGGTCGGAGGATCCTCCCTTCTCTATAGACTTTGAGTGAACGTTACACCCTGTTCCTCACACCTCTGTAAAAGCATCAAATATTTTTTATTTTCCTCCCACAAGGTGGACCGACGACCTTGTGAAGGCCGCAGGAACTCGTTGGATGCGAGAAGCACAAAACCGGTCGAAGTGGAGGTGCTTGGGGGAGGCCTATGTCCAGCAGTGGACGTCTTTCGGCTGAAATAATGATGATGATGATGATTTTTTATTTTTATTTATTTATTTAATACTTCAAGCACATAAATGTACAGAGGCGGACTTAATGCCATAGGCATTTTCTATCAGTCAACCTTTATCCCTTATCTTTTTTTTTTTCTATTTTATTGTATCGTGATTACATATTGATACCTATCACGGCTGCAGAGTTTCGCAAGGTAATTTCATTGGTCCCTGTATATTCTTTATGTTTTGGGTAAAGTCCGCAGGCCATCCAAAGTTTCTATTGAACCGAACAGCCTTTGGGTAATTCGTAAAGATACATTATTTATAGCAGTGAGTCGTCAGCCCTGTTAAACTATAGGCCGACCGCTTAACTGAAACGTTGCGCTAGGTAGCAGCGAGTGTGGTGACATGATGCGAGAGCTCAGTGACTCGTCAACTTGAGATAACTATCACCCCTCCCGCACCGCGCAGCTACCTCAGGCAACGTCTCAGTTAAGCAATCGGCCTATAGCAGCAACTAATATTAAATTGTTCTAGTTTCAAACCTTACTTATATGAGTATGTAGATTATTTATGACTGATGTTGGGGTATGAGCATCGCGTCATTCAGCCTCCAAAGGCGGATCCACCAAGGGCATACCGTTCTATACAGGGCCCTCTGTCGTGAAAACTTGATACAAACTATTCTGCCACAGTCCAAACTTTGTCCTATATTACGAGTATTATCGTTTCATATTATTTTGTATAAACAATAAAGTACAGATCTTCCGAAGAGACCTTGACCCCTGAATTTGTTTGTAACAACTCGGAGGAAACGCCGGCTCCAACTTTTATAAAGTGACATGTAACCGAGTTTCACAAGACCTTTTTACAAAATAAACAATATTATCGTTTTGTTTTTGTTCTTTGCGAAGTAGCGAGTGTTAGCACCGTCATTATTTCTATCTCATCATCATCATCATCATCATCAGCCTATAATGTTGCCACTGCTGGGACACAGGCCTCCTCTCTGTGAGAGGGAGTGGCCGTAATCTACCACGCGGGCCCAGTGCGGGTTGGTAGATGTCACATGTCTTTGAATTTTTGGTTCTAGGACATGCCGGTTTCCTCACGATGTTTTCCTTCACCGTTTTGAGAGCAGTGGTGATGAAATAATTTACACAAAGTAAAGCGCCGGTCTGGGTTCGAACCTACGACCTACAACTCGTAAGTCGCGGCCGATACCACTGGGCCACCACTGCTATTTCTATCTAAAGACAAATAATTACGCCCGTTGTACCGTATGCACCATTGACCTGCACCATCAATGGTGCAGAGGAGTCTAACTAGTTTCCTTTGCACCATTTTTAATAGTGCAGATGAGACCATACTATCAATGCAATTTCATTTGCACCATTAATGGTGCAAACGAAACTAGTTACAAACCGCCACCGCTAGTTGCTCTCCGTCCGATCAGGACCAGGCCCGTGCCGGACGGCGCGTATGTTTTCCACGCGCGCCTCAAAGAGATGTCAGCATAAAGAAAGGGGCCTGTTAGGGCCGAAGCCTGCCGGGGTAGCGGGATTGTCCGAAAGGGTTACCGCTACCCCGGAACATAAAGGGCTAAGGAAGGAACACGGGTGGGTTTTAGTCAGTAAGAGTCTGACACTCCCTTCGGCTCCACCCAATGCGGGAGTGATGGATGGGAGTGATGATTTCCCATCCACAAAAAAGGGACATTGACGCGTTAACTGTAACCATGAATTCAGCACAGGATTCTAGACCCCTAGCGTAGAAATTATTCGTTGGTTATCAAAAAAGAAATCAGTTGTTTCATAGAAAAGTGCAATTTATTACACGGTCAAAATGTATGGAGCAGTCAAGAAATCAAGTCAGAATCATCCTACTGACCCAATGGATAACGGTGGCGCGTCGATTTCCTTGACAATTTGTATAATGTCAACATTAATGATATTTTGTACCAGTATTTTGATTTAAAAGAGTGTCCGTGGAGTTTCTTGCCCGTTCTTCTCTATAGGAACGTATGAAGGTAACTAACTTCATCTTTCTGACTAACCAACTAGGCAACTCCTTGAAAATTCAAGAAACGCCTTGAGTTTCAGTTTGAGATTAAGGTGAATGCGTAGTTGTAGCCCGCGAAATTCAATTTTTCTTACGTTTTTTGCAATTTTCAGGTCAGTGTCAGGTTGTATCTTGATCAAAATATGATTCGCGACAATAACAGGTACGTATTTACAGAATTATAATAATTAGAATCATTAATACATCTTCCTAAGTTAGATTTCTACCGTTAAGAACAAATCTCGTATGGAAAAGTGTTGGTGGTAGAAATCTAACTTAAACAGATGTATTAATGATTCTGATGATTATAATTCTGTGAATACGTACCTGTTATAGTCGCGAATCAAATTTTCATCAAGATACAACCTGACACTGACCTGAAAATTGCAAAAAACGTAAGAAAAATTGAATTTCGCGGGCTACAACTACCCATTCGCCTTAAGGCTACCTTACCAGAGATGTGCGAGATAGCTAATAAAACTATGTGTCTATTCGCACCATAACAAAGTGGTGCAGCAACGTAGCTTCGTTGAATTCTTTTGTACCAAAGCTAAGCCAGGCTACGCTATGAAAATTAAACGATTCTACTGGGTGAAATAATAACAATATATCATTTATTATCTCTTCACAATAAGTGGTCTTAAGAATACTGCAAACTTAGAACTGCAAAACTTTTCCCACCTTTGTGAGAGACTGGTGCCTGAAGTAGGTTTTAGGAATAAAACCTGTGTTACAGGTCACCAGGGCCCTCACCTTAGTAAGAATTATGTAGAAATGACCAGAAGATAACAATAACAGCGAAATTGGAAAAGGTAAAAGAACAAAAACATCTACTAAATTAAAAATAGTACAAAGAGCAGAAATATACAAGTGTATTGATTAAAATGATATGTATAATGCACACCCATCGCTACGCAGGTAAGCACATTTCCGATAGAAAGGTAGCAAAAGGAATGATAGTTGTCACTTTTCCATTACATGCGGGGCTGATTACGTAACACACTATCTATCAGTAGCAATGTGTTTCAATTTGACAGTTCAACATCATTCATTGCGTTATTTACTTTGTCGAGCAGACAAATTTTTCGAACATATCAAGCAATGGATTAGCAGTAAGCTTCAAAATGATTCAGATTGAGATTGATAGTGTGTTACGCAATTATTATTAGGATGCAGGTTTATCATTATTATCACCATCCACAATCCGACTTCACGCCTCTTTTCACGTGCTAATCCACATGCCACGGCTGGCACGGGAGCGTGGGCTCCTGAGGCAGCCTCAACCAGGTTCTAAACGCAATAGTAGGAACAATATCGTCCGCCCATCTTGCAGATACATTAGCGATACCTTAATAAATCACACTATCACACTAATATTATAAAGGCGAAAGTTTGTGAGTGTGTGTGTGTTTACATGTTTGTTACTTCTTCACGCTCAAACGGCTGGACCAATTTTGATAAAATTTTGTATGGAGGTAGCTGACACCCTGGATTAACATATAGGCTACTTTTTATGCCGATATTCCCACGGGATCGACATTTACACGGGTGAAACCGCGGGGCGCAGCTAGTGATTAAATAAAAGTTCGCAATTGGATTTTCAACACTAATTTTAGCGCTGAGAATTGAAATTCTAAAACCGTACTTTTATTAATGGTCCCTGGTAATTGTAAAAACGGGCATAAGAATCGTGGCCCGCAGTGTCTCGTTCTTTTGTTTCTACTTACTCCTAAAAGAAAATAATAGAGAAAGTACATTGTGTTTGTGTTAGTTTGTAATAACAACAACATTCTTACCTTGTTCACCAGTGTTAGTGTAAGTATCTCGTTAATATTCCGCTGTTTATTGCCGCCATGAATAAATGTATGAGTCGGGAAGTTTCCTGGCTCATGTATCGATGTAATGGAAGCATTGGTGTAAAGAATATCGAAGATGAAGAGTTTTCAGCATAATTTCAAAGTTTCGTTTGCTTTATATTTTGGTTGGAAAAAGTTTAACGGGGGTGGTATTAATTAAAAACACGGTAAAGAATAAACTTTTAGTAAAGGATACATTTATAATACTTAACTGATAAGTTTTAAATAGTTATAACCAAAGCAATGACTGTTTAAAACCTACGGTAGGATTTTTTAACTGTAATATTTTTTTAAGGAGAAATAGTTAAAATGCCAAAGAAAGAAGAAGAAATAAAAAGAAAGAAAGAAGAAGATTCTGAAATTTCATTTCAATCTGCGAGGAAAGTTATAAAACTACACTCCTTGTATTAATAACTAGCTGTGCCCCGCGGTTTCACCCGCATAAGTTTCAATTCCGAGTGAATATCGGAATATAAACTATACTTTGTCTTTTCTCGGGACTCAAACTATCTCTATACAAAATTTCATCTAAATCGGTTCAGTGGTTTAGGCGTGAAGAGGTAACAGACAGACACACTTTCGCATTTATAATATTATACTAGCTGCGTCCCGCGGTTTCACCCGCATAAGTTTCAATCCCATAAGAATATTGGGATAAAAACTATCCTATGTCCTTTCTCGGGACTCAAACTATCTCTATACCAAATTTCATGTAAATCAGTTCAGCGGTTTAAGCGTGAAGAGGTAACAGACAGACACACTTTCGCATTTATAATATTAATATGGATAGATGGATAATAATAAACCAGCTTGTAACTACCCTATTCTTATAGAAAAGGTAAAGGTATTGATCACCACTACCAACACACATATAGCATTTTCACTTCCAGTGTCTAAATGTCCAAGTTTCCTCCCGACTTGCCGTAACTCAGTGGTGTCCAAATAAATGACTGTTCCCTTCTTAATTTCACCTATAAGTCCTCCCACGGGATTAGTTCATGCCCATTTTTAACCTGACCTCTCTGAACGGGCTCACCTCTTCGTCCGTTGTGCGGCCTGCGAGTGACTTCACACATATTTCAGAGGGCACGCATCATGACCTCATTTTCTGCAAGGAGGTTGGTTATAGCTATGTATTAGTTTTATGTCTGTATTTGAGTTTGGGATGTTGAACAATAAGTAATAGACAAACTCTTGAATGTATTTTGCTGTATTTGGAATCAAGATTCAGTCTGTGTAATTACTAATTTTTGTAGCTGTGTCATGACTGAGTGACTTACACGATGAGACTTCAAGACTGACTTAAATGTGATCAAAAACCTCATAAAATAAGAAATAAAAGAATTGTATTCGGTAGACGCACAGGAATTACAAATAATACTAAACGACAAATAATGACATGCATAAATAATATGGAGTATTCCCGTTTGAGCACCTATTTTTAGAGCACCAAAGGTATTCCCATTTGAGCACCAATCAATATTTTAACGCAGGGCAACAATAAAAAATATTCAACTTTATTCCCTTTTGAGCACCTACGGTAGGGAGTGAATTTACTGAGGGCCTAGATAAGTGACATCGCTTTCAAACTGTTACGTATTTTACAACAACTATCAATAGAATTAAAGCTTTCCGGTAGATTATGGCAATCCAATACATTTTTAGCTTTCCCATCATCGTTATCGGCTATCGCCATTGTGCATAGGAGTTAATTTACTTTAATATTCTTATCGCGTGAAATTTCTAGTTCCCCCGATCCACCAAAGTATCACATCGCCTGCCCGCGCTTTTAATTCATTTTCGTTTAGGGTTCTTACTGACTTTGTTTTCTTTTTGCTCGACTCCTAAGGGTCTTTTTTTTTTTTGATGGGAAATCATCAAATGACCCCTCCCGCTCTGGGTGGAGCCAAGGGAGGGACTGTCAGACTCTTACTGACTAAAACCCATCCGTGTTCCTTCCTTAGCCCTTTATGTTCCGGGGTAGCGGTAACCCTTTCGGACATTCCCGCACCCCCGGCAGGCGTCGGCCCTGGCAGGCCCCTTCCTTTTTGCAGACATCTCTTTGAGGCGCGTGAGGAACACGTACGCGCCGTCCGGAACGGGCTTGGTCCTGATCGGACGGTGACCTACCCATTACTCTCCGTCCGCATGCCCGCGCCTACGGTGGCCGGGAGTCGTCACGCGGCTCCCGACGCCCGGAGCGTCTCCCGCGGCGGCTGGGACGTGAAGCTCTCTCTCTCAGCCATCCCGCCACCTCCTTCGCTAGCATGACTGCTTCGCAGAAGGAGGTTCCTAAGAGTCCTAGCGTGATGTTAAATATCGCCTATAAACGTCCTCAAAAATGGGACTATCAAAAATGCGAAAAGAACTTTTCAAATCAGACTGGAGATTATCTCGTTCAAACAAACACTGTGATGCGTCACCGTTAAGCGGGGTTTGCCACATTACCCTCGGCAAACCAATGCTTAAGATCGCACTGCAAGGGTCTTGACGGCATTCTGGCATCGACTAATTTAATCATCGCATTCTACAACGTCCACTTGCAACTAAGGGGTACGCTCGCTAGCACACTGTTCACAATACCCGCTAGTGCTAACACTAAACAAACCCATAATGAACAAGCTAAGGCCAGTGCTACACTTGCCAAGAATGCCTCGCAATGTAAGCCTACTTAATGTATTCGTGAACGATTCATTCGGGTCGTGTGAACAAGGTATGCTCGGGAGGCACACGGACAGATTAATTTATGGCAACAATGAATTGGTGCTTTAGATTATAAGGCCTTTTAAAACTATTTTGTGGTTAAATGAACATGTTTAAGGCGGTAATTTATGTAAAGATAAGATAACAATACCACAATTATGACTTCTTTAAACTTTTACCCCCTTTTTTTGTGGATGGGAAATCATCAAATGACCCCTCCCGTTCTGAGTGGAGTATCAGGCTCTTACTGACTAAAACCCACCCGTGTTCCTTCCTTAGCCCTTTATGTTCCGGGGTAGCGGTAACCCTTTCGGACAATCCCGCAACCCCAGCCCCCTTTTACCCCCTTAGAGTACTAAAGTTTACATTTAGATTAACCATACATTTTTGAATTGAGATTGGCATAACTTTATTGCGTCTTTATGGGGTAAAAGTTATGCTTCGCAGCAATAGTCAAATTCGTTGGTTTGATTGCCTGAGGCGATAAAGAGTAGCTACGATTCCCACTTGGTAAAAAAATCTGTATGAACAACGAGAAACATGGTTAAACCCTACAAACTTAAGATAACTGGGTTAAATAAAATCGGCTTCCGAACAATTCGCTAAAAAATATAATTATTGTACTATCCGCGCCCGTGGTTTCTCCCGCATTCAGTCTCGATCCCGTGGGAATATCGGTATAAAAGTACTTATTATATGTCCTAATCCAGGTCATGGACTACCCATGTATAAATTTCATCAAAATTCGTTCAGCCGTTTTAGCGTGAAAGCAAACGTGTGCGCGTGTGTAACAAAGAAACACAAAAAATCAAATCTTTTCTAATATTACTACTAATACTAATATTACTTTCATAATATTACTTTAGGTGTAGGTACGGAGGGCGGATAACGCCCTCTTCCAGCCCCCCCTAAATGGGTCCAGGGCCCGTCGCCCCTGGACCCATTTAGGGAGCTCACACATCAGGACCCGAAGTGGCGGCGCGTAGTGTTCCACGCGGGCCCTCTTAGACGTCGCGGGGGGAGTCAAACACCTCATTTGAGATCACGATTACCTAAACTGAGAGTTATAAAACCTTCATGCTAACACCAATCTAACTCTGAAATCCTGATACACATTGCCAAGAATGCAAATACAGAGGATGCATAAATACGAGCAATTCATTCGGGATGTTTGAATGAGGTGGTCTCGGTATCTCCATCAACTGTATAGATAGTTGCAGAAGGCAGACTCTAAACAACAAGCGAAAACGCACAATCGCACATATAGACACGCGTTTACTTACAGCTAGTGGAAACACACGCGCGACTGCCATTTTTTATAAGGGGGATGTGCAAAGGTAGGCCGCAAAATTCAAAATGTCTTACGTTTTTTTTAATTAGCAGATCAGTATCAGGTTGTATATTCATCTAAATATGATTCGCATCAAATATGAATATTTATTTATAGAATTTTAATTACAAAATCATCAATACAACTCTTTAAGTACATAGGTGCTTTTAACTCAATAGCAATATTCTAATTCGGGAGTATGAGGTCTTGCGTCAATTATGTTACATGTTGTATGTGCATGCACCTATTCACTGTATTCGTTCTATGAAGCCAGCCTTCTGTATCTATTTTGTAGTGCCTCGGTGGGAGATGTGCAGTTGTGCACTCCGCCTAACTGGCGAAATATTTATATTTTCAATGCTTTGTAAGCTGCGGGTAATAAATGAGTTTCTTGTCGGTTCGCGGCTGTTCCGCGCGGTAATGAGAATGCAGACGGAGAGTAAACATGCGGAAAGGATTTTATATAGATTTTGCTTCGTGTTTTCGTGATTTTTTGGCGGCTGCAGTTTTAGTGGTTTTTAAATAGTTTTGTTTGTGTTTTCTATGGCTTTACACCGATGTGTGGTCTGGTACGTTTTGGAATACTAGGTATTATATATACTTACTTAAAGAACTTAAGAAGATTTGACTACTTTTTCCCTTTTAAAGACAACCTTTGGATGGACCAAAGGTTGTCTTTAAAAGATCGCTCTTAACCATAAGACCGCCCATTGTGTCACCCTTTGTAAAATTTCTACATTGTCTGTAGTAAAATTGTAATGGTGTACATAATAAAGAGTATTCTATCTTCTACCTATATATGGTTTTATGTACCACATAAACGTGTATCCTCATAAAAGTGCAGATAAGACAAGCAATTAGACTCAAAGATTAAATCTTACACAAGAACATCCCCATGCCTAAGACAAAGAAAGAACCTTCACAAGTCCAAGTACTCAGAGTGGACAAAAGACCGACAAACGTACAGGAAAAAGTAAGTTCTAAACAAAGTTTTAATTAAATTCTTTGACCAACACAATTAAACATTTAATTAAAAATCTCAATTACACTCACCTGCAGTACCAGACCACGAAGTTGCGGTTCGATTCCGCATGACCACCGGTACTGCACATAAATCGCACCCGGCTTCGGCTGGACACGGAGGTGGCAGTAAGTGGATTGGTAATACTCTAATGTGGTCCGTTGTAGGGATGGAGTACGTTAGAAAATATGGGCCACAAGTTTTCGTCAACATTTAAAAAAATAATTTTGACAATACAGGACTAAGATGTGTAGCCTACGGCACTTCGAAAAGACAGCACCATGTCGATTCTTAATCCCATCTGTTACATTCCACGGCCCACTCCCTCTCACATAGAGGAGGCCTATGTCCTAGCAGTGGGAACGTTATATGCTGATTATGCACCTGTTACATTATACGATTTGTTTAGTTAGATTGTATTATGTTAGAATGGAGTTAACAGAAATGTACTAACTGTTGCGTGCTCCATATGTCTAGGATTTATAAACGACTAGCTGCGCCCTTCGGTTTCACCCGCATAAGTCTCGATCCCGTGGGAATATCGGGATAAAAAGTATCCTATGTCCCTTCCCGGGACTCAAACTATCTCTGTACCAAATTTCATCTAAATCCGTTCCGCGGTTTAGGCGTGAAAAGGTAACATACAGACAGACAGACAGAGTTACTTTCGAATATTAAGTATGGATAGTTCATTGGCCAACATATCACTCCGTTTCCTCATCACTCTGTGGCAGCGAACCACAAATGGCTGCAGCACATAACTGCTGCCGGCTCCACTGCATCGGTGCAGAACATTGACTGCTCAGCCCAATTGCTATTGATTCGTTTTGCAGTAATTAACGGCTATTTAATTAGGTTGTTGGTTTATGAACGAAAAGCTTGTATGCATGAGCTTACCAGATAAACGTATTGTGATGATTTTAGCACACTCTGTGGCAAACAAGAAGCGAACGCAAAGTTCGGTGAAATTCTAGGACTAGTATGCAGTCACAATAAAGTCTGTACGGGAATGTTTTGAAAGGATTGTAAGACCTACGTACGTTAGACGAATGTGAATGAATGACGAATGTGTGAATGTGTGATTTGTGAATGGAAAATGTCTGTGTATGATAATTCAAAATGGTTGAGCTGAATGGTGCTGATACATGCGTCATGTTCGTGAACGGGCGTCGTCAGTAGGGACTGGTCATCTCTTTGCTGCCATGGCTTATTTTAATTTATTATTTGAATTGTTGTTTTTTCTCATCCCTTCATTATGGACGCATTTAACGTTCTGCATCGTTCTCACACGTATAATTTTTAACATGAATGATGTAACCAAGACTTTGTAACCACATTATTTTGATTTAAAAGAGTCTCCATGGAATTTCTTGCCCGTTCTTCTCCATAGGTACCTACACTTTGGAATGGGCAACTCGCTTCATCTTTCTGACTGACCGACCCCTTGACAATTCAAAAGTGCCTGTAATTGGTTTAATTGAAATAAATGCTTTGAGTTTGAGTTTTGATACTTTTCTGTCTGTATGATAATTACGACAAACCACAACGGTATCTGCGCGCACCTAACACCGCACATTACATAACATCAGTTACCGAATCCAGTAACTACCAAGTCCTATTAATACGACCACAGACTACACAATAATCTGCCGCAGCAATAAAATAGTACGCCGCTCCGGAATCCGACTGAGTAATACTGATGGAAAGCCTTATTTTAATCTAGCTAAAAGCGTAGTCTTTGTACTCAGACTGAATTTAGACTAGACTAAAGTTGAATAAAGAAGTACGAAGCAACTTTGTTAAAAGGAGTTTTTGAATGTGGAGGCGTTTGAATGAGCTCAACAAATGTATGGTTCTTTTATGTTAGAAATAGGTTGTTCTGGGTACGAAAGGTAAAGAAAAATGGATTACCTAAATGGCGTTTTTTTACATTTTGCAGGTGTTCGTACATATATTATATTGTTTGCTATTTAGGTGCTTGAAGTATCTGGTAGTTTTAAAAGCAAGTTAAATATATTAAAATAGCTTGTCTGCAGGCGGCATAATATTATGATGTAGTAGAAGTGAAAACAAAACACAAACAGAATATTTTGCCATCACTCACTGACATATCGGATATACGTCAAAACCGAGTACGTCCCGAGGACAGCCGAACACATTCGAAGCGGTGTCGGTTACGGTAACAGTGGCGCGAATAGGCTAGTTTCCTAAAAAATTCTAATTAGTCCGTCAGTTAGATTATCGAAAAATAATGGACCCTTATTTTTTCTTTTGTCAATCAAACAAAAAATGACAAAGATAAAGCGCGTCAAAATTTGGGAGTGGGGTGTCGTGACGTCACGCCGTGCGACACTTTTTAGCACGGCGATTGATAAAAGAAAAAATAAGGGTCCATTATTTTTCGATAATCTAACTGACGGACTAATTAGAATTCTTATTTTTTTACCTAGGAAACTACCCTATTCAATGGTTTTTTTTCCATCTCAAAAAATGCTCCACGCGCCTAAAGATGGTTTCTCTTCAAAAAAAAGGGTTGATCGCCGAATCAGTTGTCATGGATGTTTGCTTGAGTTTCGCTATCCTCATACAGTACTTCTTGTTCCCCAGCTAGGCCACCTAGCAACAGCTGTTGGTCTACAGTCAATTCACAGTTATTGTACCTCTGACAGCAGCAACCTAACAGCATCCTTATTATAACGAGCATAAAGATCACAATGATTTTCACAAACTTGACAATGGCAGCAACCCAACAGCAACCTTATTGTCATGACATTAAAGATCACTCTGATATTGACAGTGATTCAAAATCAGAGGTAAAACAAAGGACTGTACTCGAATTCGTCTGTCTTCTTATTATTTTTTAATAACTTAGGTACTTATATCTACATATATGCGACCTCTTTAGCTTGATAAGTGACCTTTACTGGCTATTTGACTTCAAAATATTTTTAGATGCCATTAAGATGTTTTTAACAATTTTTTTTAATAGGTATCTAATGGCTATTGTTTTATTTTTACCTAAACAGGCCAGCATAATTCGAAACTGTAGTGCAACCTTCTTTGTTAATAATATTTTATATTGTACCGAATCGATAAGGGCCAAAGCACACACGCTACTTTTTGCATCGGCGATCGGCGATTTTGCGGCTGTATCGATGCTGCATCGCGTTTTGGCGACTGTCTGCGTTCGGACGCGGTATCGGAATCGCGCGTTTTAGCAACTGCTCCGATGCTGCATCGCGTTTTGGCGACTTTCTGCGTTCGGACGTGGTATCGGAATCGCGCGTTTTAGCGACTGCTCCGATGCTGGCGCAAATCGCTGCGACCGGCATCCGAATGTGTGCGGAGTGTAGCGTTCAGCCGCTGTATCGAGCTTCCGAAAAGCGACTGAATCGCCGCGTTTGGCGTTTTTAAGTGTGCGGTGTGGAATGCTTGGTCGCTGCATTTAGCTTCTAAAAAGCAGCTGAATCGCCGATCGCCGATGCAAAAAGTAGCGTGTGTGCTTTGGCCCTAAGTAAATAAGTTTGATTTTGTCTGATTTATTTTCTTGGGATAAACATGGCAGGAATTTTATGAGCTGCAAGAGAGATTAATTCAATTCTACTATTCATGTTATTGTTTAAAATCCTAAATAAAACTTGAGATTACTTGGACAAACCTCATTACCGAAATGTCTTAGATTTTATTTACCTAGTAACAACAATTATTCTAGCTCAACTGATAAAGCAATCTACAAAACAAATACTTTTAAACGTCTTTGAACATTTTCTAGAATAAAAGAAAAAGGGTAACGGAGATAAACGAAGGGTCTAATGTCGCACGTAAGCGATCTATCACAGGCAGCTAGGGGATTTAAAACATTATTGATGTAATATGTAAGAGAGGTTTAGGCATATAATGTGTTAGGGAAATAAGAGTTAGAATTCCGTGAGGTATTCTTTTAAAATTGGTGTTTTTAGGGTTCCGTACATCAAAAGGAAACAAACCGAAACCCTTATTAAATAGGATCGCTTTGTTGTCCGTCTGACTGTCTGTCTGTCAAGACCCTTTATCTCGGGAATGCGTGGAGGTACCGAGTTAAAATTAAAACCGTATACTCAAGTCTACAGTCTCTTGAAGCTGTAAAAAAACCAAACTTCTAAGTTAACTTAAAAAAAGATACGGCCGTTTATGCCGCAAAAAACGCATATTTCGACACTCAAGGGAATCAATATCTATAAGATACTTTCGGTTGACCTAGAATCATGAAATTTGGCAAAAGGCAACGTCATGTAGCACAAGTAAAGGGAAAAATCCGAAAACCGTTTTGTCGTTACGTACCTACAAATTTGTACGAAACCCTCGGTGCGCGAGGCCGATTCGCACTTGACCGGTTTATTTTTAATAATGTAGGTACGTGGTGAGTAGCAAATGAGAAATAAATAATAAAATAAAACTACCTATTTATACTTTGCAAAATTGTTTTCCTTCGTTCATTGGAAAAGCAGTTTTGATTGTGAGAACCATCTGTCGACTAATTTTAATTTTTTCATAAGCATCATTGCTTTTACTACTAATCACATAATTAAACCAATGGCGCCGATTCCCTTGTTCACAAACTAAACTAAATTTAAGTTCAGTGCATCTTTTTCTTTCTATTTCATTAAGAAACGGACAGAAGATAAATATTGGTTTAGTCCTGACCGGCCTTATATAGGCCTCGGATAGTTCCAGAACCTTCTACTGTAGTAACATCTAGAATGTTCGAGTACATACCGGCCCGCCTGACCGGATGTCGATAGTTCCAGAAAGTTCTAGTATCGAAATTTCTAGAAGCATCTTGACTACTAGTTCTGCTGCTTGATACTAGATGGCGCTAGTGGTAGGCATTAATTGTGGCGCGCAACATTACAAACTCTTCAGCTTCATTAGTAGTATATAGATTATCACTAACTCGAATTGAAATATCCCATACAAATGCTTGTACAATGTTAGTTCATGTGCTCTGAATTTTCCCATGAACCTTTCAAAACGGAGTACCTTAAACTAGTTTCAAATACATCGAGAACCTAACACCCTGCTAGCCCGCTCATGAAACACTAATGTAAAACAATAAAGTCTTATAAAAGTGTTCTACGCTTGCTCTACACTCTACAGTAAAGGAATTGATAGTCTCACAGGGAACGCCTATTATAGACCCGTTATACAGCCGTTACAGAGTTTATCGATGCCCCGGAGCTAGACTTTACTATAATAGAGCTGTGCTAGATTCCTCGGAATGGTGCACAAGGAAATGCTAAGATGGGTATGTATATTGTTGCAGTATGTGCTGTAAATAATTATGGTATAGAGGAACTGATAGAATTTTACTATGTGTTTGGTAAATTCTTGGTTGAATTTATTGCCTTGTGAGCACAATGTTATGAAAAGATGAAAGAATTTCAATTCAAATTGAATCATTTATTCGCATAAGTTGGGTATCTGGGTGAGGTATCTATAACGTTAATAGAATAACTACTCATACATATTCACCATTGCCGGTAAACGAAATTTAAAGAATATAATAATTATTATTATTTTAGTTTCAGAAACGGGTTTTTTTTCCTTTTGAATCTGACATTTTGTAGCGGAATATTGCCATCACATATGAAATACAGCACGTAGGGTATTTACCAATTATTTTGTTCAAACTAATTTTTATATGTACCCACTATAAATTTATTTTTGCAACAGTTTTTGTATATAAGGAACCGATTTTAGGAAATACACTCACTACATACTCAACCTGCATTTGCGTCTCATTTTCATACCCTGCGTATCTAATCATTTCAATAAGAAGGATTAATTTCCAATTTTTCCACGATTATTGCGTGTTTTCGCTTCGAATTAATGTCAAACAAGTCTCAATCGCAACTATGACTGATCGTAGGCTAAAACGCCATTATACATTAAAACAGCAAGTGGGTTCAATGTGCAGACGCCAGCACATTAAGCTACTAGGTACAATCTTTCAAAGGAGAATGGGCGCTTTTGTATGGGCTCCGTCCCCAGACTGTTTCAAGACTGTATCAAATTGAGCGATACGTCATTTTAAAGCTTATTAGAATGGCTTGATTTTATTCTATGACACCATCCACCACACTCGTGCAGGGAAAGAACTACGAATGATTACATTTTTCTTAAAAAAAATGTCATTTTCGCTGAGTTTACCATCGTCCACCACTTTTGACTTGCAGATATCCTGGGATATCTTTTCTATCCATCCAAAGTGCGATGGAGAGAGCTATGATCGAAGTCTTAACATGTGTGTCCTCGAGGTTATGGGTGTTATGACAGTAGCTTATTCTTATTGTATGCAAGTGATACCTACTATGAATCTTTTATTTTTCATTAATAATATTATTTTTAGCATAAATAGTTTTTCGTACATACCTATTATTTTATAAAGTGTTCTTTGCGGTGCAGCTACTTGTCTTGTGTTGCGTACTTTTTTAAAGCTCTAGTCTATCGAATACCTGTTTATAAAATGAATGAATTCGCTGTTTTCTGTGTTCACGTAATTTAATTTTACTATTAATATTTCACCGTGTCATGTAAGTTCAACAAATAATGCAATAAAACAAGAAAAATGGCAGTTATTATATTTATTATTCACAAATTATAACACTATTAATCAAAATCTACAATAATTTCGTCTAGAAAAGTTGCCGGTAACAAGATGTCATCTTGATGCCTCGCCCACCCCAAATACCATATAATACTCATTATATGAGCACATGTGCCTACTGTTCTTCGTCCTGTTAGGCACGAACAGTAATAATTGCGAACGGACTTCCCGTCATTCTTGTATTTACTACAATGTAGGAGTAATATATCCGATTGGATACATGACGGGATTGAACACGGCCTCTCAAAAGCACTCCTTCAACAATAATCCCGTATTGTGCTAGGTCGGGAATTATGGTTTCGCATACTTCGATGCAGTAGATTCCATTTCTTATATGCTCGCACAGGTAAGACCGGGCGAGCTTTATTTGATATGTGCCTAGTGCTATTAGCACTAGATCCTCCTCGCTTAATACTGGGAATGCCAGCGCTCGTACAGCTTCATCCGTGATAGTATGGAACGCTGCCCTCTGTTGATTGAGATTGTTTTCCGCAACGTAATCACCCAAACTATTTGGCTGATGAAGTCTTTCTTGGATTACTCTGATTGTTTGGTTGGCAAGTGGCGTGTTTGTCACAGGCTCTTTAAACGTGTTTGTTAGAGCAGGCAGTGCTCTGTTGAAATATTCTTGCCGTAATATTTTAAAATCACGTTTTAGGCCACCATTTATTACCTCCACGACCCATGTGACTATTGTCACCAGCCGGGATTTATTTGCATCCTCAGTACTGAGTTGTGATTCAGCCCTACTCTTGGTGGGAGGCATATGAGCATAATAACCATGTTCTTCTATATCTCCAAGAGAGTCTCTGAAGCCTCTGTCTAAAATGAGTACGTCGCCGGCATGAAGTAGACCATGTATTGGAGCTTCGTTATGAATTGATCTCGACATTATCGTAGCATCTGATGTCGTTGCTGCGTGCGGTCCGGTAACATCAAGAATATATCCATCCGTGCAGACAATTAAATATGGTTTTAGAAGGTTACGGAACTTATGACTGAATGACTGCTTTTGAAATAGAAAATTGCTGCTTTTTTGTATGAATATATAAGTACCGTCAAAAATTAAAATGGCTTTCGTCCCATTGTCTCCATACAATGAGTTTGGAATAGTCAGGTTCCGGGAAATAATTTCATGACGACTTATATGATCCTATCCTAAATGCCTAGGAACAAAGTCGGCCAACAAACACTCACGAGCTTTAGTCAATTTTCACTCCAATGCTCAACGGGTCATGCCCAGGCGCGCAGCCAATCTTTCGTTAGGTTCTCCAGACCTTATTTTCATCAAATATGCCCAGCACTGTCTTGTAGCGCCGTGATTGTTCCAAGGAAGGAGTTTCTTCTAGAATCCTCTGGAATTGTTCATGGGTTAGCCCGACACGAAAGTGTAACGCCGTGGCTGTGATGTTTTCGATTGTAACGAAATTAAATAAGTGTCGTTCATTATAGGCCGTGACAAGTGTATCCAACATGTCTTTTATTTACATAATCAGCCTATAATGTTCCCACTGCTGGGATGCAGGCCTCCTCTCGGTAAGAGGGAATGGGCCGTAATCAACCACGCGGGCCCAGTGCGGATTGGTAGATGTCACATGTCTTCGAATTTTTGGTTCTAGGACATGCCGGTTTCCTCACGATGTTTTCCTTCACCGTTTTGAGTGCAGTGGTGATGAAATAATTTACACAAAGTAAAGCGCCTGTCTGGGTTCGAACCTACGACCTGCAACTCGTAATCGCAGTCGTTATCACTGGGCCACCACTGCTCTCCTATGTTCTTTGTCTTTATCCTTCTCGCCTCCGTATTATTGTTATCTCGCTCGGGTTCCCCCGCCCCCTGACTTTCTTCACCCCGATAAGATGACGCCTCTAGCATTGTGTGCACATGGTTACCGGCTACAGGTACAGTGCGATTCAAAATGGCAGCTCGGAACATGAGGCGAGTCGCTGCGCAGTAACAAATTCACGTGTCAGCGGGGGTGAGGGGTGAGGTATTGCGCAGTAAGTAGCGCACTTTAGAGCTGACATAATGTTTAACGCGTGCTTTACAGCCTTTCTCGTTGCCTTGCGCACAAAAGTTGTTTATGTGTGAATCTGGTAGTATGTAGCTGTGCGGGACAGCAATAAAGGAGCGACGGAGCTCATAGGTAGCCATACCGCACTATACGCTTAACATAGTAAAAATACACAAAATAACTCTATAGTTATTTGTTTTGTTTGTTTTTGTTATGATATTATTTTTAGCTAAAAATAATATTATTAAAAAAAACCATGGTTCCTTCCTTGCACGAGTTTCATTGTTGGTGTCATACAATAAAATGAAGCTATTGTTATGATCTGTAAAATGACGTATATCACGTTATGATACACCACTGGGGACGAACCCGCCCATTCTCCTTTCTTTAATAGATTTTCAACTTTATCGCTAAAGCATAAGGTTCAAAGTTGATTGGAAAAATTTGACAGTTTCGGGTAGCCAGGATGTGCTGGCGTCTGTGCCATTGCGTCATAAACCGTCAACTATTTACCATGCCACTACTAAAATACGAATCATCAGATGGCTTGGGACACTGAGTGTACCAACAAAACCTAACTAAACCTCGCTGCCAAATAACTAAGTTTAATGAAATCAACAATATTTTTTTTTTACTTTAAAAACGTTTAGCTTCCCCATAGATAACATTTCTATGAGCTGCCCCCACGCCGGACTACCTCATATTTGTTCGCTTGCAGGCATTGGTTTGAAGCTCGAATGTTTGTTTAATTTATTGGCAATTGGCACCCACAACACAGAAAACCCAATCAACGGTAATTATCGGTCGGAGGTCAGTTTCACGATAAAATAAACTGGATTTAACAGTATTTAAATTGGGAACAGAACAGAAGGAATCGAGTCAATGTGAAGTGAAGGCAAACTGTCTGAATTTCAGTGTCTGCTGCTATGAACATAAGGATCACAGATATTGGAATGCATGTACGATTGACACCTAACGGCACGTGTGAAAGCTCATCGATGTGTCAAATTCCTTTAATAGCGAATAAAGGAATTTGATATCTATGTCTGTGATCATTGTGGTTCATATTTCAATGTAATTTAGTCATTTATTACAGAGCAAAGAATAAATAAAATAAAAATAATAAATGAATTTATTTCTTATCACAAATGTTGTCGTGGACAGGAAGGCTTAACATTTGTAAGAGACTGGTGCCCGGTGGAGAATAAAAACTTTTACTTCGGTATGTGCAAAGTGAAACTCATTCTTATATTTAAGTAAGTGCCGATACCAAGAAGGATTTATTTCCAGGAAAGGCTTATAGGAAGAAATATAAAAATGTAAATCATATTATTACTTGCCAGGCTTTGAATCCACAATCCGGTGCGGGTTCTTAAACCTCCAAGCTAAGGGTTACCGACCGATAATTCAAAATCTATCAAATCCCTTGTGAGAAAATGTTATCGTTGGTCCCTAAAATATTATAAAAGTTTTTTTTTTTTTATCTTACTAAAGGGTTAATACGGTCATTCCCCTTCGTAAACCTTTACAAATTGAATAAGTAAAATTTTCCTTTACCAATACCGGTATTAAATACAATGTATTGTATAGTAAGTATTTGAACACAAGATATTCAAACAACGCCATTTAATTACATATGTTAACCTCAATTTCAGATGCCAATACTGACGTAAATAATTAACCACTTACCAAATAATTGGAATATACGATTCATTAGGTATTAGATACTTCAATATATCGGCCCCATAATTTTGTTATTACCATTTGCCACATAAAATTAATCTGTCAAGCTCTGCTAATGAGACACAATTGATTTTCGATTTTTTTTTTTTTTGACCCGCAGAGCTTGACCGGTGAAACATCAATTATAATCAGGCTAGATAGTTGTATAAACAGGAGTATGTAAGGATCGTAGCAGGTGGCGTTCTGTAGTGTCTGCTAACCCCCATGAGAAGAAGGCGTGTAGATATGAATCGAGTCACGTTTTATCGCTCGTCAAAACTGACCACGAAAGGACGATCGGAGAAAAATGCGAAAATGAAGGGTCTGTGGTGAGGGCGCGGCCGTAAACACGCTATGACAGTTAAAAGTTTTATTATCACTTTGTTGTGTCATGAAGTTGTAGTTTGAAATGCTTAGAAGTAATGTTTGAATTAGGTAACAATATAAATTGCAATTTGTGAGTAATACCCAATTTAATTATCGTCTGAATCCTCGTGACGTAGGAATCTGTGTCGTAACTTAAGCGATCGCCTAGGGGCTAGTGAAATGTTTTTTTTTTTGGGCCTTTTATCTATACCAAATGAAACAAAAATATACCAAAATCATACGACCAAAATCCTCAAAACTATAACTCTTCGATAAGTATAGATGCCAGCACATCAAGCTACTACAATCTGTCAAATTTCTTTAATAGATTTTCAACTTTATCGCTAAACCATAAGGTTCAAAGTTGATTGAGAAAATTTGACAGTTTCAGATAGCTTGATGTGCAGGCGTCTGTATGTACTGTAGAAATTTTAGTCCATTTGGTGCTAAATGCAACCTTTAGGAATACCTTGAAAGTAAATGGCAGAACTACGAGACAAAGATTGATATATAAAAAGAATAAGAGAAAAAACAGTTGGCGTCAGATTTGGTTGACAAGCCAACAGACAAGGATAAAATTGTAAAGTAAAACCATCTTCTAGGAATAATTATTGAAGTAATAAGACAAACTGTGGTTTTGTTTACTCGTCCAAGAAGAGAACTCAAAAAACGCCTCTCGCCATCAAACGTAAAAGTTTGGCGAGTTTAGAATTAAGTAACACCTCTTTATTATAATATCAGTAAATAAAAATTAAAAAAAAAGCTCTCACAGTACCTACCAGCACACCATACGGAGAACAAACGTTTAAATGCATAACACAGAACTCTAACCGACCGTAACTTTCCAAATTAAAACCCAATCGTCTAAAAAAAATAACAGATCTGATAAAATAATCGAAACATAGAATAATTCGGCGCCCAGTTATCAGAGTTCACGTTTCGACAATTGCAAATGGCGGGCGCTGGGTCGGCGTGACCCAGACTATTTATCACCCACCTCTCTGTCCACCAATGAAATGGATATCGGACGCTAATTTTCGCACCGATGTACCGCAGTACAGGAAGGGGGCAGAAAATCCACTAAAAGGAAGATTAATATTCATCATCATCCGAGGTCTGGCCTTTTCTAAACATCATTCAATCATATCCCTTCTGGATAATACGCACTCCTTTTAAAGACTGTTTAAATGATAAATTATATTTATTTCTGTAATTTGGTTAAAAAAAAAAACATCTTTGGTTTCTCATCGAAAGTCGTCAGAGTTTCACTTCAAACCCTAGGTGTAATTTAAAAATCGCTACGATATTATAGGCATAATCGACCTCATAATTGCTTTATCACCCTAAGGATGAATGTTACTTGCACGTCATAATACGACAATGTCTATTTGTCTATGTGACAGTTTCAACTTTAGTGAGGTTTCAATTTAGGTTCTTACTAGAAACTGTTGTCAAATATGATAAAGCAAATACGAGGTCGACTATGATCAGAATGATATCGAACTAAGGAGTTCCCCGTGATTTCGAAGTGGACCTATGTAGGTCCATTCCTATTAATAGGATCCTTAACTTTTTTCACTTAAAATTGTCTGGTTTTCTTTAGATAACTGAAACAAAGACTTCAGTTTGTATGTTTCACTCTATGTGAATGCCACAACCATGTCAGCCTTCTGAGCCCCTTTATTTCTGTTGGATCCGCATTACCGACCCTTCGTCCAAAAGAGTTTTTTTTTTCACATTTTTCAATGCCCTAGTCTAAGTTCATTGTGGGATTTTTTTAGACCGTACCTTTGTTATTTTCAGGGTCGGCTTAGCCATGTAATTTGTGGTGAAGAATAATAATACCGTATCTTATTTTATTCTCGTAGGTATGCTTAAAAAACAAAAACCTCTCGACTGTCATCCGTTAGCCACAGGACTGTTACCATTTTTGGGGTCGCGGGCGTTTAGAGTGGACACTCTGTCCGTCCACTGAGTTACCTCAGGGAAGACGGCGCAGAGTGGTCACGGCCTTGCACTCTTGCACAGTTAGGTTTCGGGGAGATCCCTTTACAGTCTCCATAGAGATGGGCCTTAAGAGGTATTGCACAGAAAGTTCTCCGCATCGGTCTTTTGAGACATAACGGTACCCTTCCAAGTGCCAATAGTGATCACCGGGGTTGTTTTAGTGAGGTAAAAATCATATAATCATACTCCCTGCATGGTTTTATCCCCAAAGACCGGATGCCATTTAAAGGTTAACCGCTGAAATAAAAAAAAACGTATTGCACTTAATTATTATTTGTATAGTGGCTCTAATTAGTTTTGGAATTCAATGAAATTGTTTAATTAACGAGCTGAAATTTTTGGCATGCGGTGAGGCCAATTTACTGGCTTTTAGGTCATTAAACGTGTGTTGATTCATCAACAAAATAAATTAACAGTTTTCAATTAAGTACCTATTGTTACGAGAAATTAAATTTTTAAATTTTAAAGGTCCTATAGTAAAATTGTACTTTGTACCTAAATAAAATTTACTTATAATAATGAATTATAAATAATTTTAACGCATACCTAAATGTCTCCTTAATAATCGTTAAATATAAAATTTATTCATGAATAACGCATAAAATATTCAATTTCTTTTGCATCTTATTCCAAATTTTAAACCAACCCTAAATTTTACCCAAAAATACATTCGACAAAGTTATTGCTTGCTACGTGTCTAAAGAATAAGATATAAAGATGGTGTGAATTATACAGGGTGTGCTCTAAAACCTGATTTAAATGTACATTACATATTTTTTACCGACGGATTATCGAAGAGGCTTCTGATTCAATCTAGCTCATCATCTGCCTGGCCTTTTCCCAACTATGTTTGGGTCGCCTTCCAGTCAAACCGAATGCAGCTGAATACCAGTATTTTTCATGGAGCGACTGCCTATCTGACCTCCACAATCCAGTTACTGGGTAGTACGATAACCTTTGATAATACTGGTTGTCAGACTTTCGGACTTCTGACGACCCATAACGACTGTCAAAGATCCACGAATGACAGCCGGGACCAACGGCTTAACGTGCTTTCTGAGGCACGGAGGGGTCTTGGTATGTGAAAATGGTCACCCATCCACGGATCAACCGCGGCAAGCGTAGCTTGACCTGATCGATCGACCTGTGCGGCTGTTATTATTTAGCCACAAGCCTCTATTCAATCTAGCTAGGTGGCAAAAGTCATGATTTATTAAAATGATTATGTAGTAGATATCTAAAGATAATTTAAGTAACTTGGGGTATTTTGGAGTTTGTTGTGTCAATGCAATCCATCGTCTAATATTTTTACAGAAATAAACAAGTTTCAAACCAAGTGAAACATGCTGCTGAAATTTCACGGTATAAATTGCACACCCTGTACAACAAGGTGGTTCTACTAGATAAGACGATATATGGTACTTGGACTATAATATATTCTTATTGAAAACACCTCATCACATATTCATACAATATATCTTTGGAATAAGACAATATAACCAAGATATATCACTTTGCTACGGGGAGATATTGTCAATTCTTGACTAAATTTGCACAATTTTTAAAATGTTGATCCAAACTATTATATTATTATTATTTATTATATTATATTATAAATGCGAAAGTAACTCTGTCTGTCTGTCTGTCTTTTCTTCACGCCTAAACTACTGAACCGATTTGTGTGAAATTTGGTACAGACATAGTTTGGAACTTGAGAAAGGACAAAGGATAGTTTTTATCCCGATATTCCCACGGGATCGACACTTATGCGGGTGAAACCGCGGGGCGCAGCTAGTATTACATAAATATGTTATTGGTTTGCTAACAAGCAGGCCGTTCACCTGATGGTATGTGGTGACTACCACATATTTGAAAACTAGAGGATTTGCAAGTGCTTAGCATCCTAGAACAACTTAGTGCTCAGAGCATGAGTGGCAAGTTGCCAGCGGTAAGGGCTCCCACACATAAACACGATACGACGTCGCGTCGTGCTACGACGTATATGATTATAGTGACGTATCATTCCAACCGGGAAAAGTGGAAAGAGGGAAGGGAGGCTTTTGCCCTGCAGACCCTGCAGTGAGACCACACAGGCTTATAATAATAATAAGTCATTCAAACGGTGAAACGATGCTGCGACTTAGCACGACGCGACGTCGTATCGTGTTTATGTGCGGGAGCCCTAAAGGCAACTGCAGCTGTCGACATTCGTCGGCCGCAGCACAAGCCCTTTCCGATTAACATTTAATTATTTAACTGCATATTTATATACACATAAACAGACAAGAAGAAAGGGGCAGAAAAATACGTACAGACGCCAGCACAACAACCTACCCGAAACTGTCAAATTTTCCCAATCAATTTTGAACCTTATACTTTAGCAATAAAGTTGAAAATTTATTAAAGAAATTTGACAGATTGTAGTAGGTTGATGTCTGTACAAAGGTGATGCTTATTTCTAAAGAAATCTCTTCCAGCATATCTGGGATAGAAGAGTACATAAAAAGAGATGTAGACAACGTGTGTGTAACATTGTGAGAATAATCAGCCACAGGACATCGTAATAAAAATATTATTTTCTTCTACGTATGAAAAAGAGATATTTTCCCTGCATTCAGATATTATTTTATGTTAAAGAGAAATTTACACATTTTACTCGTACAAGGTGGAAAGGCCTCGCAGATGAAGCTAAATTAATATTATTTTCCATTAAGTCTGGTATGCGAACGCGTCATTTTTGTATTTCATTTTTATTTAAATAAAAAACGCGTAAACGGTGCGATGAAATACATAAACGAATAGTACACTTATGAAACGTCAGAATGTAGATGCACGGTTCCAATTGGTCGTTTCCTATAGAGACGAGCCTGCAAGAAACTTCACGGTTACTCTTTAAACATTAATTGGCTTTTAAGATGTTTTTAACCGACGTATGTATGTATGTATGTTTGTATGTCCGCGATTTTCTCAAAAACTAATGAACCAATTTTGATAATGCTTTCACTAATGTGATCTACATACTTTCAGGAAGGTTTTAGTGTATAACGCATTAGGTAATCATTCTTACGTACGAAGTTATATGCATAAATGTACTGCATCTCCGGCATTTCGATGATTCTTCTAGTCGGTGTCTGCATTTCTTCAATGCACTAGTATTAATTGAATTTGTGTGGGGTAGGTACAACTAAAAAGTGAAAAATAAAAACCTTTTTACAAAAAAAACAACCGACTTCAAAAAAAAACTACAAAGTGAAAAATAACTTTAATTTCGGAAGTCGGTGTCATAAAACGAAAATGCGGAAACAACGACACCGACTTCCGAAATTAAAGTTATTTTTCACTTTGTAGTTTTTTTTTTTTTGAAATCGGTTGTTTTTTTTTTTTGTAAAAAAGTTTTCAAATTACAGTGTTAATAGATATGAGAGGACAGTGTATAGGCCTGTCAACAAGTACCATGGACAATTAATGACTTAAATAAGCTCGACTACGAATCAACTCATCGTAAAAAGAAGCCTTACAAAATGTAAATCAAAGTAGATCTATAAAAATTTTGATTTTGTCAAGCGTTCTCATACCTGTGCGACAGTCTCTCTCTAAGGCGCGGGCCACACAGGAGAGGCATGAGACTAGGTCGGGACGCAGACGCGGAAATTAGTATGCAGATAGAATAGCAACGTGTCTGCGTCTTGGTTTTCGTATGTTTTTTCTGTTATTGCACCTACTGTGTATTGTCTCTGCATCACCCTAAGGTAGACTGGTAGAAAATGCCCAAGGCATTAAGTCCGCCTTTGTACAGTTTTTACTTGTGCATAAAGTTTTAATAAATAAATAAGATACGTGAAAGGGATGCCGCGTCTGCGTCCCGTCCACGTCTTGCGATTCACAAGTCGTCAAAGGCCACTTTTCTTTAATCTTCTAGCCACTTACAGACCCAGCTCTCCGCGTGACCTCCACTATTTATAGATGCGCCCGAAAATGACGGCGATCGCAAACCACTAAACTTACACACGCCCGAGAATGACAGCGAAAAAACGGTGACAGCGATCGCGGTCCGGTCCGCACTATTTTATTTTCACTCTCCCCCCATTCACCCTCTTAGGGGTGGAATTTCGAAAAACCATTTCTTAGTGGATACTTAGTCTTGAGAAAAACACACCCTCCAAAGGAGAATGGCAGAAGTTCATAGAACGCTGGCATTAAACTTTTTTAGTTTCCACAGAAATGAAAGTGGCATGGTTTGATAGGGAATATTATGAGCTTTTGTTAAAAAAATAAATAAAAAATAATAACAATGGGGTTAAAGAGAAATCTTAATTTTTGTAAAAGTGAGGTTAAGTGCATTAATGTTTGTACTTTAATAGGTTATTTTACCTCTATTACTATTTTAACGCATAAATGTTTATTGTATGCATAACATATTGCTAATTATGCTTTGTAATGACTTCAAAAATGATAAATAACTACTAGTTGAAGTTTGTTTAGTTCAATGATTTACCCACTGATCATAGACCTAATGACAGTTTCAAGTGTAGGTACTCGGTCAGTTTTAATTAAACTCAGTAGTCACAGAAAACTCAGGAGACTCTAGAGACTCACTTATCGGAATCTAAGCATATAATAGGAATAATAATAATCAATAATAATAAAATAATAATCTAAGCATATAGGAAACGTCGAGGTCCAAGTCTAGCAACAGTCGTTCAGAAAGGTAGGAATCTTCGAAATCCAAAAGCAAGCCAGGTTGTTGTAAAAATCCACGTAAAAACATTCACACCAGCACAAAATAGTAGCGAGCGAGCGAATGTGACTTGTGAAGTTTTGTGTGTCATCTTAGTCTATCAAAAAGTACTCAAACTCAAAGCATTTATTTCAATTAAACCAATTACAGGCACTTTTGAATTGTCAAGGGGTCGGTCAGTCAGAAAGATAAAGCTAGTTGCCCATTCCAAAGCGTAGGTACCTATGGAGAAGAACGGGCAAGAAACTCCATGGACACTCTTTTAAATCAAAATAATATAGTTACAAAGTCTTGGTTACATCATTCATGTTAAAAATTATACATATGAGAACGATGCAGAACGTTAAAAGCGTCCATAATGAAAAGATGAGAAAAAACAACAATTCAAATATTAAAATAAAATAAGCCATGGCAGCAAAGAGATGACCAGTCCCTACTGACGGCGCCCGTTCACGAACATGACGCATGTACTCTGCATGTGGCCTGCGTCGCCTGAAATAAATGAATAAATAAAAATAAATAAATAAAGAGTCATGTTTGTTTGTTTGCCATGACAACACTGTCATATAGTATAACAAGTCCAAAAAGCCTTGTTTCCGGCTGCTCAACTTACTCATATTTAATGAGATTTAATCCCAATTCTCAATAATAGAGTTAATCTGGCTATCAATACATAAAAATAAGCGTTTTTTTTTTAAATAGCTTTGAATTCTGTACCTTTCCAAAATTAGCAATGCCAAAAACTGCCATCTCCTTTCATGTCTCTAGGACCACGGTCTATGCTGTGCGTTGATATATCAGTCAGTCAGTACTTTGAATTTTATATAATATACAGGATGAAATTGAATCCATGGGCATCCTTTTAAGGGGTATTTGTAATCATCATTATAAACAAATTTTACTATGGGACCAAACCTGAAATCGCGAAAAAAAAAAACAGCTCTTCCCTACATTTTGACGAGTTATGTGAACATAAATACAAAGAACAGCTGATTTTTTTCGCGATTTTCGATTTAGTCCCATAGTAAAAGTTGTTCATAATGATGAGTACCTACAATGACCTCTTAAAAGGATGCCCGTGAATTAAATTTCATCCTGTATAGATATAGTTCAGTATTTGTATTTTACAAGTAATTATTTCCTCCGGCCTCCACGATTAAATTACTGAATGTTACCGATATCCTGTAAATATCCAGCAAAGCATGTGTAACCCAGGAATGCTTTTCTTTAGCTGCATATCAATATATATTGTTGTAATTAATGAAAAATGTTATAAATACAAACGCCACTGTTTATTTACAATCAAACAAAAATATTAAGCGGAAAAACCATTTCGTTTCATCGAACATTTCCTTTGAACCGTAATAAAAATAATGAATTTGGCAAATTATAGAAGTTTGTAACTGAAGCGAAATTTTAATTACCAGCTTTAAATCAGCCTGAATTGAATTGAAGCTAAATTGTACATATTGGCACAATTAATATTGGTTAATGAGTCATTAATTTTTGGATTGGATTTTAAAATACATACCAATGTGTCGCCAAACGGATTTGAAACAAAAATGAAACTTTTATAGTCTTCGTGCTGAAATACAATTGTGTAGAAATCGGAAAAAAAAAAAAAAGACGGGTTGCACTCCGGGAGTGCCGGCAGAAGTGAAAACTTGAATATTAACGTTGAAATAAATCAATTATTTATAATTTTTTTTTTTTCACTATTTCTGCGTCAGTTTTTTCATTAATCGATGCACTTTGTTCAATTTCCATATTTTCAACACTTTATATACACGAATTTTACGAATACACAGCAGTGTGGCTACTACACAGACTGTCGAGCCATCAGCCGTCCATCCATCCATCCATCCACATCCACGTCCACGTCCACGTCCACCATCACCATCACCACCACCATCACCACCACCACCACCACCACCAACACCACCACCACCACCACCACCACCACCACCACCTCCACCACCACCTCCACCACCACCAGCACCACCACCACCACCACCACCGCCACCACCAGCACCACCACCACCACCACCACCACCACCACCACCACCACCATCACCATCACCATCCATCCATCCATCCATTATCGTGTCTCACTTGGTTCACTTCGGTTGGCGCCGCCGTAGAAAGAGAGGGGGGGGAATCTCTCCTGACGGTCACGTGTCCTGACGCGATGTCCTGACGCGAGTTTAACATTTTTTACCCATTACAAAAAGTGTTCAACGCCGCTAAAGAAGTTTTCACTTCAAAAAAACTTAACATCACGCCATGTTTCTCCAAAGGGTTGGGCGGAGATCACACTAATATTATGAAGGCGAAAGTATGTTAATTATTTTCTTCACGCTCAAACGGCTGGACCGATTTTGATAAAATTTGGTATGGATGTAGCTGACACCCTGGATTAACATATAGGCTACTTTTTATCCCGATATTCCCACGGGATCGACATTTACGCGGGTAAAACCGTGGGGCGCAGCTAGTGTACCTATATAGTACATTTCGCCAGTTATGTTTAAGTCCGATGTAATAGGAGGCAAGCTTGTTGTCATCACCCGGGCACAAATCCAGTTTCAGGGCTGCTACTGAGAAATTCCGGATAAAAAAAATCAATAAGACTTTGCCTGACCTATGAATCGAACCCAGGACATCTTGCTCAGCTGTAGCGTATGTCATTACTTCCCAGAATTTGGTCCTTATTAGGGACACTATCGAATGGTGTAATAATACAGTGTGTTTTTGTTTTTTAAAATCAGCAGATTCTATTCCTGGCTAGAAATATAGATTTTTGAAAAATCCAATAATGCAGTTTTAGTTTTCATCAAAATCGAGCCCGGGACTCCGTTGAGTACTTTTCGCTATTCCTCCTAGCTTCGAATTTCGCCATCCATGTCCACTTGAAAAATTCACCCTGTATATTATTATATGATAAAACTAACGAACTCTATTATCTCTATACTCTTTAGGTTCATCAAGTTTTTTACACGACGTTTTCTCTAATTAATTTTGTTTCCTTGAAAATTCATTGATAAAATACTCATCTTTGAACTAAATTGACACCTCCACAACTAATCAAAGCAACTGATAGAATTACAACTCATTTAGAAGAGTAACAACCTCAAATTGTGCTAAATAAACACCTTTACAAGGGCGAGCAATCAAATATGTAACGCGCCACAGTCGCCGATGTAATCACGATTCCTTTGAACGGGATGCGATCGACTTGATAATGTCGAGCGTAGAGATGCTGAATATGGATGCCGTGTTACCATACTGATCTTGGGGATACGGTTTTAAGGAGGACATGTTGTGGTTGGTTGAAAGAAATAGATGGGCAAAGTACAACACAATGGAGATATTATTTAGATGAATAAGCATTAAACAAGTACTACCTATAACAGCCATGTAATTTAAATGTCATTAGAGTTTTACTTATCCCTTTTTCAACGTCTAATAGGCATTTAGATAGGCAGCATAAGCAGCACATATAGCCCCTTATTCGGGTGAATAAAGTAGGCTTTACTTACCCGAATATAGGTAGGTATAAAATGATAAATAATTTTATTTCTAGAAGTAGATTTGCACAAACACTATTACACGTCAATTATAATTTAAGAACTAGATGAGGCCAGCGTTTCCTATATGACTACTCTGAGAAGAAAGGCCGAAACAAACTCAACACCATATACCTAAACAATACTCTATGTATTCAACGGCACCCGGTTAGACTGGATGCCGACCCTTATATATTTGGAAAAGGAAAGATAGGCAGATGATGATGATACCTAAACCATATGTAATGTATATGGATTGAACGTAATTCAAAATGTAACGGTTGAACAAAGTAAGAAGAAAATAGTGATACTCTCTACTATAAAATTCGAATACCACCTGGAGTAACGTCGAAAATCCTATAGAAATATTATTGCCGTATTCAAAATATTGCAACGAAATATTCTATTCGAATTTTGATTTAGCGTTGAAAATAGTACCCGAGATGCCTCGGGCAAGTATTTCGCAATCTGTTAGATTGAAAAATAAACTGAATTGAAAGTTTTCGATATTCCTGATTTTATTGGAGCGTATTTAGTTTGGATTAAAGGTCAAAATACTCACAAGCACTCAAATTATACAGACCGAATATTGAATGTGCGTGTGATCAATTAGAAATATGGGACATGTGATGGTGTGTGTAATATATGCTATGCAAGTAATGTAAAAAGTTCAGTTATATCAAATTTGAATGGTCAGTTATCTCAACAATGTGAGTTGTTTTTTTAAATTGATTCTGTTAGCATAGAAAATTGCAACAGTTGTGATTTATATTGGCACTGAATGTCTAGCGTAGGCGCGTAGCGTTCGTTTTACAGTGTGATAAAAATTTTAACACCAGCCATTAAATTCCTTAAGTAGGTATCTGCGCTACGCATTCATTTTATTTAATGAATCTCGACAATGTCGAATCTGTAATACTTTTTTCACTGATTCACTGTATAAAGAATTGCAAATTGGTTGAGCTGGATGGTGCTGATCCACGCGTCATATTGTTCGTGAACGGGCGCCGTCGGGTGAGACTGGTCATCTCTTAATTGCCAAGGCTTATTTTTAATCTTATTTTTTTAATTGTTTCTTCATTTGTATTTATTTTACATTGTTCTCACATATAGAAGCAACAAGAACAATGTACCCAGGATTTTGTAATATTCTTGATTTAAAAGAGTGTCCATGAAGTTTCTTGCCCGTTCTTCTCCATAGAGATCTACGCTTTGGAATGGGCAACTAGCTTCAAGTTTCTAACTAACTGACCGACTATTTAATTTTGACAATTCAAATGGTTTAATTGAAATAAATGCTTTGAGTTTGAGTTTGAATTCATAGTCCAATATACATACTGTTAATCGCTTACCGCATCGTACAACTACTCACAAGAGACTCTTCGATTTCAAAATTTAGGCGAAATGTCACCGTCCTCTAACTAGTACTTCATCGAGTATAATTTGACGGTAACGTATCGACGTTCCATCGCTCATCGTACATTCCATCGCTATTCGAATACTGACGAACGATGTGACGCACATTTGACTGCTGATATCTTGTCAACGATAAGTCCTAGCGATGATTGTGACAATCGAAATGTTCCAGATTTTGAATTTAATCTGTCAAGCTCCGCTAATGAGACACAATTGATTTTCTATTGTTTCGTCGCCGATCGGCGACGCGCGCCCCTTGACCGGTTAAGGGTGTTTTTAATATCGTGCGGATTTCATCACGCACGCGGGATTGCCCCGCATGCGTAACACCCGCAAGTGTCCTTTTTATACAAGTATTTATTGTAATGCGTGGAATACGCACGCGGGACGCGGGGTGTGATCCGTGGCAACAGCCCCGCGCGGGGTCTCCGCGCGCGTGAGCACTTCTATGAAAATCAGTGTGCGTTTTACTGTCATGCGGGGTGCACGCGCGCGTAGTACAGTCACATTTAAAATGAAAATTGACACAGAACGTGTTATAATTGAAGTGCATCTGCAGCCGTGCTTATGGGATAAATCCCATGAATTATATAAAAACAGAGATGCTAGAGACGCTGCCTGGAAAGAAATATTAAAGGAACTAGCACCAAATTTTGAAAGTTTGAGTATATGATCAATAATTTTCCGAGTTTGTCGTTCATTGTACACAACCACAATGCATGGCAGCCCGCAGAAAACTAAATCGTGGGGTTGCGTGTCTCACGCTGCGTGAAATTTTCCGCATGCGGGCCAATCCCGCGTGCGTGATGAAATCCGCACGATATTAAAAACACCCTTAATACTGCTAAAGTGCATACCCCTGTTTAATGAAATTATTAGGAAAATTCGCCTTTGCTTTTTTAATAGCAGCTTCATGTTCAAAGATACATAAATACATACTCACGACTTCTTCCCATGGGGGTAGGCTTCTGCCTAGTTTCTACTTCAGCACGCTACCAACTACGATCCTCAAAGACACAAAGATTTACAACAAACAAACATAAAAAAAACAACAAAAATAAATCAACTACACCGCATATTTCACGAAAATCTTTGAACAAAATTGTTGATTGTGAACAATTTTGTACAAAGATTTTCCTGAGACTTTATGCAGTTGTATCTTAGGGCTGATTTTTCCAACGCCAGATACCTAATTTTATCCGAGTAATAATTTTGAATTTTTGATAGTCCTTCGATACAAAATCTGTGAGAAGTCAATTTTATTCCACGAATAAAAATTATCTGTCGGTGGAAAAATCGGCCCATAAATTCATAAACTGACAGATAACGCACAGCTTAAACCGCTAGGTGACTAGAAGAAGCATGAAATGGTAAAGTTGTTCGAGTTTTTTACATAATGAAGGTGACCTATAAGGACGGAATTTTGAAAACTCTTCCCCTAAAGTGGTTGAATAGGTGATGAAAGTTAGTATGAAAAATCAACATCTCACTAGAGCCATGCGTGTGGTGAACGAGGTACATGAAAGGGTTGATGTATTGTGCTGCAACTTGAGTGAATTCGCAAAAGTTTCATTATAAGTTATATAATACTAGCTGCGCCCCGCGGTTTCGCCCGGATAAGTTTCGATCCCGTGGGAATATCGGGATAAAAACTATCCTATGTCCTTTCCCGGGACTCAAACTATCTCTATACCAAATTTCATCTAAATCGGTTCAGCGGTTTAGGCGTGAAAAGGTAACATATAGACAGACAGAGTTATTTTCGAATTTATAATATTAAGTATGGATATTATTTAGATGTAGGTTAAGATTTAAAATATTGTGTGCAATTTTATCGGATGTAGATTAAAGATTTAGCATGTAAGGCCTCTCTATCGCATTGGATCGCTGATCTGTAATGGTAGTTGTAGGTAAGATTTGAATAAATAAATAAACATTTATCCGAAGGGAAATCCCAACGGGCAGACGACTTGTATTCAAGTAACACTGGCCCTAGACTTTTGAGTATCTTAGGTCAAGACTAAGTTAAGACGCCTTAACCTTTTAAGTTTAATACAGTGTTTCTTTTCAAAAGAAATCGCCAATACCGGAATCGTCTTTACTGAAGCTTACATTTACATTATAACTTACTTTCAGTTAAAGATCATTCAAAAGTCATCATCTGCCTAGCCTTTTCCCAACAATGTTGGAGTCGGCTTCCAGTCTAACCGGTTCAGCTGAATACCAGTATTTTACATGGAGCGACTGCCTATCTGGTTTCCACAGCCCAGGTACTGGGTAATAAGATACCCCTTGGTAAGACTGGTTGTCAGATTTTTGGGCTTCTGACTACCCGTAACGACTGCCGATAACGGTTCTATTAAATATTAATTTGAAATATAAACAGACAAAGAGCTTATAACAAGTGAGCTCTTTGTCTGTTACACGCTTAGTTCTACAAATACAACTTTAATCTACCTAAGGAATTTCATAGATCTCTGAGGGAAAATTCCCGTATTTTCAAAAACGTTCGCATTTTATTCTTAGTCTCAATCTGTCAAAAATACAACAACATAACATAATCAGCCTATAATGTTCTCACTACCACCCAAACCCATAATCTAACTTTTTATTTTTCCATATCCTGCAATAGTAAGGTGCACTTGCATATTGCATACAGGGATAGTCGTCGGTTGGTGCCGCATTTCATTAAAATTTCCTAAGGGGCCTCTACGAGTTGGCTTCGGCCCCTCGTACGCCTTCCAAAGGACCGGGACCCCATTGTCCCGAGATATATAAATTCATAAAAATATTTACTATGTCATCTTGTTTATGATACACACAAGGACCATGATAAAAATTATTATTATTTTTAAAATATGATTGATGTGTAAAAGCGTTTGTACAAAACTACTTACAGAAATAAACACATTTATATTAACTGTAGCTTTTAGGTGCCTGTCAAGCGTATGCAGATACATGCATAAGCTTGCAGCATCTGGTTTCGCTCCGTAATGTAAAAGCGGTGTTATCTGAATCCGTCACGTGTTCTAGGTAGTACAGAAATACACATGAGTCTAGACAGACAAACACAAAGTTAACTCGCACAATATATCTATAGAATGGAACCTCTGTGGATACACGTTAAGGTGCATCCAGACATAGCGAGGCATGCGCCGCAAATGATTTTTTATATATGTAGGTACGGTTGCCTCAGGCTGAGGCGTCTAATATATTAAAAATAAACACTTGCGGCGCATGCCTCGGTCTGTCTCGATGCACCTTTACCCGTGTCTTCACACTTAACAACCCTTCCATATCACAGCTGTGTTTAAAGCGTGGGCGTCTTTCATTACACAAATATTCTACGTTTACATTTCACGAGATAGGTAGACTTGAGACACTTGACTTGCCCACTCCCTCTCACAGAGAGGAGGCCGGTGTCCCAGCAGTGGGAATGTTACACTTAGGCTGATTATGCTTCAGCTTAAGTTTATGCTATAGGAAACTACCCTTACTTACTAGCCTTAGGACATTTACACTGAATTACAATCCCAAATTAAAATCGAAATAAAATAACACGAAACTAACGCAGATTCACAAATTCTCTGTTCGTAATTCGGTTTCGTGGCGGATATCAGAATTCACATCAGAAACCATTGTTTTTTACCCAAAAAACTAAGCTCCCTTCCACAAAGGAAATAAAACCAAAAAAATACGAATCTAAAAGCGTAGACCTACCTAAATATAAGGAAAGAAAACCTCAATCGAAGTAGGGACGTAGTTGGAACATTCAAATACATAAATCTTTGGGGCGACGTTAAGTTTTTTATGCCCGACCCGATAAGTAGCCCGCTCCCTCGGGCATACTTACACATTCAGAATATCTTACAGTACGCGCACTTGCGACTAGTCGGACGACAGTTTGTCTGCGACGTAAAATATGAGATAATATTTTAACATAGGACCATTTATACATGCTGTTATGATGTATGGTGCCCTGGTAGAAGCAGGCATGCATGGAACTTTTGTTGTAGTTATTCTCAACTGTTTGTTTGTGAACCTAATTAATTTTATTGAAGTGAAACTTCTTTACGCACGCTTGACTTGGAGTGTAAGCTGGCGAACGCGTGACGTAAGCGTTACGAAAAGTGTGATCGGGCGAGGCGAACGGGAGTTGAGTGGGGGATATAAGCAAGAGAAAGCAGTGCGCGCGCACATTTTTTTTCTCTCTTCCTCTCATAGCCAAATACGTTTGAAGTTTCACTTGAGTCGTGTGGTCATAAGCACACTCGGTTTTTTTTTAAACACGCATCGCATAACATCACGCTTTTAATCCCCAAAGGCATGGCCCTCTGCCTTATCCTTCGCGGATTGTGTGTGCCTATCTATGCCTGTGCAAGTGTGCATGAGTTCCTACATGTCCTGGGTTCGATCCCCAGGTCGGGCATAACGGGCTATTGGGTTTTTCCATCAGGAATTTCTCAGCAGCAGTCCGGAGTCTGGATCTGTACCCGGTTGATGGCAATAGGCTTGCCCCCTATTACATGGGACTTAAATTATAACTAGCGAAATGTGGGTGGGTAATTTTATTTTTAATCCTCATCTTAATCAGCCTGTAATGTTCCCACTGCTGGGACACAGGCCTTCTCTCGGTGAGAAGGAGTGGGCCGTAATCCACCACGCGGTCCCAGTGCGGGTTGGCAGATATATCACATGTCTTCGAATTATTGGTTCCAGGACATGCCGGTTTCCTCACGATGTTTTCTTTTACCGTTTTGAGAGCAGTGACTGTGGTGATGAAATAATTTACACAAAGTAAAGCGCTTATCCCGGTTCGAACCTACGACCTGCAACTCAGTCGCTGCTGTTTCCAGTGGGCCACCGCTACTCTTCCGGTCTGTCGGGCATGTAAATTAGATAAACATAGTTATTACTAGCTGCGCCCCGCGGTTTCACCCGCATAAGTCTCGATCCCATGGGAATATCGGGATAAAAAGTATCCTATGTCCTTTCCCGGAACTCAAGCTATCTCTATACCAAATTTCATCTAAATCGGTTCAGCGGCTTAGGCGTGAAAAGGTAACATACAGACAGACAGACAGAGTTACTTTCGAATTTATAATATTAGTATGGATATTTTTAGTCCTACTAATTCGATATTAGCAGCACCAACGAAATGTCTTGCACTAATTAAAGTCGTTAGTGTGCGCGCTGTCTACCAGTGCAAATTTTGCCGTAGTATTTGGTTTTACGAGCAAGAGTAGAAGTAGTCCTAGATTTTACAGCTTCTGATTGTGAAAACAAACTTATGTAAGTTAACGTATCTTCGTAATAAAGTTAGTTTGTTAAGTCGACGTCGTAAGCTGAGTGTTATTGGCAGTTATCGGTAACTACCGAGCGACTGAGGAAGGCTTCATTTTCAGTAATGCTCGAAGGCAAATAAAAAATTGTAAACTACGATTAGATAGAACATAATTATTTAATAATAATTTACAATTTTTTTTGAGCAGGTTGAGCAGCATTGATTGCAGCATTGGCAGAATTGAGCAGGTTGCGATGGGGCATAGTGGGATTATCTGAAGTCCGAAGAGAGGGGGAGGACTCGATAATCCTTAAATCTGGCAACTTGCTCTATTTCCGGGAGGGCGACCAGCAGTCCCAAGGTGGTGTCGGGTTTATCGTCCACAAGTCCCTTGTGAGCAACGTGGTGAAGATCGAGAGTGTGTCGACCAGGGTGGCGTACCTTATACTCAGAATATCCGCAAGGTTTTCGCTGAAGGTCGTACAGGTTTACGCCCCGACCTCGTCACACCCCGACGATGAGGTGGAGACCATGTATGAGGATATTTCCAGAGCCATGCATGGCTCTAAAACTCACTTCACCGTTGTCATGGGGGACTTTAACGCGAAACTGGGTAAACGAAGCGATGATGAGCTGCGAATGGGGCAATTTGGAGTTGGACGACGGAACCACCGGGGCCACCTACTGGCTAGTTTTATGGAGAAGGAAGGCCTCTTTATGATGAATTCCTTCTTCAGAAAACGTGAGCACAGGAAGTGGACCTGGCAGAGCCCGGATGGTGCAACTAAAAATGAGATTGACTTCATTATGTCGACGAAGAAGCAAATATTCAATGATGTCTCTGTGATCAACGCGGTGAAAACCGGAAGTGATCACCGCATGGTAAGAGGCACATTGAACTTAAATGTAAAGCTGGAAAGGTCTCGACTAATGAGGTCTACGCTCCGCCCAGCGCCGATCCAAGTTCAAAACCCCGAGAGCTTTCAGCTCGAACTTCAGAATCGTTTCGAGTGCCTGGGGAGCTCCGTGGACGAATATAACGATGGGTTCGTGGAAGCTGTCCATACGGTCGGGTCTAAGATCTTCAAGACCCGTCGTACGAATACGAAAAAGAAGCTCTCTGATCCTACTTTGCGGCTCATGAAGGAGAGGCGCGAGATGATCCTGCAGTCTTCAGATGATGTTCTAAAGTACCGGCGGCTCAATAGACAGATCTCTAAGTCCTTGAAAAGCGACCTTCGCCGCTTCAATACAGATCGTATTGAGGAAGCGATAGAGCAAAATAGAGGCTCCAAGGTTTTTGCTAGAGATCTGTCTATTGGGCAGAGCCAGCTTATGAAACTGAAGACTGATGATGGCAGGATCGTATCCGCCAAACCTGAGCTGTTGAGAGAGATCGAGAGGTTCTATGGACAGTTATACACGTCAACAAGCAACCCCGTTACGAATCTGGCAAACGACCCAAGAGCTAGATTGACCCGACACTATACCGAAGACATCCCGGACGTCAGCCTGTACGAGATTAGGATGGCTCTGAAGCAGCTTAAAAACAACAAGGCACCGGGTGATGACGGAATTACGGCCGAGCTCCTGAAGGCCGGCGGAAAACCCGTTCTTAAGGCCCTTCAGAGGCTGTTTGATTCCGTCATACTCGAGGGTAAAACACCACAGGCATGGAACAGAGGTGTGGTGATACTTTTCTTTAAGAAGGGTGACAATGCCCTTCTTAAGAATTATAGGCCCATCTCACTTCTGAGCCATGTCTACAAGCTGTTTTCGAGAGTCATCACGAACCGTCTCGCGCGCAGGTTTGACGACTTCCAGCCTCCCGAACAAGCCGGATTCCGTAAAGGCTTTAGCACCGTAGACCACATACATACGCTGCGACAGGTTATACAGAAGACCGAAGAGTATAACCTGCCTCTCTGCTTAGCGTTTGTGGACTACGAGAAAGCCTTTGATTCGATCGAGACATGGGCTGTACTGCAGTCTCTTCAACGGTGCCAGATCGACTATCGGTACATCGAGGTGCTGAAGTGTCTGTACGAAAACGCCACTATGTCAGTTCGACTCCAGGACCAGACCTCGAAACCTATCCTTCTGCAGCGAGGTGTGAGACAGGGAGACGTTATCTCTCCGAAACTGTTCACCGCTGCTCTGGAGGATGTCTTTAAGGTTCTGGACTGGAAAGGAGCTGGCATTAACATCAATGGCGAGAACATAACTCACCTTCGGTTTGCCGACGATATAGTAGTCATGGCTGAGACTATGGAGGACCTCAGTACAATGCTCGATGACCTCAGTAGAGCCTCTGAAAGAGTGGGTCTGAAAATGAACATGGACAAAACGAAGGTCATGTCAAATGCCCATGTAACACCCACTCTCATGAAGATCGGAGACGCTACACTCGAAGTCGTGGACGAGTATATTTACCTAGGACAAACTGTCCAGTTAGGTAGGTCCAACTTCGAGAAAGAGGTCAATCGTCGAATCCGACTCGGCTGGGCAGCGTTCGGGAAGCTACGCAATATCTTCTCGTCCCACATGCCGCAGTGTCTCAAGACGAAAGTCTTTGACCAGTGCGTGTTGCCAGTGATGACATATGGCACTGAAACGTGGTCGCTCACAATGGGCCTTATTAGAAGGCTGAAAGTCACCCAAAGGGCAATGGAGAGGGCTATGCTTGGAGTTTCCCTGCGGGATCGAATCAGAAATGAAGAGATCCGCAGGAGAACCAAGGTAACCGACATAGCCCGAAGAATTGCCAAACTTAAGTGGCAGTGGGCAGGGCACATTGCTCGCAGAACAGATGGCCGATGGGGCCGAAAGGTTCTGGAGTGGCGACCGCGTACCGGAAGGCGTAGCGTTGGAAGCTTAGGCCTCCCACAAGGTGGACCGACGACCTTGTGAAGGCCGCAGGAACTCGTTGGATGCGAGAAGCACAAAACCGGTCGAAGTGGAGGTGCTTGGGGGAGGCCTATGTCCAGCAGTGGACGTCTTTCGGCTGAAATGATGATGATGATGATGAATTTACAATTTTTATACAGGTTTTTTTTTACCTATTGCGCAAACTGTAACGTTCCATGAATTCGGCGCAGAAATTCTTGGGATCCCTTCTTTTCGCATAATGTTCTTTTTCCTAATATACTTTGGCATAACTATTTTGGCATAATTTTTTTTTGCATAATAATACTTTGCCATATTTTATTTTGGTATACAGTTTATGTTGGCATAATTATCTATAAGGCTAATTTGTTTTTGCATAATTTTAGTTCGCATAGTACTAAATGACGTCAGGGGCACCCTGAGGCTCGGTTTGGTTAGGTTCCTTTAAACCCTGCACATAGAAATAGGAGCCCCGCGCAGCGGGGCTTCGTCGACCTGACGTCGTCAGAAATAAAACGTGCGTGCTAAATTTATGCTTTAGAATGTTAAGCTTAATCATTATTATGATTAGAGAAATTATGCTTAAAAAAATTATGGGTAAGCTGTTATGCGTAAATAATGTTATGCGAAAATATAATTAGGACAAAAAAGTATGCCAAGTTATATTCGGTCTTAAAATTTTATGCAAATGGATAGCCCAAGTAACAAATTTACGTTGTATAATAGTTGAGTAAACGTTTTTCATTTACTGTTGGTTCTATGAGGTGGGTTGTATAAACGTAGTTGTAGACGTTTATACAACGCGAAATAGGCCCAAATTATACAACATTATTGTTATTTAAAAGTTACATAAAAGTTAGTGGAGAACTATTTTAACGTTGCTTAAATGTTAAATAAAAGTTTCCGACCGACTTTTTGGTTAGATAATGGTTATATCTCGACTGTTATGGAACCACTGAAGTCCCATAAAGGTTATATAGACATTAGAAGATGACTGAAATGTCGCACAAGTGTTTAACATCGACGTTTATAGTATACATTCAGTCCATTCCATTCATTCTCATTCGTTCCTGATATTTGCCATGCTGGAATATAAAAGGTAAGTTATAAATTATCATAACTAAATTTACATTTACTTTACAAGGTTTATGATATACGCGAACAGAGTGCACCTAATTCTTATGGGACCTTTAGTTTTATGATGAAATATAGGTGTGTTGTTGGGAAATTTTTTGCGCCCCCCTCGAATTCGTTAAAAATTAACTATTTTTGATTATTATTTAATTTATTTTTTTATATTAAATACCAGCCATCTTGTCAAAGTTAAAAAGTGACTTCTATACAACAATTATAGAATGAAAAGGTCAACAATGCGGTTTCTTGCGACCAAGATAGCCGGCCATTATGAATTATTTTAGAGTTCTGTGAGACAATAAACATTATGAACACAGAATGATGATCACATTACAAATGACATTAATTTTATTGAATGTACTTGATTTAAATGACTCAATTAAAATTATATTACTATACTTGTGTTGTATTTACCTACTTTGCAAAATAATACACGGTGTAATATTTTATAAAAAACGCGTTATCTAATTAATTACCTACGTATTATTGAGCGCAGTGTCCTGTACTTTTTCTGTTCGACCATAACATACTAAATAGGTGCATCTTGTGATTATTTGTTTAATTTCTTGAGTTCCTTTATTGATACTGAATTCACCCCTGAGATATGGCACCAATATGGCACGCAATTTTTTGACACCACACGCTGCACGTGACGAGTGTGGATACGACCGGGGCGCGCGGGCCCACACGGCCATAATAATTCGTAGTTCTAATATAATACCAACATATACCTACATCTTAAATAAATAGTTAACAATATATCAAATAAAATTCACTAAAGAACATGGGTCATACATAATATAAACAAGTCATCAATGACACATTCATTATACAAATGTGACTTTTTTATTATAATTATTACTTCCGGACCCACGTTCCATAAAATGACCGAAAATTAACATTTTTTATCATTTTTCAGGTGAAGTAGTGTGTGTGGACAGTGGACATCAATAAATTATGGTAGTGTTTTTGGATGTCGATAAATTTATAACACGGAATTATTTAAAAAACCTCAAAAGGCGCAAGTGGCCTTGGAGAAGAACTTATTTTATATTGTCAAGCAATTGCTATAACTGTCACAGCTGTGACATTGTACTTAGGTACAGTGATTTTGCATGCCAAAACTTCATAAATAAAAAGATATAAACAGTTTTTTCAGTATTTTTATTTTTCAGTTACCACTTACAACAATGTATGCACTAAAAGTACAAAATACATGTGCTCGTTAAGCACTGTACACACCAATTTGCATTTAATATCTAAAACTGTACAAGTTATCTCTCTTTTGGTCACATTATTGATATTACATATAAATATGTTGAGTAGAGAAGATTTCATAGGCTTTTCAAATGCATCGATGCAATCATCTAAATACTTGCCAAGTATTAATATATCTTCCTGAAATTCGATATCTTTGTCAGCAGATAAGCTTGAAGTATCGGAAGATAGTTCTTCAGAGGGCTCTAAATACTCCAAATAATCTTCAACGGAGTCACCTAAAATAATTAAATCAACTTGAGACATTGTAAATAGTTATAATATATGGTGATTATCTTAAAGTACAAACTTACTGTTTATTTCTGGTACAATATTCTTTTGTTGTATGTCAATGCCATCAGATGAACTTTTAATTTTTGATCTTGCCTCATAAGTTTCATCTGGAATATTTAAAAAATGTCATTTATAATAGAATTATAATAGTAAATAAAAAACAAGCAATAGAAATACTTCTAATAAAAATAACATTTATACGGAACCATTTTTGTTGTTGAGGCTTTGATGAGGTACAAAATTCGCAGATGACGGGCCAGTTTTCAGTGATTCAAAAGTTTTTCTTACTTTCAGCTTGAAAGCCCCACTTTGTTTAAGCTTTTTCCATTGATCTAGATTCATATTTTTGTAAATATTGTAACAATGTTTGTTTAGCTGACAAAATGGAAGTTAGTTTTAAAAAAGGCTCTTTTGGACCTTTATATAATTTTAAGGTCTGCTTAAAGTTCTGTAACGGTTACAAAATAACGCTTAAGTCGTATAATGATTCGTAATTCACCACTAAAATACTTCGTTATATTCAGGTCTAAAAATAAACTTTTGGCGACGGTTTGATTACATAAAAGTCGTGTTAAGGTTACGTAGACTACAACGCTGGTTAAATGAACCCTTTTATCTAACTGTTATATAACATCGTATTATTTAGTTGGGTAAACGTTTACCCAACCTACAGTATACGACGTTGTATAAAGCAGTCGTAAAAACGTTTACGTAACTTATTCACTGGCAAAATTATACGACGTTATATAAAGAAGTCATCAAAACGTTTACCTAACCTATACACTTGTACCACTATACGACGTTGCATTATATAGTTGTAATAACGTTTACCTAACCTATTTTTTGTACCATTATACGACGTTGTATAAAGTGGTCGTTAAAACGTTCACTCAACTATTTAATAGGACCTTTTAGTTACAGGGACTGAATCGTTGTAGAAATAACGGTTACACAACGTCGTAGTTGTCTAATTACGTCTATTTAACAGTTATAATTATAACCGAAAGTCGCGTAAGATATGTTTTATATAACCAATTTGTTTGTTGGGAGGGAACCGAAATTCTTCGCCGGGTATCAAAAAAAAAAACTGTTTCATAGTAAAGTGCAATACCAACGCGGTCATAATGTATGGAACAACTAATTTTTTTTTAATAACCGTCGAATAATTTCCACGATTATACAGGGTGAAATTCATGGGCATCCTTTTAAGGGGTCATTGTACTCATCATTATGAACAACTTTTACTATAGGACTAAACCTAAAATCGCGAAAAAAAATCAGCTGTTCCTTGCATTTATATTCACATAACTCGACAAAATGTAGGGAAGAGCTGATTTTTTTTTCGCGATTTCAGGTTTGGTCCCGTAGTAAAAGTTGTTCATAATGATGATTACAATGACCTCTTAAAAGGATGCCCATGAATTCACTTTCACCCGGTAGAATCATATGCTGAATTCGTGGTTAAAGTTTCCGCACTGGTTAAAAAAAATCCCTGTATGCCTGCATACAGCCCCCCCCCTCCCCCCACACACTAAAAAACTCACATGTAAATGCTGTAACTAAATCTTTGTAACCTCATCTTTCAAATGAGCACCTTTTAAAGCAAGTAAACACAACTCCGAGCTAGTTTAATTCTCACTCAAAAGTGTAGAGCGACGCAAAATAAGAGTAAAAGCATAGTTATTGATTCTCGAATTTAGTTTGTGCGAACGAATGGAACGACTCTTAAATAGGGGCGACTCGGGGCGCCGGCGCCGGCGGGCGGCTGATGTTCAACTTGATTTGCACGGTTAAAACGAAGCTCACTGCTTTATCTGTGTTGCTGACTGTACAGGTGATAAGATACAGCGAATGGTACCTATATTTCCGTGACTGGCGTGAATAATGTTGACATGTCTAAAATGGCAACTTGTCAAGACGGCCATTTTAAAGGTTTGACCTCTTCTGGTAAATCGGTAAATTAGTTTACCGTGTGTGTTTTAGTTGTTTTAAGGGTTATTTTGTACCATCTTTTAAATGATGATAATATTTTTGAAGTGAAAACTTCTTTAGCGGTGTTGTACACTTTTTTTGTAATGGGTAAAAACACACATTACACTCGCGTCAGGACACGTGACCGTCAGGACACGTGACCTGATCGAAAATCGTAAGACGGATGGAGAGTAGACAGCCGGCGCGGCGTAGGAGAGGAAGTATCCGCCTCTCTTTCTACGGCGCGGCGAAAATGTATGCCTGCTGTTTCGTTTAGGCGGCGCAGGGCGTTTGCGCGAATGTTCGTGTGTGTTTATGTTACAGCGTGCCACGCGCATCCATGGATGGTGACAGCTGATGTCTCGACCGTCAGTGTAGTGGCCACACTACTGTGTATTCGTAAAATTCGTGTATATAAAGTGTTTAAAATATGAAAATAGAACAAAGTGCATCTATTAATGAAAAAAGTGACGAAGAAATAGCGAAAGAAAATGCGTTATATTAATTCAATTAATAGTTGATTTATTTCAACGTTAATATTCAAGTTTTCACTTCTGCCGGCACTCCCGGAGTGCAACCCGTCTTTTTTTTTATAATTCCTTGCTTTAACCTGGTGATCAATTATTTAAAACTACTGCCTCGTTGGTTTAGTGGTCGCAAGCGCTACTGTTGAGAATGAGGTCCTAGGTTCGATTCACGAGTCCGGCAAAGTGTTATTGGATTTTTCTATCTGGAATTTCTGAGAAGCAACCCGGAGTCTGGATTTGAACCCGGTTGATGGCAATGCTCGATGCTCAATGCCCTATTAGACGGAACTTAAAGGTAACTGGTGAAATGTGGATGTAGGTACTACAGGTCCACCTCTGCCCAGCCCTTTGGGGAATGCGGGCGTGATATAATGTGAAAATTATTTTAAACGTTCGGTAAAAATTCTTTTAGTTTTACTCTTAAAATATAATAATCTCAAATCACCATAATCGCACATTATCTTATGCAATATTGACATCACCCGTCAAGACAGTTATTCAGTCATTCCATATTCAAGTAGGCATTTTTTTTTTTTAATTATCTCATATTAAAATTCCGAAGTTTATAGTTTGAGAGTGATTTTTGTTGTAACAAGCGGTCCCCGATGGGGTTTCCCATGGCAAAAGTTACGAACTTCCATACAAACTTGCGTCCCCTATTTAACCCTTTTATGGGCATTCATTTTCAAAAATCCTTCCTTAGTGCTCACTTTCGTTGTAAAAGGAACTCTTGTGCAGTAATTGCATGTGTGCAGTAACGTGCATTTAGATCCAGCGGGGTCTTTAGGTTGTGCGTTGTCTGTCAGAGAATTAAAGAATTTTAATAGATTTGTAGCGGTATCTACAACGAAACATGCGAACAAAGCGTCATACTGACGTCACGCACAATCCTGCATCTCGCAAGCAGAGTTTACCGCGCAACGGCCCAACATGAATCATTGGGCAGTTGCCCGCCAGACACAACACCCGTCTGGTCGGAGGATCCTCCCTTTTCTATCGAGGATGAGTGAACTTTACACCCTGTTTCTCATACCTCTATAGATTAGATTTAAGTTCGAAAACTATATACTTACTATTAATAAAGCTTTGAAGAGTTTGTTACCATCAGCGTCGTGAAAATAACAACATTAATATCACTTATAAAGATCATAAAATTCAGGAAGTTGATAGTGCTAAATTTTTAGGAATAACCATTGATAATAAATTGACTTGGAACACTCATACTGACATAATATGTAAACGACTAAGTAAATCTGCGTATGCACTGTTCCAACTTTCAAAAAAGGTTAATATTGAGACATTGATAATAGCATACCATGGACTTGTAGCTTCTGTTTTACGGTACGGTATTATTTTCTGGGGGCAGTCGGCTAATAGGGAGGTTGTATTTAGGATGCAGAAACGTTGTGTGAGGTCTATGTGTGGTCTAAAAACGACAGATAGCTGCATTCCGTATTTCAAAAAACTAAAAATATTGACACTGCCAGCAATGTATATAATGGAAACTGCATTGTTTGTAAAAAAAAACCCGCATTTATTTGTCAGCTTATCGGCAGTCAAAAGAAATCCATTGCGTACTCAATACTGTAACAAACTATGTAACGTTAAATGTAAAACAGCCTTAATGCGTAAAAGCTTTTTCGGAAACGCTCCAAAAATTTATAATAAAATACCGGATGCCATTAAAAATATGCCATTAATAAAATTTAAAAAGGCACTTCATAGCTTGCTTAGTGACAAATGTTACTACACACTGGATGAATTTTTCAATGATGGCTCAATATTAAATTGAGCTATATCTATCTATGTTATAGAAAGAAAAAGAAAAAAAACTTAAATGATGAATTGATTTGGAGTTGTAATTTATTATTAATATTGACATTTAATCATTTTTGACATTTTCAATTATTCTGACCTGTTTAGATTTTTCTTTCTTCTTAATTTTATTTTTTGACATTTATAACTAAATAATTCTTCATTTAAATCTGACATCATTCAATTTCTTTTTAAATAATATTATATAATTGTTATAATTTATTCAGAAACTTTAATTATGCATGATTTTCAAACATATTGATGATAATGTGGATGTAATTTCTTAATATTGAGCTAGATGCACACCATATTTGTACGCCTCCTGGCATAACATAGCGTTCTATACACCAAACTCAAGATCTGTATTTCTTTACCTGTGTTAACAAATAAAAGTGATTTGATTTGATTTGATTTGATTTGTTTGAACGCGCTAATCTTTGAAACTACCAGTCGGGTTGAAAAATTGTAATTGGTTATTGGCGACGCGATGCAACAAGGTGAGTCATGGTGAAAAGCTAAGTAAATGATAAATTATCATTTCCACATTGAAAAGTTAATCTGTTTACCTCCATTTTACTTGAAGTCATACAAGGGATTTTAAAATGTTAAGATTTTTTTTTTATACCTGGGTCTTTCTTATCGTGTTGCACGTACCCATTGTAAAAGTTACGTCACGGAACATTACGTAGTAGATTCTTAAATCTGATATATTTGTAGACGTTTTCAACAAAGTGTACGCTACTTAAACGCTACTTAAGGACGCTGTGTTATAATATTTGAAGTGTAAAAGATCAATAAAACGAAGTAATTTATATCAGAGCTGTGTCTGTGAGTCCTCACATTCACAGCTCCTACAGAATACGATAACAAATAGAATTTCTATTGATATTCTCGTTCAGTCAAGACGTCTCGACGCCTCTCGAGGATATTTTTAAATGTCAAAGTTTCTAAAGCAATTTCTGCGAAAACTTTTAAGTGGAACGAAAGGTTCAGATCCGTGCAAGTGACGCCCCTTGAGCATTTGTTAGAATAGGCAACATTTTATAAAAGGTTTGGTATATTTGCTAAAATCGCCGTCGGCGGGGATGGCGGGATGGCGGGACGACAGATAACTGTCGGAACATTTGTCGGTTTGTGTCGAGTTTTGCGCGTAATTTTGAGGGTAGTTAGAAACGTACTTTTTGTTGTTTGTGGTTTTATTGTTACGGGCGCGATGTGTGTTTGTGAATTTGGATGTCTGAATTAATTGAATGCCAAGCCTGCTAAATGAAACGGTCTAATATATTTTGTAAATTATAATAATTAGGGATTTAGAAACTCTAATTTGGCTAGATACAAACAATACTTACATTGCTCGCTACTTCTAAAAACAAACGAATGGAAATACTGATCCCATAAGTTTAATTCAGCATGCAATTACTTGCCTACCTCTAAGTTAAAGTGCTAAGTTAAAATAAATAAAGTGCTCTTTTCGTTCAAGAAGGTATCAAATATGATAATTTTATAACGATAGTCCGATTGATAGAACCACCGAATAGAAAAATGCCCGTGGTCCTACTAGTAGAACTACGCGGTCGAACCACGGGCAATAAACGTCGCCTTCAGTAGGTAGTGGTTCATAGTTGTGTATGTATTTTTATTTACATTCGAGTGTTATTTATTTTAGAAGTATGTATGTTTATTTGTATGTATGTAAGTATATTCTTGTATTATTTGTTTAGTTTTATTAAGTGATTTGTTTTTTAGGTTTTATGTATTTTTTGTCTCCTTTTCTCTTTAACACGCTGTCTACATCTCTTTATTTCTTGTCCTATCGCAGGTATGCTGGAAGAGATTTCTTATGAAATAAGCATCACCATTGTACCTATTTTTCTGTTCTGTTTTTTCTTGTCTGTTTATATATGTGTGTACATAAATGGTAAAATAAATAAATAAGTAGAGCAGTTTAATAATAAAAAATTGGAAACTGCCGCTCGGCGTATCACTTTTTAAGGAGCAAGTCAAGAAATTGGTATAAATCGCAAAATCATGCTGGAAGGGTTGGTGATCGCCATTTGTTTTATTATCGGACAGAAAAAAAAATACAAAGAAAAAAAACAGCACGGTTTCTTTACGGCGTTTAAATCGCGCCGTAGAAAAAACGTGTCTGTGAACAAGCTTCCACAGTGATCCATACAACAACTGACGATCGTGCCCACACACGACGGATAAACCGTATTTCACGTATTTGTACAAAGGGCCTGAAAGATTTACCCTTCCCATAACGTACCGCTTATAAATGTTCACCAGACAACAATTGCGAGATCCAATGTAAACGTTCCAAGCTAGAATCAAATATGCCATTCAAAACGCAGATCCGTGACCCGTCATCCCAATTAAGGGTGCCCCATCTTGCTTATCGACTTTGCGTTCTTCTAAAATACCTTTATTGCTTAAGTTTCGAGTCGAAGGCATAGTTATAGACGGCCGATTTATATCGGTGACCGAATTAATCGAAGTCCGATAACTGCCAACTGTCGGTATTCGAATATTCACGACGTCACGCGCCGGGGCGGCGGCGGCGGCGGCGCCTCCGGCCGGATTGACGTTTATCACCCAGCACCAGTCCGGTACCGGCATGGGACGGAACTGGAAACGGCTATTGGAAAAACGATGAATGCGTGCTGTTTTGGTAATATTGGTATGTTAACCAGCCCCCCAATTCATCCGAAACCGAATTTGATATGAAACCTAATCGATTGATATTTATATACTAGGAGCACCTAGATATACATACCTGGGATGCATGAAGAGCCTCCTCGTGTAGCGCAGTTTATTCCGCCAGTTACCCAATTGAACCGATCGCTCGGCGCATCCTGGATAGTCGCACAAAACACCTTTTTAACCGACTTCAAAAAAGGAGGTTCTGTATTCGACCCGTATGTATGTATATTGTATGTGATGTCCGTGATTTTCTTAAAAACTAATTAATCAATTTTGATCATTCTTTCACTAATGTGATCTGCATACTTTCAGGAAGGTTTTAGTATATAATACCTTAGGTAATTATTCTTATATACGAAGTTATATGCATAAATGTACTGCATCTCCGGAATTTCTGTGCGAATTTTGATTATTATTCTAGTCGGTGTCTTCGATTCTTCAATGCATTAGTGTTAATTGATTTTGTGTGGGGTAGGTACAACTAAAAAGTGAAAAATAAAAACTTTTTTACAAAAAAAAAACAACCGACTTCCGAAATTAAAGTTATTTTTTCACTTTGTAGTGTTTTTTTTTTTATCAAACATTAACATTTATTAAGATTTTATATTTTTCGTGGAATTTTATTGAAAATAACTGAAGCCATTCGATAAATACTTCTACGTAGGAGGGCTGTTTTACTGCGACCAACACAAAGAATGTCAAACATGAACTATCCCTATGCAATTTGCGTTGACGTTATGCATTCAACAAAAGTAACCATCATAAAATCGGAGGTGTGCTCGCTCCGATTTTTATTCGATTTCATTCAGTTTCTCACTGGCCTCACTAATGAACTTACTAACATTGAAATCTTGTGGTCGTTTTTTCAGTCACATCCCGAAATGCTATTGAGCATCCACTCCTACCTGTCAAAATCTGCCTAACCTTTCCGAACTACGTTGGGGTCGGCTTCCAGTCTAACCAGATGCAGCTGAATACCAGTTTTTTACATGGAGCGACTGCCTATCAGATCTCCACAACCCAGTTACTGGATAATACGATAGGTACCCCTTGGTGAGACTGGTTGTCAGAGTTTCTGGCTTCTGACAATCCATAACGAATGTCAAATATCCACGAATGACAGCCGGGACCATCGGCTTCACGTGCTTTCCGAGACACGGATGGGTCTTGGTATGTAAAGATGATCACCCATCTACGGACAAACCGGGGCAAGCGTAGCTTAACCTGATCGATCGACCCGTGCGGCTCGTATTAGTTAGCCACAAACCCCACTCCCTGTCTATGTGAATTTAAATTACCCTTTTTTTTATGGGTGGGAAATCATCAAATGACCCCTCCCGCTCTGGGTGGAGCGGAAGGGAGCGTCAGACTCTTACTGACTAAAACCCATCCGTGTTCTTTCCTTAGCCCTTTTCCGGGGTAGCGGTAACCCTTTCGGACAATCCCGCACCCCCGGCAGGCTTCGGCCCTAGCAGGCCCCTTCCTTTTTGCTGACATCTCTTTGAGGCGCGCGTGGAACACGAACGTGCCGTCCGGCACGGGCCTGGTCCTGAACGGACGGTGAGCTACCCATTACTCTCCGTCCGCAGGCCCGCGCCTACGGTGGCCGGGAGTCGTCGCGCGGCTCCCGACGCCCGGAGCGTCTCCCGCGGCGGCTGGGACGTGAGGCTCTCTCCCTCAGCCGTTCCGCCACCTCCTTCGCTAGCATGACTGCTTCGCAGAAGGAGGTGACTGCCCCCCCTCTCGCTCTCGCCCCGGACCATAGCTTGAACCAGGGCCGGACGCGAGAGGTCGCCGCCGCTGCCGATCGCCTCTACGAGGGCACGGCGGGCTCCGCCCATGCGGGGCAGACCTCCACCGTATGCTCCACCATGTCCTCTGGGCGATCCTCGCAATGGTGACACCCGGGCGTCTCCTCCCGCCTGATGATGTGCAGGAACTTCCAAAACATCCGTGTCCGGTGAGGACCTGCGTCAGGCGATAGGTGAGGACGCCGTGACGCCTCTCTAGCCACTCCTCAAAGAGGGGTCTTATCGCCACTATCGTGGCGTGCCCTGCGCTGGGTTGCGAAAGTCGCTCCTTCCATGCCACCATGAGATCGCGCCGGAGGTCTGTCCGCTCCGCCGCGACTTGCCGCGGAAGCGGAGTTTTCCCCCGGCGTAGTGCCTCCGCGCGCCACTCATACAGGCGCGCGAGGACTATCGCCTCCAGATCCCATGGCGGCAGGAATTTAAATTCCTACTTACCGATGCCCATACAATATAATTATGGTCTTGTATTATCTAATCTGATGAAGACAACGTGGCCCGTAAGTGCTAAATGTTAATCACGTATTTTTAAGACAACTTTGAGAGTTTTAATATTAACTTTTTTTTTCTCAACGTTTTTTTTTAATTTTCCGTCTGCGTAAAGCCTAAGTCGCGCGGTTCTTACAAGCAGCGCCCGGACGAAATTTAATCTACCTTTTAGCATGCAAATATCCGCAATATTCCTTGAAGCGCTTTTAAGAAAGACATAAATGACGTAATTTAGAGATTTTGCACTGTTCTCCTGGGATTATGGCCGCCGGTGGTTTATCTAACGACACGGACTTGATCATTTAATAAGTTAATGAGCACCATTTGTATTTCCTTTTGTGTTTGTATTTTTATACTGTTTGCCTTACCGCAGACGCGTTTGCGGTTGACCTTTTTTCGGATTTATTCTTTGTTTTTGTACGTTATTAAGCTACGTCATTTTTTCTATTGATGTACTTTTGAGTCAAACGAAAGTAATTTTAGATTATTCCCTCGCTATAGAAAAAGCAATTGTGTCCCATTTTAATAACAGTTAAGCTCATAAGTCAATTTGAGTATAGTAAAGCGTTTTCCTGTTAAAAGTTGCGATTTTCTGCATTATGCAAGTTCAATTCAAATCCAATAAGTAATAATAGTCCTCAACTGCTGTCGCCATGCAATGATGCAACTACACAACTAAGGAGATACTCTGGGTAGTATCAATTGGAACGGACGAGTAAAGCTCCGTAATGTCTGTTCCAAAAGTATCAGATAAAAGTATTGTATACAGGGTGAAATTGAATTCATGGGCATCCTTTTAAGGGGTCATTGTAATCATTATTACGAACAACTTTTGCTATGGGACCAAACCAGAAAACGCGAAAAAACATCAGCTCTTCCCTACATTTTGACGAGTTATCTGAACATAGGTAAATGCAAGAAACAGCTGATTTTTTTTTTCACGATTTTAGGTTTAGTACCATAGTAAAAGTTGTTCATAATGATGAGTACAATGACCCCTTAAAAGGGTGCCCATGAATTTAATTTCACCCTGTATAACTATCAGTAACACATTCAACTGTATTAGGAACATTAATAAATTGTTTTTGAAAAAACCTCGACCAAAATTGATATTATAACATTAACCTTAATTTTCAAATGAAAAACATCCTTGAGATGAATTAAAATTAAAATTTTGGGATGAAGTATTCAGTAATCAAATCAAAGCACTCAATCTATAAGTGGCCATATAATTGGGGATCCTTGTTTACATTTTCATTAGATCTTTAGGAACAAACCTATAGTAGGTACCTACGCGCAAGTCACTCCTAGAAAACCATTAGACATTGCTTAAAACAGACTGAATGTCAACAGAGAAAGCTCAGAGACTTGGAATGCCGCTTATTTCTTATTAAAAAATACAGCGATGCCATTTGCGTACTTCGCAAGCGAGAAAAACATCTCGACGGTCCTGAAGTTTCTAGAAAAAAACCGGCCAAGTGCGAGTCGGACTCGCGCACCGAGGGTTCCGTACAAACCTGCAAGGTTTACAAAGTTCGTTCATTACGACAATCGAGTCATAACTATGGTATTTTTATTGCAAAATGAAATTCATAACATTACAATGGGGAAAGATGGAGGAGCATAAATTTAAGACAAAGATCTCTTTATCGTTTAAATTCTATGTCAACGGGAAGTGGTCTTTAGGTTTTAATTCCCTTGCGTGTAGTTGCGAGTTTCAAAATATGCGGTATCAATGGTTGTACTTTTGCGTTTTGCGTTTTTGCGTTGACTTAGAATTTTTTTTTTTTTCACGGGTTAAAGGCAATTAGATCTAAGTATTTGATATGAATTTCAACTTGATAGCTCTACGCGTTCATGAGGAAAAAAGTAATAAGTTTATATTTATTAAAAAATATATATTTTGTAATGTAACTAAAAATTTAAGGTTTTCGGAATTTTTCCTTTATGTGTGCTATAAAACGTTGCTTCATGCCAAATTTCAAGATTCTAGGTCGACTGGAAGTACCCTTTAGGTTTTGATTCCCTTGCGAGTACTTGCGAGTTTCAAAATATGCAGCTTAAATTGCTGTTTCTTTTGATTGCGTTGACATAGAAGTTTGATTTTGTTACAGCTTAAAGGTATTATAGACGTGAGTATTTGGTATGAATTTCAATTTAATACCTCTACGCGTTTATGAGGAAATGGGTAGTAAGTTTAAAATTATTAAAAAAAAATATATTATGTGATGTAACTAAAAATTTATGGTTTTCGTAATTTTTCCTTTATCTATGCTATAAGACGTTGTTTCGTACCAAATTTCAAGATTCTGAGTTCACGGGAAGCACCCTGTAGGTTTTGATTCCCTTGCAAGTGTCGAAAATTTGCGGCATAAACGGCTGTATCTTTTGATTGCGTTGGCTTAGAAGTTTGATTTTTTCACAGCTTCAAGGGACAGTAGACCTGAGTAATTGATATAAATTTCAGCTTCATACCTCCACGCGTTCCTGAGAAAAAGGGTCTTGACAGACGGACGGACGGACGGACAGACGGACAACAAAGTGATCCTATAAGGGTTCCGTTTTTTCCTTTTGAGGTACGGAACCCTAAAAACACATTCACACTGTTTAATTTAAAATTAAACTATTCTAAAATTCTTAAGAACTTATTCTATGCAACCTTGGACAAAAGGTACGCTGCTTGAATCTAAGTCTCTTCGATTTTAGGATCATGTGAAGATGATATCATAATATACGAAAGAGATTGGATTCTCAATGTAAGTCGTGTTTATTGGCTGTAATCTAGGAATGGAAGAATATAGTGTATCGGTTTATGATCGTAGCTTATGTCAATATATATATATAGGTATATATAGTCCTCTTTACCGTATCCGGCGACAGTGTCCAGACTAATTTACAGTCCTTTCGTGAACTCTCTGACGACTTGCAAAACCAAATTTGGTCTTGAAACCCCGGTCACACCGTGTACAGAAGAGCTGATCAGCATCATTTTATGTATATACATACAATGTATATGAAGGCTTTGGGCTACTTTTGCGTAATTGGCGCTTCTTGTTTAGGTCCTCAAGACGCCCGTGGAGATAAGACAATGCTTACCAACTAAAATGCGGAGGACCGCTGAAAGACGCTGTCCTAATAGGATATGATTATGTTCTGTGAGACGAAAAGATGAATAAGCGATACATTCGCTTGATGTACTGGGTCCATTATTCATATTTAAGCACTAGCTGCGGTTTCACCCGAGTAAATATCGAATCCGTGGGAATATCGGGATAAAAAGTAGCCTATAATGTTAATCCAGGGTGTCAGCTACCTGCATACAAAATTTTAACAAAATTGGTCCAGCCGTTTGAGCGTGAAGAAGTAACAAACATATAAACACACACACACACTCACAAAATTTCGCCTTTATAATATTAGTGTGATTAATACATAGCACTAAAGTTCAATAAATGTTTGAGGAGCTATGTGAAAGATGAATTTTTGGTACCCAGATAAACTGGGTACCAAAAATCCATATTTGAGAAGAAGAGCAATTTTTTTTTAAGAAGTCTTCAGAGTCTTCACAAAACTCAACGATCAAACATAAAATATATTCTACAACTATTCAAACTTTTCTTCTGCGCCATTAAAATTCCAAACACTTTCATAGTTCGTTAGTCTTCACATACAATCGAATTACACTTTCGTTATTCGAATGTCTCAAGTTCGAAGTGACATTAAATCTTAAGTTTAAAGTTCTGTGTCATCGGCCGGTTGATCGACGACAGATCCTAAGGCTTAATGGAGGATTCAAACGGGATATTAATTGATACAAGGACAACCATTCTCCTTTAAGTCATTATATCTGGAGTTGCCAGGGTAGCGAACAGGTTATTGTACTCGAGAAATTCGACAACTACTCTCCGGGGAGGTTCGGGGAATCCGTTTATTGTTTTATGTAGATACTTAGATTGAATCATACTGAAATGTTCTTGAGGGAACGTCGCCATATTATGCAGATAGATACATAAGGGACATGAATAAGTTACTACATTTTTGTGTACACATGCCAAGCTTGTTTACTGATTATTTGGTGTAATAAGATACTAAGGTGTGCTTTTCGAACGAAAGCAAAAAGAATATTGTTTCTCGAAAAATAGCGAACATAAAATTAGGTACGGAACAACGCCAATAAAAACGACAAAATATAATACGCGACAGAATATCCAAAGATAACACTGCTCTTAACCCTCTAGTTTATTACGCAGCCAAGATTCTCAAAAGAAAACAACTACATAAACTCAATAAATAATAGAAAAATAACAAAAACGAATCTCTCTAGCGATTACAATCAGCACGCTCGAACTGTTACATAAACAACGGGGATAAATCATACATTCATTCGTTCACGAATGGGATCGGACGTGATTCGTTCATTCGGACAATGTATGAATTGGTGGCGCCCGTTAAACAAGTCGCCGGGGACGATTCAAATATTTTACTGCACATCACATGACTCGTTAATACAGTACCCGGCGATAAATATTGCACATCGATCTTTGGAAAGAGACAATCGGCCAATTTCGGCTTCGTAGAGCGTTATCTCTGTCGCGCGAAATACAAACAGTCCGGTATCTATTAGGAGCTGTTAAAACAATTATGATTTGCTTCTTTTGATAATTCTTTTTATTCTTTGTATAAAATACACCAATTTTTCTATAAATGATTGCTTTAGGTTGGGGTAAAATAAAAAGGTTCCCCTATTTTTCCTAAAGATGCCATAGTACAACTTTAAATTATTTAAATTTGGGGGTGTTAACAACTCTAGATATATATTTTGAACTGGACGCGACCGCACTCTATCGCACTTGAACAACGACTGACAAAACGTCAGTTAACGTCACATAGGTAAGGTGCGACAGAGATAACGCACTACGAAGCCGAAATTAGCCGATTGTTTCTTTCCAAAGGTCGATGTGCAATATTTATCGCCGGGTACTGTATCTGAAATTGTGAACAGAGATAACGTATGCAGGTATTACTTTTAATTTAAAAAAATGTGTGAAACATTAATTCAACATATGAGTTGACTTTGTGAAAATGTATTCATGAGTTGAACATGTCATGGCTATTCTTCACAGAATATTAGGTATTTTACAAAAATATACCTTAATGTACAGATCTACCTCGGTACCCAATGAAGTACACATGTGTAGATATCCCCTTACCCACGCTTAAATGAATTTGAACTCACAAAAAAGAATCCCAATTCCACATAGCCCGTCAGTCACATCCATTGTGGCAGGTGTCACATTTCACAAAAGCCTCGATTCTGAACAACGCGGAAATTAAACCACTTCGGGCCACACTGTGCGAGTTTTCCAAGTCGTTTTTAATATAACCCCAGGCGTGCCTAATAAAGTACGTAATCCTTATGTTGATATAAGTAAGTATGTGTAAATCCATATACATACTTCAAACATTATCTACTCAGAAATGTATAAGAAAACGCTTACCTTGAACAATTTTGAGCGAAGAGTTTTTCCTTTTGATCTCATTTTTCGGTTGTTCGTTTTGCGCTAATCTCAAGATTTAAAGTACATTAAAGAAAGAGGGCTCGGACTCTGCATAATGAAAAGATAGAATCAAAGATGGGATTAGTGCTATTTTGCTCTACTGAAAATCTAAACTCAGTAATGATTGCATAAACGTAGGCTTCTATGAATGACAGCCGAGAACATCAGCTTAACGTGCTTTGCAAGTCACGGAGGGGTCTCAATATGTAATGGATTGTCACCCATCCACGAACTGACCGCGGCAAGCGTAGCTTGACCTTCGATCGATGTACGGGTGTTATTATTTAGCCGCGATCCCCTCGCTTGATTTAGTACGTATTGAAAATATCCACACATTCAAAATATGAGAATATTATTAACTTGCAGCGCCCCGTGATTTCACACGCATAATTTTCGATCCCGTGGGAATATCGGGATAAAAACAATCCTATGTCCTTTGCCGAGACTCAAACTATTTCTGTACCTAAATACCATCGAATTCTATTGCGGTCCAACGAGATCACAAAGCTGTATGAATTTGATAGTCTTATTCCTAAATTCCGAACTAATTTCGCAGCTTATCAATATCCCACAACATGAACCGCGCTCTCGTCCACGACTCCTAAATCACGATCATACATCGAATACACCATAATTTATGAACGACCCCAATTTATCATTAATACCTAATTCGAGTTACATAATAGGTGATTTGTTTATCAATTCTAATAATTTGACACGCCATTAATATGCTCAACGTTAAATACGAAATAGCAGCGTACAACAGCGGCGCTTATATCTCTGTGTTGTGATGAAATCAAATATGAAATTAAATATTGATTCGTCAATCAATTCCATTCGCAGTGTTACTGTTTCATGGATTAAGGCAATGCGGATAAGAAAGCAACAAAGTTTCAATTGTTAACAAACAAGAAATTCAAATAATTTATTTTCTCTTCACAAACAATATTAATTCAGACAAACTTAAAAACTACGTGACACTAGTTTGTGGGAGACTGGTGTCTACATTAGGAATACCTGTATAGCAGAATACCAAAAAACAGAAAGTCTAAATCGTAAACAGATATAACCAAGAATAAGATGAAAATTGCGATGCGACGTAATATAAAAAAAAGTTTGACAGTTAAAATGATCAAACTGTAAAAAAAACTAGAAATGGTAAATCCATTTCAAGACAGTTTCCAAAAACTTGTCTTCCCCTCTTTCCTATTTATTTTTGAACTAAGGAAAAAGAACCGAAGCAGTTAATTTCCCGCACGTCAATACTTTATCAAACTATAAAGCCGTTCATCAAGAAAAACCTGATACACAGGCACACGTGTATCTTACGGTCGCAGTATTTGTAATTCCACACGAGTAGGAGTTACGAAGTCAACTGCAAACTAAAAGGAAAGGCTACACCGCTCGCAACAACTTCGCACGTGTTTAATTACCTTTTCTAGCAACGTTAGGTGTTGAGAACTACGCTTTATCCCGTGGATTCCAACTTTACATCCGGGTATAGTATGTATTGCACTGGGGAGCATTAAAAGAGACTCCACATACGAGTGACGATTATGAAATTGCGACTAGCTCTCCCTAGTTAATCGTTTCATAACGGTTTAAGCTTTTCTCATTTAGTGTCACGCGAGAGACTAGTAATAATTACACTTTAGTTTTGGCCAAAGGTGGTGCTTCCGGCATGTTAATGTCCACGCGTCATGTTCGTGAACAAGCGCCGTCGGTTGAGACTGGTCATCCCTTAACTGCCAAAGCTCTTTTTTAATCTTATTTTTTGTATTGTTTCTTCATTTGTGTGTGTTTTTTACATTGTTCTCACGTATAGAAGCAACAAGAATAATGTACCCAGGATATTGTAATATCTTGATTTAAAACTGTGTCCATGGAGTTTCTTGTCCGTTCTTCTCCATAGAGATCTACGCTTTGGAATGGGCCACTAGCTTCAAGTTTCTGACTAACTGACCGATTACTTAATTTTGACAATTCAAAAGTGCCTGTAATGGTTTAATTGACATAAATGCTTTGAGTTTGAGTTGGAAGCTCGGGTTGATGGCTTTCATGCCATCATGAGAAAGTGAGCGGCCTCCTTATTGCCCCGTAATAATAAGGTAATCCTTTATCATAGATAATTGGATTAGTCATCGCGTAGAGGGGTTAGTGGCTAAGTGATAACAGCCGCACGGGTCGATCGATCAGGTTAAGCTACGCTTGTCACGGTTAGTCCGTGGAGGGGTCGTGGTATCTTTACGTACCAAGACCCCTCCGTGCTTGGTCCCAGCTGTCATTCGTAGATCTTTGGCAGCAGAGACAGCATTATTTTCAATAAACTTCAAAAAGGAGGAGGTTCTCAATTCGACTGTATGTTGTTTTTTTTTTTGAAGTGAAAACTTCTTTAGCGGCGTTGAACACTTTTTGTAATGGGTAAAAAAGGTAAACTCGCGTCAGGGCATCGCGTCAGGACACGTGACCGTCAGGAGAGATTTCCCCCCCCCCCCTCATCTCTTTCTACGGCGGCGCCAACCGAAGTGAACCAAGTGAGACACGACAAAGATGGCCGAAGAAAATGACATTTGACGTACAAATGTTTGAAAAGTCAGTTTCGTAAACAATAGTACTTCGAGGAGCCGCAGTTGTATTTAATTTATTTTGAACTTCTGTTTAACCAATTTAGTTTATTATTATATACCTACCTACAATACAAAATAGAAGCGACGAAAAATATAACGAAGCACATTATAGCAACAAGAAATACTGTGGGACATTGCTGCTTTTGTGTGAAAACAATGCTTCCGTGTCGACCACGGAAGTTTACACCCTGCAGGGAGATGCTCCAGTAGGGTGTGGCTGTGAAGCTATGTTGCAAAACATGCTCCACTTCCTATCCTGCCTTATTTGTCCTACCCAAAACATGCAGTCAAAGTGACCTCTGCGCTGCCACCGACGACAACGTGGAAGTGGCAATATTTTGAGCTAACAAGATCTAAAGTAAAAGAGAAGAAATTTAGGGAGTGGGGGGGGTGGGTGGGTAGGAATAGGGGTTTGTGTACGTCGTGCAATGTGTACGCAGGAAATAGTTTTGTCATTGCCGGTCCCACAGACTCATAGAACTGGTGATGGCTAAAGGTGTCTTGGCCATAGTGAGAGGAATTATGGAAGATAAATCAAACTCTACTCCAGCTTGATGACTGATTTATTCATTTACTAATTACTAATTTATGTGGAACGAATGTATGTCGCTCTTGATGCTGACGCTGGCGTATGTAACTCTTGCCTGTTCACGGCTGAACAATACTCTAAACTCTAATTTGGCTTCTAAAACTTGTGCAAGCAGAACAACATTTTTAAAATGTTTGCTTTTCATTTGCCATCTGTGCCATCTCTTCTGTAGGCCGTTTCATTTTCTGCTATTCGTAGTGAAGCACCATCCTTACTAGTCCTATTGACCTGAAATACAAAACTAATGTTATAAATTTTTTCTCTTCATTATCTTATTTATACTGATTTAATTAATCAGTAGCGGCATCAAAATAACAGTCATTATTATTCTTATGGCGGGTTTTTTTTTTGTTACAAAGAGTTTTGTACAGGCAAACGAAGTTCTTCGTAAAATTGTAAATTGGATAGGCACCTTATTCGTAAATCATGCCAGGTTGCCCCTGTTTAGCGTTAGTGCTTGTGTCAGTGTTTTTATTTTCTATTATGGAGACCTCTCCCTGACCAATTCTTCCAAAAAATCTAAGGATTAGAAGCAAAAGCAAGCATAAGTATAAGAAATTGAGAATGTTTACAAAACATAACTTTGAACACATTTTAGCTGTAACAATAGGTACACATCTTATCCTCGTCCAACCAATATTCATTTCTTTGCCCTTTATTGCAACTAGTCTCCGGTATTAATTCCATTTATTTTAAATACAAAAAAATATTCAAAAGTTTTTAGTTTGACACATACAATATCATTGACATATTCATATTGTTTCCATGACGACCATGACGTTGTCGCGTCAAAACTGTTGAAACTGTAGACAATAAATTAGTTTTTCATACGTAATAATGTCTATGGACACAAATATTCGGTTCGTAGACAGATATTCTCGTATGCCGATTTAATGTGTTGGCCAATTTGTTGGATGACTTCATTACAATGGCAACATTTAGAAGCTGTAGGACATTCTAGTTATAGAACGTTTATGAAGCGTTTATGAATACAAAATTTTATCGAATGTTTTAAAGGCCTATTGAGCATTTTAACTAATGAATGGTTTAAACCTTCAATAGGCTTTTTTTATGAATAAGACCGAAAGTGTTTAAAATATGGAAATTGAACAAAGTGCATCTATTAATGAAAAAAGTGACGCAGAAATATTGAAAAAAAAAATGAGTAATATTAATTACATTAATAATTGATTTATTTCAACGTTAATATTCAAGTTTTCACTTCTGCCGGCACTCCCGGAGTGCAACCCGTCTTTTTTTTTTTTTTGTATGTTTGTTACGCGATATTTCCGGCAATTGTAAATCGATTTCAAAAATATTTCTTTTACTGAATAGGGTTATGCCTCAGGGGTGGTCCCATATAAATTTTATTAACTTTGCTTGGATAGTTTTTGAGTTAGCTTCAATAATACGTATTTTTGCCACTTAGTTTATATTGATGATGTTATAATGACTTCCTGTCACTGATGTTTACATAGCAAGTAGTTTTACTTAAAAGTGATATACAGGTTGTTACGGAAAGGGTATATCAATAGAAACGGGTTGAAGAGTGTATCTGGTCTGGAATCTCTGTATAAAATTACAGCTCAAAAGCAGTAACTTTTAAAATGCTTAATATTTTTTTATTTCGATAGTTTATTAAATTGAAATCATAACAAACGTGTCACCGCACTACGAGGGTCATTATCTATTATCTGTAGTGTGTCTGTGCGCCTAGTACACGCACATCACGCCGCCGCGCGCCAGTGCAGCGCCGTGATGTCGAAATAAAAAAATATTAAGCATTTTCAAAGTTAATGCTTTTGAGCTGAAATGTTGTACAGAGATTCTAGACTAGATACACTCTTCAACCCGTTTGTACTGATATATCCTTTCCGTAACAGCCTGTATAAAAACTTTTTTACAAAAAAAAACCAAAAGAAAAGCTTTTGTATAATTTATTTAGTTAACCGTCTCGTTGGTCTAGTGGTCGCCAGCGCTTCTGCTAAACATGAGATGTTGTGTTCGATTCCCAGGTCGGGCAATGTTATTCGGTTATTCTACAGAAACTTAGTAGCAGCCCGGAGTCTGGCTTTGTGTCCGGTTAATGGCTATAGGCTCGCCCTCTACGACATAGGATTTAGACATAACTGAGCGAAAAGTGGGTGTCCTTTGGGGTCACCTGTGCCTATATTTTCGGGGATTTCAGATGTGTTGTTATGTTAGTCAAGAAGGCGGCATTATTTTTAACATTTAGTTTTGATTTCTATTCCAGTATCTTTAACGAATCCAAGCCCACACTGAAATATGTAATTAATTCACCTACGTTTCAAGGACTCTACCTGGAAACATAATTACTTGGACGTATTTTTTCATTGGCTAATTAGGTATTTCTTAAAACGTTCGCTAAACGATTGAAAATACAGTGTGTTCGTTTTATATCGAATTACTTTCCTCCATCAAAATGAAAATTAAATTCTTCAATTAAAAGCTTCACGGTTTCACCGTTTTGAGTTAAACCGCTGACAGACAGACGGACTTGGCGAAACTATAAGGGTCCCTTGTCTTACTACGAAACCCTAAAAAGAGATACTAATGAACTTACTTTTCGAAACCAAAAGTTGTGTTAGCCTCTAAAATACTCATAATCAAACACAGTCAGCAACGAGAGTCGATTAATATTACAGTTTTATTAATCTTAATGATTAAAATATAATTAATTTATATTTAAATAGAAGTAAAGTTGTAAGAATATTGGCTTTTAGATTTTTTATGAAATGCTAAAAAAGCATTTTAGCAAATCATTCTGTGTCAATTTAGGTGACGTGTAAAAGTGTCAGTGTTAATCGACCATTTTCAATGATTATACCACCTTTGTTATAGATTTAAGTATCTCTCTATCTAAACTGTGTTCTAATGGCAATAATACGTATAAACTGAACCGAGATGCCGTTAAATATGATAAATATTTAAAGGGGTGTGAGCCTGGAGATCTGTCATACAGGTCCCGAACCTAGTTCAGACTCCAGGTCTCACAAAGGTTCTAGCATAACTAAGGCAAAATTATATATACACACTACTGTAACAATGTACCTTTATGAGAGAAATAAATAAATTGTTGCTGAACGTACCTAGGTACATTGTTTTTTGCAGCTAATGGCGCCTCCAAAATCGTATAACACCTCCTTTCTGACAGCCAAGGCTCAAATTGCGACCTCTTAACCTGAGGTAGGCTAAGCAGACGGAACCACATCACTTAGGCCTCAAGCCATGCGACTTGCAACAAAACGCGCGTGCGTCACATGTTTCCGTCCGACGCTCTGGAAGTGCGTCGCGGTGACTCGTGGCATGCTCGAAACAACTTCTTTTACTTGTCTCCGCAGTCGCAAGAAGCGTGTCGCTTGAGCGTGTAACTCGTGACCACGAGGTTACGCCTCATTGAGCACTACCTCAAACTCACACCCTGTATGTGGAGGATATTTGGGAACAATGTGAAATGTATAATTGCTTTGCTACACGGGTTTCTAATTAGCGAGGCGTGTTCCTATATATAGTTGTAAACGAGTTGCCGACAGTCTAAGACACTATTACTACTATTAGGATCTGTTTGGCAACATGTAGTGTTACTTTTAGTGTCAGGGGCGAGGATAGACAGTTTCAACCGTAAAAGTATCTAGAAATTTTAACAACAAAAAAGTCTTGTTAGTTACACCATTTCTAACTCAAGAATGGCTAGATCGATTTTTATGATCTTTGATTTGTTGGTTTTGTCTCCGTCCCGAATAGCAGAATAACTATTAAAACATGGGAAAAATTCACGAAAATAAAATAATGAAGGTAATTCATTTTCTCATGCATTGATTCTGAGGCGGTACGAAATTCGCCGGGTCAGCTAGGTAGTTATATAGGTAATATTGTTACATTGGAAACCACAATTCTTATCAACTACTTACTTATAACTACTACTACTACTTACTTTCAAGTAAAGTAAATTGAAGATGATCTGTCGTGAGCATTTAGTTGGGAAGAGGAATAGGAAACTAAACAAGTCTGAAACGGCGTAGATAGATAAAACGTTTATTTAGTTCAACAAAAGACACAATACAGGCATTAAAAAAACATCAAAAATGACGAGAAAAAAAACAAAGATTAAAAAAATAAATTGACCCATAGACACCTCATATGACATTTATTATAACGGTCGATCACTACTGGTCGGTGTGTGTCTCATGGTTGCACCAAATGAGTCCAGCTCAGCATATGCCAGATACAATACCTGACGCTGGTATTCTGCTGCATCCCGTTAGTGACACATGGATGTCGAGAAGACACATCTGAGTTTCACCAAAATGGTAACTTTTCCTTGATAACAATACTCCGCTGCTTGAATACGGTCAGAGACTACATGTCCGTTTCCAACAGAAACCATAAGCGAATGAAATATTCATGAGCTCGTGCCAGCAGAACCGAAAGGGAATATGCAAAGACTCGGCACCCTTCACTCATAGCGACGAGGGTCTTAGCATAGACTATACATACCTAACTCATACATACCTAACTCATACATACAGGAGGTTTTTTATCACCAAACCAAATTTTTACAGGGTGTTCTACCCGTGAATATGAACAATTTTCACTATGGGACCAACTCTGAAATCACGAAAAAAAAATCAACTGTTTAACACAAAAGTTCAATACCTACTTGACCGAACTGTATGAAACAGCTGATATTTTTTTCGTGATTTCAGAGTTGGTCCCATAGTGAAAGTTGTTCATATTCATGAGTAGCACACTCTGTAAAAGTTTGGATGGTGATAAAAAATCTTCCTGTATACAATCATATAAATTTTGTTCTTTCTTTCTTTCTTTCTCATACTGAGTTTCATACCTCATGCCACGGTATATTAAAAACTAACTTTTGCCCGTGGCTTGGCCCGAGTGGGAGTCAGAAATTATCACACGGGAACGTAGGTGCTACAGGAATAAAAGTATCCTATGTCCTTCGTCAGGTCATGATCTATTTGTGTGATAAATTTCATCCAAATCCGTTTAACCGCTAAGAGATAAAAAGGTAAGAGGTGGACAGACCGACAGAAAGACAGACAAAGTCACTTTCGTTAATAGTGGCGAGTGTCGATATGCCGTTGTAAGTACAGACGCCAGCACATCAAGCTACCCAAAACTATCAAATTTTCCCAATCAACCTTGAACCTAATGCCAATAGTGATAAAGTTGGAAATCTATTAAAGAAATTTGACAGATTGTAGTAGCTTGATGTGGTGGCGTCTGTCCGTACTGAGCACCCTGGTCTGGCAGCCCCTTTACCATCTTGCTGAACGGCGGATATTTTTCATAGGTACCCACGTATAGTTCAGGCTAATACGAATGTAGGCACTGAATTACTTGAAGACAATATAGAACCTGGCACACATAGCTGGCTAAGAGATACTGCAGTCTATGTCTTAGAATGTTTGGTTCTAGGACCTGCCGGTTTCCTAACGATATTTTCCATCACCGTTTTGAGAGCAGTGGTGACGAAATAACTTACACAAAAGTAAGCTGCCAGCCTTGGTCCGAACCTACGATCTACAACTCGTAAGTCGCGGCCATTTCTACTGGACCACCACTGCTGGGCTGTCTCGATAGCTGTAGGACTTTCCGGGAGAAAATATACTTTCATCCCTATACACCCTCGCGGTCTACGACTGCACGTGATCACTAAATCCTCCCTAAGATCGCTTGAGATGTATGCCGCAAGTCCCCAATCATAATGTAGTTTTGTTATTATCGTGACAATATTATTCGAAACTTCATATCTTATGAGTTATTTATAGTCTGTGATGTTTTGGCGCCCCAATGACGTTGGCAGGGAGTCGCTCTTGGTACATAATCAATCATTCCTGCAATTGTTTTGTGAAATGTCATTTGAAATGTATTCAAAAAACAAGATGGCAGCGATAGTTCCATTTTTAAAATAATGTTGTGCCGCTATGGCTGCCTGTATAGAATTGTCAAACTTGTGAACGAAGTATTTACTTAAATAATAATATTCCACAACTATCACACAACGCCATCTAGTCCCAAGCTAAGCAGAGCTTGTGTTATGGGTACTAGACAACTGATAAACATACTTATATATTTCTAAATACATACATACACACATCAAAAGTGTCTAGGGATCAAGCATTTTTATGCGGATTTCTTGAGATTGAGATGTGGCTTTGTAATAAATTTATGATTTTATAAATTTATATGGATCCTTTTTGGTGCATTTCATAATTTGAATCAGGAACTGTGAATCAAATTCGAGTAAAAGATGAAAATCAGCTGTCAATATTTTCCCTATAAAAACATACAACGCATTGAAGACATTATTAGTGCTACTGTTTCCCTACTACTGATTAAAACCAACGTTATTATGGAGCGGCGACGTCATTTAAGCAGGGAAGAAATGCTCAGAGCCGTGGGAATGATAGAAGCTGGTTCCCGGCAACGTACTGTGGCTTTAGCTCTGAATACAAGTCAGAGTGTTATCAGTCGACTTTGGACACGTTACCGAAGCACTGGTACCGTGGCTGAGCGCCATGGAGGACGGTATCGCTGCACCACACGGAGACAAGACCGATACATTCAAATCTTAACTCGAAGAGCTCCAACAATAACCGCCATGATGTTAGCCGTGAGGCTTCATCACTCTTCAGGGAACTTAATTAGCGACCAAACAGTCAGAAACCGCTTGCATGAAGTGAACCTTCATTCCCGAAGACCGCTACGGGTACCACCTATAGCAATGCACAATCGTAGGATTCGATATCAATGGGCTCTTGAACACAGAAATTGGGCAGAAGAACAATGGCGTTTCGTGTGCTTTTCTGATGAGTCTCGTTTTGGTATGAGACCGGATACAAGACGTATACGACACTGGAGAACCCCTGGACGCCAACAGCGATTAAAATCCTGCCAGGAAGTCCATCCTTATAGTGGTGGAACCATCATGGTATGGGCGGGTATTTGGATCGGCGGAAGAACTGAGTTGATTTGGATCAGAGGCAACCTCAACGCTCAAATTTATGCTGAGACGATTGTATCAGACGTCATCGTTCCTCTACAAGTGCAAATCGGTCCCTTATTTCAGTTAATGCATGATAATGCACGACCGCACACCGCAAGAGTTGTAAGACAGACTCTCGCCGCAGCTAACATCAATGTCCTGCCCTGGCCTGCTCAGTCGCCAGACTTGAACCCGATTGAGCATGCATGGGATATGCTACAGAGAAGAGCTCTGCCGAATATGGAGGGTATCCAGTCGCAAGAAGACCTTTTTTTGTTGTTGCAACGAACATGGGCGGCCATTCCACAGCGTGATTTGGATGAACTCATTTTGAGTATGCCAAACCGATGTTCTTGTGTTGTTAGTGTTCGCGGTAGAAACACGGATTATTAATTGTTTAAGTTACCCAATAAAATTTTAAAGAAAACTGTTATTTCAGTCTTTTTTTCGAACTTTTGTGTTAGTGGTTCAAATGTCAAAAATCCCTTTATTAGGAAAATGGCAAATTTCTTTATTAATGCAAAGGTGACTTGGTTTATCGTTACTGTGACAAACGAAAACACTTTATTTGATGAATCCTTAAAGAAAATTTTAATTAATATCAATCAGGAGAAAAGTTATTGCAAAAATATATGTTGATCCCTAGACACTTTTGATGTGTGTATTATAGATAAATTACACCCAGACACAGAACAAATGATCGTGCTCATCACACAAACATTTGTCCTGGGTGGGAATCGAACCCACGACCTCCGGCATAGCAGTCAGGGTCACTAACCACTAGACCATCAGGCCTGTCTTAATCTGTCTTCCTTCTGTCTTTGTCTTACTTATACTGTCTTAATAAAGCTGAAAGTAAATATTAATAAAATTGCAAATAACCCTCCCCTTATACGTGGCCGCGTGTGTGGCGACTCTGAAGATATGGATATCAGACATTTTATTACATTAGAAGTTAAGTAAAAGTGTGTCTACTGTGTAAGTAATCCCATAGACCGTCTGAAATAAAAGTTTTCTATTCTATTCTATTAATTTCTGACTGTAAACTAAGGGCCGGTTGTTTCAAACGGTTGGTTAACGTACGTACGTCAAATAATACGTAATCGTTCTGTTCTCAGTCAAAGTTGAAGCGAGTATTTATTGGCCAACTCGTTTGGTCTTAGAAATTGGGCGATGAGCTGATGATAAACAAACGCAATAATAAAAATATATTTATCCTGATACCAACCTTACCTACATAACACGCCATCAGGTAGGTAGGTAACGCTGAACCTGACACGGTCTGTCCGTTGAACCGTTCAAAAATTCACCAACATTTGGTTATTAACAACGGATCGTGATTCCCGTGAAAATCATAAAATTAGCGACCCATTAAAGTATCGGTCCGTTTCCGTCCGAATGGGCTGATAAATGGAACTTTTATAGCCACAGGCTTAATGGCAATTTCGCGGATTATTTGTGATTATTTTGGGCAGTTCATTTATTTTGATGATGACATTTTTCGGTAACATTTGGATAAATAAGTAAGTACCTACAAATATTTGCTTAAACCTCGTACAACTTTATTCGCATCAATTTTAACTGACAAAACGGAGTAGGAAAAAAATACCGCCGAAATCGTCGCTTGCACCGTTAGCAAAAGTGTGTTTAAATAAAGTAAATTTTCACTAACTTTTAACATTTTTAATGCCTATCATTGACGACGACTTCAAGGTCAACTCGTATCTATATATAAAACCAAAAACAGTGGTTTTTCAATCATATAAAATAATGCAAATCACGGAATGTTGATGAAACTCCATTCCTAGAACCTTGACGCGGAGAGAAAATATACATACGAAATGACACGGATGCAACTATATCACTACCTCCCTTGAGCAAAGAACGAAATAAGTAACATCTCTTTGATATAGCTGCGACTTGCATTGAAGCTGAGGTTGAATTGCATATGAATAAGGTATCAAAATTCATAACACCCCACAAAAATAATAATGAATTTATGAACTCCTCTTATCAAGACGCAAGGTAGACATGTCTACCCATTCGAGGTTATATTTCCTATAACTAGATTATAGGCATATTTTAAAAAGTTTAAAAAGAAACAGCCAGCCACACATGTATCCCAACTAGGGACAAACAGAAAAGCACCACGACAAAAATCCCCAAGAAAATGATTTCACTTTCTTAGAACCCGCAAAGAAATTAATAAAAAAAACCCAATGTAGCAGGAACTGTAAAAAAGATTGCTAAAGGGAGGAAAAGTGAGACCGATGTAGTGTCTTTTGAAATAACGGAAAATCTCTTAAGGGGTCACTATACTCATCATTACGAATAACTTATACTATGGGACCAACCATGAAATCACGAACAATGAAGAGCTATTCCCCACATTTTGTCGAGTTATGCAAGCAAATCATATGATATATAGATAGATAAATCATTTATTCAGTGGACACAAAAGACTTAGTACTACAAACAAAAGCACAATTAAATGATAACAAATTACAGTAATAAATTTAAAAAATGTGCTTACTTACATACAAAAAATAAAAACATACTTAAAGACATCAAGTGACACTATGATCTATACATATAATAAAATCGTAGGAAAGTCAAAACGGTACATTGAATATTTTTTTTACTTGGGGCGTGATCTACAATCGATATCGAAGCCAAAAATATAGTTTTTAGAATTTTTGTCTGTTTGTCTGTTTGTCTGTATGTATGTCCGGGATAAACTCAAAAAGTACTGCATGGATTTACTTCAAATTTTGCATGAATATTACTAAGGGGTCGGGTCAACATATAGGCTACATATTATCACGCTATCACCTATGGGGGAAGAGCTGTGAATCTTTATTTTTCTTACGCATTCTGTGACAGCGTGTAATCTAACAACGCATATTTAAATGTTGTTTTTCAGTAAGCCATGCTATTAGCTAGCTTTACACTATAAAAACTACGCCATTTAAGTAACTTGGGCAGAAAAAACATAGTTTAATGAATTTTAGAAGTATAAAGAAAATTTTGAAGCAGCGCCATCTATGAGATTTCATAAAAATCAAATCAAGTTACATGTTGACACTTTTTGGAAATTAATAATTTAAATTTGATCATGTTGGCGAGGTTAGTAGTTAGTTATTCTTAAAATTCATAGATGGCAATGTGCATTTTCTTCATAAAAGTTGTATCGTATAGTTCGTTTTGACAAATTCAAGTTCCAACAAAACCCTTAAAATCTTGAGCAGAGTTGAGGACGACAATTAAAAAAAAAATGCGGTGTTAAGTATTACAAAAAAGTTATGTTTCTACTGGAGACGAAGTCGGAGTAACTGATGAACGCGTGCTGAACACCTGTCTCAGTTCACTTCAAGATGTGGTCATTTCTATCGGCGGCAATCCACTGATCGAATATGGGTTACCAGCTCCCCAATCATCACCGCATCAAGACCGTGTAAATCGGGAGTATAACGCTGAGACAAATTACGATCCGGGCGAAATGACCATGTCGCTTTGTTCTCTTCAGAGCAAAAACAAATTTATGACACCGTCCTTGAAAGCGTTGGGAAAAAACCAGGGTCAAATGTTTTACTTGGAATGCGTCTGGTGGAACAGGAAAAACATTTGTTACCACTTGCATACTTCCAGAGGTCAGCAGGCAAGGCAAAATTGCTATTGCTGTAGCGTCGTCGGGAATCGCTGCCACACTGCTTCCGAGTGGCAAGACAGCACATGCCATTTTTAAAATTCCTATCGATTTAGAGAGCGCCAAAAAGCCTGTTTGTGGTGTGTCACGTAACAGCGATAAGGGACACGTGCTCAAGGATTGCTCTTTGATCGTATGGGATGAGTGTACGATGGCCAATAGTAAGGCAGCTGAGGCCGTGGACGGAACCCTGCAGGACATCCGCAGGAACGAACATTTGATGCATCGTATCACAGCTGTTCTGTTCAGTGGCGATTTCCGGCAAACGCTTACCGTGGTGACACGGGGATCGAGGACTGACGAGGTGAATGCTTCGTTGAAACTATCTTCGTTGTGGTCACGAGTTCGTACGCTGCGCTTGACCATTAATATGAGAGCTCGGCTCGGCGGCAATGCACGTGCTCAAGAATTCTCCAATGTCCTTCTAAGTCTTGGCGAAGGCACTCTACCAGAAGAGAGAGGTGGACAGGTGGTGCTTCCAGAGTCTCTCGGTAGAGTGGTATCCAGCTTAGAAGAACTCATTTGCTGTGTGTACGGGGACATCAGTCGTATACTGCACTTGCAGAATTCTTGGGTGTGTGAGCGGGCCATTTAGACGTCCAAAAATGATCAGGCTGCAGCAATTAACGAATGCATTCTCTCGGAAATTGAGGGGAATGAAGTGGTCTACACCTCGATAAACACTGTTGTCGAGCAAGATGACGCCACACATTATCCCGTGGAATTTCTGAACTCCCTGTCAGCAAGTGGACTTCCAGCGCATACCATCAAGCTGAAGGTCGGTGTCCCGATTATGCTTCTTCGGAACCTATCTCCTCTGAAGTTGTGTAACGGGACCCACCCTAAAGTCATTTCGCTCTACAGACACACCATTGAGGCGGAAATTCTTACGGGTTGTGGCGTTGGCGAGGCAGTATTTATATCACGCATTCCCCTCATACCTCATATCTTCCCGTTCCAGTTCAAGCGCGTACAGTTCCCCGTGAGTGTTTGCTTCGCGATAACCATCAATAGAGGCAGACACCGAGGGCAGCGGGTGTCGACCTCAGGACGAGTTGCTTCTCACACGGACAACTGTACGTCGCTTGCTCCCGCGTCACCAGTCCTGACTCTCTTTACATTTTGGCTCCTAGCAGCATAACTACCAACGTTGTTTATAGGGAAGTGTTTTAAGGTATGATGCCTTTGTACGTATTTTTACTCTTTTGTGTCCTGGAATGTATTCCTGCATTGTTTTCTCTATTTCCTTCAGTCACATCCCCCACACCACACTGGACTCAGCAGGACTCCCATATAACTCTCTTCACTTGCTTCGCTTGCAAAAAAAAACTTATATTTTAATGCTATTTTAAAAGTTGTTTACTTATAATGCTATAGCGACACTGGCATCTTAGGTATTTTTGGTGCTGTAGAGCCTTCAGGCAGACGACGTCGCGGGCAGCAGCTAGTATACTATAAATCAAAATAACGAAAATACAACAAAAAAATAAATTACACAACAACACACAACGACATATGTACAATAATTACGACTTTTTCTTCTCTGTATTTTATAAGTGGAGACCTGTAATTGGCTTTCAGACTAATGTACTGTCCTGGATCTGCTTGTTTTAGCTGTAAGTCTCCCATTTTGTTTAACGGTCTTATTCATAAAAAAAGCCTATTGAAGGTTTAAACCATTCATTAGTTAAAATGCTCAATAGGCCTTTAAAACATTCGATAAAATTTTGTATTCATAAACGCTTCATAAACGTTCTATAACTAGAATGTCCTACAACTTCTAAATGTTGCCATTATAATGAAGTCATCCAACAAATTGGCCAACTCATTGAATCGTCATACGAGAATATCTGTCCACGAACCAAATATTTGTGTCCATAGACATTATTACGTATGAAAAACTAATTTATTGTCTACAGTTTCAACAGTTTTGACGCGACAACGTCATGGTCGTCATGGAAACAATATGAATATGTCAATGATATTGTGTGTCAAACTAAAAAACTTTTGAATATTTTTTTGTATTTAAAATAAATGGAATTAATACCGGAGACTAGTTGCAATAAAGAGCAAAGAATTGAATATTGGTTGGACGAGGATAAGGTGTGTACCTACTGTTACAGCTAAAATGTGTTCAAAGTAAGTTATGTTTTGTAAACATTCTCAATTTCTTATACTTATGCTTGCTTTTGCTTCTAATCCTTAGATTTTTTTTGGAGAATTGGTCAGGGAGAGGTCTCCATAATAGAAAATAAAAACACTGACACAAGCACCAACGCTAAACAGGGGCAGCCTGGCATGATTTACGAATTAGGTGCCTATCCAATTTACAATTTTACGAAGAACTTCGTTTGCCTGTACAAAACTCATTGTAACAAAAAAAACCCGCCATAAGAATAATAATGACTGTTATTTTGATGCCGCTACTGATTAACTAAATCAGTATAAATAAGATAATGAAGAGAAAGAATTTATAACATTAGTTTTGTATTTTAGGACAATAGGACTAGTAAGGATGGTGCTTCACTACGAATAGCAAAAAATGAAACGGCCTACAGAAGAGATGGCACAGATGGCAAATGAAAAGCAAACATTTTAAAAACTTTTTAAGAAAAAAAAACCGACTTCCAAAAAAACACTACAAAGTGAAAAATAACTTTAATTTCGGAAGTCGGTGTCTTTGGATCTGTATTTTAGTTTTTTGCCACCGACTTCCGAAATTAAAGTTATTTTTCACTTTGTAGTGTTTTTTTGGAAGTCGGTTTTTTTTTCTTAAAAAGTTTTTATTTCACGTTTTTTAGTGGGTCTGCTTATAATTTATCTAAGTTACAATAGCTTAGTGCTCATCGCCTTTTACAAACAAATTATTGCTTTTCCCGATGCAGGGAAGTTAATTGTTGAGGAGTTCTCCAGGTCCACCATTAGCTCCATATCACCATTCACATTGTGACGAGCATAAATTGCTTAGCAACCATATTAAAGTAATCGAATAGCAACCCGCGAAATACTTATATATTATTGAGTAGTTCTGGAGGCCATCTGTGGTCTTCATCATCAGTTCCACTTCACCAAATGGTGCTTTCCGAGAGCAAGTGCACGAGTTACTATAAAAAATACCCAAATCGCTATAGGTGTGCCTATAATATTTGAAGAGTTCCTTCGATTTCTCCAGGATCCCATCATCAAATCCTGACCTGATGTTTTTAGACTAGATGCTGATAATCCTGGCTGCAGCATCAGGCCAGACTTATGTCAACATTGCATTGAACTTAAAATTTAGTCCTGTTTAAAATGAGCCCAAACACGACTACTGTGCTGTAATTTCAAGGTTTGTACTTTTTCTGATGCTCCTGGCTTCAGCATCAGATCTCTATGTACTTCGGTGTTCCTCATTAACAGTACTTTTATCCACACATCGAGCCCTTTTCAATGAGCCTAAACACGATATATCTGCTGTTAGTTGTCGAGGAGTTAGGTACTCTGCAGACTATCCTGACTGCAGCATCAGGTCATGACTTGATGATCATGAGACCAAATGTGACAAATGCCCTATCAAACATCAAAACAATTTACTAATAAAAACAGCCCTTGCCTGTTCGAGTAACTTCTTACTGTTAAGGAGTTGTACCTTCCATCATCAGCCCAGCTACCTGAGATGGTGACAACCATACGCAAATACACAAGATACTTCATAAAATATGCGAAAAACAATAAGTGAGCCTATAAAATTTGAGGGTTGCCCTCGATTTCTCTAAGATCCCATCATCAGATATTGAAATGGTGACAATGGGACCACACGGGAAGCACCAGCTTTCAAATAAAAAAAGAATCATGAAAATCGGTTCACCCAGTCGCAAGTTATGAGGTAACAAACAAAAAAAAAAAAAAAAAAAAAAAAAAAAAATACAGTCGAATTGATAACCTCCTCCTTTTTTTGAAGTCGGTTAAAAAATGTTGTTCTGCTTGCTGCTTGTTTTAGAAGCCAAATTAGAGTTAAGAGTATTGTTCAACCGTGAACAGGCAAGAGTTACACACGCCAGCGTCAGCATCAAGAGCGACATACATTCGTTCCACATAAATTAGTAATTAGTAAATCAATAAATTAGTCATCAAGCTGGAGTAGAGTTTGATTCATCTTCCATAATTCCTCTCACTATGGCCAAGACACCTTTTGCCATCACCAGTTCTATGAGTCTGTGGGACCGGCAATGACAAAACTATTTCCTGTGTACATTGCACGACGTACACAAACCCCTATTCCTACCCAAATTCTGTCTGTTCCCGTAGGTCTCCCGTAGGTTTTTATGATAGGTTAGGGTGTTAGGATAACTAGGGTGTTAAGTAGTTGCTGTAGGTTTATAATCAGTAGGGTGAGGTAATCATAGGTACCAGGCTCAATTGTTACAAACTTAGCCACACTGTATGCATTTGGAATAACAGCCATACTAAGCTGTAAGTCCCGGTGCGTACAAGTATTATAAAAATAAACAGATATTTGTATACAAGCTTTTTATTAATGTACTCGCTGAATTTCTTCTCTTTTTCTTCTTCGTGTCGCGGGCACGACTACTTTAGATCTTGTTGGCTCAAAATATTGCCACTTCCACGTTGTCGTCGGTGGCAGCGCAGAGGTCACTTTGACTGCATGTTTTGGGTAGGACAAATAGGGCAGGATAGGAGGTGGAGCATGTTTTGCAACATAGCTTCACAACCACACCCTACTGGAGCATCTCCCTGCAGGGTGTAAACTTCCGTGGTCGATACGGAAGCATTGTTTTCACATCAAAGCAGCAGCGTCCCACAGTATTTCTTGTTGCTATAATGTGCTTCGTTATATTTTTCGTCGCTTCTATTTTGTATTGTAGGTAGGTATATAATAATAAACTAAATTGGTTAAACAGAAGTGCAAAATAAATTAAATACAACTGCGGCTCCTCGAAGTACGATTGTTTACGAAACTGACTTTTCACACATTTGTACGTCAAATGTCATTTTCTTTGGCCATCTTTTCCTTAAAATACTGTTATAGTAGGGGTCTAGGTTTCATAACTTTATAGTAGGTTTAAAGAACGATTTGGTGCTAAAATGCGTTTATGAATAGCAATTTTCGACATCGAGACTTTAGCAAGCCTTTAGATGTTCCATAACTTATTATGAATAACACCGTTAAATAAATAAATAAAAAGTGCGGTGTGCGTCTCAAGGTTGCACCAAATGAGAGTCCAGCTCAGCATGTGTCAGACAAACCTGACGCTGATATTTTGCTGGATACCTGCAGTGACATACGGACGTCGAGCAGACGATGTGAAGATGATCTATGGTGTTGTAATAAAGTGTTATGCGCGATATAAAGCAGCAAATTTTTGTTTTCGTTAGAATTTCTCCTGTAATAAAAGTGGTTCATAACGATGAATACAATGAGTTCAATGAATCAAGGGGGTTTTCAGTTAAAATTAAAATTACGCCTTGTATTCAAAATTCAATTTCAAGGCCACACTTACACAACAACAGTTAAGTGATTAAATTCCGTAACTATAGTTACTGATTAACACCAAAACCTCTTACTGTCTTGTATAAAGTCGTCGACCCAATTAACTTACAAATGTCTCGAATTACAAGGTCCTACTCGATTGGAGCTGTTAATTGGGAGTTGTTTTACCTTAAACTTAGATACTGACCCAAATAGGGCCACATTCTAAAAATACATTTCCAAATAATCAAGAACAAGACGTAATGGTTTTAATTATACTTACATAAAGGTTTTTATTCTACAACTAGCTTCATCTTTCTGACTGACCGACCCCTTGACAATTCAAAAGTGCCTGTAATTGATAAAATTGAAATAAATGCTTTGACTTTGACTGTATTTCAGTACAAAAAAGAGTGTTATGTTTTCGGGGTTCATGTTTGTGAGTTTCATTATTTCACCATAACTTCTAAACGGCTTAACCGATATCAATGTATGTAGTATCGTTACAAGCGTTGCGTTATCGCGGGTAACATAGGCTGGTTAAAATTTGAATAAAAAAAACTTTTTAGTCTCCACCCCTCCAGAAGCAGATACATTTATGTCGGATTATGTAATCGTACACAAATGCGGTAAGTTATAATATAAAAGCAGGAAAAAATACAGATTCCAACTATTGTTATTAGGTACTTGTTCTTGGGTTAGTATGTGTGTGTTGTGCGTGCGTGTTTTTCTTATATACAATCAAATTTACTGTCTAAAACACAGTGTTTAAACCAGTGTAGCAAAATCCATAACAATCCATAAGCAGATCTTCACGGCACTTTCCTTCCAAGTATGTGAAGAGGGTGTTTTTATTAATTAGTCGTTCCTATAAATATTATAGTCAGTTTTATTAATAAATCTACTCACACGTACCCATCTATAACACTATTGCGTGTTATTACACGCGACCACGGGGCAGTCACAGATGTGTCGGTACTTCGGTAACTGCGTGTGGCCGGGGAGTTAAAATGTCGCCGAGCGCTCTGATATCATCATTGCTCTGAGGCCGCGGGCAACGCGAGGTCGGCTCACCGATGTGAGGAGGAAACTAGATGAGATATTTTGCAGGAGAAAATATTTTTTGTGGTTGTGGTAAAAAATCACACTAGATTGACCGCTATAGTTTAAAATAAAACTCTCGTTAGCTGTATCCAATTTCGAAGCATTTTTTATATCGGCACGTCCGTTAAACCAGATAAGCGGAGGAAGCTTACTTACAAAGCCTTTACCAATACTTCAAATGCATTTTCAAGCTATCCGGGCTTTTAAATTGGTACTTTTACATAGGGGCTTCCCATTGTTTGCACAGACCGTAAAACTACTGGTTGACCACATCATCGCTTACCATCGGCTGAGATAGTTGTCAAACGCGACTTTATCAATAATAAAAAAAAAAACTTATTTGTGTGAATCATAAACGCATTTTAGTGAAATTGAGGGGACAACACTATCACCACACCACTTTAGCTACAAAACGTTTTGAAGTGAAACTTCTTTACACACGCTTGACTTGGGGAGTAAGCTGGCGAACGCGTGACGTAAGCGTTGCGAAAAGTGTGATCGGGCGACGCGAACGGGAGTTGAGTGGGGGATATAAGCAAGAGAAAGAAGTGCGCGCGCACATTTTCTTTCTCTCTTTCTCTCATAGCCAAATACGTTTGAAGTTTCACTTCAGTCGTGTGGTCATAAGCACATTCGGTTTTTTTTAATAGGACTATTCGAATGCAGGCGCTTCCAGCAGCTCTACAGCAGTGTTTGTAAGACGGAATCATCCCCTGGGGAATCCTTCCAAACGTATAAGAGCTCTCCTCCTGCTAATGTTCGCTCCCCAGTATCGCAGGAAACTTCTCCACGGCCACCGAACAAGTGAGATGCAACAGTATCACTTTGTAAAATTTATTGCTTAGATACTATTTACCCAACTACGGCGAAGCAAAAAGGAGGGTTATGATTTTGACCGGTATACATTTATGTATGTATGTTCATCTGTACCCTTATAACTTAAAAAGTACTTATAATAATTTGACAAATGAGGTATCGTTAGAAGCGTCTTGACCGTCGTTTAGTCCACTCTCGTCCCCTCGACCCCTAAAATAATATTTGTTTATTTGTTTCCTCTCGACCCTTAAACATAGTTCACACTGAACCCCCAGGGGGTGAGACTGAATTTTCATACAAAGGACAGGCATACCTCGTCCACTCTCGACCCCTAGTTCGGTAAGTACCTAAAATTTATATTTTGGTACAGTAAGGTACAAAAAGGTAAATAAACGAGCAATCATTCTTTATTACCCAACTGCGCCAGAGGGAAGGTTATGTTTCTCGAGTGTTTGTTCTTTGGCACGCTCTGTAGCCTAAACGGCTTGATCTATTTTAGCTTGAGAGGTGCCGTTAGATTCGTTTTAATTGTGAAAGTGACACTGGGTATATTAAAATTGAAAAAAAAAAATAACCGATTTTTGGCACCATATATTTTATTACCTATCGAGTGGGGTATCAAAATAAAGAGTTTCATAAATAGCTTGCAAAAAATCATGCAACTTGTATGTTTACATGTAATTTAGAATGAAAAATGCTAAATTAATAAAAAAAAAACAACAAAAAATATTCAACGTTATAACAATAACCTAAAAAGTTGGAAATGAAAAAAAGTCATTAAAAAAACTAAAAGACCCGACTGCGATTAAAAAATTAAACTAAAAAGCAAAAAAATAAATTTAGTTTTTTTAAATACTTTTTTATGATCTGCAAAAATAAACGGACTTCATTTTTCTAAACAAAAACTAACTGGTATTTCTTTGGTAACAAACTTATTTAGAACATAACTAATACGTTTGTCGTGGTCAATATCGTCTGATCATCGTTTAGATTGTGTTGAAGATATCATCTTAACAAGTTTTTGATATTTATTTTGGAATCATTTTCTATAATTTTCAAGAATTCTATAAGTAATGTTGGTGGCTTTTGCTAATTTTCTATTTAGCATAGCATGCCAACCTTCCAGTTTATTATTGATCAGGGTATTTTAGTAAAATAGTTTGCAACTATAGGGTAGACTGATGATTTATCATCGTAACTGTACTTTGGGGGTCGAGAGGAAACTAAAACTTGGCTGGAAAATAAAATCCACTCTCGACCCTTGGGGGTCGAGAGTAAACTATAGTTAGGGGTCCAATGGACACATTATTTATTGGGGGTCGAGGGGCCGAGAGTGGACTAAACGTTGACCGTCCGCTGGTTAAAGGCTATGTGACGTCACACTAAATTTAATATGGCGCCCTCTAGAGGACATAAAGTAATGAATTTGAAAATAAATATTTTGGGATGGTGCCTCGTGGGGTATCAAATGAAAGGGCTTAATTAGCACATTTCAAAAATATAAGTATAACTGAAATAAGCCCCAAAATAATTAAATAAAAAAAAAAGTTTAAAAACTAAAACCCGACTACTAAAAAGGATGAAACAAGAAAGTACCTTCCCGTGGTCGCATGCTACCATAGCTTATTTAGTACAGCGGCATGCGACCACGGAAATGTAGTTCTCCACGGCCACGGAACAAGTGAGATGCAACAGTATCACTTTGTAAAATTTATTGCTTAGATACTATTTTAAATCTTGAATTATGCCCGGGTTGAGGGCAATAGGCTCGCCCCTGGTACATGAGAATTAATTGATGAAATGTGGGTCACCCCTGCCTAACCCTTCAGAGATTACAAGCGTGAACTTATATTGTTATAATGTAAGCTTTAAACTATCTTTTATTTGATTTCAGATAAATATGTTACAAAAATTTAATTGCGCACATTTACAACAAGTCGATGTAAAAATTGGTTACCGTTGACGTCTGCAAGACGAAAAGATAAAGTGTAAATCGCGACCAATGAGATCGTTATTGCGACTACTTGGTTTGCTCTGTTCTGGTTTCAAGGGTAGAATGTAGAAATATATATGGTTTCAGTACTTCCAGGATGGTCGTTCCTTTTACACCACGCGGCAAATCTGTCTCACTAAGACTTGTCTTAAAGTCTACTAGACAAGCTTCGACCGAATAACAGGCTTACTCTTGCTGCACCAAGGTAGTTAACAGCCACCCTTTCTAAGACAGAATTGATCCCGCATGGTGTAATAGGACCTTAAGACCCACTACTCAAAAGTAACCAGACTTTAATTTTGACAGTTCAACAACATCCATTGCGTTATTTACGCTGTTTAGCAGAAACTTTTTCGAACATACTCGTATGAAGCAACGGATTAGCAATATCCTTCAAAATGATTTAGATTGTGATTTATAGTGTTACACAATTCTGGTGCAGTTATACAAACTCAAATCACCAAAGAGTACCTAGCCAAAATGTCACAACACTTGTATTTCAATTGACTGCGTCGTGTACGCCACACGATACTACCAATTACAAGTGCTGTGTCATTCTAGCTACTCATTGGTCATGTAAGCTTATAACAATTTACTTCTAAATAGCGTGGGGCCCGTGGCTAAATAATAACAGCCGCACAGGTCGATCGATCAGGTTAAGCTACGCTTGCTGCGGTTGGTCTGTGGATGGGTGACCACCTTTACATATCGAGACCTCTTTGTGCCTCGGAAAGCATGTTAAGCTTTTGGTCCCGGCTGTCATTCGTGGATCTTTGACAGTCGTTACGGGTGGTCAGAAGCCCGAAAGTCTGACAACCAGTCTTACCAAAGGGTATCGTATTATCCAGTAACTGGGTTGTGGAGGTCAGATAGGCAGTCGCTCAATGTAAAATACAGGTATTCAGCTGCATCCGGTTAGACTGGGAGCCGACCCCAATATAGTTGGGAAAAGGCTAGGAAGATGATGACTTTTAAATAGCGTCGTGGACGATGGAATAACTCTACAGTTCAATTTTCAGCTGTTTCATCAACAACAGGGCTCGCAAAATCTCATCTTCCACGTAACTTTTAATTACCGTTAATTATTCTACCCTCATTTAATACTGGCTAATTAGCAGTTTTTAATTACAAAGTAAGGCTGATGCCGCATGCCGGCGCGAACTCTGTACGGTACGTATTGTCGTGCCGCGTAACTTTGTTTACCGAGTTCCAACTTTGTGCACGTGTTACTTAGGTTCGTAAATATCGAGTTTTCATATGCCTAGGCTACTTTGTTTGTTGTTTTCGTTTGAAGTTTTAGATGTACTTATGCTTACGAACTTTCGAAATGTTGATGTCATTTGTCATTATTTTCTGGATTATTCCACTTTGCCCCCCCGGCCGCCCCACTGGTGGGGCAAAGTGGAATGCCTAAAATTTTGCAGTGGAATCTGTCCCACTAAATCGAAGTTGTTATACTGGTTAAATAAAATATATCTAAGTATTGTGATGATGATTCGTTTCTTTTGGATGTTTGAAATATTAAGGTAGCCTTTCTATTTCTAAACATAAACAGTGGTTTTCCATAAGAAAGAGTAGATTAGTAATAGTAAATGTATTGTATAGCTAGGGTCATTGGCAATTAGGTACTTAGTGCTTCAACTTCAATTTTCACAAAGAAACGCAATTTTTTTTAGTGATTTTTGTTTGTGTTTTCTCATAATTAAGTCCTATTTAATGGCCCTTCAAGTACTTTTTTTATATATGTACAGACGCCAGCATATCAACCTACCCGAAACTGTCAAATTTTCCCAATCAATTTTGAACCTTATGTTTTAGCGATAAAGTTGAAAATCTATTAAAGGAATTTGACAGATTTATAGTAGCTTGATGTGCTGGCGTCTGTTCATAGTAAAATGATTGGTAACTTGGATAACAAAATAAGAAAAATTGGGTAACCACTTTCATTGAGTGATTGGACCTCAACACAGCCTCTTTGCCTATTACCAAGAGTATTCTATTCTATTCTACCAATCATAATTATCACAATAATTATGAAACTCATTGCAATAAGGTTACATTTTTATTGTTCTAGTTTTTAGCTAAGACACCTTCATTACTTAGCTATTAAAGTTTTGAGCAGAACGTGCAGTTAACTTGAAAGTTGGGAGTAGTCGGAGGAAATTGTCTTGTACAGTCAGCATCAAAAGTTGATGACCACATTTAGATTTTCAAAATCGCTGTACACCGTATTACACCTAAATCGCTCAACATGACAAGCGCCAGAAATTAATGATTATCATAAAATGGCATAAGTAGGTGACCATCACTATTCAAAAGTCGCTAAACAAAGTTATAGCAAAAAAAGCATAACATTCTTCGTCTCTAAAGTCTCTGAACAAATTTTTGACAAAAATAGCATACCATCGTTTATCTCTAAAGTCCCTGAACAAAATTAAATGTTTTTTTGGGTTTAATATGTGTGTGTATTTGAGCGTAATTGATAACTAATACAATATTTATAGATGACTAGCTGCGCCCCGCGGTTTTACCCGCATAAGTCTCGTGGGAATATCGGGATAAAAAGTACCCTATGTCCTTTCCCGGGACTCAAGCTATCTCTATACCACATTTCATTAAAATTGGTCCAGCCGTTTGAGCGTGAAGAAGTAACAAACATATAAACACACACACACACACACACACTCACAAACTTTCGCCTTTATAATATTAGTGTGATAAATAATTGCAACCGATAAACCGGTCTACATCCGATACAAAGTGATAATTAAGTAGAAATATTCTTTTTACATTCAAGGGTAAACAGTTTTTCAAATACCCACAACTATGTTTCCCAAAGAATTGAATTAAAACGGAATTTGTGTGAATTTTGAAAATGAGTCATATGTATACAGATGGTCCTAATTCAATCGTACTATAAAAATCATAAACAAGTCGACGGTATGAATTTGAACAGAATCTGCGTGATTTTTGAAAATGAGTCTTATTGCTTTACGAATAAGGTTACAATTCAATCGAACTAAAAAAATCATTAATTACGACGATGGTATAAATTCAAACAGAATCTGCGTGATTTTTGATAGTGAGTCTTATAGCTATACAAATAAGGTTACTATTCAATCGTAATATAGAAAGCTTTGATGACGTCGACGGAATAATTTTTAAGCGGAATATGCTTATCTTTATAATCGTGCTTGCGAGCTTATTAACCGACTTCAAAAAAGGAGGTTCTGTATTCGACCCGTATGTATGTATGTTTGCATGTCCGCAATTTTCTCAAAAACTAATGAACCGATTTTGATAATTCTTTCATTAATGCGATCTACATACTTTCGGGAAGGTTTTAGTATATAATACATTAGGTAACTATTCTTATGTACGAAGTTATAAGCATAAATGTACTGCATCTCTGGCATTTCTATGCGAATTTTGATGATTCTTCTAGTCGGTGCCTTCAATGCACTAGTATTAATTGAATTTGTGTGAGGTAGGCACAACTAAAAACTGAAAAATAAAAACTTTTTTACAAAAAAAAACAACCGACTTTAAAAAAAAACATTTCAAAGTGAAAAATAACTTTAATTTCGGAATTCGGTGTCAAAAAACAAAAATGCGGAACCAACGACACCGACTTCCGAAATCAAAGTTATTTTTCACTTTGAAGTGTTTTATTTTAAATAGGCTTAAAAATGTGCTTGCCACTTGAACACCCACTTCTAATATTTCTCATTGATACTATGACAAAAACCAAAATTTTTTTGGAAAGTTAAATTCGAAATTTACATCCATTTAATTTTTTTTTTACATGATTTAGTTTGGATAGGACAAGATTGGATTTATAACTCTAAAGATAGTAACGAGCACTTTTTTAGTTTGCAGTTCAGCTACTTTTGATAGTATAAGTTTATACGCTACGTATCCGAAACAAAGTAATGTTCAGTAACTTTTGTTACTTATGATGTTAAGTTATTTTTGGACGTTGCCGTGTTTACACTAGATAACCAAAACAAGCATTTTATATTGTTCAGTGACTTTTGTAAAACTGAATGTTATGATGTTTTCGGATATTATAACGATCAGCAATTTTTGACAAGATGGTGTTCAGTGACCTTTGACGAGTAGTGTTCAGTTAATTTTGAACTTTAATGATGTTCATTCAATACTGGCGCCCTGTATTGTTGAGCGATTTATGGGTGATATAGTGTACAGTGATTTTGAAAATCTGAATGTGATCATCGACTTTTGATGCTGACTGTACCTAATGGGCGATTAACCGCCCCGAACTACTTGCTGAACTTTTATATTACTTTCTTGAATGTTCCATGCTTAATGGCTAGTGAACTATTTACAAGTAGTTGTAACTATTTATTGCATTTCCTATGAAAAATGTAGAACCATACGCATTTCTAAGCCACAGGTGCTCGCTGTAGTTTAAAAATGCTATAATAGTAGGTATCTTTGAGTCAAACTTTGAGTGGTTTCCTTCCTAAAAATACATGTTTTAGGCATTCCGTTTTGCCCCACCTGTGGGGCGGCTAGTGGGGCAAAGTGGAATAATCCGAAGTATTCCACTGCCAGTCCGTACATGACGCAACCAATCAAAAACTAGTTAATAACGCTTTAATAAGTCGTTTCGTATACGGACCGCCATTAAAATACCTACTAGTGCTGCGACATTTTACTTATTGGTGATTTGAGTGTGTACTTGGCTACGTTTGCGTCATCGTGAACGATGCGCCTTAGGCCGTATACAGAAAGAAAGCTGGTAGCCGGCGCCGATTTACCAGCGCTTATCGGCACTGGTCCATTCTGGTAACAGTTACATAAAGCAAGCAGTGATTATTAATTATAAATGGCAGGCGGCACCAGCGCTGACCGGCGCCTGTCGAAGATTGTCGGACCTCGTCGGCGACGTTCGGCGCTTGTTCATATAAATGCCTGCGCCGGTTACCTGCGTGGACCGGTTCCTATAAGCGCTGGTAGGCTGCCAGCTTTCTTTCTGTATACGGCCTTAGACAGGACAAAAACGAAAGCACACTACACTAACCTCGCTCTCATTCTGTTATCTTCAAGCAAACATTGTTTTGGATCACCAAACTAAGCCGATTTTCGACGAAAACAGAATTTGATTCCTTCGAGATTACTTTGAGGTCCAAGATGACAGATAAGGCAGGATTACGGCACAAATTAGGGCTTTCTAGACTAGGCCTTATCATATAATCTAAGTTTAGACAGAATTTCAGGCACTATGTTGAAGAAGGCTTAACTTCTAACCCGTCTCAAGTTAAGGATCTACGCGGTTATTAATGGTTGAGTTGTAAGGTCAAGTGTTATAGAGATAAACGATTATTGACGGGCTATAAAAGCGAAATTCCGGGCGGATTTCACCAATGAAACTGAACACAATCAGCACATCTAAGCGGCGTTCAATATCAGTCTGTCAGTCATTACTGTTGTGGAACTGACACTCGTTTGAAATTCGTCCTTAATCATACAGCACCTATTTCACGCTATCAGAATGCAAGATTACTTAACACGAAACTTTTTCTAATTACGCACTTTAAAAACTACTCCCTATAACACCACTACTGAACCTATTTCCCTATAACACCATGTACTGTACCCATATTTGCAAAATAAAATATCTTTATCTTTAAAATCTTAAAATTGGTTAGAAAGCAAATAAAGCGTGCATTCGTTGTTAAGTGTTTCGAATAGGTGAATTAGAGATTTGGTTATTCGAGATCGCATGGCTACGGCGTTAAGTTTTTCGTGGTAGCGTGCATTCGTTGTTAAGAGCCTATACTACCTCAGCTAAAATTCACTCTTTATCTCGCTCATACGATACTGCTCGCGGACTGAGTGAGAGCGAGACAGAGTGCGGTGCTGGGCGGCAGGCAGCGCCAATAGTTTAGGTATTTGCTTTTTACAGTGAAAATAATGGTAATTATAAAAAAGTAAATAACATAAGACCTGCTTTAAAGCAAGTCAGTTAGTATGCAAAGTTTCATGATCTAATTTGAAGTATTTTTTTAATACGAGCGGTTTATTGTTCGGGTTAGAGGTAACTTTGGATTTTTTTTCTATCGAGAAAATTTTATGGAATCGTGTTTTCGTCTAACATAAGACTTAGCATTAATCCTCAACTTTACCATATATTAATTTCAAAATTAATGGTGCAGTATTTTCGACATAACGGAGGATCACGCTAAGCCATTTGAGGTAGTATAGGCTCTTAAGTGTATCGAATAGGTGAATTAGAAATTTGGTTATTCGAGATCGCCATGGCTACGGCGTTAAGTTTTTCGTGGTAGCGTGCATTCGTTGTTAAGTGTTTCGTATTAGTAAACTTACGGGGACGTGTTATTCGGTAAGTTTATCGTGGTAGCGTGAATTCGTTGTTGAGTGTTTCGTACTAGTAAACTTACGGGGACGTGTTAGTCGTTAAGTTTTTCGTGGTAAGTAGCGTGCATTCGTTGTTAAGTGTTTCGTATTAGTACACTTACGGGGACGTGTTATTCGATGTTACACTTCTCTAAGCCACGTAACACACCCGGGGCATTCACTATAGGCTCGTGTAATAACTACCTCTATTAAATAATTTTCATTTCAGCCATTCTCATCATAACAAACTTCGGCTTCCACTTCATATTTATATCTATTATGATCTATACATATAATAAAATAGTAACTTGTCTGTATGTATGTTCCGGATTGACGCAAAAACGGCTGAATGGATGTGGATGAATTTTTTCACACAGATAGTTGGATTAACACAGGGCACTAATGTTCCATGGAATATTTTCCGACATCCACGCGGGTTGAGCCGCGGGCAAAAGCTAGTCCAAAACAAAAGCTCATGTAGACATAATTGTCACAGATAAAGGCCGTTATTCTATTCACAAAGCAAGATCGTGTCCCTCGAAGGGTGAAAGATGGCGCGATAATATTCCAAAGAGCTTTGGCGGCGGCTTGAGCAGGCAGCTACGGTAACTTGCTCCAGGGGCTTGCGAGCGGCTTGCAGTGTCTAGCAGTACCTAAGGATTCCGGAGTCTGTCACGTGTAGACTTATCTCGTGAATGAAATATTTAAATGCAATGTTTGTGACAGTTGTGAAGTCTGGGCTTATCGAATATGCAGATTTTGAACAGTGTTTCTGGGAGATTTGCGTAAGAACTTTCAGTCTATGCCAACCTACTCAAACTAATCTAGTACTTTATAATTTTCCGTTGAAAAGGTCACCGCGTAGGTACTCCTGTTCAACAAATAAGGATTTTCGATTAATACCATAATATCATTAATCAAATAATACTTAGAAACACGAACAATAAATAATGGATAGTAATAGGATTAATCAAATAATACTTAGAAACACCAACTTATTTTTATTACCGAGAATTTCAAACTTTCTTAGTCCAAGCTAAATTTTCAGCGGCTCATTTCGCCGAAGTACGGAACAGGTTTCCTTTCATCGATTCTTGAAATCACGCGGTTACTTAGCGGTGAATGGTGCGATAGGTTCATGAGCCTGCGGAGTGGACTCACACGAGTGGCGTGCCGTGAGTGCTTTCTGGTTTGAGGGTTCTCACTCACGGGATGGAATCTTGGGCAGAACTGCTGCAATTGACTTTAGCGAAAAATGGTATCCATATTTGAATATCCAAATGGCAGGCTGCTGGCAGTTAACGTCTTTAGGTCAAGTGACGCACTTGGAGTAGGTTTATGTCCAAACAGAACCCGCAAGCACCACCACATCCGCTAGACCAGCCCTCGCTTCCCGCATCGACTGAATTCCGGAGACCTGCAACAGGTCATCGGTCCATCTTGAATGACCAAACTTTTATAGCAATGTGCCCGGCTCACTGCCACATAGCGTCATTGCAGCGCCATCTAGAAGGTTAAATATAGAGTTGTAAACGTGAGATGTATCTAGTCAGTGTATATATTTTTATTCTAAGAAATAAAGGTAAAAATACAGAGATAAACACCATTTCATCATACGCGATCAGCTAATTCAACCACACATCAGAGGGGCAATTCTCGTAATTTTAAGAATGTTCACAGGCTGATCTTAGTCTCAATCTGTCAAAAATACCTCTAATTTCCCTACATTTTGACAAGTTTTTGACATTTGTTTGTCGCAGAGATGAGACTGCGACTAGATTTTGAACGTTTTAAATTACGAGAATTGGCCTTCTGATAATTCAATCGGATGCCCAGCAACACATGCGACCATTTTTGACTAACGGTAAACGGCTCTCGTATCCCGTCACAAACCCCTTCCCGTATATTTCCACGTAATGCGCCTCTTTCGTCCAATCCGTACTTGGGTCACGCGCGCACTGAGCACAACCTCCTTTTCATCCGCCTGACTGATACAGCACCATAATAACTTATACAGGGTGCTGGTTTATTTGATGTCGAACCCGGCATTTTGTACCACCACTGTTATAGTAATTGCTTGGGGTATGAGCGTTTTATTATTAGTAGGTAGGGGTTTCGGGATTTGATTTCTTTGGTGATACAATCTTTGTATTGGTTTTTGGTATTTTTTTAATAAGGCTTGTTTTCAACCATTTGGGAGTAATGTATCTAATATTTAGTTACTTCATTATATTTTTAATTATTTAATATTAGCAAAGATGGTTGAACAGCACATTAATTATCACTTTGTCAAACTTAATTGTTAAGCTTTAGGTCGACAGCTTAAGCGCCTAGAGTGGAATGGACGTGAAATATTTATAATACAAAACAAATTCGCTTTTCGTGTTTGTGTCAATGTATTCCCTTAGTAAATTCTTTTATAAATTCCAATAACTTTATCTTACGTAACACATTTATATTTATACTAGCTGCGCCACGCGGTTTCACCCGCATAAGTTTCGATCCCATGGGAACATCGGGATAAAAAGTAGCCTGTATGTTAATCCAGGGTGTCAGCTACCTCCATACAAAATTTTATCAAAATTGGTCCAGCCGTTTGAGCGTGAAGAAGTAACAAACATATAAACACACACACACTCACAAACTTTCGCCTTTATAATATTAGTTTTATCAAAATTGGTCCAGCCGTTTGAGCGTGAAGAAGTAACAAATATATATAAACATACACTCACAAACTTTCGTGTTTATAATATTAGTGTGATGTGATAGTGTGATTACATTAAAAATCTCTATATTTAGATAACATGTCGCCACATGAGTTGTTTACCCGTGCGAAGTTTGGGCGGGTTGCTAATGACACAAACAGGCTCCTTACTAAGACTTGCTCCTAAATCTTCCCACAAAACACAAAGATATCGAATGAAAGGTTGCACCGGGTGAGAGAGCATCATCAAAAGGTTTCGAATTAAAGCAGTAATTAATGGCCGACGTCTTGTTTCGCTGAGAACCTGACCAGTGAGCCCAAGGTTATGTAAGATCGAGTTAATTTGGCGAAACGCTTCGGCAAGGTTTGATGTTGGTGAGGCTTAGACCTTTCTATGTCGTAATAGTTTTAGACCTGTCAAAACAATAGGCGACCTGTTGAATAAGTATGATACGTTACATTCAAAATATTAGATAATCTTTCAAGCTCCGCTAGTGAGACACAATTGGTTTTCTATTGTTTCGTCGCCAATGGGCGACGCGCGCTGCTTGACCGGTTAAAATCGAAAAGTACACGGCACGGTTTCTTTACGGTACAGTGTATAAACCGCCCCGTAGAAAAAACTATATATCTCTGTAAACTATTTGTGTCTTTCAACAAGCTATCATAGTAATCCATACAACACTGACGACCATGCCTAAACAAGGCGAATAAATCGCAATTTTCCACGGCACGAAAACATGTGTGTACAAAGGGCCAAAGCATTGTAAATTATATCTTGATGAAATAATTTAAAATACATCTTCGTTTTATAGTTAACTAGCTTTTGCTTTTTAGTTTGGAAATTATTCACAGAAAATTCAACCCTCTATTTCACACTCTTAGGGATGGAATTTCGAAAAACATATTCTTAGTAGATACTTACTCTTCACAAAGAACAGACCCTCCTCATGTCTCTAGGTTTAGGCTGTGCGTTGATATATCAGTCAGTCAAGACTTTGAATTTTATATGTATAGGTATAGATGACATTGAATAGGTGAGACTAATTAAAATTCAGCGTGCTCTAAAGTAAATTTAGAGCATGTTATTAAAGAAAGGGATACATGATATGTGCGCGTAGGCAAGCAATTTGCAACGTCGTGCGTCATCGCGCGCTCTTTTTTTTTTCGTAGGAACGCGTGCGCGTTTTATCCGCGTGAACGTAACTATGCTATAAAACATATCATAAGGCACTCGGTAATAGTGTAGCTTCCTATCAGCAAAACATTTTTTGTAATCTGATGAGGACTTACCTACAAACAAAATCTTCACAAATAATATACGTTAACACATTTTTTTGTGTTATTTTTCCGTCAAAGTCACATGTGAGTTGTATATATACCAGACATCGAATCAGAATAGAACAGGCAACCATGTTTATCATCTGCATAAGCAAAAAGCTGATATACAAAGGCTTGCGAAAGTAATGCTACAATCAAAGCAAAACCAACGTACCGTTTCTCATTATAATAAACTATTATCCCAGAATTTTCTAATTAGCCAACTTAGTAGAGCTGCAAGTCAAACCTAGGAGTAGTTAATACAGTAATAAATTCAGTAAAACTAACTTTAAACCAACTTCAAACACTAAAAGTAAGGAAAACGTCCGTCCAATTTGTTCGTACGAGTGCGGTGGCCCACTGTCCAGCGGTGGGATTATATAAACTAACACTGTCGCCACTAAAAAGACTACAGAAGGTCAACTTTAAGCACTGGTCAAAGTGAGGCAAATCCCGCGACCGAAATGCGCGCGGCTGTTGTATGAACACCTTCATACAAGCTATTTGACGTAATCTTCTGATTGGGAAGTCAAGCGGCTATTCGCGCCACTTTGAACAATCGGCGCGAGCGACTGTCTCCCCACCCCCCTCTCGGAATTTGCCACAGTTTGACCAAAGCTAGCGAAAACGTACGCACACATAGACACGTGTCTCCGTACAGCGAGTGCAAGCGTACTCGCGATAGGCATTTGTTTCAGATTGCCGTACGTACGCGTCTATGTGTGCAAGCGCCTGTTTTCACTCGAGCACAGAATACTTAATAGTACTATGTACAGAATGGACACTCTCTTCCCCGCTCTCATATCAGATACCGCACCTCACCCCGCACTTCGAGGTATTCGTCGTCGACTCTTTAGCAAGGGCGCTCGCGAACCGCAGCGCTGCACTGCTGACACGAACACACAATTTTGCGATTTAAAAGTTTTATTTGACTTTTAATCACGATGGTTGGATATTGTGATGCTTTTACGAATTTGTATTTACATAAACTGTTTGTAAGATTTCGCATTTTTAATACCTACCATGCGATTTAATAACCGATTATTTAGAGATAAGTCATTTATTTATTTCATTACGAACCCGACTATATAAATAAACAACTGAACTACAAGGTCACTTCATAATAATGCACACGTTCGGGCAGCGAGCGCCGTCGTCACGCACTACGCACGACAGCCAACCCTACTAGAGTTCACGCACACATTTGCACGTGTACAAACGTCATTTGGTTATGTAGTAGTAATAGGTAATTATTTAGCGAGGGTTGTATGGAGTGTCCGGGGTGTGGCTCGAGTGAAGACGGCCTTCTGTATGTAACTACTTTGTGTCGGGATACCAGCTATTATATTAAGTTGAAAGGATAAACTTTTGGAAACTATACCTTGAGTTGTTGCAGAGTTGGCGGGTTGGATCGGATGTGGTCTAACTTTTTGGGTTTACAGGTCAGAGAGTTATTTTATCAACGAATTCTCAATACCGTTTTTAAATTAAGGTTTTAACTAGATACACTTTTATGTTTCTCATCCGCTTCAATGCAGATCTTTTGAATCTAAAGTACTTAGGGCCTTAGCACACCTCCGTCGCCAAAGTAATGATAGGAAACCTCTAAGAAACATTACGACATTATGTCGTGATTCGAGCAGCGGAACATTCTGAGAGTCAGTTGAATTGTAGCAATCGGAGCAAAATGTCGTCGCTTTAGACTCAGTAAATACAGTAGTCTACTTCGGACCACTTAGATTAGTTTTTCCAAAAAATCAACATCTACGTTATTACAGATACGTGGGACCCAAACGTGAGACGTGCTTTAATTAATTAATCAATGTTCAATCACAAGTGTCACTTTTATTAAACTACTAGTTCCATCAATCAACTTTCTGATTAATGATGTAGACAATTATGTTGTATTTAAGATAATAATAAGCTAACAGTCTTTATAAATTTTGTCAACTTCAAATATAACCTAAAAATCCATAATCGTCTTCAGAGATTTTCTTCCCGCCCGCAACAAACATCCACGCCCATTAAAATGTACAACGATGAAGAATCCAGTTTCAATCGGCCTCCTGTCCCGACATATAATATAAAAGGAGGAGAAAGAGTTATTGCTTAATTTGCTTTGAAATTTACCGCACAAACACGCTATTTTTGTACTTGTAGTGTAGGCAGTTTTCTGATACTTTAATAATGATTGTGATCCCAGAGGAAATAATTGTTGACGTTTACTTTAATCTGTCAAGCTCCGCTAATGAGACACAATTGATTTTCTATTGTTTCGTCGCCGATCGGCGAACAGCGCGGCTTTACCGGTTAAAAGGGAATTTTGTTTAAACTTGTTTATTTTATATTAAAAGTGGTTTTATTTCAATAAAACAAAAGAAAAAAAGTAAGTTTTAAAATAGAATACCAAAACACCGGTATCACGGTTTAGTAATTTTTAATACCGGAATAATACCGGTATTGCTATGAAACCCAATACCGCATAGCCCTACTAAGGATTACCGATTAACTATTGAATCCCTTTGTTTTTCCGCTTTTTGTGAGCTGAAGCATCGAAATATATATCACGATCAGTTTGATCGTGATATAGAAGAGTATATAAAAGGAATGTATATTTTATACCAACCAAAGTAAACGACTTTTCAAAAGGTCGTAATAATTCCCATATTTTTTCCATAAGTATTTACTTAGGCTGCCATCAGATGGACTGTATCGCAGCAACCGCGCGCAGTCGATATGTTCAACTGCATGCATTTGTTGTACGTTCGACTTCGTCTAGTCATGATATCAACTTTAGGTTCGACTTCGTTCAGTCAAGATATCAACTTTACGTTCGACTTCGTTCAGTCATGATATCAACTTCACGCGGTCGGCTGCAGTCGTGTGAAGTCAATATTAACTGGACTAAATGCACACTAACTGTGTGCGGTTAGCGATGGACAGCGTGCGTCGACACTACACGACTGTAGCCGACCGCGTAAAGTTGAAGTCACGACTGTATGCAGTTAATATTGACTTCACACGACTGCAGCCGACCGCGTAAAGTTGATAACATGACTGAATGAAGTCGAACGTACAACTGCATGCAGTTGAATATATCGACTGCTCGCGGTTGCTGCGATGCAGTCCGTCTGATAGCAGCCTTAGTAGTAAGTAAGTTACACATGTTTATCTGGTAACCCAGTCGCCCCATGTGGGATGTCCTTTGGGGGCAGTCGGCAGACCTTTTGTGCGGTCGAGTCTGCAGCGCGCAAAAACTATACAAGACGTACCTAGAAACTTTTTATGCGTCGTGTGTGCTATTTAATTTTATCATATTAATCTCTGACACATCTGTCGCCTTTGACAAACTAGAAACGATTGTAGGTTTTTGTTCTATAATTTGGCAATCATTTTGAAAGTCGACCGCCGTCCTTTGTATACACACGTTTTTTCTTGCCGTGAAAGACTATGGTTATGGTTACCGTGTGTAGGCACGGTCGTCAGAATTGTATGGATCACTATGGAAGCTTGTTGACCGCGTGGTTAATACGCTGTACCGTAAAGAAAAGAGCTTGGGGGATCCTTCTTGTATAAATGCTTGTGGTACAGACAGTGTCAGAGAAAAGGAACCCCCTTTGGTAACGACTCATTACCAAAGGGGGCTCCTTTTCTCTGACGCTGTCCGTACTACTTACTTGGAGCCCTATCACATAACATTACGCCTGTAATACCCAAAGGGTTAGGCAGGCAGAGATGTACTCTATAGTACATCCACATTTCGCGAGTTATGTTTAAGTCCCATATAATAGGGGGCAAATCTAAATTCCAGGCTGCTACTGAAAAATTCCAAATGGGTAAACCTACTAACACTTTCAGGAATCGAACCCAGAGTCGTCACTAGTCAGTAGCGCCCCAACATAAGCTAAAAATGTGTCTACAATGACGCAAACGGTATATTTCAGAGAAAAGGTAATTGAAGCATCAGTCAACACATTTTTTGAAGTGTAAACTTCTTTAGCGGCGTTGCATACTTTTAGTAATGGGTAAAAAATGTTAAACTCGCGTCAGGACATCGCGTCAGGACACGTGACCGTCAGGTGAGATTTCCCCCCCTCTCTTTCTACGGCGTCGCCAACCGAAGTGAAGTGACACACGGACACAATGGATGAATGGATGGATGGATGGTGATGGAAGTGGATGTGGAAGTGGAAGGTGAAGTGGAAGTGGAAGAGGAAGTGGAAGTGGAAGTCGAAGTCGAAGTCAAAGTCGAAGTCGAAGTGGAAGTCGAAGTGGAAGTCGAAGTCTAAGTCGTAGTGGAAGTGGAAGTCGAAGTGGAAGTCGAAGTGGAAGTCGAAGTGGAAGTCGAAGTGGAAGTCGAAGTGGAAGTCGAAGTGGAAGTCGAAGTGGAAGTGGAAGTGGATGGATGGATGGATGGATGGACAGCTGATGGCTCGACCGTCTGTGTAGTAGCCACACTGCTGTGTATTCGTAAAATTCGTGTATATAAAGTGTTTAAAATATGGAAATTGAACAAAGTGCATCTATTAATGAAAAAAGTGACGCAGAAATAGTGAAAAAAAATGAGTTATATTAATTAAATTAATAATTGATTTATTTCAACGTTAATATTCAAGTTTTCACTTCTGCCGGCACTCCCGGAGTGCAACCCGTCTTTTTTTAACAACATTGACGTGGACCGAACATCAAAGCAGCCTATTTATAGCTACCGTCAATTATTTTTTATATCCGCGTCAGACGATCAAGCCCACGTTGTACGTTATTCCGCTTGACTACAGTATGATGGTAGATAGACTTTAACAAATATTTCAAAAGCAACAGGTAGCTATTCATGACAAAGAGATCTGGATTCCCGATACCTGTACTGTCGAGGACCGGTCGTTCTGGCGATGCTTGGGGGACGCCTATGTCCAGCAGAGGACGTCTTTCGGGTTAAATATGATGATGATACCCTCGTGACTATAAGCGCACTACATTGATTAGCGCGTGAGATATGTCACCTGCATTAGTTTTAACTAAGAGTCAATCAACTATGTAATCGAATTGGATTAATTTTGTTAAACTAAGACTGCACGGAGTAATTAGTTGTTGAGTAGTAATTTGGAGGAGGCTTGGTTAAGCTTGGAGCTGTGGTGGCCCAGTGGTAACGCTGTGACTTACGAGTTGCAGGTCGTAAGTTCGAACCCAGACAGGCGTTTTACTTTGTGTAAATTATATCATCACCACTGCTCTCAAAAGGCGAAGTACTTAAAGCATCGTGAGGAAACCGGCATGTCCTAGAACCATAAATTCGAAGTGATGTGGACTCAGGGAGGGAGTGGGCCTTACTCCCTCGCAACGAGAAGACACCTGAAGAGCCCTGTGTCCCAGCAGTGGGAACATTGTAGGCTGATTGTGTTGTATAGGTGACCTTTACACCTAATAAAATTCTAACATATAAAATGATTACCGATGTTAATACGACTAACAAATAAAATAAGAACCAAGTTTTAGTATATAAGTAGATGTTTCAGTAATGTGTGTGTTGTGTTTATTTCGTGTTGCACCGGCCCCAAATAACAGGGACCAAGGGCAGAAAGATGATGATACTTTAATTATGTAACGGAGAATAAAGCTAAATAAATCAATTAAAGTTTCATGGAACGCGACTATAATTATGTGTGAACTTCGTGTCTTTAACAAAATAAGGAAACGTCCAGCTATTCGTTTTTAAAGTTAAAAGACTTGACAAAATAGCCTAAAAACCACGACCACACGTCAATATGACGTTAACGCGTTTACAATGTGCGCTTGCGGGCACCTTCGCTCCGTAATCACTGGCCTCATTACCGATCCCGGGTTAATTACACAACATTAATCCGGTGGCAGCACACTAGAAATTATGCTAATTATACATAATTATCATTGGTATTCCTGCGGTCCGGGAATTCGGCGGATTAGAATTTTGTGTAGTGGTCGGGAAATATGTTTTGAATATCATTATTACTATGACTGCTGTTGGTTTTTGCCTCGTCTACCAGCTGAAACACTAACATAACGCCACGCCAGCTTTCCCGACGGGATAGACACAGGTGTGTTAAGTTTAAATCCCATGTGGCTCGCCCATCTGTAGGTGTACTAATTTTATGTCCCATGTGACTCGCTCCCTATGCGAGCCTATTAAATTAAATATCATTTATTTCAGGCAATTATTAAACTCATACCATACAGACATATGCTCTTAAATACCATAGGCATTAACATAATATAACATAATAACAACACAATAACACAGATACAATATTAAAATACACAAATACAATAACTAAAAATATACATATGTTAAAAGTCTTTTACCTCTCTTGCAAGATGGACGACACGGTACACAGCTTTTACAATTTCATTCCTACTCAGGGTTACCCTTGTGCAGAATGACACTCTGAGCTTACTTAGCAGCGCGGGAAAGCCGGCAACGTTGCTTACGGCGAACATGTCAGTCGCACTACACTGCCAGGGCAAGTTCATCATAGCCCGGGAGGCATTATTATACTGTACACGAAGAGCATCACCCGGCTATTACCATCACCCGGGCACAAATCCAGACTCCGGACTGCTACTGAGAAATTCCTAGCATAAAAACTGAATGACACATTGCTCGACCTGTGAACACGACTCAGACTGAGATTGAGCTCAGCAATTAGTAGCGCTTGCGACCACTAAACTTACACACACTAAAAAATAAGTTACAACTATGACTAGTCTTTAAACTGAGAAAATGAAACGAATGTTTTAAGTAACTGAAGAGGCGCTGTCATCGAAGAAGTACAGCTCCTTATTAAAAAGTTCGTCAAAGACAACATGACACCCACAGAATATATAATGTATTATATTCTGTGGTTCAACTCAGCTAACAATTAGCTAGTAGAAAAGAGAATAATTAAGGAGTATCAAATAAAATAATATAATAAGGTGCGCGCTATTTAATAGCATTAATCACGAAGCAAAATAAGCAAAAAATTAGCTTTCATTATAAAACTTAGAACGGCTTTTATATTTGAAAGTGGTGCGAAATAAAATAATTTGGTGCCTCGAGGACTAAATCCTAGTGTCATTAAGGTAATTATGTAAACAGAGGCGATTCCTACATTTTTTATAACGTTCCCATAATAATCTCAGTCCCAGTCTGTCAAAAATACCTCTATTTATTCCTATGTTTTAGACGTCGATTGTCGCAGAGAAGAGATTGCGACTAAATTTTGACGTTTTTCGGCTCAATCTCCAAAATGCAGAGAATCAAAAAGTTTAAAAAAGGATGAAACAAGAAAGTACCTTTCCGTGGTCGGATGCCGCTGTACTAAATAGCATGCGACCACGGGCCGCACGGGCGGGTCTTGTTTCATACTTTTCAGTAGTCGGGATTTAGTTTTTAAACTTATTTTTTATTTAATTATTTTGGGGCTTATTTCAGTAATATTTATATTTTTGAAATGTGCTAATTTAATTAAGCCCTTTCATTTGATACCCTACACGACATGACTAAATTTTGTTTTTACATCATGACGTTATCTCCGCTAGAGGGCGCCATATTCAATTTATTGTGACGTCACATAGCCTATAACCAGCGGACGATCAAGACGCTTTTAACGATCATTTGTTCTATTATGACAAGCACTTTAGAAGTTATGAGGGAACAGGTGAACATACATACATACCAGTCAAAATCATAACCCTCCTTTTTGCTTCGCCGTAGTCGGGTAAAAATAGAACCAAAATCGATTATTTAACTGGTATTCAAATTGCACCCTTTCCCGTCAAGCCGCGTCTCAGGCCGGACAGGTGCCGACTTCGACCGCCATTGTTCACGACATTTTGATTTATAGCACTCTTCACAAACACTGAATTAGTTAAATAGCTTGAGTTGTATACCTTTCAGTTTATCTTGTCAACTCTTTGGGTCTACGGTTATAGTTTAACCTAATATGCATGAGTTTGTTAGAAACTTTATTATTGGTTCATGTATGAACTTAGATAATACAAGGTGAAATTTTAATCACCGTTTTCCTCTTAAGGGGTCACTGTACTCATCATTATGAACAACTTTTACTATGGGACCAAACAAGAAATCGTGAAAAAAAATCAGCTGTTCCCTACATTTATGTTTGCATAACTCGTCAAAATGTAGGAAACAGCTGATTTTTTTTCACCCTGTATAATAATACTAGCTTCTGCCCGCGACTTCATCCGCATGAAATTTCACCCTCCCCCCATTCACCAAGAGGGTGAATGGAGGGAGGGGTGGAATTTCAAAAAACCCTTTCTTAGTGGATACCTACTCTTCACTAAGAACACACCCACCAAATTTCATGTCTCTAGGACCAACGGTTTAGGCTGTGCGTTGATATATCAGTCAGTCAGTCAGGACTTTGAATTTTATATGTATAGATATCTTTTTTTTTTTCTTTTTTCACAAAGGTTCACATAAGTAGTTCTGAAATTGTAGCGTTTTCACAAAAATGCACAAAATATGATCCTTTGTAAGAGACTGCAGGCGTCCATACTAGAATACCCTGTGTGACGGATCACCAGGCTCTCATCCTGAACTAAATCTAAATTAACATGTACAGTGGTCAAATTCATGATATCTAAAATAAAATAAAAAATTAAAAAAGTTATAGTCCGATTGCGGAAAGACCGAACTGAAAAGCATAAAACAAGAAAATCGTCCGAAACCGTCTGAACTAAAAATCGTGGTCAACTGCAAAAATAATAAAAACCTACAACGTCCTGACTCTCCAATAGTGGAAACTAATGCCTTAGAAACTAAGCAGTTTTGAAACTAAGTAAAGTTAGGAACGGTAATGAAACCAGAACTATACGGAGTGAATCAAAGGAAGTTAGTCGCGCCGCAGAGACAGCCCAAATGACTTTAATGTCTCGTGCTGCTCGTATATCAAATTATTTGCATTTTACTGAACATGACAATTCAGCGAATTTGCATATTTTGCGATTATGGCGTAATAACATTTTACATCCATAAACTGACGCCTTTTTCCTATGGGGTAAGCAGAAATTATAGGACGTCACCTGCTACGGTTCTTACATAATGTTTTGCTTCACGTACGTTCTTCATACATCGGTCATACACGCACGCTGGTTGTGAGTAGGTACTATAGGGACTCAGCTACAAATGGGAGCTATTTTACTGAATTGAACTCCCTTTAGACTTTTATACAATATTATTCAGGAGTCTTTCAACATATTTTTATAATTATTTCTTATACGTCAAACCTACGACTCTCAATGGCACATGCTTGAACGTTCGAATGGAATATGCCTTCGAATATTAGCGGCCTGTCTCGCAAGGAGGTCAAATCCCTACAGTACTTCGCATCTGACTTTTCTGAAAACTATTTAGTGCCTATTTTTTATTATTAACAGGCTCGCGTTTGATCAGTATCTCATCTGATGGTAAGCAATGGTGACCGATTTAAAGACCCTTAGGTCATAGCTATCAGGAAAAAAAAGCTTTAATTACCTACCGTTCGCGACTTATTTGCCAAACATGTAAACAAATATGAGTATTTGGAAAAATAACTTTAATTCCTACACAATAAAGTTTAGTTTACGCTACAATATTACTAATGATTATTTTGTTTATTTTTCATATAAATGTACATATTATTATAGTTTATATGTTAGCTTATATTGTACAACTCATGAAAATAATTGTTAATTTCATTATTTTCACACAACCGACCATACTAATAAACACACAAAACCGAACTGCCCTAAAAACATTTCATAACCTCGTAACAATAATTAAAACAATAGCTAACGAAAAGCCCGCTCAACTAATATGACTAAATAAATAAATTACGTTATGGGCACACGTATAAAGTTTAATAGGCCCCGATATAATTAAGTTACAAACGTACGAACAGTTATAGCTTTAGTTTGCAAATTAGAATTAGCATTTTATTGTATTTGGTCACATCGTTATTTTCACCCTTTATTAAAATGCTGATAAAGTGATAATTGATAACGGGGTTCGTTCATATCGATTTGAGTGTAATATTCGGGTTATCCGGTCATCGGTTTAACTTGTGAAAACGGTCAAGTTTTTGTAGTTAACAGGGTTTATTTCGATAGTGTTAATTTGTATTGTTATGTCTAGGTAGTTCCTTTATGAAAAAATTGGTTTCTGTCATTTTATGTCTTTGATTGACCTTCATTTAGATTTGAATAATGTGGACTTTTAATACAATAGTCGCACGTCGCCTCCGTCTAAATGGCAATTCGGCTAGGCCGCAGGTGACTAAAATTGCAAGTTCCAAAGTAGAGTAGCTTTCGACTTTTGTCGTGCGACGACAGGTCGTATGTGGCGGGTGAATAAAATCGACTGTGAAAATGCTCAGTCGCAGGCGATCGCCCGCCGGTCGACATGTTGATGCAAAATAAACTGGCCATCTGCGATTTTGGCATGTGTAAATGGGGTGGCGCTTCCTAGTGTAAGTCCCCTATTAGAAACAATAAGACCTGAGGTATTTTACATCTGAAACCGATACAAGAGTTTTAAAATTACATAATTATTATAAGCACGAAGTCACTTTATTTACAAGAGACACTTGTAAAGCTGATACAAATAAATCGCATTGGTATAAACTGTATATAACTCGACATACTTCAAACCTCTAACTTAGTGATTGGTAATCCCGTCTTTCAACTTTTCAATTCCTTCATAAATCCCAAAAAGAATTCTGAGAAGGAGTCTAATCAAAAATATCCATGCCCTAACAGGTAATCTAAAGTAGGGCCAAGTTACATCTTGTTGAGCCACTTATCTGGCAGATCAAAGTTACCGGTACCGTCGAGCACAGCCGCTATCAACGCCCCAGGGATTAGCATCACTGTGCCTGACTGTACCTACAGATAATGGTAGCTGTTCGAGAGATCCTTTGATGGGATCAAATAATTGGAGAGTATCTCTTTTTAAGTAAAAAAGATGGATGGCTGTTATTTCTTCTTTGAATTAGGGTTTTCGGAAAAACAATGTAGGTGTTTCAAGTTTGTTTTTGTATTCATTGGAAAAACTAACGTATGACCGTTTTTAATCGAAATGAATGCCTAAATAAAAGCTTATTTTTAACAATCGGCCCAGAATCGACAGTTACTGTTCCAACTTAAACCCGAAATTATAATTTAAAATCAACTGAAAGATGTTTTTCATTTGACAATTTGGTTGACTTTATAACCTCAATTCTTGTCGAAGATTTTTAATTACAATTTAATAATGTCATCACAACAATAATTATAGAAAAATTGGTGAGATATAAAGTCGAAACCATCTAAATGTACAGACCACGAGGACGCTCACCCATGAGATGGACCGACGAAATTAAATCCGCAGTGGGTGATCCCATGCATGAGTGCACAAAAAATACCAGAAATCGAAGGTGGCGAGAAATCGTGAGGCGATAAATGATAAATGATTTTATTTTATAAGTATGTTTGCACAAACACTTTTACACGTCAATCATATTTTTTTAAACTAGATGATCTCGGCGTTTCCTATCTGACTACTCTGAGAAGAAAGGCCGAAACAAACACAAAGGTCACAGTCTCTTTTAAAGTCCAGACATAATCTTGGTCAGGTTATATGAAGACAATGTAGATCGATGTCTGAGTTGGTCTTTTGAGGAAAGAACCACACGTCAGATTGAGTAGATCTGTCCAGTCAGTGCACGCATTTGTCAGAAATCGTGCTCAACACACACATCAGCCCCTAGAAAAGAAACTACATGATTACACGACCGCTCTGACGAGAGTGCTACGAAGATGAAGAAGAAGGAAATGTACAGATGAATGTATTACTAATTTGCTTGAGTGAATAATGACGTAAGAATTTAACCAGCACACTAATTGCGTAACACATTATCAATCGGAATCAGAATCATTTCGAAGCTAATTGCTAATACATTGCTTCATAAGTTTGAAAAATTTGTCTGCTCAACACGTAAATAACGCAATGAATGTTATTGAACTGTCAAAATGAAACCGACTCCGATTGATAATGTGTTACGCAATTGCCCCGCTGAATAGGATTTGTTTACAGATTCATCAGACACTTTTGAAACAGACTATAAGTTGTGCCGATATGAGATTTTGATAACCATTTACTAGTTCAATCCAATACATCAGTGTTACTCCTATTATAGACCATGTTTGTTCAGCAACATGTTATGCCAATTTACGTCGGATTAAGTCATCTCGCTATTAGTTGCCTTAAGCCGCTGTTCTAGCTCGTAAGTCAATATTTTGATCTATCTTACTCAGACGAGTTGTTAGTTTTGAACGGTTAATATCGATATTTTCTTGGCTTTGTAAGTTTTAATCGGGGTTTATGTCGACAAGAAGTATAATAGTGAAATACATATGTACATATTACTGTATCAAATTAAAAGTAGTAATCTACCGTTTTCACAAAGCGGTACAGCAAGGGGCACTTTAAACAAATTATTTTACTAACTTAACTTTAAAAATTTAAACACTATACTTATTTATGTTAATGTGCACTTTTCCGGATAACTACTGCTATAAATAAGTTAAATAGGTTTCTTTATTACTTTAGTACTTAACGTTTAAGCGTGTTTAAAATAAAAATAAAATACTGTGCAAAAGCTATTAACCTGTAGTAAGTTTATAAATTAGGTAAAGGTATAAAGGTAAAATAATGTTTAATGAGATTTGAAAGCACTTTGCTTCGTAAACTTTGTATTGAAGCAAGGCTGTACTTTGTAAACACTAACATATTTTAGTCTTTATTTCTTTGCATTCGTTTATTTCATGTTCAAACAAGATAAAATTTACATAATATAAGCTAACGGACTTAAAACAATACATAATAATAATTACTTACACGTATATAAAAAAAAATTAAAAATAAAAGTGGGAAAGAAACACAGGGCATCAATATTCGTCCGCAGCACTGTTAACAGCAAAAGTGCCCAGAAGGTTGGCAGCATTGCCACGTTGTATGGCGATTGGATTTGCTAAAACTGATTCAGTAGGTAGGTTAAACCTTGACTTGAATCGAAAAAAGTCACAATAACATAACACTTATTATAAAGGCGAAAGTTTGTGAGTGTGTTTGTATGTTTGTTACTTCTTCACGCACAAACGGCTGAACGGATTTTCATGAAATTTGACACACAAATAGTTTATAACCAGGATTAACACATAGGATACTTTTTATCTTGATATAACCACGGGATCGACACTTATGCGGGTGAAACCCCCGGGGCGAGACTAGTTATTAATATTATGTAGAACTTACCTACGCTCCCACCTAAAATTATACAATTATAGTACCTATCTTAGCTTCCAAAATCTAATATTAAGCAGCATTTCCAGGTATTCCATATCGCAAACCTCCAGCCGATTATCAACATCCTAATAATTTCACGAACGTGTCAGCTCCGTAGCTCTCGCTACGGCGTAGCAGCTGGGTTTGCGTAGCTGCGGTGCTACGAGCGTAGCAGAGATTGCGAGATATCGTGGCTAACCGTTATCTAAACTAGATATCGATATACATGTTTGCAAATTAGATCACAATTATTTATATTTTCCACTAGCAGCAATTAACAGTTAGCAATTAACAATTTATTATGATTATCATAATAAATTGTCATTTCCCAAATCTAAATTCTTGAAAAAAATCGTGTAATTATCGTCTTAGTGCAAATTAAGTTATTGCCTTCAAGTAGACATGAATTATAGTCAATTCAGTTTTTTTTTTTTTTCTAAATGATCAACACAATAAGAAAATTAAAGTATCACTTTAACGCGCGCCTGATAAGCAATCCATTCATCGCTAAGTTCGAACCATGAAGCAAGTTGGCAACGTGTTGAACTAGCGGTATTTACCTAATCTTGACCGTTCCTACGAAAAAAAGAGCGCGCGACGACTCGCGACGTTGCAAATCGCTTGCCTACGCGCACGTATGTGTATTCCTTTCCTTAATAACATGCTCTAAATTTACTTTATAGCACGCTGAATTAGATATTTTAATTTTTCGAATCTATTCAATATCATCCTGTATAAATGGTACACTACAGACTACCTGCAGTACTGTCTGTTTTTCCTCTTTAAATCTATCCAAAGGTTGTCTTTAAAAGATCGCTTTTAGCGATAAGAACACCTATGTAAAATTTCTACATTTATATCTGTAATTCATATGGTGTACATAAATAAAGAGTATTCTATTATATCCTCTTTATTCTAGATTTCGATATACAGATGACTGCCGAACTGTGTCGGGTAGATAACAATGTACCTAAAGCCTTCTCCTGGGTCCTAACTTACTTATGAGTCTGACGTATCATATCTGATATTGACACCATTTACATCTTAAGGGTTGGCAAATACTCGTAGACTAGCCAGTATTACTTATCGGTAAGAATGTCTTTAGTTTCTGAGAGTTATAACAGCCTAATACGGCCACTTTGTGTTGATGAATAAGTAAACGTAAGTAAGTGTATCTATTTTTTTTATCATTATTAAACCTTAAATGTATCTTTACAGGTTGCCCCAATGCGATTATTAAGTACAAATGTACTATTATAAACTAAATTTACAATAAAAAGAAACAAACATAACACCTAAATTTAACTTAATTATAACATAACACCCTAGCAGTGGTGAAGGTACCATACAACTCGATTCCCACCGGCTTCCCTTCGAAAATTCAGAACATAACCACACTATAGTCAATTCATAATTGTTTTTTTTTTTTTGGCATTTTTTTTTTGCTCCGGCTTACCTTTGTCATAAATTCACCCTTCGCCACTGCACCCTAGAGGTCGCCGAAGTAAAGTCGTCCAGTGTACGAGAAAACATGTCTATTCTATCGGCCACCGCGTTGAGCGTGCACAGCGCGCGCGTAAGCCAGCGGTGCGCGCTGAAGCAGATTGGTGAGCGCGGTCAGCACCACCAGCAGCCGCGGCCGCCGCTGCCTGCTCCCGTACATGGACAAAGGTGTTATCCCAGAATTGAAATACGATCTAAAGTATACTTCAATACACGCAACGTTTCACTACAATTAATAGCAGCAATAAAAAAATAAAATACTTTTTTTATTATATTTCTATTAAAAAAAAAAAACTGCGCCATAGGTTTGAACTCCGTGTTCACCTTTTATACCCTGTTTTTGTACAGACGGTAAAAAAGGCAGCCGGCATAGCCTTTTTAAAAATTGTTTTACAACGTGTAGGTATTCATATCAATTACAAATAAACTAACGAACGTTAACGTGGTCTGCTAGCACAGGAAAAATAAGGTTGAGTCAATCTTAAAGTAGAAATTTTTGGTGCGCAATTACGCAGTATTGACGGCATTAACCTCGGAGGCTAGATGAAGCAATGAACTGGAAATCTTAACCATCTCGGGGCGTGTGCGGCTTGATTAACGAAAAATTCGTCAATTAAGGTCCCTCAGAGAAACGTGACGGAATTGTTTTAGAGGAAGAATTTCTTTCTTCTCTCTTTCTAGGATCGGAAGAGGATGTGCTACATGTAATCGTATTACTACGTTTGTTACTTACTTACATAGTTTACTAGCTACGCCCCGCGGTTTCACCCACATAAGTCCCGATCCCGTGGGAATATCGGGATAAAAAGTATCCTATGTCCTTTCCCGGGACTCAAACTATCTCTATACCAAATTTCATCTAAATCGGTTCAGCGGTTGAGGTGTGAAAAGGTAACATACAGACAGACAGACAGACAGACAGAGTTACTTTCGAATTTATGATATTAGTATGGATAAGTGTGTGTTAATAACATCATATGGATCAAGGTCTGAACTAAAGTTTTTTTTTGTCAGCTGTAAATTGTTATTAAATTTTCAGGTATTTTTGTGGAAACATTTACATATAATAATAAGACCTTTTATGTACCAGCGGTAACAGCCCCGACTCATCGCGTTGTAGATCGTGAGTTTCTGACCTAGACAGGCGCTTTCTTAGTGCATATAATGTCAAAACCACTGCTCTTAAAACGGTGAAAAACCGGCAAGTACTAGAACCAAAAAATCGAAGACATGTGACATGTAACCCGCACGGGGTCCGCGTGGTCAATTACGGCCCACTCCCTCTCAAAGAGAGGAGGCCTGTGCCCCGATAGTGGGAATATTATAGGCTGATTATGTACCATATTTTATGCAAAGTAAATATATACAAAAAAAAATTAATGTAGTGAAAATTAAATATAACATAACTAAACTTATATCTAAATTGGAACTCCTAGGGGTACGAGGAAACACCCTCGAAATTTTCAAAGACTACCTTAACAACCGGACCCAACGAGTAAAAATTGGAGAGCATATAAGTGAAGAAGTATCTACCACGTACGGTGTACCCCAGGGAAGCATCTTAGGCCCCACACTCTTCCAAATATACGTCAATGAGTTGTGCAGAATGACCATCCCCAACTCCAAGATCATTGCGTATGCAGACGACACCGCAGTTATAGTCTACGGACCAACTTGGGATAGCGTTAAGCGCTACGCAGAAGCGGCATTAACAAGTATAATGGAATGGCTCAACCTAAACTTACTTACCCTAAACTGCGACAAAACATCGTACATTCCATTCGCTATCCGGCGTAACAACTTGCCCGACAAATCTTTTACCATAACAGCGCACACCTGCTCCAAACAATCCCCACAATGCCAATGCCTATGTCCGACACTTACTAGAACTGATCATGTAAAATATCTGGGTGTCCATATAGACGGAGGATTACGATGGGACAAACAGGTTGACGCCATTACCACTAGATCTATGAAACTTCTGCATATTTTCAAATCCCTTAGAGACTCGGCTGCGCCTGAAACCCTGAAGATGGTGTACTATGCATTATGTCAATCCGTCATTGGATATTGCATCACAGTATGGGGTGGTGCAAATAAAACCAGTCTTCTGAGGATTGAGAGAGCGCAGAGGGCCGTACTGAAGGTGATGTTGCGCAAACCCTATCGCTACCCCACTACGCAACTTTACGCTGATTGCAAAGTACTTTCAGTGCGCCAGCTTTTTGTACTGCAGTCAACTGTTAGAAGACACGCTAGCGTTCCTCCAACTGACCCCAAGAAAAGGAAGAAACTAGCCTTAAGTACCCCTCACAAAACCTCCTTCGCTCAACACCAATACTACACATTAAGTACATACATCTACAAACAAATTCACAAGAAATTAAACATTGTTGATCTAAACAAATATGAAATAAAATCAAAACTAACGGAATGGCTACTAGAACGGGACTATTTACAAACAGAATCCTTACTTAAGTACGTCGTCTAATTACCTACATATCCCCAATTACACACAACACACCCACACACACACTCACACACCCCCACACCCCCACACACACACCCCCACACACACCCCCACACGCACCCCCACACACACGCAAACGCACCCTCACTCACATTTCGTATAGAATAAATACTTAAATTAGCTTTACTTATATCTTCAATCACTCGGGTAGATCGACACAGTCTACTATTATACTAAGCACCACATTTTAAGCTGAATCACTGTCTCTCAAGATACAGGTTTGCCTAGTTTGAGAGGCAGGGTTTTCCATATTGTACAGATTATAGTTCTTAGATTTGTATTGCATTGTGTTACTACCAAAGCTCATTTAAAACTGTCTTTATATAAAACATGTTCAATCTGTATTTTGTGTGAAATAAAGTTATTATTATTATAAAAAAAAAAAAAAAAAATACTGTTCTATACTATAAATAGGGACCTAAATATAACTACTGCTTCAGTTTCTTAAATAGCAAATAATAGATATACAGATAACAAAATTAACTCAGACAGACCATGTCTTGATTAACGTAAGGATAATTTTAATCCGAGTACATGAATTTGTTCCACCAAAATGCGAGTGAAACCACAGGCATCAACAAGTGGTTCTATACGTCCCACCGAGGACAACAGCCAGCCTCCCAATAATATAGAAAACCTACACAACCTAGGATCTTCCTACACAGACCCTCCCTAATGAAGGAAAAATGTAATTAATAAGTGGTGGAGGAGCCGAGGAGGTGAGGAGGCGGGCGGTGCGTGACGCGGCGGAGGTGATAACATTCCTCGTTACGTCGGCCGCGCAGACCACATTCAACCCGTTACGTGACTGCGGCCTGTTCCGCGGTGGAGGGTTACACCGAACTGTAATCAAATCGTTTAGTATTATTTTGTGTAGGCTTGTAATCGTCCCATTTCAGGATTAAGACGTTTTTACAGAGTTGAAACAATTGTATTGGCGATTTTAAATAATTGAGAATAGGTTTCCTTACTTTACCGTAAGTCGCTATTGTCCAAGATTCACGTCGAAAGTCGTTACATATCTTGGTAAAAAGGGCATTTTTAAAATGGTTTAAACCCGAAACTTAGTGCTGTAAAGTCAATGATCTCAAACCTTCTTGCCACCCCAACTTTATTTACCACGGAATTTAAATTACTCGAGTAGGTACCTACTTATATTTGAAAATATTTTATCAACAGGCTCTAACAGTATTCATTCATTAGACCTACCTAATACCTTTACAATTTGTATCTGATGAATGAATACTGAATTAGTACGTACAAACTCAGTACCGGACGTCTATTTCGCTACCGGAAAACGTTTTGGTGGACAGTACCCTACCTACACGTCGCGTCGTAACCCCGTAGTGATTCTATTTACGGTACATATTGGACGCTCCTAGATTCGACACAACCTAGAACGCTAGTTCCTTACTCCGGAACACCAGTAACGGAATAATTTGGGACAACTCCGAGCGAGTTGTACCGTTTCCAAATTGTTCAAAACATGTAACTTGGTTACATGACGGAGTTTGATGTGGATATGGGTTCAGCTGTTGTAATTTTGTAAGGCTTTAGGTAAAGATACATGTTAGAGAGTCTACAAAGTCGAATAAATTCGGTGATTCGAAATTATTGTGATAGAACAATAAAACATTGTTCCACCTCGTGCGTAGTTTCATAACGGAAAAGTTATTTTTGATATTCCTATGCAAATTGTTAAGCAAACGTTTCAGTTTTACTATTATTTTTTTTCTTATTGCGCAACAGTCATCATAAATGATTTATTAAGAAAATTTAACTATTATATATGTACGGATTTTCAAAACATAAATCGATCAAATTGACCTGTCAAAACTATTTCGCGATTATAATAATAGTAGATTGTACAACTAAGGCATAAAAGAAGCTATTCTACCCCGAGACGTTTATATCCACCCGAGCCGCAGGCGAGGGTGGATAGTTAAGTCGAGGGGTAAAATGGCTCGTTTATGCCTGAGTTATACACTCTGCTTTTCACTTCGATTGCGAGAAAATGAAACAGGCATAAAGTATACAGTACATAATTAATCAAAAATGTTGCATCCATAGCTAATTCCCCCCACCACAGATAATACCGCCACGAAACTTTTTATAAGTTTTTTTTTTTTTCAACCTTTGTCATTCGACTTGGGTACTTCATACTGCCAAAAAATGAAAACGTTTCTTTGCCTTTTTAAATAATAAATGACAACTATTTTACCTGATTTTATTAAATTAACGATAGAAAACACGGAAGTGGTATAAATTAAAGAAAATGAAATAAATCACGACTTTAATCTGCGAAGTTTTATTGTGCGTGTGGCTGTTGGGCCTGATTTCCTTAGTCTCAGAAAAAAAAATTACTTTATGCACTAGAACATAAAAAGCAATTTTATGTCGCCTAAGCACAACATAAAGACGGACTTTTAGAGCATGAGAAGTGAAAAGTTATATGCACTTTACTTATTGTCATTTGTTTTTTCAATGTTATACTTTGTACAAGAAAACAATGTCCGACTCCGCACTGAATATTCTTATTGGTGTGAATAGCAGCCGGATGATCGCCCGACCCTTAATAAACTCACAGATAAACATTAACGCGGGGTATATAAATTATGAAGATAATATTTAGCGCGCACTATAGCCTCGTTGCGTGGCTATTACTTTGGCTCGTTTTGGACTTGTTTTGTCTCAGGTCCGGATGACAATTGCCTGTTAATGACAGGGTATTGTCACAAGAGTATCATTTAAAAATATTCAGAACAAAAAAATAATAGAGTTATACAGGGTGAAATTGAAAACATGCGACAAATCGAAATGGGAGATTGTACTCATCATTATGAACAACTTTTACTATGGGACCAAACCTGAAATCGCGAAAAAAAAATCAGCTGTTCCCTACATTTATGTTCGCATAACTCGTCAAAATGTAGGGAACAGCTGATTTTTTTATTCGCGATTTCAGGATTGGTCCCATAGTAAAAGTTGTTCATAATAATGAGTACAATCTCCGATTTCGATTTGTCGCATGTTTTCAATTTCAACCTGTATATATCGATAATGATTTTGAACTCCAGGCTACTATTGAAAAAACTCCATGCTGGAGTTAGGGCCGATTTTTTAATCGTCACTTACTTGAAGAATAAATACCTACGGTTGTTTGACATTATAATCTATACAGCAGCTGTCGATCTGTCACTTATTCCTCTGATAAAGGCTTCCTGATGATTTAAAAATCAGCCTTTTGACTTTAAAAACCAGGAGCAGTTGTACAGCAGCATTTGTCATGTTGTTTCAGCAGTGAATTCACTAATCCCGTTGCAGTAGTGTTAATAAATATATAATTAGTAACCAATTCTTTAAGCTAGTATCACAAACTGTTTGGAGCGAATTAACAAACGGTTTGCGGCGGCCAGTTGCGGCCAATGGCGATCCGCAGATTGATATTTATAACCTCGCTTTTATGCAAGTATTTAGTGTGGTATGTTTTCTGAAAATATTTTAATACTTTGGAAAACATAGTATTCATACTTTATGTTGTACTAGCTGCGCCCCGCGGTTTCACCCGCGTAAATCTCGATCCCGTGGGAATAACGGGATAAAAAGTAGCCTATGTCCTTTCCCGGGACTCAAACTATCTCTATACCAAATTTCATCTAAATCGGTTCAGCGGTTTGAGCGTGAAGAAGTAACAAACAAATAAACACACACACACTCACAAACTTTCGCCTTTATAATATTAGGTCCTTACATATGAAATTGGCGTTTTTCGTACTGGCCACTTTAATCACGAATTTCTCCTCTTTGGTAAGGAATTCCAAATTCAAATTTGTACAGCTATTTACTCATGTATTTGTGCTTCGATGACCGTCATTCATTTGTTTTTTTTCTTCTGTTTTTTCTGTTTGCGTCACTCATTTTACAAAATGGAAAATTTAAAATATCGCATTATTTACGAGTACGAGTTCCGCCGTGGCACTAGTGCTGCGGAAACGACTCGAAGGGTGAATGATGTGTATGGCGGTCATGTTGCAAAAGAAAACACAGTTCGTTTTTGGTTCCAACGTTTTCGTTCTGGAAATTTCGACCTGCAGAACAAGCCCCGTGGACGGCCTGAGACCCAAGTTGATAATGGAGAATTGAAGGCTATTGTGGAAGCGGACCCATCGCAAACCACGTCCGAGTTAGCTGCAGGCTTCGATGTTAGTGATAAAACTGTTTTAATTCACTTGAAGCAAATTGGGAAGATTAAAAAGCTTGAAAGGTGGGTACCTCACGAATTGACTGAAGCAAACCGGCAAACGCGCGTCGACTGCTGCGTTACATTACTGAACCGGCACAACAATGAAGGTATTTTAAACCGAATCATTACCCGTGATGAAAAATGGATTCTTTACGATAATCGGAAGCGCTCAGCGCAATGGTTGGATCCTGGCCAGCCAGCCAAATCCTGCCCCAAGCGAAAATTAACCCCAAAAAAGTTACTTGTAAGCGTTTGGTGGACTAGTGCCGGTATTGTTCATTACAGTTTTCTCAAATCTGGCCAGACTATTACAGCTGATGTCTATTGTCAGCAATTACAAACCATGATGGAAAAGCTAGCGGCTAAACAACCAAGGCTGGTCAATCGCTCCACGCCACTGCTGCTTCACGACAACGCCAGACCACACACTGCGCAACAGACGGCTACCAAATTAGAAGAGCTTGAATTGGAATGTCTTAGACATCCTCCGTACTCCCCGGACCTTGCTCCAACAGATTACCATTTTTTTCGCAATTTGGATAACTTTTTGCAAGGGAAAAAATTCAACTCCGATGGGGCAGTCCAAATCGCCTTCAAAGATTTTATTGATTCCCGTCCGACTGGTTTTTTTAGTAAAGGGATCAATGAACTACCTATAAGATGGCAAAAGTGCATTGAAAACAATGGTTCATACTTTGATTAATTAAATATATTATATTAAAAAATATTCGACTTTTTGTTCCTTCCATACAAAACGCCAATTTCATATGTAAGGACCTAATATTAGTGTGATTACTATTTTAGGCTAGAAAGAGGGGCAACATTCTACTATGGGGCCCGAGGGCCCACTTAGTATTTCGAGACATCGCCAAGCGGTTGGTCGACTCTTCACGTGACCAGAGGGCTGGTCTATTTTTTGGCCAAAGAATCAGCATTGCCATACAACGTGGCAATGCTGCCTTTTGGGCACGTTTCCTGTTGACAGCAATGCGGACGATTTTTATGATGCCCTTTGATTCTTTCCCCTCCCTTTTTATATACTTGTACATTCTACCTAAAAAATATACGATTGTCTAATCATTATTAGTACAGTAAACTATAAAGATTAAAAAAAAAACCTAGTGTACTATATTAGATTTCGTTCAGAAGACTTTAAATAATTTTTTAAAGAATCCTCTCACGGACTACCTATATTGCTTTGACCGACAATATCTACAATAATCAGCCCATATTGTTCCTACTGCTGGGACACAGGCCTCCTCTCGGTGAGAGGGAGGTCCACAATGATCTCATAAAATTATATACCATAATACCACCTCAGTACAAATAGAGTTTTATTATTAGATTAATAGTTTTTTTCATCATTGTTCGGCTCAACCAAAGCACCTGCCATCTAATGTCTTCACCATATTTGGTTCACTGGTAAGGAATGCCTAAGGCTTAAGTCCGCCTTTGTACCTTTTTGTGTTCGAAAAGATTAAATAAATAAATAAGTAATTACATTTTTATTGTATTCCACAATGGAATACAATAATAATGTAATTACTTATTTCGCTACATTATTTGCTTAGTATTTTCCATCTGTAACTAGCATCCAATTAAATTGAAATGCCTTTACATAGTTGCTTTTGTATTGTGTTTTGTCAAGTACGGCGCACGCTAGACAGTCAGCCTCTCTAATGCCGGGGCCACACCAACGGGAAACGCCGATAATTATCGCGATAAGTTGAGGCTGCGCCTTCGGTTAATGCCCATTATCGCGATAATTATCGGTGTTTCCCGTTGGTGTGGCCCCGGCATAACAACCTTACTGACATGCAATCCTTATCCTGACACAATCAAAGAAGAATACTTCACCCCCACTTCCAAACTCCAGCCACAAAATCATCCATCAAAACTTAGATCACGCGTTAAAACAGTTATTATTCGTTGTGCGCGCGTCAGAGCACGTAGAGTAATTCTGTTGGGCGTCTTTGTCGCGGCGACAAGGAAGTTTGCAAGCGACAAACTCTCAAATAATACGTGCCCCAGTTGCCATCTGCTTGCGATTCCGCCGGCGACTGTCGTATCATCTCGCGTTACCTAAACTTGTAAGTTGTTCGGAGTTGTCGCGTGTTCAATGGGAAGCTTTAGCTAGGTTTTTGTTTGTTTGTTTTTGTTGAATACTGTGTTCGTTATGTTTGTGTTTGGAGAAGTAAAGCGTCGAGCTGTTCCTGCGAAGTTTATTAAAAACCTTGAATATAACGGTACATGTACTAGCCGAGGGCCCCATGGGATTCCCAGCGACAAAAATGGCGAACTTCCACACAGGCTCTTATTTAACCCCTATAAACTTGGGGTGCACTTTCAAAAATCCTTCCTTAGTTCTAACTTTCGATATATAAGAAGCTCTTGTGCACAATTTCATACTATTCTAGACCGAATAGTTTAGGCAGTGCGTTGGGAATTCAAGTAAGATACAAGTGCAAACAAATTATAATTTTTTTTATCATATCGGTATTAGGTAGATACCTGTCTGGAGGGCTCATTCACTTCTAACTTTAGGCAATTCCTTACGTCAACATATATGCAAGAACCTGCCAAACAGTGATTAATTTAAATATATTTGTATGTATTATGGGTAGCCTCACAGGTGCGTCCGAATTTAAACTTGTTTGGACTTCGAACCTAAGGAAACTTGTATGTAGAGGAGACAAAATACTGTCCGAATTATTTTTAAGAGAGAAACCGTGGAGTTTCATGCCGGTTCTTCTCCATAGGAAACGACCAATTGAAATAGCTTCTGAAGTTTCATAATTAGCATTGATGAATGGTTCATGAATGGGATTAACTACGAAGAATGTAGTTGGTACACCACCTACATTCTTCGTAGTTAATCCCATTCATGAACCATGTAGGTGGTTGTCTCCCACAACCACCTACATTAACACCTACATAAATATAATCCAAAATACACGTTGGCTCTTAATAACTGGTTATTAATTTACATACGTGGGTGCGTGGCCTTTAAAAATAATATTTTGTTCACCTGTGAAGATGTAAGTATATTAAATAGTAGGAGATATGCGTGGTACTAGTCTTCAATAATTTTAGAGAAAGTTATGATGTTTCACGCTTAAAAATCGTATCTACTTTTGGGTTGTAAAAGTCAGTAGCATTGTTTGCTCATTGCGTTGGAAAAATCTTTCAGGTAATTATTTTTAAACTAAGTAAATTGGGCCTTTTTACCCGACTGCCCCAAAAGGATGGTAATGTTTATTCTGAATGAATTCAGAAAGTAGAGTTTTGGCACTTTCCGTGTAAATTTTAGTGATAATACGCCTGTTATCTCACAGAGAGAGTTAGAACGAAATAATTATCCATTAAGTAATTTTCACAAGTTTCCTAATTAGCTCACTACGTATAGGACATAGGTAACTACGAACTAAGGGATGCGCTGGACAGAAACTGGTGGAGGCGGATCATCCGCTCCAGATGCAACTCCGAAGCTGACCACGATCCTCAGACATGAGGGACCGACTACACTACGAACTAAAACCAAACACTAACAACAAAAAATAACCCTAAAAACCAAACACTATCAAAAACCTGCCTAATTATAACAAAGTCAAAGCGCTTACTCTCGAAAACGTTGCCTGTTACGGTCGCAATCAGCCGGCCGGTCGCCGCCCGGTCGCCGGTCGCCGTGGTCGCGGTCCGCTGCGCGCTTCTGTGCACTTGACACTGACGCGACACGGGCTAAGCGCGCAATGGAAGGTACAAAGTGACCACAAACAGCTCAGCTGCTTTGCTGCTGCAGAGTGATTGATTGCACTGATTGAAGCGGCTGGAAATGTTCGTGGTGGAGCTGTGTATGTCTTGCTGAATGAAGTGAATCATTTTGTGACGAATGAAGTGAATGATTTTGGTGAATTGGACGAGTTATGGAGAGGAAAGGATGTTGGTGCGGCAGCTAGATGGGTGGACCTGGACCGATGCACTATGTAACATTGATTATTTATGTAAGAGCTCTCTACAAAGCAAAAAACACGAGAAAGGGATAAAGGCATACTAGTAACACCTGACGCCACTCCACGCGTGCTTATTGGTCATATGATGGAGAGTAGCTTCACTAGATTTATTGTGGCCGACGAGCACACTTCATTGATTTCGCATGGCGTAGCGAAAAAAGTCAGTTTCCACCATTAGCACTGACTACTCGTAATGTCATGATTCCGTTTTGTTTATTTCAATTGGCAACACAGGGAATTTTATTTATTTCCATTGGCAAGACAGCCAACGGCGTTGGCGCGAAAATGGAAGAAAAAAGAAAAGAAAGAAGGAAGAAAATGGAGACTGGGCTCACGCTGGGAACCGCTCAAAATGTTTAGAGACCCTGGTCGTCCTAGTAAGACGTATAGACGACTAGCAGTTGGTAATAGTAGTTATATTTTAAGTTATATTATAGATACCTACTACATTGATATTGGTAATAACGAAAATATATTCTGATATAGCATAAAAAGTGGTTTCTTTATACTATAAAAATGGTGAATAAATTGGTGACAGTTTAGTCCAAGTTTGAAAAAAAAACAGGCGACATGTTTTTGAATCCGAAACCTTTCCATAATCCTCCAGACTACCCCGACCAAGCCAGGTGCAGTTATTTATCGTACAACTAAAGCGTCACTTCCGTTCTATCTATATCAGAACCCGGTAACAAGCCCCGGGCGCCGAACGCCACCGAACCATTGAACCGTGCAATCTGCGACCCCGACTGAACATTTTTATTTTTATTTCACATTTTTCATACAACTTACTCGAACCGATTCAGTGCTGTGACTGACGTCCAATTATTTTGCCATTTGTATACACTTGCTAGCCGGTGCGTAGGGGTTAAACTTTGTTGGAGACTGACAGGATTTATAATTGTTTTCTTTGTATGAAAATGTTTTTATATGTTACTGGATTCAATTAATTTAATGCAAAAATGTGTCTTTAATACTCCTACGCTTCTGTTTGTACCATTATTTCACGACATTGTCGATTTAGTTGTTGCATTTCAGCATACCGACGTAGCATTTTCACCCTTTACTCGTACTGAATTATAAATAATTCTCTGTACGTTTAATTTATAACAAAATCATTTAATTTGCATTTTATTTGTCCGCTTAATTAGTCAGGGCGTTCGTTAGTTAATGCGATTAACATGCTTTATTTAAATTAATTATGAAACAAAGGTTTGTGGAGCAAATGATTGCGTTATGATTATTATTTTATGAGATTATGCGAGTGTTGTGGCTTGTGGTTAGGTCGTGTTGTCACGAAAGCTCATTTTTCTGGTTTTTTTAGGTATTTATTTCACGTTGGAATACCAACAAAATTGGAGCTTGGAGCTTTACACTCATTACATTCAGCCAATATTACTTTAAAATTATGGAGCTAATTGACATTTTTAGATTGGGTTCCGGATGTTTATTATGGGGTACATAACTCTAGCAAAAACTAATATCCTAGGTAAACGCGAATACGTCAAAGAAATACGTCTGATTTTTCCAACCTAATGAGAACCTGACTTCAGAAACTAGCAGTTTATCAAAGAGCGCTTTTACTATTTTAGTTCGCAAACTAGCCCCGTGTTTTAGTCCTTAAGGCGATCGTAACAAAGGCCAAAGTTCCGTACAAAAAGAGGAGTTATTGTAAAACGCGGTGGAAGACGGAATGATCTCATTTTCTATTCCATTCGTTTCACACAAACCACACAAATCACTGTAGCTTTACCGTGACTCGAATTCCTGATGTTCAAGTTATGAGCGAGTGAGGGCAAAGAAACCGTTTATAAGGTAACGTAGTGAGACGTCAACACACTATGTAGGTATGTTATAGACGAACTTTAGCGTAGTATAGTACCTAATATTGTAGGATGCTTCTCAGTTATATCTCCCCGAAGCTCAGTGTCTGTGACCCAGTTAGCATTATAGAAGCTAGCCACTGGTTTTCGGTTGGACTATTTTGAGATCTACTGATGAGAAACGACAATTTAGTTCCTGTATACACCGTTACATTTTGATCGTTTTAATCCTTAAGTTTAAAATTAAACTCACCGACCAAATTCGCAACACCACAATACGCTCCAAGACAGGTATCGCTGATGTTGGTGGCAAGTCTGCGAGGCTGAAGTGGGACTGGGCGGGACACACTTATAGGATGCATCCAGACAGATGGGCCAAAGTCGTCACACAGTGGGTGCCTGAAGACGGGCGTCGTCACCGAGGCAGGCCTAAGAAACGCTGGCGTGACGACTTAGATTCATTCCTAACCGACTGGACGGAGAAAGCACAGCACAAGGAGAAGTGGAAGAAAATGGGGGAGGCCTTTGCTCAGCAGTGGGACAGTACAGGCTAACGGAAAAAAAAAAAAAATCCTTAAGAGGACTACATGACCTAAAGCGCGGTCTCTGTCGGACTGCATAGAAAAGACAGAGAAGCGCGATGACACAACGCTGATAATTTATTGCAAAATATGAAGCAATTATCTATTTACGAAAAATCTATTGTTTGGACTAAAAAATTAAAACACTAGAGTTTTAGTATGTTTCTTGTAGAATAATCTGACAAAAAATCATAATGATTGTATGTATATTAGTATGGTTTTTATTGTAAAAAGAATGTTTTTAGAGGTATCTTCATGATTTTTTTCTATCGTATCAAATTAGTTGTATTATGTTTTCAAAACACTATCTACCTGGCATACCTATATCCTGAAGAATATCATATATTTTTCTGATTTTGTTTACTGTAGTCGATCATATATTTTACTTTTATTGTTTCTCAAACTTGCGATTTTTGCGTTTAGGTCCTGTAAGCCCCTTAAGAGGGGTCATTGTACTCATCATTATGAACAACTTTTACTATGGGACCAACCCTGAAATCGTGAAAAAAATCAGCTGATCCATACATTTATGTTAGCATATCTCGACAAAGATTCGAGATTTTCGGTTATAAATAAACCCATAATAGTTGTTTGTGCTAGCGGTACTATTTCACAAAGAGCTTTACTACACACTAAAAGTACGTAATCTGACCTACGAAATCTATTAAAACCAGATCCTTAATACCATCGCAGCTTAGCTTTTTGTTGGCTTAGTGTGTGGGTGAAGTCAGAGGCGATTATGGGTAACGACGTATAACTCGTAGGACTACAGTTGCTTTTCCGTTGGTTAGATCAACTAACTCTCTAACTTGACTTATACTCGTATTTAGATATATGAAATATTAAAAGTGTCGTCATGGAGTTTCTTACCCTTTCTCCTCCATAGGAATCTATTATGCTTTGGGATGTGCAACTAACTTTATCTTTCTTACTGACCGACTCCGACTTGATAGTTCAAAAGTGCCTGGAATTGGTTTAATTGAAATAAATGCTTTGAGTTTGGAGTTTGAGTTTGTAATAAGAATCATTGCCATCATACGCGTTAATTTAACAACTTATTTTTTATGTACCTACATTCTAAGCAAATAAAGACCTTATTACTCTATTCTATTCATTTCCCTTCCTCTTTTTGCGTCGTTTTCCAGCTTAACTAGATACTGAAAAATAATGAAAATAAATTGTTTCAGTAAACAAAATAGTAGCAGGTATCATCATCGTCATCATCATTTCAGCCGAAAGACGTCCACTGCTGGATATAGGCCTCTCCCAACTACCTCCACATCGACCGGTTCTGTGCGTCTCGCATCCAGCTGATTCAGATTCTGTTAGGTATTATTAGGTTTTAATAATATCATAATAAGATATTTGTACTGTCGGGGAAATAAATGTTTATCAGATTGACACGCTATGACAATTCACCGCGTTATAGACATTTCATACAACTGTCGAAGCCTGACAGTCTTGTGATTTGAATATGTTGGTTGTTCGGACATACAGCGAAATCATGGCGAGATCTAAACAATTCGATATATGTTCGAGGTTTTTCCCTCAGTTCGATAGATGGCGTTGGCGTCGAATTAGATCTCGCTACGGTTTCGTTACCGGCATTTACCTTGGCAGGTTTATTTTTTATTTTGTGGTGAGTCTCGAAAGTTGAAGTATTTTAATATACGCTATATAACCGAATATAGTGCAAGTATTATTATTTACTCCTCGCCTATATACGGACCCTCGGTAAAAATATAATTTGGTAAACAATTTATTTCCCTGACATTACATGGAGTGACTGCCATCTACGTATTCTCCACCAAATCAACTTTCCGGGTTTTATCGAAGCTCAGTTATTAGTATGATGTAAATTTTGCTTCCAATCTCGTACCAAACAAGAACAACTGGCATAGATTGGTAACCAGCTTCTCGCTGCTGACGCTACACTAAACAAGTTCCTACGGGATTAGTTCTGTAAGATATTTTGAGGGTAAAAGGGGATGTTACAGCCTATCCTATTACTATTCAGCTGCTTCCCATGTACCCATGGGAAGGGCCGGGTTTGGGCAGGCCAACATGATAAATGATGCACTCTAGATCAATCATTTGATATCATTAATAACTGTTTTTGTTGTAAAATATTTGGGTAGCTCAAAGTAAAATGAGATTGGATTATTTTTAAGAATGTATTTATTTATTAAGGTACACCAACAGCTTCTGTATATAATATTACTTAAGTATTATACAGACTATCTATGTAGCCTTACCTTTTGTAGTGCCGGCTGGCTATAATTTAGCGCGTGTTCCATTCGAACGTTCAAGCTAGTGTCAAATATTTTTATTAAGTATTTTTGTTTAGTAGAGTGAGTACTAGTTTTAATGTGGTAATGTAAAGTCTTTCTATCAATGTATTCTGAAGAAATCCTAGAGCTGTTTAATTGCATTAAGGGCCTCTTCTAGCCTCTATAGTAATATAGGTAATAATAGCCTCGGACTTACATCGTCGCACATTACAGGTTAAGTGGTAATCATAGAAATAGGTGATAAAACATAATAATAATAATAAAAACTTAAGGCTATAGAATTTAGAAATTATAGAAAAATACTCCTTAAACTTGAGATGAATAATTAAAAGGAAAATAAACACTAATTTTTAATTTGCTAGACTAAAATGACAGCTGTAATAAACACTGTCAACATGACAAAAAAGCAGCTGTCATTTTGGTCTAGCACATTAAAACTACGGTTTAATAGTATTTTCAAAAGACATAAAACGCAATATCTATACTAATATTATAAAGAGGTATAAGTTTGTATGTAGGGGGTAATCTCTGGAACTTCCAGTCGGATTTGAAAAATTCTTCTTGCATTTGATAGTGCATTTCTTGAGGAAGGCTATAGGCTATTTAACGTCACGCTATGACCCTTAGGAGCCGAGCAAAAGCGCTATGGGGAAACGAAGTGATAGAGCAGGAGACGCGGGCAAGTGATGCAATACGACGAGATGGGTCGAGGGAATAAGAAATTTCACGCGAACAAAGTCGCGGGCAGAAGCTAGTTAGGTATATTTTAATTTTCTTGGTATCATGAAGGTATCTTGGGATGAACTCATAGATAGTTAGTATGATGTTATACATATTTATGTCAAGCTGCGGTATTGTCCGATCAGTGGAAAGTCGGTTACAAGACTGCTGCACGTCCTATTTTTCATACCATGATGAACCGCCGACCTCATCTAGCTTAAAAAAATATGATTGACCTGTAAAAGTATTTGTACAAACCTACTTACAGAAAATAAATCATTTATCATTTAACCAAGTTTACAACAAAATTTTGTCTAGTGTTTTAATTTTTATCTAGTTTTGACCAATTTTGTTTCCCTTTATTTCATTTCAACTTTTTACTATGTGATTTAACCTAATTTTATGATTGTATGACATGTGTAATTACTAATATTGACTAATAACTTGTATGTGTGGAGCAAACTGTCAATATAAGTTGGTTATTAATAAATAAATAAAATAAAAAACAACAGCAGAGGAGCAACATCTCTATTGTTAAGAATATACGCCTAATCTCAGTGTCAATATTTCCAAAATACATCTAATTTATCTAAATTTTTGACATTGTCGCTGAGATGAGATTGCGACTTGAATTTGAATGTATTTTAAATCATCATCATCTCCTGCCCGTACCCCAGTTATTTATGGTAGGTTCAACATGTCTTTTCCTTACGTGCTTCTTTATTCGTCGTCATCTCGGTAGTCATCCCCTTTATTATTTAAATACCTCTGAGAATTGGCCTTCATGCTGAGCTGGACTCTCACTTGGTGCAACGTTACCGCACCTTGTATGTTCGTTATTTGATTTGAAGTATGTCATATGCACCTTTATTCATAAAGGGGCTTACAGGACCTAAACGCGAAAAACGCAAGTTTTAGAAACAATAAAAGTATATGATCGACTACAGTAAACAAAATCAAAAAAATATATGATATTCTTCAGGATATATGCTAGGCAGATAGTGTGTTGAAAACATAATACAAATTATTTGGTACGATAGAAAAAAATCATGAAGATACGTTGACAAACTTTCTTTTTACAATAAAAACCATACTAATATACATACAATCATTATGATTTTTTGTCGTATTATTCTACAAGCAACATACTAAAACTCTAGTTTTTTACTTTTTTAATCCAAACAATAGATTTTTCGTAAATAGATAATTGCTTCATATTTTGCAATAAATTACCAGGGTTGTGTCATCCCGCTTCTCTTTATTTTCTATGCAGTCTTTAGCTCTTAAAGTTAACTAGTAATTTGCGACTGTTTAACCCTACATTTTTGACGTTTGAACGTCATCGTTTAAAAATAAACCGCAATGTCACTGTAATTCTTTAAGTCTGTTTTTCTTTTTGTATGTTGGCACCTTGTTTTTATTATTGTCATGTAATTTTTTGTCATTGAATTGTGCTTTTGTGTGTTGTGCTGTGTCTAAATGTTTTATCTATCTATCTAGATATTTAGGAATTAACACAGTAGCAGGAGTTGTCAACCTTTTTCCGCTTCCCGCTCCTCGCATACACTCTCACAGATTTACATAGCTTACTTTATTCAGTCGCCGAACAACAATACAATCGAGTATATTTAAATAATCAGTCAGGGGAGCTCCCTGCGTACTGTTGACATCGTTGACGAAGCGTGAAGGATTTGGCGCACGTTTGACGTTAAGTACTTAGAGTGGTTTCAATAAACATGAACGAAGACACGTTGCGATTCTGAAAGACAAGGCGAATAAGATGAGGAAGGCTGGTGTCATCTTGATATATTAACAGTTAGGATGAGAGAGAATAGAAATCTTAAATGAGACGTAAGGATTTGTTTGTTATCATTATAAATACTAGCTTTTGCCAGCGGCTTCGCTCGCGTGAATGTTTCATAATTATTAGTTTACGCGGCACACGTCAGTAAAGCTCCCAGTCAGATTTTTTTTTACGGCATCGATTTACACAAAACATTAATACTCCGTCCCTTGGTCCAAACCGTATGAAAATCGATTCGGTAGTTCTTGAGTTTATCACGTTCAGACAAACAGACGCATCGGGGAGACTTTGTTTTATAATAAATTGGGAAACATATTTTGTTAAAAAACAGGCCGTTTGCCCGCCCAATGGGTTTTCTCATCGGCAAAAATGACGAAGTTCTAAATAAACTTTCATTTATGTAACTCCTTTGGGGGAAGAATTTGTAAAATCATTCTTTAATGATCAACTTCGTAATTTAAGGAACTCTTGTGTAAAATTTCCTGATGGTTTAGGCTGTACGTTGCTTGTTAGTAAATGAATGAATTAAAGTTTTTTCATTAAGTAGATCATGTTTCAAATTACATTGTAATGAGTCAGAGATGGACGAACCCAAAAAACAAAAAAATCACAGTTTATTTTCATGCGAACTGTTTTACCAAATCCGTAAAAAATTAGTCACTATAAGTAGTTCTAGAAAGAATAACCACACTGCTAAATTCTCTACCTATAATGCGGCTAGTTTATGGTTTGCTGCGGAACCAGTGCAGCAAACCTGCGGGATCCTCAGGGAAATCACATTCCTATACCGAATCACTGAACAGTTTGATGTTTCTAACCAGCCAACTGTTCTTCTAGTTTCCAACTTTATGATAACCTACCGAGCGTTAAAGCCTGATCTACACGGTGCTATTTAATAGTATTTAGATACCATAAGTTGAAGGTACAATATAAGTTACACCATAGACGATGCAAGGCAAAATTTTTTATCACTTTTTATAAGAAGTCGATTAAAAATAAAACACTTTTTAACCGATTTTAAAAATATGAAAGGTTCTTCATGAAGATAATTAATAATTATTGTCAATTAAATAACTTTTAAACAAAAAAAAAACTACCGACTTCCAAAAAAAACACTACAAAGTGAAAAATAACTTTAATTTCTTAAGTCGGTGTCGTTGGTTCCGCATTTTCGTTTTTTTCCGCCGACTTCCGAAATTCAAGTTATTTATCTCTTTATAGTAATTTTTTTTTAAAGTCGGTTGTTTTTTTTTTTTTTGTAAAAATGTGTTCATTCTAAATTATTTGCTGATGCCAAGAAAATCAGAGTTATTCCGATCTGATCCCTTGAACCCCCCTCCACACCCCCCTCTTCGATCCCCTGAACTAGAATGAGCGCTGTGTTAACTTTTATGACCCTTATCACTCTCTTGTCCTAGAACAAGTAGTAGGGTCTAGCTAGTTAGGCAGCTCATTAACGCTCCTCATTAGGACCTCGGTAAAGGAACATTAATTAATAAATTCAGTTGGTTGAAGTTTTTAAACCTAATTATTACCAACTAGCTATTTTTCCACAATACATTTTCTTGCATGTATTTGCTTTTAATTCTTTGGTATTTAATTTTGTTCTAACATTTTAGTTGATGTTATAAAAGGTGAAAAGTCATTCGATTTTCAGCAAATTTTCGTTCCAAGAAGTCTTTACACTCAAAGCTCAAACAAAATTGACCTTATTACTGTTTCATTTCGAAAGCCTATTTCTTTTTATTTACCTGTATTTAAACAAACAACTAATTTATATAACAAATAATGCTATAACTACGCAGAGTTGGATCCAATTCCACTTACACGTGTAGCGAGAGGCAAAAACTTAATGAGATCTGTAATTACAGGAAAGAAATAGCTGGAAGCATGCCCGCTTCTTTAAGGTATTAGCACACCCCGGACACTCCATACAACGCTCGCAAAATAATTACCTACTACTACTACATTAAAAAATGACGTTTGTATACGTATGAATGTGTGCGTGAGGTACTTGTGTTTGCGAGCGCTCTTGTTAAAGAACTGCGACGAATACGCCGAAGTGCGGGGTGAGGTGCGGTAACTGCTGTTAGTGCGGGGAAGGGAGTGGCCTTTCTGTACGTAGTACTTTAAGTATTCTGTGGTATTAGCCAAAAAGTCTTAGAATAATAATGAAGCTTCGATGGCTGTGCTAAGAGGAAGGTGAGCCATAACATATGAAGAACGTCTTTTTTGTTGAAATAAACGTGATTATGACTTTAATCTCTATTTCCCGATTTCTCAAACGACACATAAGAGTAGAGGAAGACCAAACAAACGATGGATGGACTGTGTGAAAGGTGATGTAGCTAGAAAGGGGGTGACTACTGAAATGACACCTAATAGATAAGGATAAAAGAAAGGGACATGTTGCGCCGACCCCAAATAAATTGGGATAAAGGCTAGAAAATCATGATGATGACGTCACAGGCTAAGATTCATAGAGCACACTTTGACTTAGGATGCTCTCAAAGTCTTTTAGTCGCAACAATAACCTAGGTTGTGTTTGAGAATTCAGTATCATATCTTACAAAAGTAGGGCCCGTGGCTAAATAATAACAGCCGCACAGGTCGATCGATCAGGTTAAGCTACGCTTGCCGCGGTTGATCTGTGGATGGGTGACCATCTTTATATACCGAGACCCCTCCGTGCCTCGGAAAGCATGTTAAACCGTTGGTCCCGGCTGTCATTCGTGGATCTTTGACAGTCGTTACGGGTAGTCAGAAGCGCGAAAGTCTGACAACCTGCAGTCTTACCAAGGGGTATCGTCGTAAGGGTATCGTATTATCCAGTAACTGGGTTGTGGAGGTCAGGTATGCAATACTGGTATTCAGCTGCATCCAGTTAGACTGGAAGCTGACCCCAACATAGTAGGGAAAAGGCTAGGCAGATGATGATCTTACAAAAATATTAATATTGGCCCTAAAATTCAAGATATACAAAATGATTAAACGAATAGCATTAGAAGGACATAACTGGCTTGAATTCTCGATTTTTGCAATCAGAGCAGTCATTGCGGACTGGCAGCAATGTTGGTTCAGTAAACAATCAGGGCATACGTGTTCAACGTGTTAGTTGTTCGCGGTGCTCCGTTTGCATAGAGGGATGGAAACATGTGCTTTTTGATGCACTTATTAACTTGATATATAAATACATCTGATGTATTTAGGTATATTAAGTTGCACTTAGTATTACTGATTGTAGCCTGTTTGGTGCTTAAATGCAATCTTTATGAATACTTTGAAAAGTAGATGGCAGAAATATGAGACAGAATAATCAGCCTAATGTTCCCTCGGGACACAGGCCTCCCGTCAGTGAGAGGGAGTGGGCCGTAATTCACCACGCGGGCCCAGTAATTTGAGACAGACATTGATTTATAAAAAGAATAGGAAAAAACAACGGTAAGATTTGGCTGACAAGCCAAGTGACAAGTGACAAGGATAAAAAGGTAAATGCGTAAACATCTTCTAGAAATAATTACTGAAGTAATAAATGACAAACTATGTTTTAATTAACGTGCCCCGGTGCTGAGAGCCCGTAAAGCTCTCACCACAGATATACAGGGTGAAATTGAACACATGCGACAAATCGAAATGGGAGATTGTACTCGTCATTATGAACAACTTTTACTATGGGACCAAACCTGAAATCGCGTAAAAAAAATCAGCTGTTCCCTACATTTATGTTCGCATAACTCGCCAAAATGTAGGGAACAGCTGATTTTTTTTTCGCGATTTCAGGTTTGGTCCCATAGTAAAAGTTGTTCATAATGACGAGTATAATCTCCCATTTCGATTTGTCGCATGTGTTCAATTTCACCCTGTAGATACACCTAGGTAACGCAAGAGCACCTACATACTTCGCGTGCCAAAAATCGCCCCAGTTTACGATCGAAAATCATAAGCCGCCACTTTCGCGCTCAGTCCTGCGTGCTGCTGGCTGGGTGAGCGTGAGCGAGAGAGTGCGAGCTTGTGACGTCATAGTAAGTAGTCAAAAAGTGGCACGCTTAGTTTTTATACAGTTCGTGATACTTGCGTTATCTAGGTATATCTATATCTGTGGCTCTCACAGTACCTAGGTACTTCTGCCACTGAACAACATTGGTGGGCAACGGCTTAAATATTATAGTAAAGGTAGAATTACAGGCAAATAAGACATTTCAATTTCATCTTCGGTTGGTCGAACGACAAAGGTTGGCCGTCTCCCTTGAACAACATCATTTGATATGCAGAAAGCCTTGTTAACCAAGCCGTCTGTCGAATAATATAATACCTTGCCCTTTGGAGAAGTTAGGTTTGCTCTAGTTCCACGAATGATAAAATTAACCATTTCCAGGCACAATTTCAAATTCCATTCCTTCTGAAAATCATTTCCGAACAACCTAACAACATTTATCTTGAAAGATGCCAGGCTTTAAGCTTGCCAATGAGTAATATTTCTTTCTTTATTGTTTAAAGTAAACTATTATAGCTGTTCGCACTCGGGTGATGGCCCGAGTGCGCGTCTCCTTTTTAAGGAAATTTCTCACCGGCTGGTCGACACTTCACGTGACCAGAGGGCTGGGTCGTTCTTTGGCCAAATAATTAGCGCTGCCATTCAACGTGGCAATGCTGCCAGTCTTCTGGGCACGTTTCCGGATGACAGCGATGCGGATGAGTACTTCGACGCCTAAGTGTCCTTTGTTTTTGTATTTATTTGTATAGTAAGTTAGTAATTTAATTTAGTATCTAGTGTAAATAATTAGTTACATTTTCTCTAAATAAAAAACTTACTTAATATTAAGATAAAAAAAATAAAATATTTATAGTTGTTTGTCAATCAAAACAGTTCTCATAAACAGTATTAATAGGCACAGAAATTACAAGCACTGTTCAAATTTCTGCTGTCGGGACAAGCACAGGGGTGTGCAATGGTTGTTGGTTCACAAACAGCGCTGCAGCGCTGGATCCAGCGCGTCGGTCGCTGTTTGTTGTATGAAAACAACCGCAGCGCTGCGGCTATGCGCCTCCGCGGGCAACGCCATTACACAGGCAAGGTTAGAAGATTAGGTTCATAACATTATAATATTTCGAAACTTTTTCAGTGTCATAATGTTAGATTAGCTGTCATCACAAGGATCTCAAAGCGCGCGGCCAAAATTGGAACTATCGCCGCCATCTTGTTTTTAAGGTTCCGTACCTCAAAAGGAAAAACGGAACCCTTATATGATCACTTCGTTGTCCATTTCTCTGTCGGTCTGTCAAGACCCTTTTGCTCAGGAACGCGTGGAGTTGTCAAGTTGAAACTAATATCAAATAAGTAATAGATAACAGTACCTACTCAGGGCTGCAATCCCTTGAAGCAGTGAAAAAAATCAAACTTCTAAGTCAACGCAATCAAAAGATACGGGCGTTTATATTCCGGGATCAAAACCGATAGGGTACTTCCCATTGACCTAAAATCATGTTTGGCAAGAAGCAATGTCATGTAGCACAATATTAAAAAAGGAAAGAATCCGAAAACCATGAGTAGATACATTACAAAAAAAAAAAATGTTTTCCCGTGATAAACTATTTACATACCTTCAAATTGGTACAGGACCCTCGGTGCGCGAGTCCGACTCGCACTTGACCAGTTTTTTTAATACAATTTCTGTAACAATTTCACAAATTTTTACCAACAACGCCTTCCTATCTAAATTATTCAGGCGCCAAAAGATCGTTGTAACACTGTACATACTGGTGCTTTCAGAAACACACCGTTTGGAAACAATCGCCAAGCAATCGCGATCATGAAAAGACTGACAGACTTTCTCCGAAAAAAAAATAATCTGTATCATTGGTTTGTATAGGTAAAACATAGACATAGGCATATATAGGTATATATGCCTATGTCTATGTTTTTCTGTGGGATGTCTAGCCATAGACGAATATGCAGCAGTTGCTTCTCATGTCCTCGCAACGACATAATTGCCATTACCAACGTTTGTCTAATCTTTGCCTGTCCTAAGGGAAGGTATAACAAACTATCATGGCAGCAGGTGATATTGTTATACAAACCTTCCAGACTTATTTGTGTATCATAAAATTCATCGCGTCGTACACTCAGCTAGTTCCGAACTTGCAGACTCTTCAGGTTTGTTGGAAAGATAGAATTTATTCGAACTTTGTGTAAGGCAACGTGTTCGAGTTCAGTTTGTACTTGTATATTTCAAGCTATCGAATAGTTACAACTTGAGTGCAACGGATTCAATTTGCATTCGTATAGTTTGAGTTCGAACGTAACTACTTGGGTTTAAAGTTATTGGTTACAAAGTTAAAGATTGCTCTATTCCTTGATCTCAGTAAAGAGAGAATTATCTATTAGGAACTCTCTTCTCGACTCTGCCGCCCAATTACCTAAGCTGAGTGAATAATTGTATGATTACATGTGCTTGATAATACTTGCTTACGCAAGCTAGCAATATAAAAATTTTGGTATCATGTATCCAAACGCGTCTCACATATTGAGGGTAGAATTCATATTGGACCACAGTATTGAGCCAATCATACTCCGGCTTCCTTTCCAATCCTACCCCCATGTCGCAAAAAGGTGCTACACCGCAACACCAATGAGAAGCGTTTCCGCCGCAGTGACTTGACAGAGGTCGCCATGAGGATTCGCACTGTTCTCTTCAAGCAGCCAACCGCTTAACACCGCTTAACTCAACCGCTGTACCATCATTATAATATAAACTATTTAACGTGTTGGCCGACACAAAGTGACAAAAGTGGGACAATACAATCGATTTACCGAGCTCGAGTGAGAAAAACTATCCGAGAACGCGTGTCCACCACGTCGGCAGTCGTTGCACCAACCTGACATCCAGTGCTCCCAAGTAAGTCATATTCTTCCCATACTTTCATTTTGCTCAATTTTCTGTGTTGTCCAATATTCGATCCAGCATAAAAATTATTTTCCCACTAAATTACACAACGCTTGTTGGTCCTTCGAAAAGCCGCTATCCCAACTTCACCAATACTCGTATAATTAGAGTAAGATCATTCTGGTAAAAACAATATTGGCGATAACTTGGTTTTGTTATCTTTGAGCGAGTGGAAGTAAAGCACCATTAGTCAAATCAGATATTTTATTTATTACATTGGAACACAGTGGAACACGCCATTACTTCGCGGCGGTGCGGCGGACAAGGAAAGGGTAGTGTTGCCACTTAACCGGTCAAGCGGCGCGGTTCGCCGATCGGCGACGAAACAATAGAAAATCATTGTGTCTCATTAGCGGCGCTTGACAGATTAATCTAAGAGATTAAAAATATACTCAACTATAAATATCCAATAAACAATAAAACCATTCTACCAGAAAACAACTTGTGAGAAAGAAACGAAGATTTAGAATGGACGATCAATCTGACTTTTCATTTCTGTTTACCTTCTGCATCTTCCCCCGGCAACTGGTACCGTCCACTCGCCCGCTGTACTTGCCAACTAATTAGCTGCCTACGCATAGCATTCCTAAAAACATGAATACACGGACAGAGCTGGCTGAAAACGTATGTATTACATTCAGAAAAAGCATTCATGAAAAGGTGGGTTGCTTACGTATAAAAGTAGGTACCTAAGTTATAAAGAAGGAAATATAAAGGGTTTTTTTTATAATTTACCAAGCTTTTACCCTCGCCAACTAAGCTAAACATGCTCCTAATAGGAATGGGTTCACGACAAAAGTTCGTGTAGGGTTCGATCTCATATATATTTCAGTTCGCTACAAAATGTATGATATCTAAAATGGACCGATCCCCTAAAAAGTATCTACACTTAACGTTACGTAGTATTGACTAAAGTTAAAAAAAAAAAAAACGTGTGCGGTCGGGGAACCCCGTCAGGAACGAAGTTTCTTACGCGATACTCGCACGCACACACACTCGTATATAATAGAAAGAGACAGAGAGAGGGATAGTATGCATTTAATAAGCGTTTTTAACGCAGAGCCATCTAGTATAAGTTTTTAGAAGCTCTCATAAAGTTGTCGCCATCATAGATTTTCATTTTGACCTCACTATCAACTTTAGCACCCTCGAAAATCATGAAAACGACACCCATGATAAAAAAAAATCGCAGCCGCCATCTTGGATTTTCATTTTGACCTCACTATCGGCTTTAACACCCCCAAAAACCATGAATACTATCTTCCAAAGTCGCATAACGCTTTTTCGTCGTGAAGATTTCTACCAGTTTACTCCTACCGCAAGCCGCGAAAGAACTTCGTTCCAAAAAACTATTAGGGGCCTAAAATGAAAGTCAAATTGCATCATTACGTGCTGAAGAGCAATAAGATGATGTTTACTATCTAGATAACACAAGCGTGAAATTACATACACGTTCGACGTCTTGAATAAACTCGTAACTATTGTCTCAATGTCTGTCTGCACGCCCCACAAACTCGAACAAAAATAAAACGAAGCGTTACGAAACTCAGATGATTCACGACTAGATTTTTTTTCTCAACCCTCTGCAAGTAGGTGATATATAACGTCCATTCCCAGCATCCCTTCTGTCTGAGCTATGACTCCAGATTACGCGTCCTCCTGTATTATAACGATAAAGAGTCACCCTGTTTCTTCAAGAAACGGACAAAAAACACTTTAAACTTTTATAATTACCTAAGTTTGGGAATGTCCACGGGGTGAAGCTAGATTTAATTTGGACTTGGAAACTTGAGGGTGAAACAAGGGACAGTTTAATTGGCGTTGATGTGCCGACAGGTCGCGCCGTACCGTGTGGAGACTGGACGGTCTTTATTTATGCATGTCGACGAGGCCCGCCTGAGGAAACTCAGGAAACTAAATGCTAAACATGTTTTTTGAAGTGAGGTTGTAGTTTGTCAAAAACACTTTTTCTTCTACTGAAAGTAGGTACAGTCGCCGGCACTGACTAACTTGGCAAGGTTTTGGAATAGTGGGAGTATTAGTTTGCGTATGTAGACTAAGGGCTGATTTTTCAATCGACAGATAATTTTTATTCGTGGAATAAAATTGACGTTTGACAGATTTCTTTTGGAAGAAATGTCAGAAATTCAAAATTATTCCTTCGATAAAATTATCTAGCCTTGGAAAAATCAGCCCTAAGTGCAACAAAAAAATGGTAATTTTATTGCTTGTCATTATTCTATGGTTATTGCCATAATTTATTTTGAAACAAGTCTGTTTAGAAGAAAGTTATAGAAAGGAAAAACGCATCTTGCCAAGTTGCGTGATGGCGACTATACCTACTTATTCGAAAGGAAATAGAACACAAAATGTCATGATTTCTGTGTGGGTTTTTCCCATTTTCATTGACAGAAGCTAAGTCGAAAGTATCATATACAGCTCCAAAAAAAATTGTAGCTACAAATGTCATCTAAAGGCTTACCTTTAGATGACATTTGTAGCTACAAATTTTTTTGGAGCTGTATATAATAATTTCATCAGTCAATTAGGCATTTATTGTCCCTAAGGGCCAATAAATGCCTAATTGAACTAGATAGGTAGTTTCAGCAGTGCCCGTACTACGTTTGGCTTACCATTCTTAAAAGAAAATATATTTATTTGGCTTATTGAGAATTAAATACTATTGTTTATTTCACACAAACATAACAACATTGTGTAATCGTACGTGAAATAAATAAGCTTAACATATCATAATCAGCCTATAATATGCCCACTGCTGGGACACAGGCCTATTCTCTGTTAGAAGAAGTGGTGGAACTAATCCACCACGCGTGCCCAGTGCGAATTGGTGCATGTCACATGTCTTCGAATGTTTGGTTTTAGGACATGCCGGTTTCCTCACGATGTATTCCTTCACCGTTTTGAGAGCAGTGGTGATGAAATGAATTACACAAAGTAAAGCACGCCTGGGTTCAAACTCAAACCCACGACGTACGACTCGTACGTCGTGGCCGAGACCACTGGGCCAACACTGCTCGTAAAATAAATAATAAATCCCTAATTCTAAAAATTATTTGCTTTTGATTACGACTCGGTGACCTTTTCAATTTTCTTTGAAATAAATTTCCCTGCCGTTTATCGAATTAGTGCTATTCAGAGCAATTTGCTTTTCGAAGCTTAATCTAGTTAGAAATCGAATTCAATTCAGCACAATAGTTCCAAATGATATGCTGCTAATTAGTTGATATTTATGGTAATAAACCCTTTACTGCAAATAGCGAATCTATTGTTTTTGTGATTAAATGATTTAATGCTTTTGTAAACGCAATTAAGGAAACTTGTATTTCATTTCATTAATACTAAAATTTTCATTATAAGTATTACAAATTAAATTAAGTTTTTTTTTTTTTTAATTCGTGCAAACATATTCATCAGCCTTAAATTCCTATCAAGAAATAGTTGCTCTTCATTTTCTTAGGGTGTCCATGGCAAAAAGTTAAAATATTACGTTAGGCCCAAAATTCAACAACGCGAAATGCACACACCGCAGTCATAAGGTCATCACATTGCTTTTTATCAACAACAAAACAAGAGTGACCAGATATGTTCTGGACACGCTTGTTCCATTTTTAGAATAGAATACTCTTTATTTCTATTATTCTCTCTTTTTTCTTTTTTCCATATAAATTACAGACATAAATATAGAACTTAGGCTGGACTGGACTTTTTTTTTAGATTTAAATTTAGGCCAAAAGCAGCACATTTGGCAACAAAAAAACAACTTAGGTATATAAATCTGTAATTAGCCCTTTGGGAAACTAGTGACGTAACAGATAATATAACTATACAAGCACATTTAGCGTGATATTCGTGTGTTATCAAATCATTTCATTAGTTGCTCACATTGATATGAATGCGAGTCAAAGAGACACACGACTGCGCACGGAGCGGTGTTCAACCAGAAACCATGTATTCATGTAACTATTATGTGTTTCCTGTTTAATGACGCAGTTTGATGTGGGACATAATATAAAAGCACTTTGGTATAAGTAAGTGATAGAGCTCTTTGTGAATAGTTTGTCAGAAGAATCAAACTCAAAGTTTTTATTGAAGTGAAACTTCTTTACGCACGCTTGACTTGGGGAATAAGCTGGCGAACGCGTTACGAAAAGTGTGATGGGGCGAGGCGAACGGGAGTTGAGTGGGGGATATAAGCAAGAGAAAGTAGTGCGCGCGCACATTTTCTTTCTCTCTTCCTCTCATAGCCAAATACGTTTGAAGTTTCACTTCAGTCGTGTGGTCATAAGCACACTCGGTTTTTTTTTTCAATGGCACCATTTACAGGCACTTTTGAACAGAAAGATGTAGTTGCCCATTCCAAAGCGTAGTACAAATGGGAAGTTCTAAAACCGTACTTTTTACAACCACCAATCAGCATTGCTGTTTTCCTGTTGCCAAAGTAAACATGCACATTTCTCAGCTTTGTTCCAGGAGGATCTACTACTGAAGGCCAGTTTAACAACAGGCTATATTGAAAGAAAAAAATCATTCAAATGGTTAGGTCCTAAAAACTGACGTTCTAATTGAAAATTGGCGACCGTTCCATCACTATAATTAAGGAATGGAAAGCTTTAGAATACGTAAGACATAGCCTGCGGTGTGCGCGTTAAAATAAAGACTTCATTTATTTTGTAATTTCCAATTCAAACTGTATTAGAAATCACCTTGGTGTTTAGTGAAGCTAAACTAAATGATCCTTGTGAATTTCTTAAAACAATTAACCTACTTGCAAAAGGCAACTAACTTTCACGTTAATAGCCGTGGCACGGGGCAGTAGCGATCTCCTGCCTGCTAATGGTAACAAACTGCGTTCATCTGTCCGTCTGCCAAGGGTAGCAATTAAGGCAATTTCCCTTTGACCCGCGGCTTGGGCCATTCATTGCAGCGGGTCATTGTGAGACCATGTTTAGCACTCGACGTTTTCCGGTTGATATGATGTAATTATCATCTTCGGCCAACATGGTTGAGAACGCAAATACTCGTAAATGTTTGTCACGATAAGCACTTGGTTTTAGTTACAGAATTTTGTTGCCGAAAAGAGCCTTTGCCCCAAATCCATAATTTATCTGTCATTGCTTCATTTTTCATTATTTTACCTATTGTGGTATATTAATGTTATTCTAGGTGCATCATCTTCACGTATAATTTTTCTATTTTCTGTGGAGTTTCTTCCCCATTCTTCTCCATACGAAACTACCTTTTGGAAGGGGCGACTAAAATCCATTCTATTTTATTGTAAATTTTGACGATCAAAAGTGGCTTTTATGTGCCTATTTGAAATAAACTTTGACTTTGGCATATTCGTAGTTCAACGGTTCCAAAATTATGTGATTTATATTAATAAGCCTATGCAATGACATGACTACGTATTCAGGAGACGCATTTAATGTACATAGGTATGACAATATTCTGCCATACTATAAAATGTCTTAAAGCCCGGGGCCAAAGGGGCCCGTGGCTAAATAATAACAGCTGCACAGATCGATCGATCAGGTTAAGCTACGCTTGCCGCGCTTGTTCTGTGGATGGGTGACCATCACACTATCACATACCGAGACCCCTCCGTGCCTCGGAAAGCACATTAAGGCGATTATAGCCTCGAATGTCCTTGAGCGTTTGGGCGGAGCATAGGCGAACCCAGTGCCTCACCCCGCGCACCCGCTTACCTCCCCTATGTCAAAGAGTGTCGTACTCGTACGTAGCGCATGCAGATGCGGCGTGGGATGCATTTTGTCGGCAGTTTTATGATGCTACCTACTTACTGAGTGTAGATGGATCGAGAATAGGTACAATATTTATGTTGTGAGTATGAATGCTATTGTACTTACAGTAAAAATACTGCTTTCTTAGAGACAAATAAAAAATAATAATAATATCAATAAAAAACGTTTATTCAGTATACAGTTCGTTTTTTCACGTATACAGATTATAAAAAAAAACAATTATGAAAAAAAAAAACTTACTTATGACTAATACCGCTTTTAACAGTGGTATTTTTTAGGGTTCCGTACCCAAAGGGTAAAAACGGGACCTTATTACTAAGACTCCTCTGTCCGTCTGTCTGTCTGTCACCGGGCTGTATCTCACGAACCGTGATTGCCAGAAGAATACCATTATTATAGTTACAAACTCAAATGGGTCCCGCCTGCTTCCAACTTTTATTTAATTTAAAATGGGCTTGTTTTTAGCTTTTCAGTTAGTTTTAGTATAAGGTTGCAGTCGGGTTTTTAAATTTTTTTATTTCCTGCTTTTTAGTTTACAAATGTGAAAGATTTCGCAGACGATTTAGTTCTTGGTAGGTGTTTTTTACGATTTGTCACTTTGAATTAGTTTTTACCATATTATAAATTGTATATATTTTTGTAATCACCTTTTAAAACCTTTTATTTTAATACCCCACTCGATAGGTTATGAGAAAAAAAAGACGGGTTGCACTCCGGGAGTGCCGGCAGAAGTGAAAACTTGAATATTAACGTTGAAATAAATCAATTATTAATCGAATTAATATAACTCATTTTTTTCACTATTTCTGCGTCACTTTTTTCATTACTAGATGCACTTTGTTCAATTTCCATATTTTAAACACTATACGAGTATACACGAATTTTACGAATACACAGCAGTGTAGGTACTACACAGACGGTCGAGCCATCAGCTGTCCATCCATCCATCCGTACATCCACACCCACACCCACACACACACCCACACACACCCCCACACCCACACCCACACACACGCCCACACCCACACCCACACCCACAGCCACACACACACCCACACCCACACCCATACCCACACCCACACCCATACCCACACCCACATCCACACACACACCCCACACCCACACCCACACCCACATCCACACCCACACCCACACCCATCCATCCATCCATCCATCCATCCATTGTCGTGTGTCACTTGGTTCACTTCGGTTGGCGCCGCCGTAGAAAGAGAGGGGGATACTTAGTAGTTAGGAGTAGTAGTTCTCCCCTGTGAAATCTCTCCTGACGGTCACGTGTCCTGACGCGACCATTGTTTTCAATACATAGCTGGATTCGACGTCTCAAGGATTGTACTGCCATTCAGCATTACAATATTAGTGATTCCATTAGAATATTTTCCAAAGATCGTAATAGAAATTTGAATTTGGAACATAATGTTGTGAAGGTGACTGCGCTGCGGGTGTGTTAGTAAAATAAAAATATTGAGCATCATTTCGAACAAGGTACGTAATCTAGGTATGAATACTTTGAAATAAGAAGCAGTTTATTAAGATTCAACATTTTCCTTAAGTTTGCCGTATGTCATTACTTCCCAGAATTTGATCCTTATTAGGGACACTATCGAATGGTGTAATAATACAGTGTGTGTGTTTTTTTTTCAAAATCTACAGGATTCGATTCCTGGCTAGAAATATTGATTTTTCAAAAATCCAATGATTCAGTTTTAGTTTTCATCAAAATCGAGCCCGCGACTCCTTTGAGTATTTTTCGCTATTCCTCATAGTATAGAATTTGGCCATTCACACCCACTTGAAAAATTCACCCTGTATATTATATACTCTCGAAAAACATAACCCTTCTTCTGGCTATCACGGTTCGTGAGATACAGCCTGGTGACAGACAGACAGACGGAGAGAGGACTCTTAGTAATAAGGTCCCGTTTTTACCCTTTGGGTACGGAACCCTAAAAACTACCACTGTTAACACTCTCCCTGCCGACAATATATAAAACTTGTTAAGTTCAGGAGGCCATGGAGGTCGCCGGCGGATCCCAAAGTTTCTGTTTGTGAACACCGTGAGTCAAAAGTCAAAATTATTACAAGAGGCCGCGGGATACGCCAGCGGGTCCAAAGAAAAAATCTTTCAGGACGCCGTGGGATCCGCCCTGACCTCCCGAATTAATAAATTTTACAACTACTGGCGTGCTGTTATGGAAAATGTGATAAAAGTACTAAAAAATGTGGTTTGGCCTGCTGAACAAATTTTTTTGGGGGTCGCCGGCGGTTCCCATGGCAGGGAGAGTGTTAAGAGCGGTATTAGTCATAAGTTAGTTTTAATTTTTTTTTTTGTAATTGTATTTTTTATAAATTGTATACGTGAATAAACGATCTGTATACTGAATAAACGTGTTTTATTGATATTATTATTATATTAGTATTCAATACACAATAATATATCGTCCACTTGCAAACAAACTATCACTACTACTAATACTATCACCGTCCAAGCGTAAACGAACAGTCTGAGTGTACTATCTGCGCTATTTAGTCTTTGCTACAAAAATGCAGATCGGAGCGAGCCGACATGCGACACAACCTCCCCGTGCGAACGATACAGCGAGACTGACCGGGCGGCTGCTGCCCGCGCCCGTATAGGTAAAACCATGGTGTTACTGATTTTTTCCCACTTAAATAATAATTATTAAAAAAAACAAACTTAATTTTTATAAACCATTAAATTTGCTATAATTTGGTGAAAGAATCATCAAAATCGCTTCAGGCGTTTGGAAGTAGAAAGAAAATTCTTGCGTAAAATAAGAGGATGGATATGATTTTTTATTGTTAAAACTAACAGTGATATTAAAAAAATCAAACTTAAATTATATTTGTAAACATATGTCACATATCATATATTTTTTTTAATATATTTGGGCTATCCATTTGGGAGAAGTAGGCCTTCAAAGAGAGGTCTACTTTGAAGTTTGGCGTAACCATTCGCCTTAAGTCGTTGGTTCCGGCTGCCTTTAGTAAATCTTTGACAGTAGTCAGAAGCCCGAAAGTCTGACAATCAGTCTTACCAAGGGGTATAGTATTACCAAATAACTGGGTTGTGGAGGTCAGATAGGTAGTCGCTCCATATAAAATACTGGTATTCAGCTGCATCTGGTTAGACTGGAAGCCGACCCCAACATAGTTGTGAAAAGGCTAGGCAGATGATGACTATAAAATATGCCTTACTAATTGCAATAGCTTTACACTTTGAATCTTCCAAATATATAGGTATTGGGTGTACTTAATACATAGCATTTACAGGCTGCAAACAATAGCTACAATAACAATATCATCTATCTGGCAACGCTTCACAACTCAAAGCTATGACCGTTCCGTTTTTCGAATACGTTATTTTCTTTGTTTCAAATACGTACGTTATTTTATTTTTGTCTGAAATACGTTTTATCATACGTCCATACACGAATTCGAAGCGGAAGTGTCAGTTTCGTATCATGACGTAGTGGAAACGAATTTACGAAATGGCTTTGTAGTTTAACAGCGGCTGGCGTGTTTGTATTAGCATAACGGAGATGTTATGTTTCGAGATTGCGGGTAGTTGCACATTGTATCGAATTTGTGTCTTTTTAAGCGCATAAAATGAAAAGTATTGCTTGCATTTTGATATCCTATAAGAATTTCCCAATGACCCTGCCATCATATCCTCCAATCATGTTGATTTATCCATGGATAACATCTGAAACACTTCGAGAAAATGAGAATTTGAGCTCTGTAGCATTATCCAGGCCGAAGCTATGAGGGTTTAAAAATACGACGAAATACTTCGAGAAAAGGTAGGTCCCCCTGCTTTTTTTGGCTCGTTTTGGCGTTTTATAAACAAATAAAAATACTAATAATCTCCTACTAATATTTTTAAATGCATTCTTTTACTTTATTTTAACAGTTCGGACCGACACGGGAAAATGTAAGTAAGTATTTTGAAATGCGCGTTTTTTTCCAAAAGACTTTTGCTTTCAATAAACTTATTATTTTGAATACTTATTGAAAAATTTTGCAATTCATCCTTTCCAAGTTTTGTAATTGACACCGAAATACAGGTGCAAATCAAATACAAACGTAAAAAATTTGTTGTTCTTATTACACGTACCCGTTTGATACATTCGGTGTTTTGGGTGCCCATGGGGTTACAAATGGCCGAGTCGTATGGTTTCCGGTTACAAATGGACCACCCCATGCTACCCCCGGGTGTCGTCTCCGAGGCTAAGGGACCGCGGCATGGGGAGGGGAGATAGGACCAATATCTATATAGGTTTAGCTTCTCATATTTTCACATTTGTCACTAAGCTATTTGACAATAAGAACAAGGAAGTAGTAAGGGCCAAAATTTATGGCTTCGATCGAGCCTTACCTTGAATTCTAATTTCAACTCTTTATTAGTGGTTGTAATGGCAATCACATCACTTTGTTTTAATAAGTTTTAATATTTTATTTATCTTTTAGATAGATTCTTTTATATTTTGTGAATGTGAGAACGTTGTAGGCCTTGTGGACTACAGATTTGTAGATCATTATCTGTTTTATTAATTACCTAGTACTTGTTGACAGGCTTACATAATTACCAATTAATACTGTAATTTGTAAACATTGTAAAAGCCAATTAGAAACCAGTCTCTGCGCATACCCTTGTGCGCAGGCACATTTATCTCCCGCGTCGGAGGCAGTCTCCAGGCCGAAATACGGTCTGGAGGACTATTAAAAGCCAATTATTTTTGAAAGAGTATCTAACCGTGGAGTTTCAAGCCGGCTCCGAAGGAATCGAGCATTAACTGAGACAAAATCCCTAAGAAATAGAATACCTAATCGAAATGAGGAAGCGGTTGTGTCTCCTCTTGCGTATTCTACCGTTGGCAGAAGATGATATATTACAGATAGTTGTGTGCTCCTTCTAAAACATAGCACATGTCAAAGCCAGGCCTGTCGTAACAAGTATAAATCAATAGGCAAGGGTTACACCGTCACGTCGCGCGCTATCACGCCTTTGTAATATATTGGTAATATTGGACAATCTGTACGTGATAAACTATCAATCATTATTCTGCCTTGTTGCTATTGTGATTAATATTGTGGCTGGATTGTTTAGCTGTTCTGTTCGTGGCCTTATTTATTTGTTTTTTATTTATTTATTTTATTTTAAACTAGCTTCTGTCCGCGTGAAACTTCTTATTCTCCAACCCACCCCGTCGCGGAGGTGGCGGGATAATTATGAGTAATGATGAGTGCAAGAGGTTGTTAATGTTTTCCCAATAACCCTGTATATATAAAACCCTTTATTTCATTGACATGAAAACTATAGAAACAGTGTCAAGTTTATAGAATTTACTCACATCACATCCTAAGCTATAAAGAAATGAAATACCTAATACGAATTCACCTAATACTATAAAAGCTTTGACTGAACAAAATCCCCGCTTAAATTCCCATACATTTCGGTCAGTATCGTAAAAAATAAAAGATCTCCGGGACTATAATAGTTCGGGAGTCGGCCGTGCCAATAAAACGGGGTCAGCGGCTGAAAGCTCACGAATCCAATAATAAATTCTTATTTTACACCTCTTGTTTGGCATAAGGTACGTAAAAGGGACTGAGCGGACACCTGACATAGAAACGATTTGTCTCATTGAAGAAAGATTAATTTTTGCCTACTATTCCATTGAATTTTGTCGGTCAGAGACAGAACTGACGCGAGGTTCAACCCACCTGATATTACGTGAGAGGATATTCGTTGGATGCACCCTCGTGACTCATCTTCTGCCTAGCCTTTTCCCAACTACGATAGGGTCGGCTTCCAGTCTAACCGGATGCAGCTGAATACCAGTATTTTACATGGAGCGAATGCCTATCTGACCTCCACAACCCAGTTACTGGGTAATACGATAACCCTTGGTAATACTGGTTGTCAGACTTTCAGGCTTCTGACGGCGGAGCGGTGAATGCTTATGCGAATCCTGCACCCCCGGCCATAGGTAGAGGTGGAACACCGCGGTGGTTTTAGCCGGTAAGAGTCCGGCATGCCCCTCTGTCGCCCCGACGATAGAGGAAGTCCATGATGATTTCCACCGCGAGAAAAAAAAAAAAGGCTTCTGACGACCCGTAACGACTGTCAAAGATCCACAAATGACAGCCGGGACCAACGGCTTATCGTGCATTCCGAGGCACGGAGGGGTCTTTATTTGTAAGGATGGTCACCCATCCACGGACCAACCGCGGCAAGCGTAGCTTAACCTGATCGATCGAACCGTGCGGCTGTTATTTCTTAGCCGCAAACTGACAGCTGTTATCAAAAAAAACTTGATCACTTCTTCATAGACTCGTTTTCTAGAGTAGCCCTACATTCTAAATAGACAACAGATACCTAGGCATTTATTATGGCATCTAGGACCGCGCAGACTCGATTGAGGTCCTGAACACTCCCAATGATTGACGGTGGAAAATACAGCCTAACCCCATTTCGTGTGGTTCTTATTTATTCAAGCCCTTACAAAATGTGTTTACTTTGCAATGCAAAATAAATGGGGCATACGTCATCTCCCTTTACTCTCTTAACTTGATCCTCATTCAAAGGGTTTAGGGAAGGGAAATAAAGTGCTTTAAGTACCGCGGGACGGGCGGGTCAGCGGATATTGAAATAAGGTAACCTATTTGTGGCGCATTGCTATCGTTTTTATTATTTATGCTCTGTGGCAGGCGGATCCTTCGCGAGGAACGCTTGTTTTTAAGGGTGTTCGATGTCGATAAGTTAAGGTTACAAAGTGGTTATTTCGTATAGATCTCTTCCACGACAATAGTAGGATCCGTGTATATAACAGGAGGTAACAAAATGGGCTAAAATCTTGATACTGAGAAGTTGAAATGCTATAACTCTCTGCCAAACTCGAGGATCTAACCCAATAGATCGATGAGACCATCACGGAAGGTACTTGTGTAACAAAATGTTACTCGGCATGCAAGTAGTATACAGGGTGAAATTAAATTCATGGGCATCCTTTTAAGGGGTCATTGTACTCATCGTTATGAACAACTTTTGCTATGGGACCAAACCTGAAATCGCGAAAAAAAAATCAGCTGTTCCTTGCATACTCGTCAAAGTGTAGGGAACAGCTGATTTTTTTTCGCGATTTCAGGTTTGGTTCCATAGTAAAAGTTGTTCATAATGATGATTACAATGACCCCTTAAAAGGATGCCCATGAATTCAATTTCACCCTGTAGATACTGTAACACAATAAAGAGTCTTTGAATACTGTCTGGTCTAGTGGTCGCAATCGTTACTGCTGAGCACGAGGTCCTACATTCGATTCACAGGTTTTTTATCTAGAATTTCTCAATAGCAGCTCGGAGTTTGGATTTGTTCCCAGGTGATGGCAATATGCTCACACCCTTCTACAAGGGACTGAAACATAACTGGCGAAATGTGGGTGTTCTATAGGTACAATTCTGCCTAACCCATCGGGGAAGAAAGGCGTGATGTTATGTATTTAGGTATGTATCTTTGAATTATTAGTTCCGTGTTAATAAATTATTATTAATGTGAAACATGTCTTGCCTTTAGCTACATAACATTTGATGTTCCAAAATTTGTAATGTAATTTTTAGGCGCCACTGAACAAGTTCACTCCATCATTATGTGAATTTAATGATAAAAACGAAATCACGGAGTATCTGTCGTTAGTTCTCGCCGAATGGCTGGAAGTAGGTCACAGACGCACAGCGAACTTGGGACTTAAAGCGAAGTGGGAAGTATGGAAACATTTTATACATTTGGTTTTTTTTTACCCGACTACGGCGAAGCAAAAAGGAGGGTTATGATTTTGTTGACCGGTATGTATTTATGTATATACATATGTTCATCTGTTCCCTCATAACTTCTAAACTACTTGTCATAATTGGACAAATGAGGTACGTTGGAAGCGTCTTGATCGTCCGCTGGTTATAGGCTATGTGACGTCACATTAAATTGAATATGGCACCCTCTAGCGGACAACAAGTTATGATTTTTTTTTTTTAATCATGCTTTATTTGGTATCAAATGAAAGGGCTTAATTAGCACATTTCAAAAATATGAATATTACTGAGATAAGCCCCAAAATATTTAAATAAAAAATAACTTTAAAAACTAAAACCTGAAACGAATGAAACAAGAAAGTACCTTCCCGTGGTCGCATGCTACCATAGCTTATAATATGTTAGTACAGGTGTACGTTACCCCAGCAAGAAAGTGTCTCCTAGAGTTATAGGAGTAGAACGTATAATGTGTGCCCTATCTGCTGTAAATGTGCCCCAACATAAAAAATGTGTGCCCCCTGTCGTTTTGGAAAAAAACGGAAAAAACGATTCTTGCTGGGGTAACGTTTTTCTAGCAGGAAAATTCTAAACGAATGATCGGAGAGAGAAAAATTGTGCATGGCCAGAGAGCTTATATGTGTGCCAAAATGTGCCCCCAAAAATAAAATCTGTGCCCCTTCAGGTTTTCGAGATATTGCATTTCCTGCTGGAGTAACGTTTTGATGAATCGTATATCTCTACAACCATTGCATGTGCCCCTGTAGAATAAACATACACGAGTAGCTCTTAATGTGTGCCCCTTTGTGCCCCAATTAGATTTAAGAAAATATTTATAGTTTTCAAGTTATCGCGGTTTTATGAAAACCCGAAAAAACATCGCAGCGCCTAAATTAGACAAGGCACAAGTTCGCTGAAAACTGTATTCGGTCCTTCTTGACGCTAATAATAACCATGCAAAGTTTCAAAACTGTTCATGCATGCGTTTTTGAATAATCTCGCTAAAAGTAAAAACGATGGTGTCATAACTTTGACGGCAAAATACAAGGAACCGGCTCAATCCCAGATGTGTAGGTGTAAACCAAAATCATGTGCCTTTAGTCAGAAATATATGGTGAAAATATTCAGCTTGGAATGTTTCGCATTAAGTAAATATAAACAAAAAACCAAAATATGTAAGCAACGGCTGGTTATCCGACCAAATTTGAATGACTACTAAAAAGCGACGGATTCATACATATCGATGACCTTCTTTACTTTACTCACTAACCGGTTCACACGTGTTGTGCCTGAGTACACTGACGTAGAAAAGTAATAAGTAATAAAATAAAGTTGTTATTGGATTATATTCAACTAGCTGTTTCTATGACCTTACACATGATTAAGTACATTATAAATAGTAGCCTAAGTGCTATTCCAAGGTGATTTTAAGTGCTATCTTTCGATTCAAAATTTCATTAAATACATCCAGTAATTTATGTGTGAACGAGAGAAATACATCCAGATATTTGCCAGGTCTTTGACCCAAAATTTGATTGGTCCCAATGTTTAAAAAAAAAAATGAAATGTGTGATGAATACCTACTACTAAAAAGAGGTACTTAGCTCTTTTTTGTATATAAATAAAAAGCCCGTACTTGTCTTTATATATATATATATTTATTGATCAGCCGTAGGTTAGATAAATTAACAGTAAGTTTTTCATCATTAAGGGGGATGCTCCAACCAGCCCGCAAAATTCAAAATTTCTTGCGTTTTTTGCAATTTGCAGGCCAGTGCTAGGTTGTATGTTGATTAAAATATTATTCGCGGCTGTAAGACGTATGTAGTTACAGAATTATAATCATCAAAATCACCAATACAACCCTACAAGTTCATAAAGGCGTAGGAACAAAAAAAACAGAAAAAATTTGAATTTTGCGGGCTGGTTGGAGCATTCACCTTACTTAATAGAAGATTCCCTTTTTTCGCCTCCCCACACCGCTGCATATATCTCTGGCCCCGCGGCATCCGCTGACGTCGTGTCGCAAGGAGTCGCTTTGTCTAGCTTGGAGAAAGTGAGACAGCTAGTACGCGTACGGTGTTAGTGTGACAGAGACAGTTACGTGTAACGTCGCTCTATTATGAATAAATAGGTACGAAGTGTTTATTGACTGGGAAGTGCGTTTGGATTTTTTCTTGGTATTGGTAAACAGTTGCAGTTATGTTATGACGCCAAGGACACTGTTACCAACTGTTACGTTGAGTTAAGCAGTTGCACTGATACTGTTTGTTTACTTTTTTTTTAAGTTGGTTGAAAGTGGCGTATTAAGCATTTTATAACAACTATGTGGTTGTAGGGGTGTTGAATTTTATGGCACGATCTGCGGTGGTAAGTATTTAATGGCATTGTTTTGACTTATTTAAAAATACTTGTACACTTATCAAGTACTTGGATTTTTTTCATTACTTTATATACTTATTTATTTTTTAACAAAAAATGTTCTAAATCATGTTTGTTTTGTTTTCATCTGAAAGGATATAGGTACATACTTTCCGATTGGTCCAATAGAAATTTCATCAAAATCGATTCAGTAATTTGTTTTCTTTTTTGTTTAATACGTATTTAATTCTCTTCTTGTGCTAGGTTGATGAAATATAACTTCTAGTTACAATGTAAAAAAATAATTCATGACAAGAATTCATGTCCCCAAAACTAAGACTCGACCACAATCCGTCAACACTCAACATGTCACAGTCACAGGGCTGTATCTTTTTAGCCGAAATAGCTAAATACTTGATTAGATTTTTACAGAATGTTCTATGGCAGCTATAACAACAATAATATAAACACCAAGCAGGGAGGAGTGGCATTTTGCCTATTGGCAAGTTGCATAAACTTCTAACTAGATGATGTAAGTAATAGTTTTGTTGATCTATAGAATATATGTATCTAAAAAAGTTCTGGCGGACCGATCAGGCGGAATATATCTATTTATTCAGGGCTAAATTTTATCACAACTGTATTTTCAACTTAATTGCTAGAGTACTTCTGGAAAAAATTGAGCACAAAATTTTATATCCACGGATATATACAAACTTACATCCTATAAAAATAGTGTAAATTTAATAGATTCAGGAAACTTTAAAACGTAAAGATAATATCAAAATTTCAATTTCGAGTTTTGGGCCAATTAAAATTTAATATTTTTTTACACAATATTATACTTATACTTAATACCGATCTGTGATTTTTTGTGATGCGAATTTACTAATTATATGTTAGATGAAAAACTGATCTGTGATTAAAATAACAATGACTACACAATGTGCAAATAATTTCTAATATTTATAGGTAGGAACTTTGATCTGTGATTTGATGCAATAATTACTTAAAGAATTAAAATTAAGGGAATAAAAATAATAATTTCCACATCAACAAGCTGTTTCATTTATTATAATCACAAGGTGCATTTAATATATTTTTTAATTAGCCCCCAAAACTTTTGAACGCGACTGTACGGACAACAGCTTAGGTATAATACGTCCAATAAAGAAGGTCATCGATATGTATAAATCCGTCGCTTTTTAGTAGTCATTCAAATTTCGTCGGATAACCAGCCGTTGCTTACATATTTTGGTTTTTTGTTTATATTTACTTAATGCGAAACATTTCAAGCTGAATATTTTCACCATATATTTCTGACTAAAGGCACATGATTTTGGTTTACACCTACACATCTGGGATTGAGCCGGTTCCTTGTATTTTGCCGTCAAAGTTATGACACCATCGTTTTGACTTTTAGCGAGATTATTCAAAAACGCATGCATGAACAGTTTTGAAACTTTGCATGGTTATTATTAGCGTCAAGAAGGACCGAATACAGTTTTCAGCGAACTTGTGCCTTGTCTAATTTAGGCGCTGCGATGTTTTTTCGGGTTTTCATAAAACCGCGATAACTTGAAAACTATAAATATTTTCTTAAATCTAATTGGGGCACAAAGGGGCACACATTAAGAGCTACTCGTGTATGTTTATTCTACAGGGGCACATGCAATGGTTGTAGAGATATACGATTCATCAAAACGTTACTCCAGCAGGAAATGCAATATCTCGAAAACCTGAAGGGGCACAGATTTTATTTTTGGGGGCACATTTTGGCACACATATAAGCTCTCTGGCCATGCACAATTTTTCTCTCTCCGATCATTCGTTTAGAATTTTCCTGCTAGAAAAACGTTACCCCAGCAAGAATCGTTTTTTCCGTTTTTTTCCAAAACGACAGGGGGCACACATTTTTTATGTTGGGGCACATTTACAGCAGATAGGGCACACATTATACGTTCTACTCCTATAACTCTAGGAGACACTTTCTTGCTGGGGTAACGTACACTTAGTACAGCGGCATGCGACTTTCTTGTTTCATCCTTTTCAGTAGTCGAGTTTTAGTTTTTTTTTAAGTTTTGCTCTGTATAAAAAACAAAGACTGTTGTAATTTGGTTTTAGGGGTACCTAAGTTTAAAAGTTCGCAAGAAACGACTTTTTTAATACGTATCATAATAATTATGACTTTTCGATACTAACCAAGTTATTTTGCATTCTTATTGTTATCAATTTTACGCGTATTGCGCTCCATTTTTTTGATGCTATTCGATAGCGCTTACCAAATTACTTTAATTGGCATCCTTGTTTCTATCGACAGCTATAATGAATTTTTGTTAATGAAAACTTGATTTGCCTTTTGTCGCTCCATTTTTGATGCACTCCGAGAGCGCTTACCTAACAACGTTAGCTGACACCCCTTTCCTAGTAAAAGTAACTATGACTTTTTAAAAATTAAGCTTATATACATGGACACACGGAGCTTATTTACATAAGCTCTACAACGCACTACGATAATTTGCATAATTCTTACAAGCTTCTTTCGCTACAAGCACATTTTCATACATTCACATTTGCGTACCGCCGTATAGGTAGGGTATGAAAAAGCCTCATGAAATTATGGACCTGTCTTAACTCCAGCAGCAAACGTGTTAACATTGAAACGAATACCTTTTGTGTCTCATTCTAAGCGTAGCTTAATACCGGTGGTGGCTGGTATAAGTAGGTCACACAGAGCTAGTGACCGCGTCACATTAATATCACCGTGAGCAGCGCCGCCGCCGGCTCAAACTTGTATCTGTTATGTTGAATTAAATTATGTGCACTTTGTTAAAGTAGTGTGCCCTCGCGGCCCGAGCTTTGTTTGCAACTTTGATTTTATTTTAAGTGTAGTTATATATCTATACAGAGAGCAGTGGTGGCCCAGTGGTATCAGCCGCGACTTACAAGTTGAAGGTCGTAGGTTCGAACCCCGACAGGCGCTTTACTTTGTGTAAATTATTTCATCACCACTGCTCTCAAAACGGTGAAGGAAAACATCGTGAGGAAACCGGCATGTCCTAGAACCAAAAATTCGAAGACATGTGACATCCACCAACCCGCACTGAGAGGAGGCCTGTGTCCCAGCAGTGGCAACGTTATAGGCTGATTATGTTGTACCTATATATCTATACTAATAATACAGCTGAAACGTTTCTTGTTTGAACACGCTAATCTTTGGAACTGTTAATCGGATTTGAAACATTGTTTTTGCATTTGATAGCCCAGTTCTTGAAAAAGGGTTGTTGTTATATTTAACATCACGCTAGGAGCCGAGAAAACCGGCCAATTGCGAGTCGGACTCGCACGCGAAGGGTTCCGTACGGTTTACGATTTATGACGTATTAAAAAAAAACTATTTACTAGATCTCGATCAAACCAATTTTCGGTGGAAGTTTACATAGTAATGTACATCATATATTTTTTTAGTTTTATCATTCTCTTATTTTAGAAGTTACAGGGAGAGGCGACACATTTTACCACTTTGGAAGTATCTCTCGCGCAAACTATTCAGTTTAGAAAAAAATTATATTAGAAACCTCAATATCATTTTTGAAGACCTGTCCATAGATACCTACCCCACAAATAAATGGGTTTGATGAAAAAAAAAATTTTTGAGTTTCAGTTCTAAGTATGGGAAACCCCCAAAATGTATTGTTTTTTTTTTCTATTTTTGTGTGAATATCTTAATGCTGTTCACAGAATACATCTACTTACCAAGTTTCAACAGTATAGTTCTTATAGTTTCGGAAAAAAGTGGCTGTGACATACGGACGGACCGACAGACATGACGAATCCATAAGGGTTCCGTTTTTTGCCATTTGGCTACGGAATCCTAAAAAGTGAGAAAGAATGCTACGCGAAAACGAAGTATTAGCGCAGGCAGGCGATGCGATCCGATGAAGCTAGTTTACTATAAATGCAAACAGCAGGAGATTCATGGTTAGCATGGAGTATGCAGAGTGGTTTTTGCATCATCTACGGGCAGGGCTGGCAAAGATTCACAGCAGGCTTAGTCGACACTTCTAAGCTATCGGTTCAAACTGTTTCATTTATTGTCTGCAGGGCAAATGTTTGCATACAGAAAATCAAGAAGCGTTGATCACCACGCTTGACCAAAATCTAGCAAGTGAGTAGACAGTCCAGGTGTTTTTATTATCCAGACGGAGTGTGTTAGATTAACATACATAACATAATCAGCCTATAATGTTCCCACTGCTGGGACACAGGCCTCCTCTCTGTGAGAGGGAGTGGGCCGTAATCCACCACGCGGGCCCAGTGCGGGTTGGTAGATGTCACATATCTTCGAACTTTTGGTTCTAGGACATGCCGGTTTCCTCACGATGTTTTCCTTCACCGTTTTGAGAGCAGTGATGATGAAATAATTTACACAAAGTAAAGCGCCTGTCTGGGTTCTTACCTACGATCTACAACTAGTAAGTCGCGGCCGATACCACTGGGCCACCACTGCTCACGCGTGTGTTATTTTTCATTAATAATAGCGTTCACGTTGGTAGGTAGGTATTTGTGACTATCACAACATTATTTATTCAAAACACGTAAAATATAAGCGTAAAAGAACTTCAACATTATAAACCCTTCTTTCTCTTCTACTTTATCGCTGAAAATAACTTGCGGAAGATTGTAAGAATTGTAAACAAGAAAATAATCAAGGTTGGACACTTGGAAGTGTTCTCAAAGATTGCAGTACGTGGCTACGTGCTGCGGAGTTGAATATTTTACAGCAATAAGCAACACGAAGCAATATGCAAGGTCGGGGCAATATTGTGGGATTTATACAACGGCGAGGCAATTTTTTGGAATAGTTACGATGTTTGTGATAATCGTCCGTCCTGAAAACAAAGGGGGAATTGGCTAACACTGTTGGAAAGTAGCTAGCACCAGGCAAGGCTGCAGTGCTGCCCTCACCCGGCCGTAGTAGACATTACTCGAAGTAAAAGTACGCAAAATTACGCACTATACAAGTCATGGGCTGTGTTATTATTGGAGCAATTTAAAAATATGTGTTCCAAAGTACCTTCATCTAACCCAAGCATGCGGCCAATTGAGTGTGCACTCATTAGATGCATCTAATGAGCCCACACTTGATAGGTTTACTAGTAGCTAAGAGTTCCGTTATCTAGCGTCCAGGTCAGTCATCAGGTCCTCGTCACAAGGTAAAATGAACAGAACTCGTTGAGACCATCTAATGATACACACGAGCGACACGCGTCGTCGACAGAGGCAACTGCAAACTGTTACTCATATTAAGCGCAAATAAACTTAGGTTTTATTTATTTTTTCTTTTAGATGATATGAGTTTTAACTCGCCTAGTTCCAATCACATTAATTTTGCCGCACATCAGAGCTTGTTGGTTGTACCTGCAACTCAAACTTACCGATCAGATACAATCAATATAATATGTGTATATGATTGTATAATATCGATCGAAACATTATTCTCTCCAATTGTTTTTATGCTCTGTAATGTAGCTGACTCTACTCTACCACTTAACTGGCCTAGTATAAACAACGCCAGTGACAAGCGACTGGCGCGAGCAATAAACCGGGATCAAAGACGGTTGGTTTGCAGAGCGCCTGATTACGTCATACTGATGCAGATGTTTATGGATAAATGGATGCTGGGTTGTGATTGTTCGAGGGATGTATCGATTTTATTGTGTGGGGAATGATGTATAATAAAAATAATCCATCTATATCTAATCAAAGCTAGGTATATATGCTATACAAAGTTGAAGAGTGTGTTTGTCTTTTTGAACGAGGAAAAAAATGCGCTCCAATCAAGTGACTTTTTAGCTTGATTGACGATATCTTGTTTAGATTAATCAAAATCTTAGTTAAGTTGATCATCACGACATGATTGCATCAATACTAGTTCAAATGATTGAACGCTCAAACTAGTTTCTTGATTACCCTTAACATGACATGATTGTAGAAGAGTTAAAACAACAAGGTAAGTTAGTTGTGTCAATCAAGCATTTTGATTACTTTAATAAAGATCATTGAAACTTTATTATGTTGACTTGACTTGATAGCATCTATCATTGTAATTAATTGCATTAATCATACAACTTGCTCAAATCTTGCGCTAAATAAGTTCCTTGGTTGTGTTTATCAAATACATCATACAAACACTGGTACACTGATCAAATAAAAGTAGTAGCTGTGATCATTGTGCTTGATAGGCTCAGATGCAAACAAGTTACTTAGTCAATCTAAACAAAATCTTGATTGCGGCAACTACTTTTTTTCAGTGATCTTCGGAACTACCAGTCGGATTTGAAAAATTCTATTTAACATCACCGTTAGGAGCCGAGCAAAAATAAAAAATCAGTAAGAACTCTAAGAAAACGAAGTAATAGCGCGGGCAGACGATGCGATGCGACGGGATGGGTTTGTTTCACGCGGACGAAGTCGCAGGCAGAAGCTAAGTTATAAATATGAGAGTAATTCAAAGGTTGTGAGTAATGAGAGCTTGTATTTACAAAGAGATTCTTATTCTTTACTGTACACATAAATATCAGACACATTGTTACAATATTACGAAGACAGCTTATGTAGGTACGAGTGTGAGCTTGACCCAGAACTGTTTGAGGTTTCTTTATTAATAGTATTCTTAGCTTAGTTCCTAATGCAAAAGTTTCCTCCATCCAGCAGGTTTTGTTGGTCGTTATAACAATAATAGTGCACCAGAGCCCTGATTCACAACCATACGACAGGCTATCGTATCGAAAACCTGACATTTCGATAACCTGATTTGACTTCCCCTCAACAGAAAATAGCTGTTGGAAGAATAGCGGGCGTCTATTTGATTTAAACTGACAATATTTTCGGGTTTTGGACTTGTGAAAAGCGTTGAGAAGATTCCTACGATAACAATGATTAATGTTCGATACGATACGGAAGCATATCGAGTGTTTGTGAATAAGGGGGCAGGAACGGAACCCAATTCATGTCTACTAGCTTGCCACTCAATGACTTTGCACGGTTTTTAAAATTCTTAAATTATTCTCGTATTGGTCCTCTGACCTCTATAGCCCGCTATCGATTCGACAAATTTTTATTTTATTTCATTTTCTTTGATTAATTAATTCTTCTTTTTTCATGTAGAAGATGGCCAATTTCAAGACTTGCCATCATTATTATTATAAAAGCAAAGTTCTTACCAGTGTCCAAATACGAAACATGTCAAAAATATCAAAGCAATTTATCTCTCTCTGTAGTCGGTCCCTCATGTCTGAGGATCGTGGTCAGCTTCGGAGTTACATCTGGAGCGAATGATCCGCCTCCACCGGTTTCTGTCCAGCGCAACTCTTACCACCGTGTAGAATTTAGAGGACGATGATTCCTTCACCTAATCGGTCCATCGTGTTGGTGAACGACCGCGCGACCGTTTGCCTTCGGTGTTCCCAACCACAATCAGTTTTTCCAAACTTTCATCGCCTCTGCGTACCTACTATGTGGCCGAAATAGGAGAGCAATTTATAGCACTGACAAATAGATAAATTCCGGTTATTAATAACTAGGAAACCGGACTATCCGATCCAGTAGGTCCCTTGCTGCCCTCCCTCAGCGACGCCCTAAGCCGAGGTCCGTACCCCACAAAGGGTGCCCTTAGCGTGTAGTCGCTAAGTTTATAAATATTATGTCCTAGCTGGAAGGTCTCCAGCAAGGACATAATACTTATAAACTTCTCCAGTGGAGACCTTGGTTTAACCAAGGTCTCCACAAGGCATCCCCAGGATAGACCGGTTAAGTAGCCGACAACTTCCAAAGTCCAACACAAAAAAAAACTAAGAAACTGAGCATTTTGTTTTTGTGTTTATTTATATAGTTAGTCTTTTTATTTAGTACCTAGTGTAAATAGTTAAGAGATTATGAAAATAGAAGCTCCTCTATATCTAAAAAATAAATACATAGAAACTGAGCATAAGTCCAGGATATTTAAACTTGCTATTGACACAATCAGAATAGCCTCAAGCCTCACATCTGCCGCCCCAGCCCCACTCACACATTCTCACAACCATAAGCCGTTTACATAAAGTTCATGATAATATTACTGTAGGAGAGGGTAGTAAAAACTTTTATTATGAGAGAATCTCTGATGCGGCCAATCGTTTGGGAAGTGCATGTTAAAAATGCACCGTATTGTTTATGAAAGTATGATTCGTTAGTATTAAATATAGTAAGTATTTTATATTAGAGGAATAAATTATTTTTATAAGAGTATGGGAAGACCAAAAAAAGGATGGATGGACTGTGTGAATGATGATATGGTTAGAAAGGAGGTGACTACCGAGATGACGACTAATAGATAAGTATGGAAGTAAAATACATGTTGCACCGACCATAAATAAACTGGGCAGGGCATTAGGGCAGGAGAATGACGACGATAATTAGGATCCAAAAAGTAAGTTATTCTCTTTATAACCTAAACAAAGCTGTACGAGTAAGTAAATATATGCTTACTAAGAATAAGTCCTGCGGTATTTCTTCTTTCCCTCTTTAATCCATCCAAAGGTCGTCGTTGTAGCGCAGTTTGTTCCGCCAGTTACTCAACTAAACCGAGCGCTCGGCGCATCCTGGACAGTCACACCCAACACCTTATTTGACTGGCCAATTCTTCCCTTGCGGTGGTAGGGCTAACGCCCGCCTGGTTTTCGACCACCCTCCCACCGGAGTCCGGCGTCTAGCAGCCTGCTGTGTTTCGTCGATGCGTGGGAGTTCCAGTGCCGACATGTTCTGGGCACGCTCGTTTTATCATAGACCTCATCCATCACTTTCCATCAGGCGTGATCGAGGTCAAGAGCGGGCCCATTCAGCAATTAAAAAAAATAAGGCCACCTATTGTGTAACCCTTTGTAAAATTTCTACATTTTAGGTATCTATAATTTATATGTTGTAAATAATAAAGAGGGTTCTATTCTATTATATTATAATATGAATAAATGCATTCGTTTGAGTAGTGGTTGCGCTGAGGTCTCTCGGTCCTGGGTTCGATTCCCGGATCGAGATAAGTTTGATTAGATTTTTCCATCCGGAATTGATCAGTAGCAGCCCGGAGTCTACTGGCGAAATGAGAGTTAACTATAGGTATACTTCTGCCTAACCCTTCGGGGAACACAAGCGAGATTTAATGTTATGAAAGGCAAGTTGCACGACATTTCAACTTGTCAGCCAAAAAAATACTACAATTTGTCATCAGATTATCTAATTTTACGTGAAATAAATGGTGTACAGTCAGCTTCAGAGAAAAGGAACCCCCTTTGGTAATGACATCAAGAAGTCTTGGGGTGGTTCCTTTTCTCTGACGCTGTCTGTACATGGAGTGAAGCTTTGTTAGCCGTGATGGTTAAATTAAGTTGTTAGCATTCAACCAAAATATATTTCGGAGTATGTAACCATAAGTAACATTAGCATTTAGTACAATTATGGTAGTCGTGCAAATAAGTTAAATAATGTTGCAATGTTGTCAATTTGAATGTTTCGTTATTATTATAACATTATATAATTAATAACCATTAAATTATTCGCAGGTAAATAGAGCTAATACAACAATTCGCTGAATTAAGTTGCTCCGACAAAACATTTACATAACTATGTTTGCTTGTTGGTAATGTCAGCTAAATGTTCATGATTTGGAAACCGGTTTCCTTTCCAATAACGTATTCATTGCAAGACCTTTCGTCTGGTTGTTTGTACCTTATCTTAATAATTTGAAGATTATAATAGTACAATATCTTAACAGCTAAAAGTCATAGCTGAAAACAGTACCACAACAGGTACCTACGCTTGCTCGTAGCAACGTCGTAGCCGGTAACCGCTACTAGAAAAAGAGAAACATTATTTCTGCCAGTAATTAGATACAATTATTCCTATTTCCCATGGGACTTACATACTCCTTTTTGCTCGCTTACGTTCACACATCTGGTCATACACGCACGCTGGTTGCGAGCACTACGCACCTGACCTATCTGAAGAACATCAACAATAAAGTCATAATAAAATGTATTATGTCCTTCTAGGGCAAAAGAGATAAATAAAAAAGGTCTAAAAATCAAATAAAAGCACTTCTTTACATTCCGCAGCCCAATTTAAGAAAGCTGCGGTAAATAATAAACGCCAACAAAAGCCGCATTCAAAGACTTTCAAAATCCCACGTTCTTGCAATATGTTCAAAGAAACACGATACCATCACTTGTCTCGCAATAGCACATTCGCACATTCTCCTTCAAGTATTTTCAGTTGTATAAAAAGCTGCTATACAGCTAGCTGCTGTACAGTACAATCATATTAAAATTCGTACTATTTTGCAAAACAATGTTTTATGGTACTTCATATATAAATCTTCATATAGGAACGGTCGTCAGGGTTGTATGAATCACTGTGGAAGCTTGTAGACGGACACGTTTATTCTAACAATGTGGTTTATACGCCGTACCGTAAAGAAACCGTGTCGTGTACAAAAGGCCTTTACCGATAAATTTACTCACTGCATGTTGATGCGTTCAGGCAAGTTTGTCTCAGATTCCTCGTAAAATTTTCCATCGCCTAAAAATTCACTCACACTCCAGGATTGGTAGCGTGCCCAGAGGACACGGTGGAGCATACGGTGGAGGTCTGCCCCGCATGGGCGGAGCACCGCCGTGCCCTCGTAGAGGCGATCGGCAGCGGCGGCGACCTCTCGCGTCCGGCCCTGGTTCAAGCCATGGTCCGGGGCGAGAGGGAGTGGGAGGCTGTCACCTCCTTCTGCGAAGCAGTCATGCTAGCGAAGGAGGTGGCGGAACGGCTGAGGGAGAGAGCCTCACGTCCCAGCCGCCGCGGGAGACGCTCCGGGCGTCGGGAGCCGCGTGACGGCTCCCGGCCACCGTAGGCGCGGGCCTGCGGACGGAGAGTAATGGGTAGCGCACCGTCCGATCAGAACCAGGCCCGTGCCGGACGGCGCGTACGTGTTCCACGCGCGCCTCAAAGAGTTATCAGCATAAAGGAAGGGGTCTGCCAGGGCCGAAGCCTGCCGGGGGTGCGGGATTGTCCGAAAGGGTTACCGCTACCCCGGAACATAAAGGGCTAAGGAAGGAACACGGATCGGTTTTAGTCAGTAAGAGTTTGACACTCCCTTCCGCTCCACCCAGAGCGGAGTACATTCGATGATTTCCCATACATAAAAAATAAAAAAAAATAGGATTGGTAGCCTACTTATGCTTACGAAGTGGATCTGCAAACCTTCTGGATACTACACCCACAAAACCCACTTTTCTTAAATAAAGAATTTTGTATCTATTATTTTATCACATCAATGCCGTTCATTTTGACAGTTCCACATCATTCATTGCGTTATTTACGTCGTTAAGACAAATTTTTCGAACATACATATTATTATGAAGCAATGGCGCCGATTCCCTTGTTCACAATCTAAACTTTTAAGTTCAGTGCATCTTATTCTTTCTATTTCATTAAGAAAAGGACAGAATATAAATATTAGTTCAGCCCTGTCAAATTAGTCAGCGCTTGACATAAACTGACGTATTTTTAGTAGCCAATTTTTTAATCACGTCTAAACTTGTCTATGGAGTATCTTGATTTGACAGGACTAAACAAATATTTATGTTCTGTCCTTTTCTTAATGAAATAAAAAGAAAAAGATGCACTGAACTTAAATTTAGTTTAGTCTGTGAACAAGGGAATCGGCGCCAATGTCCTCCAAAATTATTCAGATTATGATTGATAGTGTCATACGCAATTAGGGTGCTGTACATAACACACATACATAATCAGCCTATAATGTTCCCACTGCTGGGACACAGGCCTCCTCTCAGTGAGAGGGAGTGGGCCGTAATCCACCACGTGGGCCCAGTGCGGGTTGGCAGATGTCACATGCCTTCGAATTTTCGGTTCTAGGACATGCCGGTTTCCTCACGATGTTTTCCTTCACCGTTCTGAGAGCAGTGGTGATGAAATAATTTACACAAAGTAAAGCGCCTTTCTGGATTCGAACCTACGACCTACAACTCGTAAGTCGCGGCCGTTACCACTTGGCCACCACTGCTCTCTCAATCAGCAATACCTCGTTAATCGAATCCACTTCTAAAAGGCCAACGTGTCGGTGAACTCGTTGGACCGAGACAATAAATAGATTAGAACATGATTAGCACACAAATATACGCGCTGACAATTAGCAAAAGGTTCTAGTGATGAAATTAATGTTAGGTTTATTTAATAACTAGCTGCACCCCGCGGTTTCACCCGCGTAAATGTCGATCCCGTAGGAATATCGGGATAAAAATATCCTATGTCCTTTCCGGGGACTCAAACTATATGTATACCAAATTTCATCTAAATGGGTTTAGCGGTTTAAGCGTGAAGAGGTAACAAACATATAAACACACACACACTCACAAACTTTCGCCTTTATAATATTAGTGTGATAAAAAATAGTTTTAGCTTGTTTTATACCTAATGCTGATACAACCAATGGCACAGCCTAGACTAGTGAGTTAAGTAATCATTGTAATTAGAAGGGTTGTTGTTGTTAATTATTATTTGTTAGCACTTTCGGTGTGAGTGGAATATTAATTAATTTCGGATAGACTTTTGTGTAAATGAGACGGTAACTACGTGTCGGTACGTGGTCGGTGACTACATTTAATAAGGGTACGGTTTAATGATTACTTTGTTTTCCAACTACAATAGTTGTGTGTTCGTCTGTCTGTTGAAATTGTTTTGCTCGGGAACATCTTCATTATTTCGCCCTTATTGCAATTTATTTCGGGTCGGCGCACCACCGTCTTCTTCTTCAATACATCTGTATTAGATAGTCATTTCAGTAGTCACCACCTTCCTAGCCATACAGCCTTTTTTGCTCAGCAACAGGCGATATTTATTTGCATAGACTTTCAATCACTAATGTATACAAAATATTGAAAAACATTTTAAAAGGTTAACGGTGAAGTTTCTTGCCCATTCTTCTCCATACGAAACTACCTTTTGGAAGGGGCGACTAGAATCAATTCTATTTATTGGTAAATTTTGCCGTTCAAAAGTGTTTTTATGTGCCTTTATGAAATAAACTAGCTGCACCTCGCGGTTTCACCCGCGTGAATGTCGATCCCGTGGTAATATCGGGATAATTAGTAGCCTATAGGTTAATTCAGGGGGCCAGCTACCTCCATACAAAATTTTATCAAAATTGGTCCAGCTGTTTGAGCGTGAAGAAGTAACAAACATATAAGCAGACACACACACACACTCACAAACTTTCGCCTTTATAATATTAGTGTGATAATGTGATGTGATTATTTTACTTTGAGTTTCAACATCATACCTAAATCCCAACAAAAGCATCTAACTTGTAGTAGCAAAAAAGTGAAAAATAAAACTTTAAAAAAAAAAAAACAACAGACTTAAAAAAAAAACACTACAAAGTGATAAATAACTTTAATTTCGGAAGTCGCGTCGGTGTCTTTGGTTCCGCATTTTCGTTTTTTGACACCGACTTCCGGAATTAAAGTTATTTATCACTTTGTAGTGTTTTTTTTTTTGAAGTCGGTTGTTTTTTTTTTAAGTTTTATTTTTCACTTTTTAGTTGATTTTTCAAAAACCGCTTGTCCGATTTCGATAAAATTTTCATGGGACCATTTGGGAAGTATACCCTTTCCAACAAAAACAAGAATTTTTCAAATCAGTTGGCAAGCAATGGAGTTATGCGCGAACAAACATAAAAAAAAAAAAAATACAAACATTCGAATTGAGAACCTCCTCCTTTTTTAGAAGTCGGTTAAAAAATAATCGATAAAGGTTATCTCTATAACAAAATACAATCCAACTTTTGCTCGATACCAGTTAACACAAAAATAACACTGCAGTTTCAGATTCTTCGCACATTCCCAGTACGAAATACCTTCAGTCCCACACAAAGTTAAGACCTACACTTAACGGTTATTGTCGAGTCCATAACCCATCGGCAGTAAGTGCCACTAACTCGAGGACATCGGGACATCGACTAGAACACTGAACACTTATACCTGCCACGTCTTCATAAGGTCATGTAACTTTATAGCCCATATAGGTTTATTGTTGTTCGAAACTGTTCGAAACATATTTACCGAAGTTACGTAACAAGAAAGAATGTAGAAGGTTCACTATCGCTGCTGTTTAGCGTTGCTACGAGTATTGTAAACTCTCCCGCCCGCCTCGATACTTTCCCGTTGGATTTTCTAAATAATTTTTTCCATACAAACTTTGTCCTAACAATTACGGATAAAAGCAGCCACATTGGTCGAGCCGCACTCAAGTGATGATATTTCATGCAATTGATTTTTATACATATAGGAGACAGAACGACCGAGTTTCACGTGAATCAATGACATAAAGCGATTCGTCTAAGTTAGAAAGTTATCAGAGCCATAGAAAGCAAGGTGAAGACTCATATTTTGACGTCGGTTACCTGAAAATTGAATGAAATGAGTCTATGGCGTATAACATCGATGTGTGAAAATCGGACACCTTTGCCGATGAATTCTTGGTCTCCGAAACCGATCAAAATCGAGGTCGATTATTCAAGTTAGGCTAAGAATCAGCGCAGAATAAAACGCTCGCCCTCACCACTTCCTATAGTGCTTTAGCTGGGAAGAAGAAGTGGCGGACAAACTCCCCAACAACACACAATACACACAACGTTATTTTTGAAGTGAAACTTCTTTACGCACGCTTGACTTGGGGAGTAAGCTGGAGAACGCGTGACGTAAACGTTACGAAAAGTGTGATCGGGCGAGGCGAACGAGAGTTGAGTGGGGGATATAAGCAAGAGAAAGCAGTGCGCGCGCACATTTTCTTTCTCTCTTCCTCTCATAGCCAAATACGTTTGAAGTTTCAGTTCAGTCGTGTGGTCATAAGCACACTCGGTTTTTTTATTTACTACTATTACCACTTACATTTGTTTTAACAGGTGGGAATTCAGTATAGGTATCAACGTAGTCACCAATTGCCAAAATGTGACGTTACCTAAAAACCGATTAAATAACATGACCAAAAATATTGAAATGTTTCTAATCTATCACATTTCTGACTGACAGCATTCGTAGATCTTTGACAGTCAGAAACAGAAGCCCAAAAGTCTAACAAACAGTCTTACCTAGTAACCCTACCTACTGGATCTTTTGTCCTTATAGTAGCAGTTACTAAGGCCCCATTGTTCTTTGAGCCATCTGCTCTTATTATTTACTTCTCCACCTTACATAAACTGTTATGTATGTAAATATGATCCAAGTTTTGACTACATGGATTAGTTAGGGTTACTGTACTGCGGATCAAGCGCGAGATAAGAGGAGATTGAGACGTTTTGAATATCTATGAAATGATATTATGCGCGATTAGGTACTTTTGTGAGTACCTAAGTCATTTTGTCTAATGGCGCGAAGTTATCAAAGTCAATTAAAATCAAGGGCATGAATTGGAATCGGCTCGTGGGAATAAAATAGTTAATACTTTCAATAGTTATTAAATATATTCACTTGTATGTAGATACATTTCTCAGTTCTCTCTGCTAAGGACAGATTTTTGTAATAACTGTTTGCTAAGTAGTCTACTTAGAATATATCCGTGGTACTTTTAAAGTCGCTAAGAACACGAAAACTTAGTGAAAACCGCTTTCGCTGGTACGGACGTGTGGTGAGGCGAGATGATAACCAAATGACTAAAAAGAGTCATGAATATACAAGGTGAAATTGAATTCATGGGCATCCTTTTAAGGGGTCATTGTACTCATCATTATGAACAACTTTTACTATAGGACCCACCTGAAATCGCGAAAAAAAATCTGCTCTTCCCTACATTTTGACGAGTTATGTGAACATAAATGCAAGGAACAGCTGAATTTTTTTCGCGATTTTTGGTTTAGTTCCGTAGTAAAAGTTGTTCATAATGACGAGTACAATGACCCCTTAAAAGGATGCCCATGAATTTAATTTCACCCTGTAGAAGATGGATATAGAGGCAATCCAATAACTTACCTACGACAATAAACAATGACATGATAGTGAGCAACACAACAAAAGAATCAACCTATCAACTGTACGGTGTGGCGCAAAAGTACTAGGAGAGCTGACCCCACTTGGGATAATAGCCAGGGGAAATAAGAGGAGATTTGCTAAGTCAAGTCACCCTTTAAGGCAAGTACATCTATCTGCGTAATGACGACAGACAGAATCCACCGAGTGTTATGTGTTGCTGATCAGAATCAGCCTGAAAACTAATTTTTTCAACGTTATCATTACGTAAACACCTTTACTTGAAATATTAGAATACGAAGCTTAATATCACTTCAAAATAATGAGGTCAAAAAAGTCGAATCAGAAAAAATATTCAATCCAAACAAATCCACCAGCTCGTTATATTCAAACGAATCTGACAAACGATATTAATGTAGAAAAATATTTATATTTCAAGTCATGGAAAATAATTATCGTATTTTGATCATGTATCAACAGTAGGGGTCTCATCCCTCTAGCTTTGGCTCTGGAGTGACCCGGTTCCGGTGGTTTGGAAAACAAATAAGGTTGGAATGAATGTCTAACCTAACCCTCACGTGGTCCGGTGGGCGCGGGCCTCTGATTAGAGGCCTGAGGCCCATCCTTTTATTTGGCGACCCTCTGCCGTCGCCGGAGGCATCCACGAGACTTTGATTACAGAGCTAGGAAACGTTCGAGATCGCCTCGACCGTCGACTGGTGCTCAAACGGTACGTACTTACTTCTATGCACGTAAGCCGTACCTAAGTCTTTGTTGGTTTAGTTTTTTAGGGAGTAGTCAAAATCAAAAGTCATTTAGTCAAATAAGGCTGGGAATCAGCACTTGTCCTTTTTTTTTTTCGAAAATTGCCTCTAAGTTCCAAAACGCCCGCCCTTCACCACTTCCTAGTGCTTTCGCTGGAAAAAAGAAATGGCGCAACAAACTCCCCAGCAGCACAGCTGTCTGTTCAGTTAGACATGTTGCTTCATGTTACAATTTGCTTCTACACAATAGGTGACATTGAGAGTAATCTCATGTGCGCTTTTACAATTTCTAACGTGCCGATATTACCGTGAACGTCCATCTCCACGTCACGGCATCACACGGAAGTCAAATGTGTGGCAATCCCTACATTAAGACGATTTTAAACTTCCTTCCACCATAACGTTACAGCGTACACGTATTTCCATACTCTTATTATTTATTTATTTAAACTTTTCGCACAAAAAGGTACAAAGGCGGACTTAATGCCTTAGGCCTCTTCACCTTTATTATTAGTATAGATAATCTCCGAAGGGTAATCTCCGAAGGGTTAGGCAGAGACGTACAGTCAACAGAGAGATAAGTATGCAGGATCGTTGGATATAACAACTAGCTTCAACTTTCTGACTAACTGACCGACTACTTAATTTTGATAATTCAAAAGTGCCTGTAATGGTTTAATTGAAATAAATGCTTTGAGTTTGAGTTATAGTTGAAGTTTAGTAAGAAACCGATGGATGTTCTCGAATAAAATTTAATTTTATTAACAGAAAACAAACAGCTCATTTATCAAGTAAAACGTTTATTGAGGATGATATTCTCGTAGCATGTACTGAATCTATGTCTATTTCCTGTTTAGTATAATATTATTCTATCACATTTAAATTAAATTATTTTTCTTTAAGTACGCTCCAAGACAGGTATCGCTGATGTTGGTGGCAAGTCTGCGAGGCTGAAGTGGGACTGGGCGGGTCACACTTATAGGATGCATCCAGACAGATGGGCCAAAGTCGTGACACAGTGGGTGCCTGAAGACGGGCGTCGTCACCGAGGCAGGCCTAAGAAACGCTGGCGTGACGACTTAGACTCATTCCTAACCGACTGGACGGAGAAAGCACAGCATAAGGAGAAGTGGAAGAAAATGGGGGAGGCCTTTGCTCAGCAGTGGGACAGTACAGGCTAACGGAAAAAAAAAAAAAAAAAAAAAAAAAAAAACGCTGTACCGGTACAGTGTTCTAATAATTTTGTGCTGCACCGGACGACGTCATTACGTCAGCGCCGGCTGTCGCTGAAAACCAGCGCTGGGGCTCTGTCTTGCATAGGGTCGCAGCATTATGCTGAGCGATAGCCGTTTTGCGTGGATGTGACGCATGTTTCCCTTACCTTCTTTTTTTTTTGTTATTATGTTCTTTTTTGCGTCATGTTCACCGCAAATAAACGTATTTTCTTTCTTTCTTCTTTCTTTTGTTGACTGTACCTATAGCCATATACGGAGCACAAATCCAGACTCCGGGCATCCTATTGATTATTTAAATCATAAGTGCGTACGAAAGTGTGGTTTACAAAAGCTGGAAACTTAGGTCTCGGTTCTATTGCAAAAGATTTGAGATTTTGTCAATTGTTGTTGCTATCTCTATAAAGGGCTGTTTTACTTTAGCAACTAATGAAAAACAAATTTGCGGTGATAACTGTTACCAAGACAGTTTCAGTTCCCTGAGAGCAGCATGAAGCACTTTAGTCCAAGTCAAGTGACATAAACTATTTAAAGTAGTCTCGTCCAAAAAACTTTCAAGTGGTTTTCTAACTTAAGCATTACATCAAACGAGCCAAATATTGACAGTACAAGGGATAACTTTTTTTTTTTCTTTTTTCAAGCAAACAATAACATAAAGTAGAAGTTTATATGCCGCAGATAATTGGAAAAATATAATCTTCGAGAATATCCTAGGATTTTTGCCAAATACCAGATTATTGGAAACTAAGAAAGAATTTCGTAATAATACGAGCTATCTATGTAGATTTTCTTTATTGAAAAAAACCCAGTCTGTCTTGAACAATTGGAAACTGGAATGCAGATTGGATAATCTAAGAATCAATTCATACCATCTTTGTTCTGGTTGTTTAAAACTTTAAAACATAACTCTAATCTAGCTGTTAACCAATCAGCGCATCCGTAAGTGCAAAACGTTCATATCAGCCAATCGGCGTTCATACTCATTGTCGTTGTTTGCATAACCCTATTTTTTTTTTTAAATCTGATATTGCTCGTAAATATGTTTCTCAGTCTCCAATAAACCGGTCTTATGCAAAAATCCTAGGATTTTCACAAAGATTCAGTTTTTCCGATTATCCTGCGATATAGGATAGCCAATAAACGTGCCCACAGCGCCCCTGGCGGCGGCCGCACTAATTACAAGGCAGTAATTGACTGCCTAGAGACACTGGGCCGCTCTTATCGCATCACTTCAGACGGATTCTAAGTTTACATAGCTTTCTAGATGTCTGAGCGATGTTTCTGAATTAGACATTTTTGGGTTCAGTACACAAACAAAGAGTGCCAACGGGACCCTAATAGAATAGAACAGAGTAGAATAACTTTTATTGTCTATTAACTGCAGCTAGTAGTAGTAAGTACATGCACAAAACTATACCCGAAACAAAAGGTTTAAGCGTCAGCATTATGCCCAGGTCCCCTAGCGGTTTGCTAAGCGTCAGCATTATGCCCAGGTCCCCTAGCGGTTTGCTAAGCACTGATTTTCAGCTTAAACCCTTGACTCCTGTTTACAACAAAAAAGAAGTGCATTTAGCAACAACGGATTAATATACTAAATGATAATGATAAGATGTTCATACATTAATATCATTGAATTAGAAAAAAAGGAGTCTTTTAACAGTTTGTCGACAAGACTGGCTATTTTATTTAACAATAATATTGATATTAAAAGGCTCCCCTGTCCGTCTGTCTGTCTGTCACAGGGCTGTATCTCTTGAACCATAAGAAAGAAAAGAAAGAAAGAAAGAAAATACGTTTATTTGCGGTAAAAATGACACAAAAAGAACAAAAACACAAAAAATAAAATAAAAAGAAATTTGAAATTTGAGAGAAATTGAGAAGAATTTGAGAGATTTGAGATTTGAAATTTTCACAAAGTGTGTACTAATATGGCCGCTACAACAACAAATAATAAAAATGTAATCAAATTAAAAATGAAAGGGGATACAAGAATCGTATTTTTCACTAAAGTATTAAAAAAAAATGTTAAATATTGTTCTGTGGTGCGGAACCCGTCGCGTCGTGTGTGAGTCCGACTCGCCGTTTTGACTTGGCCGCTTTTTTTTTCGGTGGCTGTTTCCAGGGCGATATCGTTAAAATATTTATTAGGTAACTACTTACATTTATAATGTTGAATATTTTTCTTTCGTGGGGATAATATTATTTTAAGGCAGTTACACACAGCCTCGTCGATCAAATGATAGCAAACTCGTATTTTATTTTATTGAATTTCATTTTCTGTTTCTTTGAGCGATGTGTCTGGATTACTCATATTTTCCTGAAAGGTAGCCGTTTCTATAGCTGACTATATCGTTATATAATATTTACTTAGTATACTCCGTTCCGTAGAATATTTTGTGTGATGGTAACATTTATACTTACGCACATTGATCAAACTAAACGCTATTTTAGATGCTTTTGTAATGATTTAAATAATGGAAAAAAATGTTTTTCCAGACTGTTTAAAGGCTTTTCAGGTTACTAGGTACCTAATACAAGAAGAATATCACATGGAAATCATGACGAAAATTACAAAACTTATAAAGGCTTCCGCAGATACGCTCGACGCGACTGTAATAGAACAATTTCTAAGTAAACTTCATGGAAATTGTTGTACCAGAATCGCGTCGCACCGTCGCATACTCGCGTCGCGCCTTTTTGCGGGAGCCTTAACACTGAACCTACCAATCCCCACCACACCACCTACCACCTAAACTTAATCTAAAAATAACAACGATTGACAACCACGCTTCCGCACTGATAGTTATCAATTCTCCATTTATTAATATTCTCTCTTATTAATATTTAAACCTGACCCAAATAGGGACATACCTAGTACCTACACAATGTATAATTCGTGAGATAGCGACCAGCCCCGCGTGCTGGCGTAATGAATGCAAACAACATTAATCAGTGTCACCACTAGTTCTTCATGCTTCTTTTATTTTACACTAAAATCTTTTGCTCTTAAAACCTCGACGGAGCACTTTACGTAATGTTTTAGAATTTACATTATTATAGAAATAACATGCAATACTATCCCGAACCTAGGTAATCTGTGGAAACGTCGTGGAAGTTGGAACATTCCCGATTCAGAATGAACTCGGATTCTGATCCGGATGCAGTGCATAACCAATCCTAATCTTCACTAACGTTTTTTGTCACTGGCTGTATCCGGCACCCTAATTTTGTCACTGGCAGTATCGGGCACCCTAATTTTGTCACTGGCTGTATCCGGCACCCTAATTTTGTCACTGGCGGTATCTGGCACCCTAATTTTGTCACTGGCTGTATCAGGCACCCTAATTTTGTCACTGGCTGTATCCGGCACCATAATTTTGTCACTGGCTGTATCCGGCACCCTAATTTTGTCACTGACAGTATCGGGCACCCTAATGTTGTCACTGGCTGTATCCGGCACCCTAATTTTGTCACTGGCTGTATCCGGCACCCTAATTTTGTCACTGGCTGTATCCGGCACCCTAATTTTGTCACTGGCTGTATCCGGCACCCTAATTTTGACACTGGCTGTATCCGGCACCCTAATTTTGTCACTGGCTGTATCCGGCACCCTAATTGCGTAAAACACTTTCAATCACAAGCTAAATCATGTTAAAGGATATTGCTAATCCATTACCCACTTCCAATTATTTTGTAATCTTAGATGTAATATATAATGTACAATTGTTTGTTTTCCCTAACAAAATAAATAAATACGGAATAGTAAAACTGTGTGGTGTTGGTTTGTTTGTTAATTCAGTTTCGCTTATGAAACTTTTGGAACAATCATAATTATTTATCTTATTAAAATATCTGAGAATACATCCCACTATGACATCTGCCAACCCACGACCCACTCTCACAGAGAGGATGCCTGTGTCCCAGCAGTGGGAACATTATAGGCTGACTATGCTACATCCCACTACGTCTTTTTCTAGGTAAGTACAAAGCTGCTTTTACCAAATGTTAATAAATAAAATCGGTAGGTATCGGGAGACAACCCCTAAGTCGGAAAACTTCACGATAACAATTTTCTGAATATTCTTCAGAACTCCACACTATTTACACAAAAATGAGACAAGCAACATCACTCATTCCAGGCTTCGCAAGTACAAAATTGTTTCTCGCTCACAAAAGTACGCTGAGCGGAGCTGTGTTCGACTCAAACGGAATGCAATGTCAGCACTTTTATTTGTAGAGATACTTGTGTATAGTATGTAATGCTAACGACGCCTTAGTATTTGTTGAACGGATACGTCTGGCTCTGTTTTAATTAGATTTCACTTCGTTTTACACATTTTGTACTTTTGCGTTGTGCAAAACAGAGTGGGAAAGTTAGGAAAAGAAAATTCTATTGTTTATATACAGGCTGAATTTTTCAAGTGGGCGTGGATGGCCAAATCCGAAACTATGAGGAATAGCGAATTTACACATGCGTCATGATCGTGAACGGGCGCCGTCAGTAGGGACTGGTCATCTCTTTGCTGCCATGGCTTATTTTATTTTAATTTAATATTTGAATTGTTTTTGAAGTGAAAACTCCTTTAGCGGCGTTGAACACTTTTTGTAAGGGGTAAAAAATGATAAACTCGCGTCAGGGCATCGCGTCAGGACACGTGACCGTCAGGAGAGATTTCCCCCCCCCCCCCCCCGCCTCTCTTTCTACGGCGGCGCCAACCGAAGTGAACCAAGTTTAGTGACACGACAATGGATGGATGGATGGATGGATGGATTGGATGGAGTGGAAGTGGAAGTGGAAGTGGAAGCGGAAGTGGAAGCGGAAGTGGAAGTGGAAGTAGAAGTGGAAGTGGAAGTCGAAGTCGAAGTCGAAGTCAAAGTCAAAGTCGAAGTCGAAGTCGAAGTCAACGTCAAAGTCGAAGTCGAAGTCGAAGTCGGAGTCGAAGTCGAGGTCAAAGTCGAAGTAGAAGTCGAAGTCGGAGTCGAAGTCAAAGTCGAAGTCGAAGTCAAAGTCGAAGTCGAAGTCAAAGTCGGAGTCGAAGTCGAAGTCGAAGTCAAAGTCGGAGTCGAAGTCGAAGTCGGAGTCGAAGTCAAAGTCGAAGTCAAAGTCGAAGTCAAAGTCAAAGTCGGGGTCGAAGTCGGAGTCGAAGTCGAAGTCGAAGTCGAAGTCAAAGTCAAAGTCGAAGTCGAAGTCGAAGTGGAAGTGGACGTGGACACACTGCTGTGTATTCGTAACATTCGTGTATATAAAGTGTTTAAAATATGGAAATTGAACAAAGTGCATCTATTAATGAAAAAAGGGACGCAGAAATAGTGAAAAAAAAATGAGTTATATTAATTCAATTAATAATTGATTTATTTCAACGTTAATATTCAAGTTTTCACTTCTGCCGGCACTCCCGGAGTGCAACCCGTCTTTTTTTCTCATCTTTTCATTATGGACGCTTTTAACGTTCTGCATCGTTCTCACATGTATAATTTTTAATATGAATGATGTAACCAAGACTTTGTAACCATATTATTTTGATTTAAAAGAGTGTCCATGGAGTTTCTTGCCCGTTCTTCTCCATTGGTACCTACGCTTTGGAATGGGCAACTAGCTTCATCTTTCTGACTGACCGACCCCTTGACAATTCAAAAGTGCCTGTAATTGGTTTAATTAAAATAAATGCCTTGAGTTTGAGTATAACTCAAAGGAGTCACGGGCTCGAGTTTGCCGTAAGTATGTCATTACTTCCCAGAATTATTAGTGGGATTAGTGTGATAGTATTAGTGTGATAATAAATAATAAATATTATTATTAATATTATAATATTAAGGGTGATATGCAATGAAACACGAGATCACATCACAAGTACATAAACAACCTGAAGTTTTTCCACAACACAGCCGCAGGTTACACAAAAAGATAACAGAAAAATTAATCATACCCTCGTCTTCCGAATTGCAGATACACCATTTTAATTCTGCCATCAAGGATACACCAATAAAACACCCTCAACGCTGACAAACCCCCATTACAAAGACACAGCGTTGAATTTCGCATGATTTATTAAAATTAACTCGTTACACCGCGCGGACGACGCCGAAATAAAAAAAAATATAAATGGCTACTGATTAATCAACACCCTTTTGGTTCCATCCGAATTTGCCACGAGCACCATTGCCGCCGTAAATGTTTCCAGAATACTGTTAATACGAATATAGAGTTTAATTTTAAAGTTATTTATTCATCGGGGAACGGACGGTGAATATTAATGTGCCGGGTTAACTGCAAGCTACAGTTTAAGGGGTAATCAATTTTTAGATGCTTTTAGTCTGAGTTTGTTGTGGTGTATTAAATTTTTCCTTTAGTGAGAATGAATTTTCTGTAAAGTTAATTAATCATACTCATTTTAGGAGAGAAAGTACTAATTATTGGTCATTAAAACTTTGTCTTTCTAGCTTTAGTAATAAATGTGTTAAATTTTTCTTTTTGTGGAACTTTCATTTACGGGTCACGACGTTATGAAGTATGCGCTTATGATGGTTCGGTTATTATTTTTTAATCCAATTACGGGTTAATTGCGTAACACTTTCATTTTGACAGTTCAATAACATTCATTGCGTTATTTATGTTGTTGAGCTGACAAATATTTCAAACAATGAAGCAATGGATTAGCAATATACTTTAAAATGATTCAGATTTTGATTGAAAGTGTTTTACGCAATTAGGATGCCGTATACAGCCAGTGAAAAAAAAACAGTGGCACTCCGAGAGTGCCAACAGAAGTGAAAACTTGAACAATTAGGTACGTGTGTATTTCTTGAATCGTCATATAAACAAAACACAAACAGAATACTTTGCCATCACTCACTGACAATATATCGGAAATACATTAAGACCGAGTACATTTCGAGGACAGCCGAACACATCCGAATGTAGCGAAGTGTCGGTAACAGTGTCGCAAGTTTTAAAAGAGCAACGGTGGAGTTTCTTGCCCATTCTTCTCCATACGAACACTACCTTTTGCAAGGGGCGACTAGAATCAATTCTATTTTAAGGCAATTTTTGACGTTCAAAAGTGCCTTTTATGTGTCTATCCAAACTAATATTATAAATGCGAAAGTAACTCTGTCTGTCTGTCTGTCTTTTCTTCACGCCTAAACTACTGAACCGATTTAGATGAAATTTGGTATAGAGATAGTCTGAGTCCCGGGGAAGGACATAGGATAGTTTTTATCCCGATATTCCCACGGGATCGACACATATGCGGGTGAAACCGCGGGGCGCAGCTAGTTTGAAATAAATTCTTTGACTTTGAGTTCAATGGTTTTTTCCCATCTCAAAAAATACCCAACGCGGCTAAAGAAGTACCTATTCACTTCAAAAACTTTAGCGAAGATTAGGATCGGTTATGCACTACATCCGAACAGAATCCGAGTTCAATCTGAATCGGGAATGTTCAAAGTTCGGACGGACAGAGTCTGGACAGTTGAAACCCGATGAGTCGTACTCGGCGCTTCTCCTCCACTTTTATTATGCGCACAGCCAAAGTGTGGAGCTCTCTGCCGGCATCTGTGTTCCCTCCCACATTTAACTCGTCTGCCTTCAAATCAAGAGTGAACAGGCATCTTCTGGGCACGCTCGTTCCATCATAGACCTCATCTATCGCTTTCCATCAGGCGTGATCGGGGTCAAGAGTGCGCCCATTTAGCAATAAAAAAAAAATAAAAAAAAGTTGCTAGTGCGGGACCCTTCATACATATATTATAGTACAGACAGCGTCAGAGAAAAAGAACCACCCCAAGACTACTTGATGTCATTACCAAAGGGGGTTCCTTTTCTCTGAAGCGGACTGTACTTACTATGGCTACTTCAGACCGACATTTCTTTGATTCAGATTCAGTGAGAAAACGCTCTTAAGTTATCCACTCAGCGCAATTATGCAATGTATAGACTTCAGGCAATCTACAACAGCGCGAATAAGCTGTTGTTACTTAGTTACAATATTATCCGTTAATCCGTTCCCACGAAAAAAAAAAAAACACAACAACAATTTATATACTAAATGAAAACCTTTCCGAGTTATCTAAAATCCTTTTCAGTAAGCCGTTGATTGCCTCTAACAGGATCCCTATAACTTAATCAGAGTGACTAATTAGTCTGGACAAAAAGCGGCGCGATTGCGACCGGTCGCCTAGCAACGGTTGCTACCAGCAACGAGCAACGGTAGCTATTCATAATTTGTGTAAAAACCACGGGTTCATTAGTGAACGAGCCGTGGTTTAATAAAGTGGTGGGGGGGTGAGTGTGAGTGTAGCGAGTGCCCAGGGGAGGTACATGCATGCTTGGATACGGTATTATCGATAAAAAAAAAATTATAATGTCTGGGTTATAAATATGTACAGTCACCAAAGGAGATAAGTAACCAGGGTCGTCGGATATAGCTGAGTTTAGTAAGAAACCGATTGATGTTTTCGTATGAAATTTAATTTAATAAATTAACTTTTTGTTTTCTATTAATTAAATTAAATTTTATTCGAAAACATTCATCGGTTTCTTATTATACTTCAACTATATCCGACGACACTGGTTATTTATCTCCTTTGGTGACTGTACCTACCTACCTATAAATTATATTAATTGAGGTATAGCGACAAATAAAGAAATATATACAGCTTAACACTGCGTTATAACTTTTCAGCTATACAGCAGGTAAACAAAAGCTTTCGTGCAATGAAAACACTATTAGATTAACAAAATGTATCATCAATAAGTATTTATCATTTAAATTAACAAATCTCTAAAACATCATTCAATATTTATAGAAATTAATAGAAACTCCATTTTCTATTCATAAATGAATTTAGCTGCCTGTTCGATCGAAAGCATTTTCACGAAAAACGTTAGCCACACACTACACAAATCAAGCCAATTTGCCTTTTCATTTATAACTAACCTGCTATAAGCTCCAACTATTCCTGCTATAGACAGAATACCAACAATTGGTTTCGGCCTAATTTGGCGAACAATTGACGCGCATTCGGCTCGGGGCGACAAAAAGCCGACGCTATCTCCGGTGGCCGAGTGTTTTTGCTGAGCATCTACTTACCGCATTTGTTAGCCAGCCCATCGGATGGAAACCCGCGATAAATGCCACCTAAGAAAAATAACCGCCGGTTTTTGTGGCACGACGAATGGATCTGGGAAATGGCGTCGCCGAATCGCAGATACCATCTTTTTTGTTGAAACGCACCTGGGCTATCTGGGTTTTTCGTCTAAACAGGGATGGTGCGTGTCGCTGATTGATGGTGTAAGGACCAAGTGAAATATTATGCGTTCTTATTTACGAATTCGAGGGGAGTGAAAGGAATCGCCTGAAATGGTCCATCTGATGAAGAATTAAATATATCTGCTCTTAAAATTAAATTGAAGAGTTTACTAACTGAAAGAGCATATTACAGTATAGCAGAATTTATGAAAGAGGACAACTTTCTTCGTTTTTAAGATGACAATGTTGTATTTTTGACATATTATTGTAATCCTTTTAATTTTTAATCTGGAATTGAAATTTGATTTTGAGAAATTTTATGACAGTAATTTATAATTTTATTTAATAATTTATTTAATGACTACTTTGATTTTTATAATGAATAATGATGAAATGTAATTTTTATGAATATTATCACGGTTTATGCACCATCTCTTCCTACAAATTTGTACGCCACGATATGCGGCTGAACATGTTTGAACTTTTATGTACCCCATTGTTATCCTGCATGCAATTTATCATGTACACCATGTTTAAACAAATAAAATTCACTTACTTACTTACTTACTGATTCAGTAGTTGTGTTCAGAACGCCAATTCCCGTAATTAAAAACGTTCAAAATCTAGTCGCAATATCTCGATGACAATCAATGTCAAAAACATAAAAAATGTAGGGAAATTAAAGGTATTTTTGACAGATTGAGACTGAGATCAGACTGTGAACGGGTCTTACGGTTGTCTATTTTCGATGCATTTTTTACTCATGAAACAGATTGAGGCAACAACTTTCGATATTGTAAAAATATACTGTCTGCATTGTTCTTTAAACATGATTTTGTTTTTTCTATCCTTTGATAAAAAGGCAACAGTCGTCGCTTGTGATCAAACCGGAATAACTCGTATCGATTCTACAAAATAAAAAACAAAACAATAACGACCCTAAAAAACTTAAGAGAAAAACGAAATTCATTTACCGTTAATCACAAAATGCAATTGAAAAATATAATATTTAGGTCCACACAGACGGGATTCTGCTGCGCTGCGTTAAAAGTTGGGAGTTCGTCGACCCGCGAGCGCGACCGAGCAAATATTAACTTTAGTCTTGCACGGGTTCAGTACAAAAGAAAATGGTTACATTTTACAAGTTTGCTAAGAATTTTGGTTTTAAAAGCGTTAGGGGGTTGCATAGTGGATGTGTGTGCTGAGCGACTCGACTCTATTATATTTTTCTTTTATGAAAGCATATTCTTTATTTTCTATTCAAATTAGATTAGTACTATTAAAATTTTCTTTTTATTAGTATTCTTCAATAATACAACCGCAATTGACTAATTTAAATATGCTACCATTGTGTTAAAAAAAAATTGAATTACCAATCTATTTCAGTCCTAGCTATAAGTATTAATATTCAGGCTAACCCTCATAACTACGACGTAATAACGTCTCAAGGAAATGGCGCTCCTTCACAACTGTAGAGCGGTTTACTGTCTGAAGCGCCTTTACAGTAGCATTTTAAGAATATAATAGCTTAACAATTAAAAGAAACTGCATCACAATTTTATGAAATTGGCTTTTAAAATTCTAAAGCTAAGTTTGAACAGAATAGGTACTTGCTTTTATCTAAATGACAATATCGCATAATGGCATGAATGTTACTGTCAATAGACCAGAATAAAACGCAAGCTTTTGAGCAAATATTGTAGTACGCGTATTGTCTTTAAATATAATAACAAAGGCGTTATCATTATAAATGATTTTTGTTTCTGTTAAATGGTTCAAAAACACTTTTACACGTCAAAAATAAATGATGTTTTAAAACTAGATGAATTCGGTGTTTCCTTAGTACTCTGAGAAGAAAGACCGAAACAGATACAGGGTTCAAAGTCTCTTTTGAAGTCCAGACATCATCCTGACCTGTCCAGTAATATAATAACTAACTGAATAAACAGAAAAAAAGTTTCTATGCAGACGAGGTATCATCATCCTTCTATTATGATACCAATCAGTGGTCTCCCGTTTGCTCCCCAAGACAATTCAAGTATCTCAGGTGTCTATAACACGACCGCAGAGTAACGAGATTATTCATGCAGGAATTAGCCGCAAACTCCGTAATCCTCTTTGCGAACCGTTCTACAGACCTCCAGTCAAGCAAGGTATTCCTATAACCAATATCTAAAGGTAAATGTAGACGATCAAATACAACATAGATGTACAGAGGGTCAGTTCTGTACAACAAGCGAAAACGCACGCACACAAACTCAAACTCAAAGCATTTATTTCAATTAAACCATTACAGGCACTTTTGAATTGTCAAAATTAACATACAACGCGCCACATACAACGCGCCTCACGTACAGCGAGTGCACGCGTACTTACGAGTGACATTTGTTTGAGATTGCCGCGCGTATCAACGTGTCTATGTGTGCGTCAACTGTTTTCGCTCGTTGTATTGAGCTGACCTTCTGTTCCTGCTAATCTTTGTATCAAAGAACATACTTGGTAAGCAAGTATGCGGCAAGTATCACAAATGTCGTGGAAGCATGCAGTCTGCGAGACAATCTTGTTCAAGTATGCAATTTTCTGTTGGACAGTCTCCATAAGATTATGTTCTTGTCGCCATTTTACTAGACTATTTGTTATTATCGTATCATATTCTACTTCCACCATCCTATAGTTGGGTGGAGATATCCACTTTTGTATGTCATTCACCCCGGTTCAACGTTCTATGCTAAAATGCTGGTAGCGTGCACTTGTTTGATGTCGTCAATTCATCTTGCTGCAGGACGCTTCCTGTATTTTTTCTACCTTATGTGGTAAAGATATTTAGTTTTTGTTAAGTTTTAATTTACAAATAGGTACATTGGTACAAACATCCTCACAAAAAATAAAGGTTATATTACTGTTACTGTTAGCCTGCATCATCCCACTGTTGGGCAAAAGCATCTCCCCATGACTTCCACTGGGCTGGCCACGTCTGCCGTATGTCCAATGTGCTGTGGGCCAAAATAACCACTACGTGCAGCCCCGCGGCAGACCCCGTAGAAGTTGGCGGGACGAGCTGGAAAAAACAAACGAACGTTATATTCTAAAACATTAAAAAACGAATGAAATTCGTAACCATTTACGATTCGTATTCACGTCAGGAACGTGCAGATTTCACATCGCGCCGCATTTAAAGGATCTCTAAAAACAAACGGCTACTACCAACTAGCTATTTTAAAAACCGTTGGAACCATTCCTGGTGAGTTACACCCCTCCCCTACCCCCTACATCCCTGGGTGGAAGGCCGCCATCCCCACTCAAAGGATAATCGGCTATGAAAACAAATTCGAGCTCTTAAAAATTATAATTTAGTTTTTCGCCGTTTTTAATACTGAAGACATTTCTGTAATGTCAAGTTTGATTAGAATAGCTAGCTTGTAATGATGTGAAATAAATTGAATTGTTTTCTGACTGTAAATATTTGATGTGTAAAATGAAGACAGATCCACTATATGTGTTTCGAGATTCACTGTTTCAATTGAAAGTTTCAGACGTATCAACTTTTCAGACATATCGACTCTTAGCGGTCCAACGGCAAATCCTTTGGAGATATATTCACATTAACAGTTTTGCAGTCTATTTTAGCCACCTCAAAAATAATGGTTTCTCTGTCTGTACAAATAAAATATGTAATCGTGAAGTAATAACACTACGCCCATAACTCATTTGAAACGTTCTTACGTAAGTGCATTCCCTCTGACTCTCGGGGAGCGTCGACGAAGCGTTACGGAGCGATTTAGCGCTGTGCAGCAAGAATAGTCATTAGAAACCTTCTAATTCGTGTGAACCAACTACAAAGTAACATTGAACTGTTTGAGCGGAGTTTTTCTTATCTTTGCTGGGTGAAGGGAACATTTTGAGTTCGTAACAGCTTTTCTTGCCATCCATCCTAAACTTAGGTGCTAAGCACTCATCGGTGTACATTGACCCTGCTTTAAAGAAAGCTAAATCTTTTTTCCTTCAGTAGCTCCATGTCTCAGTCTCCTTGTTTTCGCTTGTTGACCACGTCTTCATAATGGCACATCACGGTATGTCAGCACTGATCTTCAAACAGCTTCGAAAATGTTAACAATCTATGTCTGTATTGGCCGTCTTCCTGATACTAAATATATGTCGTGGGTAGATAGCGCCACAGTACAGTGAACAGCGCCATCTAACGATTTGATTGGTAAACGAGGAATCATGTGATCGGAAACGCAAGCGAGCCCTACCGCTTGGACACGATCGTCGGTAGAGGGGATGCAGCGAGGACTGGCGGAGAGACCGAGTGTGGCGACAGTCTACGGTCGGCAGTCGAGTCGGACGGTCTTGCTTGGCAAACGCTCAATACCAACCCGACGTGTTTGTTTCGGTTGTTAATTGCTAGTTTATTAAAGGTATTTTGAATTCAAATTATCTTTTCGTTCGAGTACCCACTGCAGTGCCCACAACTATCAAAACTATGTTGGATCGTGAAGAAGATCCGATGTTTCGCATCTCGGCCACCCAATGATGCGACATATATATTATCAACAGCATGTCCCACTACGGCTTATTCCCAGGAGCTCCAAATCTATTGTTCTTCAAACAATTTCACTCCATACATTGATTCCCAAGAGCTCCATAATTTTATTAAAATAACTACTAAAATTGTTCCCATTGGTTTTTAAATTTGGAGCCGCCGCGCGCCGGGAGTAAAATTATGGAGCGCCTGGGAATAAGCCCCCACTACGGCTACAACCTAACAAAAAAATAATCATTAATAGAAATCGGTTAAAGGCCTTATGCTAACAATGGTCTCCAGGCGCGGTCTGGCGTTGAGTGGCATAAGTACTTGGCAGACAACCAGTCTTTTATTGAACTTGATTGCCAAACAATAGCTTTTAATGTACTTAGCTTTGTTGATGCAATGTAGTTTCAATCCTTTGTCCTTTGTCTTTCTCGGGCCAAAATCGTCCACGTTTCTACTCCATACAGGAAGATATTACTAAATACATACATACATACATACATAATCAGCCTATAACGTTCCCACTGCTGGGACACAGGCCTCCTCTCTGTGAGAGGGAGTGGGCCGTAATCCACCACGCGGGCCCAGTGCGGGTTGGTGGTTACTAAATAGGTATTAATAATTTCACATAGCATATATTATAATGTTTTAGTGACTCCACCTCCTTTGTAATTCTCTGGGTGTACCAGTAACGCAGTAGACATACTTAAATTCGATGTTAACCGACCCTTGCCGACAGGCACACCATCTGCTTACTTACCAATCAATTACATAAGAAAAGGAACCACATTAACAAAGCAAATAGAAAATTACTTCGCCTAACAACCGAACGCTATTAACTACAACAATATGAGTCAATAACCGCGCAGCAGATCTTCAATATAGTGACGTCACAACCAGCACGTATGTTGGTAGTGTCGTAACAACTAACAACGTTTCAATAGCCGGTTGCCGACGACTTAAGATAATGCTTACCAAAGGGACATTCATATTACGGAGATAGCATCGACGGTGACGCGGCACGGATTTGGGGAACGGGGATACTAACAGAAAGGTAATACCTTATACTTCACTTGTTCTTTATTGTGTTGGTGTTCTCTCTCTGCGTGATGTTTGCCGCAAATAAACGTATTTTCTTTCTTTCTTCTTTCACTATCTTTCGGATTTTTACAGAGGTAAGCAAAGGACAGTTTTACTCTGAGACATCAACACAGAACAGTAAGAATCTGTTGTGCCTTACAACTAGGTACAGACGCCAGCACATCAAGCTACCCGAAACTGTCAAATTTTCCCAATCAATTTTGAACCTTATACTTTAGTGACAAAGTTAAAAATCTATTGAAAAAAATTGACAGATTGTAGTAGCTTGATGTTGATGATTCGTCAACGTGTGACAACTATCACCCCTCCCGCACTGCAAATCACAAATACCGCGCTACACAAATTCTGCCCAACCCAGTTTAGAAAGGCTTATAATCTGTGCTATTTTTCAGGTAACAGCATTAGCATTCTTTAGCAAAATCAAAGGTGACAATCAGACGAATAAGCGAACAGCGAATTTGTTAATCCTATGTTCTGTTAACAATTTCTAATTTACGACCAAATATTTCTTTCTTCTTTTCTCATCAAATCCCTCTTTTGGTTCCATTTTGACACCAAAACCAACAACCAATTAAAATCTGCAGCAACCCAAATCCGTCCCTGTAAGCGTTCAGCGGTGGTGTGTCTCGCAAGTAACTTAATCCGCAGAGATATGGCGGAACTACGGACCCTGCCTCACTGCCTCCCTGCCTCACTGCTTACCAACGGATTTGCTATCTTCAGCAAAATACAGAGATTTCCCCAATTACTCCGAAGACTGGAGTCAGCCGGCTTAGAACCCTCACTGAAAGACGAATGCCTTTTCAAAGCAGTGTAAGCTATTGCCAGAAATGGCAACTGCAGTACAGTTCGCATAGAAGAGGAATTAGTGGTCGTTAAATGTCCAGATAAGCAAATTAATTTCTTTGAAGTACATTCTAATTTACCTTAACTATTCGTACCATCAAGTTATTACTAGCAAGTTTTCGTTCTACCAAATTAAAGGCTCTAACAGTATTTCTTTTTATGCTGACTGTATCTAGTTCTGCTTTGATGGAAATCCCCTAAAATACTGGATAATACCTGCGTACAGTAGTAGGGGTGGGACAAAGGATTTATTGCACGGATGCAAAAACTGTGATATGAAGCTGTTACGAGGACGCGAGGAACACTAGTGCCGTTATTTATGTTAGTTTTGATACTGTTGCGTTTGCGTGGTCGGTTTAGGATAAAAATATAGGGTGCGAGTTATTGTCAAGGAGTTATCGAAGCGTTTGATTGCGGGATCGCGTGATGATAGTTTATGAAGTGAGTATAATCAATGATCACCTCGTATTGTGTTAACATAGACTCGTTACCGAGAAAGCAATAAAATCCGCCTACGAATCTTGTTTCCCTTGATTTCACTATAATGTGGTTTTAATTTACAGGAAAATCATGAAATCAGTTTAATTTTTTTTTTCTTTATATATGGGCTTACCAACTAAACACATGCAAAGCATTAACCTAAAGTCTTTGTCGTAATATAGATCTTCGCAAGTATCTAAATTCTATAATAATTTAGATAAATGCGAGATCTATTATTAGAAAGCACGGCAATTTTATTAACTAGCGTACTAGAACATTATACAAAAAAAACCTAAATATCTATAAAACAATTGAAAAGAAAAATAATAATTGAATACTATGTTATGGCTTACAAGTGCTGGGCATTTTCATCACCGCCTCGTCTCGTTTATTTTCGTTGGATCCCACTTTTGAATCCCATTTTTTAGGTATTAACGATGGCTCCCGTTTGCTATTTCCGTTGAATCCCATGTTATAACAACTTGTGTACATTTCAGGAGAAAAGTGATTTACCTTTATCAAACACTAGATTAGGTTAATTATTTTAAAAAAATTGTTAGGTTAGGTTAGGTTGAAACTGTGACCCCTACGCACGAGCCGAGCAAGCGAAGCGAGCGGTGCCGCGGCAGCGGCCGGCGAGTGCCAGAAACGACTAGATTATATAGAAAATGAGTTGTTTGTGAAATAAATAGTATACGAAACGTTGGTTGTAAACTAAAAATTTGTCAATGGAGTTTGGTGAAACATTTTATTTTATAAACAATTTTGTTGTTGAAAGTACCCGCATTCAGATTTTTTTAAGCATTCGGGATCCAACGGAAATACTTTTCGGGATTCAACGACAATAAAACGTAATTATCTTGCATTTTTTAAATTCGGGATCCAACGGAAATACATAATAATGTTTTGCGGGATCCAACGCCAATAATATTAAAATGGGATTCAAAAGCGGGATCCAACGGAAATAAATCCCTCGTCTCGTATGACGTCACCTTATCAATTCTGCACGCCATCAACATTTATCTAACCATAATAAAAGTAGGAAAAAAATATAACCACTCCCGGCGCCTCCAAGATTCTTCATTATGCCACCAAACAAAAACAGACAAGACTTTTTCCTGCACCGACAAGCCATCATATAAAAACATTACACAACACCGCGCAGTACTGTGATCGTTATAAGGATCATATAGCGCCGAATTACACCGCATGTGTCGGTAATAGCGCTTGTAATCGCAGCTATACGAGCTTTGCCTTCTGTGGGGCATGGCCGCGGTTTGACCGCGTTTGTTCTTTGTTGCTATTCTATTCGAAGTGTGTATAAATTACACTTGCTTGTACCTGTGAAAGAAAGAGTGAGCAATAACTCTAACAGTCTTCCTTAAGGGCTTGTTAATACTTGGCTAAATTTAGTCATGTCATGTGTGGCTAAAGTTACTGAATTCATTTCCGTGTTAATGAAATAAGAAAAGTTGCGTTATGTTTGTCTCTTGAGAGCAGTGGTGTAACAGTGGTAACGGCCGCGAGTTACGAGTTGTAGGTCGTAGGTTCGAATCCAGCCAGGCGCTTTACTTTGTGTAAATTATTTCATCACTAGCTGCGCCCCGCGGTTTCACCCGCGTAAGTTTCGATCCCGTGGGAATATCGGGATAAAAACTATCCTATGTCCTTTCCCGGGACTCAAACTATCTCTATACCGAATTTCATCGAAATCGGTTCAGTAGTTTAGGCGTGAAGAAAAGACAGACAGACAGACAGAGTTACTTTCGCATTTATAATATTAGTTTGGATCACTGCTCCCAAACCAGTGTTCGCAAAACATCGTGAGGAAACCGGCATGTCGTAAAACCAAAAATTCGAAGACATGTGACATCTACCAACCCGCACTGGGCCCGTGTAGTAGATTACGGCCCACTACCTCTCACTGAGAGGAGGCCTGGGTCCTAGCAGTGGGAAAATTATAGGCTGATTATGAATGTTTGTCTCCGTCACTCTTTAATCTGCAGACGGGTTCAGTTACCTACTGATTTAGAAACTGAACTTTATTAATATCCTCTCTTTATATCTTCTTAAAAAGAGGACTAAGTGGAAGCGACCCTCTACAGTACATTGGCGATACAGGACTACTACGTAGTATTATACAGGGTGTTACGGAAAGGGTATATCAATACAAACGGGTTGAAGAGTGTATCTGGTCTAGAATCTGTGTACAAAATTTCAGCTCAAAAGCAGTTATTTTGAAAATGCTTGATATTTTTTTATTTCGATAGTTCATTAAATTGAAATCATAACAAACATGTCACCGCACTACGAGGGTCATTATCCATTATCTGTAGTCTGTCTGTGCGCCTAGTACACGCACATCACGCCGCCGCGCAGCGCCGTGATGTCGAAATAAAAAAAATATTAAGCATTTTCAAAGTTAATGCTTTTGAGCTGAAATTTTTGTACAGAGATTCTAGACCAGATACACTCTTCCACACGTTTGTATTGATATACCCTTTCCGTAACAGCCTGTATTATCTGAGGTACTACTAAAATATGTTAACGTCTTAAGGAAATAATATCAGTAGGTTCTGCAACAAAATATTTGAATGCAGCCGTGCTGGTCCCACACAACACCCTACCACAATATTGCATATTTGAACGTAAAATACATTGTAATAGTTTGAAATGGCGCCTAACGTGCAGCTTCTGAGTCTCGGTGGCGCATTTTACAGAGTATTCCAGTTCAGCAGCATATTATATTTCTGAGTATGGTCATAAGCATAAATTCTTTAATACTATCATTCACTTGTAAGAGGTACTTTGTTCTCTAGATGAAATTCTATTATGTCCAGTTTCTTTTTGCCGTTTGGACCAAACTGAGAATGTTTTTTTTTTTTTTGTTTTTGGACTTATTTAATGAGTTATTGAAACCTACTCGCAAATTGCTATGAGAAGAACAATTCCGTACAACGCTTAACCGTACCGATAAGGGCAATTTATTTGTGGTCAGCGCAATATGTATTTTTCTTCCATACTTCTCTATTAGTCATCATCTCTGTGGTCACAGTCCATGCATCTTTTCATTGGTCTTCCCCTACTCTCATAGCTATCCACCTTCATACTCAAAACCATCCCTCACGACCTTATCCTCATTCCTCCGCAATTCCGCATCACATGCCCATACCATGACAACCGATTCCCAAAATCACTTTCCACGTAACGCTAGCTCGTCCTATCTGAGTTCGCCACCGCATTAAGTCCTTCGTATCAACTTTCATTTTATTACAACCGAAAAGAAGATAGACCATCTTTCATCCAAGACCATTTTTTTGGATAACGGATAGTTAATCTCCTCAATAGACGGCTGGACCAAAACTTATCTGTGTCTAGCCATCAAAACCAATATTCTAGCCCTAGATAACATTTTTCAGGATAAAAGTCAATGTACTCATAGGTCAGTCGGTGTATTATTTAGGACTAAGGTCAATATACATAGACTGCAATTTAACTTTACTTTGCTAACTCAAGTAAGTGTTCGAATATGAACATGCATTATGTGCATAAGGTTTAACACTGCACTAGATCAACCAACATGAAGGACTTGGGTGTCACATTTGACCAGAAGCTTACTTTTCATGATCACATTTCTACAGTTGCTAAAGAATCTTATAAAAGGCTAGGGTTTGTTCTCCAGAATGCCCGTGATATTCGCAACGAGCATGTAATAAGACTCTTATACAGCACACTTGTCCGAACCAAGCTAGAAGCTAGTAACTACTTCTATAATGGAATCCGAACGTAGCAAAGTATGCACTTCTTCTTGGAAAAGTGCAAAAAGCATTTTTGCGTTTTCTTTACAGAAGAACTCTCGGTTGCTATCCCTACCTCTATTCTACCAATTTCCTCTTAGGATGTCTGGGATATCATATGCTGAAGACCAGAAGGGCATGTGTGCAGGCGTTATGCTCAAAGTATGGAAGGGTATGACTAATGCTCCTGACATCCATAATGAGCTGATTCAACTTTACACACCGAATAATTATCTACATGGCAGAAAATATCGACTGCTAGCCGTGCCTTCGTGTCAGACTGTGGCCCGTGCTGCGTCTCCCATACCGCGCGTGTTGATCGCACTAAATAAGCTCGTGGAGGCCAACCCGGTCTGTTCGCTAATAAATTCGCCAATTTAATGGTTATATGCCTAAATTTCTTTGAGAAATTCTTTGAAATTTCTTTGTATTTAATTGGTGTTATTAGTTTATGTTTTATGTTGATACTTATTATATACTAGCAGAGCCCCGCGGATTCACCGGCATAAATGTCGATGCAGTGAGAATATCGGTATAAAAAGTATCCTGTGTATTATTTTAATGTATAAACTATATTACTGTAAAGTTTCATCAAAATCCGTTTAGTAGTTTTTGCGTGAAAGAGTAATAAACATCCATCCATCCTCATAAACTTGCGTATTTATAATATTAGTAGGAAGTAGGATATTTTGATTTATGTGGTTTTTTATGCCATGTAAATCAAATAAATAAGGTTAATGATAATATTTTTGTATGAAACGCTTGCTCGCGGTCGCTTATACCTACGAACATAAACGCGCGTTCTATAAATCTGCTTAGTTTATTTTTAATGCAATTTGAAAACAAGTACACTATAAAACAACACCACACTTTTCTTTCTCCCTTTTAACTAAAGAAAAATAAAATAAAAAATAGTAAGAATTTCCAACAGGAGCCATTAAAAGATGAAATTTTGGTCGTTTACCTGCTGCAACATGCTCGTACATTAATTTACTTAGTTCACCGACTCCTGCTTCATTAGTGGTGCCGCCCCTCACTCGCCCCTCGTCCGGAACAAGCCAGGAGACTGGGGTAGTTTTGAGTATGAATGTGGATGAGATGATGTAAGAGGAGAAAGACATAGAAACGGTAAATAGCTTGTGTGAAAGTTGAAATGGCTAGAAAAGGGACGAATACTAGGTTGGCATGACGGTGGATAGAGCTCCTAGATAATTGGTTATTTTGAATAGTTAAAGCCTCCCTTTGGTGGTAGGTTCACATAGACATGTAATGTAGATTCAATGAGAATCAATGTAGAATGAATGTAGATGTAATGTAGATTAATGTGTATTACATTACACAGTGTTGTGTAATGTAATAAATATGTTGAGAGTGACGGATAGGCCCACATCCTGGTAGGACCAAAAGCTGCCCTTCGTTGGCGGAGCTTTTGGTCCTACCAGGATTTTTTCCCAGGATGATTTGCAACACCAAAACATTTACATTTTTCTGTCATCTGTCAGGCAGGATGACACCTCAAAATTTTCCGTTTAAATTCGCAATGAATGTGTTCAATTTATGGAAAGAGTGATGGGGTTATGGAGAAATGTCTTGACGCTGCGTGAGCGTGCGTGATCCATTGCCACTCATTCGATGTCCACCGCGCACAGCATGGATGGAAAGCAGCAGATGAAGTGATTTTTTACTCCGTTGGTGTAATTGCCGTATGACGTTCCAGTGTGATGATAAATAAATAAATAAATTTACCGATGGATTGCCAATCTTAGAGACAGGTTGAGATATCTGACTAGCTTAATTTTCACCAGCACCCATACTTTAGTGTTTCATTTGTTATCATCTTTTAAACCAATGCAGCAGTGAACCAGTATATTTATACAAAGCTCGTATTGAATATTTAACATCCAAGCTATTAATAGACACCCGCCACCCTCTAAAATATTAAAAGCAGAAGCAATTTCAAGCCTCTTGTATAAGCTGTTCCAAGCTATAACGATAGAACGTATAACAGGACCATATAGATTTACTACCAATAAAGCCTTACCAGCTTACCTCCACATCAAAAGCCCGTCCCCTGCTACACGAAAGTGATCAATTACAAATTCAAATCACCAATGAATAGCTAGAAAGTCACATCACTAGTATTTCAATGGTGGTCCGTACCTACATGACGCGACTTCATAATCCGCCTATAATGTTCCCACTGCTGGGAGACAGGCCTCCTCTCTGTGAGAGGGAGTGGGCCGCGGGTTAATAGACGTCACATTTCTTCGATTTTTTACCGATTTCCTCACGATGTTTTCCTTCACCGTTTTAAGAGTAGTGGTGATGAAATAATTTACACAAATTAAAGCGCCTGTCTGGATTCGAACCACGCCCTACACCTCGTAAGTCGGGGCCGTTACCACTGGGCCACCACTGCTCTCACGCAACTTTACTAACGCGTTATTAACTACAGTATTTTTATCTCACGAAGCAATTCGCAACTGATCAGATAATATACTATCAATAACAACGCGCTGTGAATGTGTGCATACAGACGAGTAACGTCATTACATAACACACATACGCACACACACTTCTACCTTCGCCAGTGTCTCGGACGGTACCGAGGGCAGACTCCTGCGCTTACACATACATTCACAGCGTGTTTGTACACTTGATAACCACAAGACAGCACCATCAGCGCCACCACCAGCGCTGGGGCCCAGTCCTGCATAGGGTCGCAGCATAATGCTGAGCGATAGCCGTTTTACGTGGATGTGACGCATGTTTCCTCCTACCTTTTTATTTTATTTTTTGTGTTTATGTTCTTTTTTGCGTCATTTTCACCGCAAATAAACGTGTTTTCTTTCTTTCTTTCAACTAAAGCGCGCGTCGCTTCGCGAGATAAAAATACATTAGCTTGTGTTTTTTTACATTTATTTCTAAGGATAGTATATTTTTGTTGAATACAGCATCAGCTTTCAGTTTGGACCACATAACAAATACGACACGTAAAGAGTTTACTAGGCGGAAGTAATTTTCCTCTGTATGTCTCTCTAGTTTATGTTCTAGAAACATGATTGCTTATAATGTACGCAGCCCATTTTATGCTTCATGAATAAATTTACGGCGAGTACATCTCACACTTGAGATTTGCAGCAGATGACATCGTCCTACTGAATCACTGCAGGACTTGCAGCAGATGATGGCCGGCCTAGTTGATTCTTCTGTGCGCATTGGTCTCCGGATGAACTTGGGCAAAACCCAGTTTATGTTCCACAAACACGTTTTCCGGGACCAATGGCGGCGCTCTCAAAATACGTTTACCGCGGGCAAACTCTGCAGTTTGTTAAGAACAACTTTGAGAGGAAGGCTAACAGAAGAATTCAACTGAGTTGGACAGCGTTTGGGAAGCTTCGTCGAGTCTTCTCGTCTCGTATTCCACAGAGCCTAAAGACTAAGATCTTGAATCAGTGCGTCCTGCCATTTATGACTTACGGAGCCGAAACGTGGACACTCACGGTACGGCTGGTCCATAAATTCAAGGTCGCTCAGACGCTCAGCGAGCTATGGAACGGGCTATACTTGGGGTCTCTCTGAGGGATTGAATCCGCAACGAGGTGATCTGGCAGAGAACCAAAATTGTCGACATAACACACAGAATAAGCAAGCTGAAGAGGCAATGGGCCGGCCATTTTAGCCGTATAACCGATGGCCGTTGGCGTAGATGTGTTCTTGAAGAGAGACCACGAATCGGCAAATGTAAGGTAGGACGCCCTCAGGGTAGGTGGAGCGACGATCTTCGTAGGACGGCTGATAGCAGCTGGATGAGAGTCGCCGAAAATCGAGTTGTATGGCGTGAAATAGGAGAGGCCTATATCCAACAGCGGACTGCTGTAGGCTGATGATGAATAAATTTAACATGATTTGAGCTTTCCCTGCAACACAACACCAGCTTATCTGGACATAATATGGACATGACACTCTTGTATCCTATTTTGTTTCCAAGTAATAACGACCATGCTCGGGTGTTACCAGTACATTACCTTTGTAACGCTTCTACGAATAGATAAAAGACCTAGGTCACAACGTGTGACGTAATATTTGGGTCAAAATGTTGTGCGGTCACACTCTCCATTTGGTAATTCAATTTAGAAAATATATAAATAACGCTAATATGCCCTAACTGACCTATATTTATTCCTTTACTCCAATCTAAGCTGCGGTCTTCTTAATCTTTTCCCTTGCACCACAAGAAAGGAGTCTTCAGAACGTCTCCCGGCCGATCAATGTGAACAATCCAAAGCCTTTCCTCCAACTTGGCAGGCCTGTCGGAATCACTTTGTCAACCTATTATTACTCGAGTCTCCGCCCCAAATACTGGATGGGGACGCTCTCAAGTGTTTACAACTCGGCATACGAACTTATTAACCCATAAACGAGTTTGATTAACTTGTTTAACAGAATACTTAAGGATCTTCATCCTAAAGTTATAAGGGTTTTGGTTTAGCGAGAGATCCCTTTACAGCGAATCAGAAGTGGGACTATTGTGAGGCGGCTGAGTTTCATAACCATCGACCCATGACAGACAGACCCGTTAATTCCTCGATTGAATATAGTTGAGCTCGTCCTAGTCTTGATCTAGTTTAACACATGCTTTACTTCATACAGGAATTAATAAAGTTCTTTAGAACGAATCCCCCTCTTCCCATCTAAACGGATAATTTAAACGGATTACCTTGACGTATTCTCATAATCAGCCTATAATGTTCCCACTGCTGGGATACAGGCCTCCTCTCAGTGAGAGGGAGTGGGCCGTAATCTACCACGCGGGCCCACTGCGGGTTGGCAGATGTCACATGTCTTCGAATTTTTGGTTCTAGGACATGCCGGTTTCATCACGATGTTTTCCTTCACCGTTTTGAGAGCAGTGGTGATGATATAATTTACACAAAGTATAGCGCCTGTCTGGATTCGAACCTACGACCTACAACTCATAAGTCGCGGCCATTACCACTTGGCCACCACTGCTCTCACTCTCACTGACGTATTCAACCCGAACCAAATGCCTTACTTGGTAACTGTAGGCATTTCTTGAATGTATTCTATTTTTTTTTATAATAAAGTGAAACATATAGGTAATCGTAGTCTTACGTAAAGAAACAAAGATCTTAAGCAACAAAACTTTACACAGATACCTAAATAAAAACTCGCTCCTATCTGTATGTCCCCGCTGGCACACATTCACATTTTGTTTCTCCAGCGTCTTTTGTTTCAATTCCGCAGCATACTAACGTTTGCCAAATAACAGGAGATCATGAAATTCAACGACATGCCCCGCAATGAAACATTAACATTCTATTACTACAGAAAAAAAGCTCTTTGTAAACAATAGGCTGCTCTTAGCTCGTTATAACGTTTAGGAATAATAACAGATTCGTATTCAAGGCGGCCACGAGGCGGCGACGTAACGTGATAACGTGACAGTGCTAGGTGTTAACAATTAGAACTGAGCGAGTGTGGGGTGGGCGCTGCGATTCTCAGAATGGTTTATGAGTGCAAGACTGTCGTAAATGTGAACCCTAGACCAATTTAAGCTTTTTATAGGAACTGTGATGAGTTATGACGGCCGTCTCTTGGGTAGCCAAACCCTAGATCCTTTAAACCAGCGGTCGGCAAGCCGCGGCTCGGCAAGCGGGCCTCCTCTTTATGGCCCGCAACTGTTTTGTAAATAAGGCCTTATCATTTGAATTATTTTAATTTAACAAATATTGTTCTCGTCTCACAGATGAGCATTTGAGTGCCATTTTACGAATTTCTGCGACAGACATGAAAGTAAATATTTCACAAATAGCGAGTCAAATACAAAGTTAAAAAGTCACCTTAAATTTTAATTTGACTCACATGAATAATAATTATATTAGATCTCTTTATATTCTTTGTCATTTTTCCTAATTATAAATAAAATTGTGTAAAAATAAATATTTCTGGTTGTTTTTTTTTTTGCATTTTTAACATAATCGATATAAGTAGAGGTACACAGGATTATGAACAAGTGCGGCCCGCCTTTATTTCATTTTGCCACTATGTGGCCCGTGCCTGCTAAAAGGTTGCCGACCGCTGCAGTGTTTCGTCTAGTACAAGCTAGCGAGACAAAATTATTTTTTTACTTATTTTAATTGCTTATGTATATTTAAGGTGTCTTACTCGATATCCGTGTGTCTTACGCTGTTTTGCAGAGAAATAGAGGGGATTTCTGTGTTTTGTATGCGTATACGTCAAATGGTGTGGATGCAAGATGGAAGTAGTCTTCTGATTTTACATTTTTGTTTACTGTTATCTCTGATTGCTCTAATTAGCTGCGTCTACCTACTTATTATGCCTGTAAGGTACAATATATATAATACTAGCTGCGCCCCGCGGTTTCACCCGCGCAAATGTCGATCCCGTGGGAATATCGGGTTAAAAAGTAACCTATATGTTAATGTAAGGTGTCAGCTACCTCCATACAAAATTTTATCAAAATTGGTCCAGCCGTTTGAGCGTGAAGAAGTAACAAACATATAAACACATACTCACAAACTTTCGCCTTTAAAATTAAAATCATAAATATGTGTTAAATAGGTATTTATTTGTTCAATCTATCAAATAACATGCAATAATAGTCCAAGAACAGCAACAATTATCTATACAAATAAAAGAACTCATAATACATAATAAAAATTATTTAAGTACAGTCATGTTAAGTTTATGTAATATAAGAAAATTATACCTAAAACATTACCTATAAAAAATGACTATGTAGCAAAATAGGTAAACATATTTACATTAAAATATAATTCTATCAAGTCGAATCTAATAGTCATCATGCGAAGATTCCTCATCACCACTCTCCAATTCGCTAGAATCTTCTGATAACGAATAATCCCCCTCACTAAATTCGCGAACTGATGTTGATTGGGATGGTAATGAATGTGGGACAATCAACTGCAAAATTTCGATTCTGGATCCTTCTAACCAATTTTTATGTTTGATGAGAAATTTATCATTCGAACACTTAGAAGATGTCCACTTTTCGTCCAATTTTGATGAAAGGCTCGAAATTTTTTATCTGAGATTCTTCAAAAGCATCCGATATATTATGTTGTACACATACATAATCAAAAATGCGACTTGTTCTTTCAGTTTTAACCATTCTTCGAAAAACTCCAATTTTGTCATAGTTACGACTCGTTCTTAAACAAAGTAAATAATTTTACTTGCGGGCATTTTCGGGCGCCACAATATGTATGTAGCTATGCCTGAATGTTGTATTTATAACATACAGAAGAATCAAGCTGGATACATGTGGATACAAAAAGTTGCAACCCTTGAAACTTTAAAATTAAGGAAAAATAGGTAGGATTATTTTAACATACTTATAAACTCAAATTACAGCAAAAATATACATGTATTTTTTTTAAAACAGGTCAAAAAAGTAAGTACATACCTTCAACAGTAGAATCCATCACAAAAAAATCGTTTCACTTTGCTATCAATTTTAGGAGATGTTGTCAAAAGTGTGTTAAAAATTCAACTAATTTGCGAATGAAAATTGCACTTCCTTTTTAATTAACATTGACCTCTCCACAAAATTACTTAATGAGGTGACAAACAAATTATTTTTTAGAATTCCTTACCTGGGAAGGGTTGTTTACAAGTTCTTATCACGGATTCCTGGAAATGACGTCATGAATTTTGTCCCGCTAGCTTGTACTAGACGAAATACTGTGCGCTGCTTTAAACGCTTAGAATAAAACTGTCTGCTCAGGTATTACCTAAGCAAATACAACTGCTGTTGGCTAAATAAACAAGTCACGTTTACTTTTTGAAAATATCTGAAAAAATGTCTAGACAAAATGTCAACTGTAAGAAAAATACTGTTCGTTTTCTTATAGCCCTTACTCTGCCCCTTGGCAGCCCCAAGCTTACCTCCAACGGCAACGTTAAAAAAATAGCACCCACGGGCATATGGGGGTCAGTTACCCTGCGGTACACATAGCGATGTCACTTAACCCAAATTAAATTATACCGGGTGACTACTGCCGCCTTGTGCTGTCCGTAAACCCTCTCATTTAGGTCCTCTGAGTATTGACATCCAATAGTATGGTACAGAAATACCACTAATGAAGACGCGTAGTAAATACTTATGTATGCATCCGTTTATATTCAATTATAGATATTTCCTGATTCCGTGTGAATTAATTGAATTATGCAATACTAACATAGTTTTAAGACCTCTGTAACTAACAATTATGGACACATAATAAGTCTGGAAAAATAAATTTTATTTAATTAAGAACTGCTCAAGTGCCATGACATGAGCACTGAGCAGTCCCATAGATTTTGCATGATACGTGCCCAGCTCTTAACGACAAACACGTTCCTCTACATCTTTAGGTTCGTTCGTGCAGTTAGGTATAAGTTCAGTTCTAGGGGCTTTATACATGGGTGTCATTTCAAGATAGATATTTATTACTCCCAACGCTATCCTCGACATATTACAATAATTGGCTTTCCATTTATGTGTAAAATTCTTTGTTATTTTACCCGATTACGGCAAGTCCAAATGAGGGTTATGATTTTAACAGGATATTCATGTATGCATGTATGTATGGTCATCTGAACAGGTGAACGGAGACCGATGTTATTTTGTTACGATGTCGTAGTTGGGTTTTGGTAAAAATAATTTACCTTCTGTTCTCATTTTTTTACTGTAGTGATCTTGTGTACCAAACCAAATGTTATTAAAAGTTAGTAGAAAACTGTTAAATACGCCATTATCGGGACAAAACCGAAATGACGGACCGAAAGTTTGGATTGATAACATCGTCTGGCGCTCATGTGGTTTCTTTGTTTGTAGTAATTATTGACTGAAGTTTTCAGTTTGATAAGTACGAGTAAGTTCTTTTATTCTTGTGTTCTTCGATCTTGTTACTATCACATAAGCATAATTATGTTTAAATCAACGGTTTTTTTTTTGTTTTTGCAATGGAAAAAGAGTACACATTTTTTTAACAGTGTAGTTAGGTATTCTAGTAATAGAATTACGTACAGGTTTACACAAATATATTATTTTTCGGCCTTTGTTCACCCAAAAACACCTTCATTGCACGCAATTCTTACATCATTCAACTACATAGCTACTCACAATTTTCTAATTATTAAAGATAATTATTTATCTAATTAAAACTTGGCAACTTTCCTACAAGCATCAATCCATTTATTTTTACCCAGAACATAAAAACATACAAATCGCGAACACACAGTTCGGTCACTCAAACAGAAACAGATCCTTCGCAAAGAAAAGCGAACAATAAGAAAGAAACATGGCGCGCGTTTCAGATAAGTGCAAAGGTTCAGTAATCGAGCCATAGCCTCGGGCAGACGAATTACGGAAACTAGATATCCTCGAACACAGGCCAAATGTCTAATGAAAGTAGTTTTTGTAGACTGTGGACAGCGGTGCTCAAAGTTGGAGTGGCTTTAGGAGATGCTGAAAAAGGACCTCCTGTTAATCATTACTTCTTGAAGAACTTTTGATGAGAATAGTTCTTGCCGAGTTAAAAGTATTTGTCAGGCTACAAAATGATAGGAGCTGACTATGTACTGGAGAGCCTGTTTGATGCCCAAATTTAACCTTTAAAAAAACAGTGTAAGGCTCAGCGCAGATAGAACGGAGCGCAGCGGAGAGGATTTTATTAACGCACTTGAAAATAAACTTTAAAATTATGTCAATAAAGTGCATAAATGCTTGAAACTGGCAATAAATGTACGCGTACAACGCGGACGCCGACTCGACGCCGCGCGGGGATTCCCGCATATCTTCGAGGACGCGGCAGCATTTTTTGTCAGGTTCAAGCATTTATGCACTTTATTGAAATAATTTTAAAGTTTATTTTCAAATGCGTTAATAAAATCCTCTCCGCTGCGCTCCGTTCTGTCTGCGCTGAGCCTTAGGAATCAGATATGGTTGAAAAACCAAGATACAAGGATAAAAATGTAAAACCATCTAGGAATAATTATCGATAATTATAATATGACAAACTGCGGTTTTATTAACTCGTCCCGGTGCTGACAGCTCGTAAAGCTCTCACCTACCGCCACCTAGATTTAGGTATAGATAGATATATTATAGTCTATTTAAATACTTTTCCTTTCGCAACTCGTTGACGCTATTTGCACCCTAGGTTTGCAAGGTTCTATATACGAACTTCAATAAATCTGCCTAATCTTTTCCCAACACGTTGGGGTCAGCTTCCAGTCTAACTGGATGTAATATTTTACATGGATGAACTGCCCATCTGACGTACACAAGGTTTCCGTATGTTAAGGATGGTCACCCACCCACGGACCTTGAAGATCGACCTGCTGTTATTATTTAGCCACGAACCCCTCAAGTTGTTATTATAGACAATAAAGTCGAACGATTTTTATCAGTTAAACCATTTGCAAGCACTTTTAGTCAAACACGTCGGCCAGTCAGAAAGGTGAAGGAAACCCAGTCCAAAGTGTAAGTTCCTATGGAAACGAATGGGTCAGAAACTCCGTGTACCCTATTTTAACCGAGTTAAAAAAAAAAGGAGGTTCTGTATTCGACCCGTATGTATGTTTGTATGTCCACGATTTTCTCAAAAACTAATGAAGCAATTTTGATAATTCTTTCATTAATGCGATCTACATACTTTCAGGAAGATTTTAGTATATAATACATTAGGTAATTCTTATATACGAAGTTATATGCATAAATGTACTGCATCTCCGGCATTTCTATGCGAGTTTTGATGATTCTTCTAGTCGGTGTCTTCAATTCTTCAATGCACTAGTGTTAATTGAATTTGTGTGGGGTAAGTACCTACAACTAAAAAGTGAAAAAAAAATTTTTTTTAAGTCCTAAATTAAAGTCATTTATCACTTTGTAGTGTTTTTTTTTTAAGTCGGTTATTTGTTTTGTATAAAAGATTTTATTAAATTATATTGGTTCAATGGTTTTATGAGTTCTATCACTGAAATTATATTTACAAAATTTTATTGATGTCGCCATCATTTTCGCCGGGCCCACACGGCACGTCATGGAGGGTTAGGTACAGGCAATGAGTTTCGGAAATGACGTAAGGAGGAAAATAAATGAGTTTAGTCAGGTGGGGAAGAGTGGGGTGCACAAATTGAATTTTGGATATTGTATGTAAGTACAATTATTTATTTACGCCCAAATCCAATCGGCTATGCGGCTGTTCCATTTTAGAAGTGTTGTGATTGTGGAACGTTGTAGGTATGCATTTTGACTCAAAACACTTGACGATGGAAATCCCTTTAAAACCTCTCAGGTACGAGCAAATTTATACTAAGTGGTACTAATTTGTACCGCTTGTGGTACACATGTGCACTAGCTCGTCCTAATAAAGTTAAACGGTTCTTTGGTTTTTTTTATTTTGTAGTTGTTTTTTGTTTATTTCTTCTACTTACCTAATAGGATTTTCCAAGTCAGTGATACTGATTATTAGCTACTGATTATATTCGCCTGTGTAACAGGTCTTTCAAATCCCAAAGCACTAATAGACCCAAGCAATTTTAAATGAATAATCCCAAATGTAAACTAAGGAAAACCGTCTTTGACTTGCAAAGTTTTACTTTGGAGCCAAACTAACGATGCTGTATTTACTTGTATATAATATTTTTCCTTTTGCTGAAGCGCTTACTTGCCCGCGGCATAATTTAAGATTGCAAGCTCTTTGAAATAGAAGGCAAATTGCAATCATTCTTTTTATTTAACTACGGCATGAGCTCATCTCGTATGGCGCCTACAAATTTACGTTCTACTGTGGTTGCGGGCCCGCATGCGGCTGCTCTGAAAAAACTGGAAGGCGGTACCGAGAATTCTACGCTTGAGTCTTTGGTCAACTGAACCTACTCGAACTGGACGCGCGGGTCCAGTTGACCAAATGATTTTCTATATTTTTATGGCTCAACTGGACCAACATTCAAAATAAAAAAAAGACATCTATTGTTTAAAGCTACCCGTGGATATAGTCGAAACAAGAAGACAATGGCACGAATCTGGTACAGAATCTACGAATACCTCAAAATCCAAGATGGCGGATGTGAAAAATGTTCAAATTTTTCATCATGAGTGTTGATTTCTTGGTTTTCTAGGGTGCTGAAACCGATGGTGAGGTCAAACTGAAAATCCAAGATGGCGGATGTGAAAAATGTTCAAATTTTTCATCATGGGTGTTGATTTCTTGGTTTTCTAGGGTGCTGAAACCGATGGTGAGGTCAAACTGAAAATCCAAGATGGCGGATGTGAAAAATGTTCAAATTTTTCATCATGGGTGTTGATTTCTTGGTTTTCTATGGTGCTGAAACCGATGATGAGGTCAAACTGAAAATCCAAGATGGTGGATGTGAAAAATGTTATAATTTTTCATCAGTCTCAATGCCATCCACTTCTTATTAACCAAATTACCTCTCACTATTTCATACTTTCAACAGTAATTCGATTTATGCAATAGTATTTTATACTATTAACCTACATTATTAATGTTGTATTTGGACTGTTAGAGTATTTCTAGGATAATTGTATTTCACATCGTTTTGCAGGATTTTCAGCATAAACGTACGTGACAACAGCAGGTTAGTAATTAGCTACTATAAGCTATGTTATGAATTGATTATTTCAGCATTATTATGTAGATAATTGTTTTGGATGTATTCGGAATAAGCTATCACGGACATCAAAGCGAAAACACTTTGAGAAACGTCCTACCATATGTTCATTTAATTCTATTGTAGCGCGTAGCTGTAGGTAAATCGTGTGTATATGTAACAGTATCACATAAGGCATGTTGTATACCGTTGTGTTTTGCTTAATAAATACCCTGGATTCGCTGCCTGCGCCCGTGTGTTCTCAAATAGGCTCTTTGTGTGTCATGCGACTTCCCTTTTTTGAGTGGCGCCCTTGAACTTTTGCCAAGGACAGGCGCTTGTGTATTACATAAGAATATAGAATATTTTCTTGTGTTTTTTCTTTGGACGAATGGTGTTTGGAATTGGTTTTTTGAGTCTTATACATATATCCAATTATCATACTTCTAAAACTGTACGACTTATATATCTGAATCTACTATGAATCACGCAACAATTAAATTAAAAAAATGCAACCGAGCCAGCTGTTTATTATTACAAAAAAAAGTCTACATAAAGCTGTTTAGAGTAAATTCTGGAGTAAAAACCTTTTTTTAACGAGTAAGCAGTGCCTCCTCTTTCCGCAAATCATAATGAACCCTAATGCATTGCTTTCATTCCATCCCCCAATCTTTATACACAAACAAAACACCTTCCGAAATCCGATACATCTCCATAAATTGTCGGCGTCACCTCTCTACAGAGTTCGTCATCATGGCCGCCATAAATTGGAATTCATTATAACTACCCTCGCAAGTAGCACGGGGGGAGTAATTTACGCGTTCAACCCTCGGAGGAGCAGCTTCCAGTAATGAGTTTTTATTCAGCAAAGTTCGGCAACGGCCTAACATGGTTTACGGACGGGCACGTACGCCCTTTTTAACCGACTTCAAAAAAAGGAGGAAGTTATCAATTCGACTGTATTTTTTTTTTTTTTTATGTTTGTTACCTCATAACTTGCGACTGGGTGAACCGATTTTCATGTTTCTTTTTTATTTGAAAGCTGGTGCTTCCCGTGTGGTCCCATTGTCACCATTTCAATATCTGATGATGGGATCTTAGAGAAATCGAGGGCAACCCTCAAATTTTATAGGCTCACTTATTGTTTTTCGCATATTTTATGAAGTATCTTGTGTATTTGCGTATGGTTGTCACCATCTCAGGTAGCTGGGCTGATGATGGAAGGTACAACTCCTTAACAGTAAGAAGTTACTCGAACAGGAAAGGACCGTTTTAGTAAATTGTTTTGATGTTTGATAGGGCATTTGCCACATTTGGTCTCATGATCATCAAGTCATGATCTGATGCTGCAGTCAAGATAGTCTGCAGAGTACCTAATTCCTCGACAACTAACAGCAGATATATCGTGTTTAGGCTCATTGAAAAGGGCTCGATGTGTGGATAAACGTACTGTTAATGAGGAACACCGAAGTACATAAAGACCTGATGCTGAAGCCAGGAGCATCAGAAAAAGTACCAACCTTGAAATTACAGCACCGTAGTCGTGTTTGGGCTCATTTTAAACAGGACTAAATTTTAAGTTCAATGTAATGTTGACATAAGTCTAGCCTGATGCTGCAGCCAGGATTATCAGCATTTAGTCTAAAAGCATCAGGTCAAGATTTGATGATGGGATCCTGGAGAAATCGAAGGAACTCTTCAAATATTATAGGCACACCTAAAGCGATTTGGTTATTTTTTATAGTAACTTGTGCATTTGCTCTCGGAAAGCACTATTTGGTGAAGTGGAACTGATGATGAAGACCACAGATGGCCATCGGAAGTACTCAATAATATCTAAGTATTTCACGGGTTGCGATTCGATTACTTTTATATGGTTGCTAAGCAATTTATGCTCGTCACAATGTGAATGGTGATATGGAGCTGATGGTGGACCTGGAGAACTCCTCAACAATTAACTTCCCTGCATCGAGAAAAGCAATATTTTGTTTGTAAAAGGCGATAATCACTAGGCTATTGCAACTTATAGTCCATTTACTATAGCATTAGACAGAAGTTAAAAAAGGCTCTTTTAGGTGTACACTTTGTAATAAAAGTACAACAAATATTATTACAGTCAAGATTGATGTGGAGTTAAATATAATCAATTTAAATAACAGCAGTCACACTTAATTGTACTTATTTAACCTATCTACCTTCTGAAATTACAAGGCCTTTATTTAATATTATTTAGTTTATACATACAATACTGTCGTGTCAATGTTTAAAGTCTAAAAGAAGCAGGGACGGACAGTACCGGAACGTTTTTCATGTCACTATAACTCTACCAAATCTAAAATGTCACCTATTCCCTTCATAAGTTGTGGCAGCACGTGTTTTTTTATTTTGTCGGTTTATATAAAGTTGTTTTTCATAAACTGATTGTTACTAAAAATTGTTTCATTTCATGTACCTATCCAAGCATCGTGACGAGTAGATAGATAGAATATGCTTTATTGTATGCCATAAATTGTTACTTACAAAAAAAGCACATACATTATTTATTAAATTGTTTGAACTTAACTTGAAAATAAAAGGTTTCGTACTCCTGCTTCTGCGAGCCTCTTTTTTCTAATGTTATAATAAATGGAGTATAGATAAATTATAAGCAGACCCACTAAAAAGCGTGAAATAAAAACTTTTTAAGAAAAAAAAAACCGACTTCCAAAAAAACACTACAAAGTGAAAAATAAATTTATTTCGGAAGTCGGTGGCAAAAAAACTAAAATACAGACCCAAAGACACCGACTTCCGAAATAAAGTTATTTTTCACTTTGTAGTGTTTTTTTGGAAGTCGGTTTTTTTTTTTCGACTGGTGAGTTTCAAAGATGGTAAATTGTATATTCCGCTTAGGGTCTTTTAAGGAAAAGTATCTATAAATTTACTATAGAACATAACATCACACCGGTAATCCCTTAAGAGTTAGGCAGAGGTGTACCTACCTGTAGTAATAAAAAACTTTTTTACAAAAAAAACAACCGACTTCAAAATAATTACCTAATGTATTATACATATACTAAAACCTTCCTGAAAGTATGTAGATCACATTAGTGAAATAATTATCAAAATTGGTTCGTTAGTGTTTGAGAAAATCGCGGACATACAAACATACATACATACGGGTCGAACACAGAACCTCGTTTTTTGAAGTCGGTTAAAAATAGTTCTATCCGGCTAGACCGACAAAAAAAATGTAAACAAAATAATAACAATAAATGTTTTATTCAGTATTAAAATTGGTAAAATTGCACCCACATTTACTAACCTACAAAATAACGGGTAAGTATATAAGCAGTTTTGCTAGCAATGTATTATCTCTATGAAGAGTCGAGAAGGACATTGGCAACATCCAGTATTGGGAAATAAATTGATGATCGCAGTTCGTTGATCATTAGATCAACGAACTGCTATTAAAAGATAGAAGGACGTTGCAGCTGATGATCCTTTTGACGTCACTGATAATATTGTGATACTTACCTACTTCTTACCTCTCAGAGAGCAGTGGTAGCCTCGTGGTATCGGCTGCGACTTACAAGTTGTCTTGTGGGTCGCAAGATTGAACCCAGACAGGCGCTTTACTTTGTGTACATTATTTCATCACCACTGCTCTCAAAACGGTGGTGGAAAACATCGTGAGGAAATCGGCATGTCCTAGAACCAAAAATTCGAAGACATGTGACATCTGCCAAACCCGCACTGGGCACCGACACCCCGAGCCTATGTCCCAGCAGTGGGGACATTATAGGCTGATTATGCATGCAGGCTATGCATCGATTGCTTCAACTAAAAAAGCAAAACCAACGTCAGACAAAAACCTGATTCTAAATAAAATAATAACGACATTAATTTATACAACAGCATGGGATCTTTTGTTCTACTTTCATATTCTCTTAGTTGAAACCACGCTACAGTCTCATTAAAATGTAATTAGATGCAACTTCAACATTCGCCGTAGTTTTTAACTTGAAACATAGCTAACGAATAGTAGGTAATTCAAAATGGCGGCTAGTGTTGTCATAAGAGGCACCAGTAGAGTTATACAATGTGGCGACTAGGTTACCACATTAATAAAAAACTTTTTAAGAAAAAAAAAACCGACTTCCAAAAAACACTACAAAGTGAAAAATAACTTTAATTTCGGAAGTCGGTGTCTTTGGATCTGTATTTTAGTTTTTTGCCACCGACTTCCGAAATTAAAGTTATTTTTCACTTTGTAGTGTTTTTTGGAAGTCGGTTTTTTTTTTCTTAAAAAGTTTTTATTTCACGCTTTTTAGTGGGTCTGCTTAATCATTTATCTAAGTTACAATAGCTTAGTGCTCATCGCCTTTTACAAACAAATTATTGCTTTTCCCGATGCAGGGAAGTTAATTGTTGAGGAGTTCTCCAGGTCCACCATCAGCTCCATATCACCATTCACATTGTGACGAGCATAAATTGCTTAGCAACCATATGAAAGTAATCGAATAGCAACCCGTGAAATACTTATATATTATTGAGTAGTTCCGGAGGCCATCTGTGGTCTTCATCATCAGTTCCACTTCACCAAATGGTGCTTCCCGAGAGCAAGTGCACGAGTTACTATAAAAAATACCCAAATCGCTATAGGTGTGCCTATAATATTTGAAGAGTTCCTTCGATTTCTCCAGGATCCCATCATCAAATCCTGACCTGATGTTTTTAGACTAGATGCTGATAATCCTGGCTGCAGCATCAGGCCAGACTTATGTCAACATTGCATTGAACTTAAAATTTAGTCCTGTTTAAAATGAGCCCAAACACGACTACTGTGCTGTAATTTCAAGGTTTGTACTTTTTCTGATGCTCCTGGCTTCAGCATCTGGTCTCTATGTACTTCGGTGTTCCTCATTAACAGTACGTTTATCCACACATCGAGCCCTTTTCAATGAGCCTAAACACGATATATCTGCTGTTAGTTGTCGAGGAGTTAGGTACTCTGCAGACTATCCTGACTGCAGCATCAGGTCATGACTTGATGATCATGAGACCAAATGTGACAAATGCCCTATCAAACATCAAAACAATTTACTAAAAACAGCCCTTGCCTGTTCGAGTAACTTCTTACTGTTAAGGAGTTGTACCTTCCATCATCAGCCCAGCTACCTGAGATGGTGACAACCATACGCAAATACACAAGATACTTCATAAAATATGCGAAAAACAATAAGTGAGCCTATAAAATTTGAGGGTTGCCCTCGATTTCTCTAAGATCCCATCATCAGATATTGAAATGGTGGCAATGGGACCACACGGGAAGCACCAGCTTTCAAATAAAAAAAGAATCATGAAAATCAGTTCACCCAGTCGCAAGTTATGAGGTAACAAACATTTAAAAAAAAATTAAAAAAAAAAAAAAAAAAAAAGACGAGTTGCACTCCGGGAGTGCCGGCAGAAGTGAAAACTTGAATATTAACGTTGAAATAAATCAATTATTAATTTAATTAATATAACTAAGTTTTTTTCACTATTTCTGCGTCACTTTTTTCATTAATCGATGCACTTTGTTCAATTTCCATTTTTTGAAACACTTTATACACGAATTTTACGAATACACAGCAGTGTCGCTACTACACAGACGGTCGAGCCATCAGCTGTCCATCCACGTCCGCGTCCGCGTCCACCATCACCATCACATCACATCACATCACATCACCATCGCCATCGCCATCACCATCGCCATCACCATCACCATCGCCATCGCCATCACCATCGCCATCACCATCGTCATCGCCATCACCATCACCATCGCCATAACCATCACCATCATCCATCCATCCATCCATCTATTATCGAGTCTCACTTGGTTCACTTCGGTTGGCGCCGCCGTAGAAAGAGATGGGGGGGGGGGAATCTCTCCTGACGGTCACGTGTCCTGACGCGATGCCCTGACGCGAGTTTAACATTTTTTACCCATTACAAAAAGTGTTCAACGCCGCTAAAGAAGTTTTCACTTCAAAAAAATACAGTCGAATTGATAACCTCCTCCTTTTTTTGAAGTCGGTTAAAAATGGAAACCACGTAATGTAGAATTTACATATTTTGAAATATTGTAATTATCAATAATTAATAACAATTAACATTCTAGACGTGGGCCCTTTTTTTTCGTTTTAGTATTTAACAACAATAAAGCTTAATTTGTAATTATTTATTTGTTATACTAGGCACCATAAAGATTGTGTTAAATTGTTGATACCATAGATATCCGAGTCCCGCGCGTGTCTTATTTCGTGTCAATTGTTTTTGTTTGAAAAATTCAGTTTTCCATTTTAAGTAAAATTGTTTATTTTATTTTTACAGACTGTTAACAACTTGTAATAACCTATAACATAAGCTGTACTAGTTAATGTGCTAACCTATTCGCCACTCTGTATGTGTAAGAATAGCAGACATAGGGAGGAGTACTATAAACATCACACAATGTGTTTGCCAGTGTGAACATCCATTATGTAGATGGTGTATATGTTAGGCTCAATTATTTTTAAACATCTTATTAAAGAACTGGACAAATGTGGTATCTCTTCGCCAACAATGGCCCATCTATCATGCGCCGCATGCCCTGTTACTCGTACCTGTGCACTTGAGGACCTTATGACTGCGTCACGAACGGAGCTCGCCTGCCTGAATTTTGGGCTAACCATAATATTTGAATTTTCACAAAAACATTCTGATTTACCATCGATGCGCTAAGAAGAAGAAGAATAGCATATCTATCAATAGTTATTGTAGGTTCAGGGCTGGGATATATTAATGTCGACGGCAGATTCGTGTATAATTCGTCATTATACATACGGCGGCGTCCGTTTGCATACTGTCGCTGTTATGTATAATGCTTAAGGTAAATTGATGGCGCTTCTGATCGTATCCATTTCGTCAAGAAAGAGTTATTATGTTTAACAAGTTCGGCAGTAAGAACTCAGCAGTAAAACACAATGAGATAAGTGTGTGTAGTATTCTCGGAAATATGTATTTATTTCTTTTTTTATCTTTACCAAGCCTACGGATATTGTTTTTATCTCCCGCTCACTCGTGCGGTTTGGTAATAAGTATACTTACTAAGTGGTTGCAGGAGTTGACATATGACGAAACTCTGATCGAACGTCTGATTAGAATAAGTTCTTAATTAATATTAGAAAATAGTTCAGAAATTATTTGCAAAATATTCAGTTACCTATTCGTATAAAGAAAATTAAAAGTACTTGCATGATGTTTTTGTATGTATAGATGTATATCATCGTACTTCGGGGAACAAATGGCTTCTAAAGGCTCCTACACACAGTGCCGGCGGCAGGGCCGCCGGGTAAGCCGCCGCCGCCGTGCACCCGGCGGCATACAAAGCCGCCGGCTTTGCCGCACAAACGAGCTGCACAACTGAAATGATGCTTGCGGCCGCCTGATTATGCCGGCGGCATACCCGCGCGGCAAAAACCCGCCGGCTGTGCCGCCGGCATGTGTGTAGGAGCCTTAAGACACAGGCTTCTTGCCTAGTTTAGAAGTCAAATGTTTCATTCATAAATTGTCTCTGCTGTACAACTAAATGCTGTCACTAAATTGTATTGTTTGGTTTTTGTGTACAAATAAACATTTATTATTATTATTAAAAAATAAGAAAACAATGTTTTTTCTTGGCAACTCAACAGCCTGTATTAAATACTGGCAAATAAGTATCGTTTACCTAAAATCAAGTAACCATTAGCTTTAGTTTGATTGAAATTACTCAGGTTCCTTCCATTCTCATTCATAAATCTCACAGCCACGATACTGTTTGTGTCACTATCCACCAACAGAGAGATTATAAGATTATAATGTGATATAGGTATACAGGGTCCCATTAAAATAGATGGACAAATTTTAACACAGCGTTCGTTACGTCTAACCAAAGATATCCAAGCAAAAAAAAAACACTGATTATAGTGATTTTTTTTTTGACCTATAATAATAAATTGCCGGCACATTAGTGTATTTTCGTTAGCTGATTATTTTTCTTGTAAGTATCTAATGCGTTTTTCTTATATATTTTTTACCATCGTCCTCCTTATATTGGTGGTCTGAATGATTTCTAAAAGTTTGTCCATCTATTTTAATGGGATCTTATAATATGTATGATATAAGATTATAGGTCTATTTACGAACCTATAAATGTAATAAGATATGTTATTTGCACACTATATATGACTAATAAAAGAATAATCCATTTATTTTCATCGATCATTAAGAAGAACTTTATATTAATATCCATTTTTAGGGTTCCGTAGTCAACTAGGAACCCTTATAGTTTCGCCATGTCTGTCTGTCCGTCCGTCCGTCCGTCTGTCCGTCCTCGCTTAATCTCTGTGACTGTTAGCACTAGAAAGCTGAAATTTGGTACCAATATGTATATCAATCACGCCGACAAAGTGGTAAAATAAAAATTGGAAAAAAATGTTTTATTAGGGTAGCCCCCCTATATGTAAAGTGGGAAGTGATTTTTGTTTTAATTTCAACCCTAACGTGTGATATATTGTTGGAAACTATTTAAAAATGAATAGGGGTTTACTAAAATCATTTTTTGATAATGTCAATATTTTCGGAAATAATCGCTCCAAAAGTAAAAAACAATGTGTCCCCCCCCTCTAACTTTTGAACCATAAGTTTAGAAAATATGAAAAAAATCTGAAAAGTAGAACTTTATAAGGACTTTCTAGGAAAATTATTTTGAACTTGATAGAAACAACAGTTTTTGTACAAAAAAGACAAAAAGTTGTCCAAATCATTTCTGGACTATGTTCGTAGTATAATCGTATATGCAAGCATTTTTTTTTAACTTCGTTTACATATTTTATTATCCTGAATGTATCTTTTTTTAAACAAAAAAAGAATTTTTAAAATCGGTTCTCGCAATCTAAAATTACCACCGAAAACTTCTGGCACGTCTATGTATTAATTAGTAACCCAATTCCCCGAGAGATGGCGCTGTAGGTACTTATTACATTGGGTCGGGTATTATCGAATTGTACGTGGGAACACTTATTGTGACGGACGGGAAACTACGGAACCCTACACTGAGCGTGGCCCGACACGCTCTTGGCCGGTTTTTATCATTTTCTTTAAATCGTCTGTTGTTAGTTCAATTTGTTACGTTAGTTTTAGTTTTTAATTGTTAATCAAACTAAATGTTTGCCAACATTGTGTATAGGTAATTTGAGATCAGTTTAGTATGTACAGACGCCAGCACATCAACCTACTACAATCTGTCAAATTTCTTTAATAGATTTTTAACTTTATCACTAAAGCAAAAGGTTCAAAGTTGATTGGGAAAATCTGACAGTTTCGGGTAGGTTGATGTGCTGGCGTCTGTACTTTGATAAAGTGGAGTAAGTATAATATTTAGTAATACTGGATACTTCAGTAGTGTTTTGGGAGAATGGATATCCCATTCTCCCAAAACACCTAAGAAACCCACCGTTTTATCCTTGTGGTTTGTTTCGTCATAATGGATATTCTAACCGTATTTCATTTCTCTGTAATCATTTGCTAATGACTGTAATTACGGTAAGCCAATTAAATGATAATAAATTATTTCTTTGAACCCACTTCAAAGAACATTAGGACGTACCTACTCAGTTAACTCCAATTTACAATTAACAACCAACAACAATTTACCTGCTCAAAGATTACAAGTTAAAGGTGATAATAGAAATATTTATTTAATGTTATGTGTTAAGCTAGCAGCTGAATGTATGAAGCTACCAATAAAAACTTATCACAAAATACTAGTTGATGAACACAAATTACGTGGTTTCTTCCCGGAGGATAGTAGCTATGAATAAAAAATTAGCCTTAAACTCCACCGAATATACCACCCAGAAAAGCAATCAGAATTTTAAATGTTGTCACAGGGTACTTGGTTCTTTTAAAAGTTAAAGGGAAAGAGGAACTTTTAAGAATTATAAGCACATGCACTCTGCAGGTTCTGCATTTGTTTAGCAGCTATATACAGGGTGTCCCTGGAAGTATGGATCAAATCGAATAGGGGCGTGGGCAAGGTCATTTCCAAACGTTTTAGCAAAAAAAAACAACTAAAAAAAAACCAAAAAAAAAAGAAGAGGAATCGAATTGTTTCAAAGAAATCTTAAAAAAAAACTATCAGGGCTATCAATTTATTTTTTTAGATAGCCCTAATAGTATTTTTTTATGATTATTTTCTTTGAGCACTATGCGAAGTGATTAAAAAAAAATAAAAATCGGTCATAACTTTGAACCGTAAAAAAATTCACTGACATTCAAGACTAGCTGCGCCCCGCGGTTTCACCCGCATAAGTTTCGATCCCGTGGGAATATCGGGATAAAAAGTATCCTATGTGTTATTCTGATGTACAAGCTATATTACTGGAAAGTTTCATCCAAATCCGTTTGGCAGTTATTGCGTGAAAGAGTAACAAACATTCATCCATCCTCACAAACCTTTAAAATATTAGTGTGATAGTGTGAAGTGTGATTAGTGTGATAGTGTGATTAGTGTGAATAGATTACTGTTTGCGGCAAAACCTCGTAAAGACCCTTAAAGATGTACACACTTACAGCTTATCATAATGCTCCTGTCTAAATCCCAATTTATTTCTATGGATATGTACCGTTAATTCAAAATAAACTCCCACACAATCCCATTTCCAAAAGACACAGTTCGGGGATGTGACGTCCGGCGGATCACTTACTATGTGCATACATTCCGATCCCGAGCAGCGTATTCAACGCCATGACTCGCTGCGGAATATCTTTACACAGACACTGAAATAAAACGTACGGGACTAACGGTTTGTGAAGTAGACGCTACTTTTTGTTATAGCATTGAAGATTAGGAGTCTTACCGCGTATAGCGTTGAAGAAAGTTGCGTGACAGAAACTCACTTGTATAAAACTGGCAACGTTTTTGCAAAAGGAGTAGGTACCTATGTAAGAACATTCGGAGGAGAAGACGTGAGTTCAGGTATTTTTTTTTTATTTATTCAAAATTAAAACTTACACATGTTTACAAACATACAAGTATTAGCATGCAGTTCCCAAGAGAAAATTTAGACCGATTTAACAGCGGGTACCGAACTAGGCACAGCCTGTATCTTGGTGACCCAAATACTATATAAAGGTACTAATTGAATAGTATGTGTACCTATTAGCAACGTTATTGTTACCACTATTATGATCAGAAGGTCTGCTGTTTGCTCACAAGACAATAGACCAACATTAGACCAGAAATCGACTGTACTTGAAGTTCTACATACATCGTGTACCTTCAATAAGCTCTTCAAACTATCTGGAATTAACTTAAAATTACAAAACGAGTTGGATGTATTGTACCTGAGCGAATGGTCAATTCATGCTATGAAAGTACTATTTCGTACAACTTTTATGTCTTTGACTATACTTATAAGAACGAAAACACAGACTAAATCTAATTGGACGGTAACCACAAACTGAACTTTTAACCCGGCGTTTAATCGAGCAAGACCCTCCAAGTTTAACTTTATTTTTAACTTAATTAAACTCGGTTACAACTAACAAAATTCACTTTGGTAATTCAATTTTGTTCACTACATGATGCTAATGGCCGGGCCGTCTACGAGGCAGACCAGTTTCGATACGTATAATTTAAACAAACGAAATTAAATTCATCTACTAAGTAAAAATCTTTTTGAGTAAAATTTTTGTTTATTTACTTTTGAGCAGAGTATTAAAAAGCCATTAGGGACTAATCCTGCAGGTTAATATTTTGTTAAACATTTTTATTTTCATGCTCAACCAGCAATAGATAAAGTATATCTCGCCAACGAGAAGACAACAGCAACTTACCATTGCTATGATTGTAACTGAAGATCTTAGCCAAACAACTAAAATCATCAGCTTAGAGCACACCATATTTAATGGAACCGCTCATATTACTCCCCCGTGTGTTTCCGCTATCCTAAGACAGGATACAGAATAAATTCTTATTTATGTTTTCTGGCAGCGCGTGGCGATGCCCCGAGCCCGGACATTACCAGATCTTGCAGGATGGCCGCCATTTTGTATGCTATTGGCACAACATCTAGACATTACACGGTTACACGTAAATGTTTAGTGTTGTTAGAGGTTATGTATTACCGTACTATCTACCACTTCAAACCCTTGTGTGGCATAATATCACACTAATACTATATAACCCATAATATCTATAAAACCCATCTTAGTCTTCATAACATACTGTATGCGTAGTTTCTGTATTTCTTGGTAGAAGTTATCTTATTCAATGGTTACATTTTCCTGCTGCTGAACAAGACGCCGTATTTTTTTTTTAACGTTTATTCTGTTTTACGTGATTTAAATTCAATCTTTTGGCAAACACAGAGCTCGTCAGATTACAATTTTATTACAATAGAATCTAGTCTGGACTATTGGCGATTAATAACAACTAATAGAGTAGTATGGAAGAAGAAGACGTGTTACGCCAACCCAAATAATTAGAATTAAATCAAAAGTCATTTATTCAAATTAGGCTGAGAATCAACACTTTTCGAACGTCAAAATTACATAAGACAGTCCCCCAAAACGCCCGCTCTTCACCAATTCCTAGTGCTTTCGCTGGGAAGAACAAGTGACGCAACAAACTCCCCAGCAGCACAGCTGTCTGCCCTATTTAGTTAGAAAAACTTGATTCTATTCAATAGTAGGAATGTAACGTGATTAACATTACGAGACAGAACATTACATAAAATTATTTGCTATTATCAGCTAGCCACGCCAATACCAATAAATACAATGAAAACTATACTGAAGCAAAAAAAATTATAAGTAAAAAAAAAATTATTTCTAAATTGACCTGACAGCTTACATATTTAAGCAATTCTGGGTTATGTTCACATAGCTGTCACTCGAAGTCACAAATGATAAACTAAGACTATCGAAGTAAAATCAATAAACAGTTAATTACTAATAACAATAACAAAACCATGATAAGGGCAAGATGATTGAATAACTAGCAGGGGATCGGGGGGGGGGATTAGGGGATCAGGATCGGAATAAATTCAATGAAATCTAGTCTTCATTATCCATCTATTTATATAAAACTAGCTGCGCCCAGCGGTTTCACCCGCGTGAATGTCGATCCCGTAGGAATATCGGGATAAAAAGCAGCCTATATGTTAATTCAGGGTGTCAGCTACCTCCATACAAAATTTTACCAAAATTGGTCCAGCCGTTTTAGCGTGAAGAAGTAACAAACATATAAACACACACACACTCACAAACTTTCGCCTTTATAATATTAGTGTGATAAAGTCGGGTTAGCTACACCATTTATAGCTCAAGAACGGCTGGACCGATTTTTATGAACTTTTATTTGTTGGATTTGTGCCCACCCCGAATAGCAGAATAACTATTAAAACATGAAAAAAAATATAATGAAGATAATTCATTTTCTCACACATTTTGTAGTTATAGATTCTGAGGCGGTACGAAGTTCGCTGGGGTCAGCTAGTTTATAATAAAATTGCAAGGTTAGTTCTCGCAACGTGTAGGTAATACCTAAGAGCCCCCGACAACATAATTATCAGAGAAATGTTATACTGAAGCCCCTACAATGCAAAATCCAGTTCAACTGACATAGATGAATAGTTTCAGATGATAGGTCCTGAATCCAGTGCATTCAATTCGGGAAATATTGAGGGGCTTTCAATTTGGCTCAGCTCGGCTTCCGAGCCATCAATTTAATATTGGACGCCGAAAAGAAGCCATTTACTCCGATTTGGTGAACGATATGATATGATGTTTCACTTCTGGGTTTTATTTTTTTTTAACAAAAAAACACCGTGTCCTCAAATGTGTTGGTATAATAATATTCATTCCTCTCGGACAACAGATTTAACTTGTAAGTTTATTAAGGTAAACTCAACCTCAAACTCATGTAGGTAGTAAGTAGATGTTACATCGAAGGGGTACCTACACCACACATACATAATCAGCCTATAATGTTCCCACTGCTGGGACACAGGCCTCCTCTCTGTGAGAGGGAGTGGGCCGTTATCCACTATGCGTGCCCGGTGCGGGTTGGTAGAAGTCACATGCCTTCGAATTTTTGGTTCTAGGACATCCCGGGTTCCTCGTGGTGTTTTCTTTCACCGTTTTGAGAGCAGTGGTGATGAAATAATTTACCACTAACCCAGACAGGCGCTTTACTTTGTAAGCGCTTGTCTGGGTTCGAACCTACAACTCGTAAGTCGCGGTCGTTACCACTGGGCCACCACTGATCTCCTTACACGAACCCTAAAAGCGCAGCAATTTACAAAGTGTTAAAGTTAGAATTACTTTGCATTTAGTTTAAGACTAATTATACGAACTACAATATCAGTGTACCTAAAATTCAGCTGCTTCATGATCAGAAAAGCTTGCAAAATCAGAAATCATGGACAAGAAAAGTCTACAAGGAAACTATTTCCGATGCCAATAAAAAGCCACAACAAAATGTTTAATACATATCAATATCCAGGGCGTGGAGTGGCCAGTGTGGCCACGTCACGCACGATCTCTGCTTCACAGACTCATTTCTTGCCCCGACGTCCGTAAAATAGCCGGGCAATCAATCGATTGCTCGGAGCAAAGAGTCGCTGCTACGATTTATAGCTATCAGGAGAACAAAGTTGGTAACAAACATAGCTCGCTGATGAATTTGTATGCCGCCTGCGAGTTAGCGGTGTGCTGGGGGTGCGGGGGATGAGCGATGGCGGTGTTTGGGAGTTTTATTCACTTGAACCTCAACATGCCCATATGTCTAGGTTACCATATACCTATCATCAACACAGGATGAGCTGTGATCTTATTATCATGCTTTATCATCATATCTATACTTATAATAAATCTGTAGAGAGGTCAATTCTGTACATGAAATATATTTTCAAAATAACTATCAGGGGGTGATTAGTGATCGATACTGATGCCAAAAATGCAATCAGTAAAATTTTTGTCTGTCTGTCTGTCTGTATGTTCCTTATAGAAACAAAAACTACTGGACGGATTTTAACGAAACTTGGTACAATTATTCTTCATACTCCTGGGCAGGTTATAGTATACTTTTCATCACGCTACAATCAATAGGAGCAGAGTAGTGAAGGCAAATGTTGGGAAAACGGGAGAAGTTACTCCATTTTTTAAGCTTCCGTCGCGTGTGCAGCCTTAATGGTTAAAGTTACATAGAAATCATGTATGACGGAAATATTCTACATAAAATTGTCTAAAAAATATCCCGCAACAGCATATGTCTATCTTTTATAGTTGACTCACAATAACACGTGTAACTCCTGATAGCTTAGCAGTTCGGAGCATTCTGATTATATTTGTTTACTCTTACGTTTATAATACTCTCACTCATCCCTAATTTAAAAAAGTTAACATTATTACCTATTCAATAAAAAAAGAATCATAGAAATCGGTATAGAAACACCAAACTTATACATGAAATAAGCCATCGCGCCGTCGCACGTGAAGACTGAATCATGCTATAAGGATTATTTTTGTGTAACAGTTGCCGCGCTCGACACGGGTCGCGCGCAACGGCGGCGGTAGGGTATAAAAAGGCGGGAGGTCCGAGAGCGAGCTTCATTCATTTTGGCTGTTGATGCGTTCAGAGCGTTCGCCCTTATTGACAGACAATAATTGATATTGAGAAACCGTGCTTATCAGCGCGACTTTTAGTCTTTAAATAGTTTATTTGAATTTCTTTTGTTGTTATTTTGTAAAATAGGTATGAGTTGTTTTGGTAGTGTTTAAATATTCGTTCAAATTAAAAATTATTACGCGTAGGTACTTTTATAAGTATTTATTTTTAAGGTGAATGGGTAGTTGTAGCCCGCGAAATTCAATTTTTCTTACGTTTTTTGTAATTTTCAGGTCAGTGTCACGTTGTATCTTGATCAAAATATGATTCGCGACTATAACCGGTATGTATTTACAGAATTATAATAATTAGAATCATTAATCCATCTTTCTAAGTTAGATTTCTACCGTTAAGAACAAATCTCGTATGGAAAAGTGTTAGTGGTAGAAATCTAACTTAAAGAGATATATTAATGATTCTAATGACTATAATTCTGTAAATACATGTCTATTATAGTCGCGAATCATATTTGGATCAAGATACAACCTGACACCGATCTGCAAATTGCAAAAAACGTAGAAAAATTGAATTTCGCGGGCTACAACTACCCATTCACCTTAAGTGAAGTAGGTATAGGTAGATAGTATTACACAGGCGTTTCAGCTTTATTTTCATTTCTTTTTTGTTGTGAGTTGTATATATTTCTGGTTATAATTCTATAAGAATATTTTAGTTTAAATAGTCACTTAGATTTTAAGTGTAAGGTAGCTAAAGTTAGGACCACGTATTAGTTGTTTTGGTAGTGTTTAAATATTCGTTCAAATTACAAATTATTAAGCGTAGGTACTTTTATTAACTAAAGTAGTTATAGGTATTTATTTTGAAATTTTACACAGTGTTTCCCTTTATAATGTAGACAAGGAATTAGGAAGGATTTTTTGAAATTCAACCCCTAAGGGAGTTAAATAGGGGATGAAAGTTTGTATGAAAATCCGTCAGGTTTAAAGTTAGGATCTTCAAATTTTGTGTTTAGGCTGACGACTAAAAATTAATTTATACGTTTCTCAGCGTTTTTGATAATTCCAACCCCAAAGGGTTAAAAAGGGGGATGAAGTTGTGTATGAAAGTCCGTCAGTTTAAAAGTTAGGGTCTTCAAATTTTGTATTTAGGCTAACGATTGAAAATTAATTTATACGTGTCTCAGCGTTTTTGATAATTTCTCCCCCAAAGGGGGATGAACGAACTGACTGAAATATCAACGTACAGTCTAAACCGCTGGTCCTAGGGACATGAGTTTTGGAGGTTGTGTTCTTTGTGCAGAGTAGGTATCGAATAAGAAGGGGTTTTTGGAAATTCAACCTTTAAGGGGGTGAAAAGGGGGGATTTTGTTTGTATGAAAAATCTTATTTATTGAGTTAATAACCTTGAAACTTGGCACGAATACTTATCTAAGTAAATTATGAAGTTTGGAATTTTTCGTTTTTCTAAAATACCCCCTAAAGAGGTAATGGGGGGTGTTAAAATTTGTAAGGAAGAATTTTAACGCCCTGTCCGATTAACTTGAAACTCAGTATTTATACTAAGGACTAAAAATAATTAATAATGTGTATCAGAGTTTTTCGAAAATCTACCCCTAACTGTATGAAAAGAGGTAGTTAATTTTAAAGGAGAGGATTTTACTGCGTGGCTTGATTAGCTCGAAAATTGGTATAAATAAACTTTGAGTCAAGTTATGAACACTTCTTAAACGATTTTTCAAAATTCTACCCCTGTGGGGGTGAAAAGCGGGGATAGTTTCTTTGAAAAATCTGATTCCTTTGTTCTATAAACTTAAAAATTGGCCCGAATACTTATTTATTTAAGTTAATTATAAAGATCATACCAACATACATTTTCGAAACTTTTAGAGGAAAGTACGAATTTCACGCGGACGAAGTCGCGGGCAGAAGCTATCCATACTAATATTATAAATTCGTAACTCTGTCTGTCTGTCTGTTTGTATGTTACCTTTTCACGCCTAAACCGCTGAACCGACTTAATGAAGTTTGATATAGAGATAGTTGGAGTCCCGGGAAAGGACATAGGATACTTTTTATCCTGATAATTACACGGGATCGAGACTTATGCGGGTGAAACCGCGGGGCGCAGCTAGTTTTTCTATAATTATCTAAGCATAAAGTGACTGGAACCAAGACCCTCATTAGAAAAGTTTCAGTAGAAAGTTCAACCAATTTCCACAATTTTTCTTGCCCCACCTGTGAATGAACTAGTTACCAAAGATGACTCAAGTACCTACACGGGCTGCGACCTATTCCACCGCATACCAATTCCCGCAGTGCACCTGTCCCTTGTCCCCCATGCTGGAGACGTGAGCCGCCAATAAATGCGGCCACTCTGTTAAATGGACTACTCCAAGGCCAGGCCTCGGGCCAGTCGGACTAGTCAAACTTTTTCATGTTAAACTTTAAAGAATTAACTACGAGACGTTACCTTCTACATCTACCACACTTAGCTACTTATACTAACTGTCTTTTTCTGCTAGCTATTCCCATTTTGTAGCAGAATTTGCAAATGGAGTTTAGTTAGTGTTGGGGAAATTCAATTAAGTGCAGTTTTGTGCTAGAGATAAAAAGAACTTATTTGCAATTAATTGCTAAGCTTAGTTTGTACTCCGTCTACACCAAGTACATACTAAGCAAGTAATTGTAAGTATAGTTAATTCGAAACACATTTCGACGACACGATAATGTATTTTAGGGTTGATTTTGCCAACGCCACATAATTTTATAAGAGGAATAATTTTGAATTTTTGACATTTCTTACATACAAAAACTATCAGACGTCAATTTTATTCCACGAATAAAAATTATCTGTCGATTGAAAAGTCAGCCCTTAGCTATCAAGATAAAAAGAAAGAAAAAGAAAGAAAGAAAGAAAATACGTTTATTTGCGGTGAAAATGACGCAAAAAAAACATAAACACAATAAATAAAATAAAAAGGTAGAGGGAAACATGCGTCACATCCACGCAAAACGGCTATCGCTCAGCATTATGCTGCGACCCTATGCAAGACAGAGCCCCAGCGCTGGTTTTCAGCGACAGCCGACGCTGACGTAATGACGTCGTCCCGGTGCAGCAAACAATTATTAAAATACAGTTTACTTAAAGAAAAATAATTGAAAAAAGTGATAGAATATTATACATGAAATAGACATAGGTACAGTACATGCTATGAGAATATCATCCTCAAACAGTAGTGTGTAGGGATGCAATCAACAGATCTATCTTGCCTCCGTATTTACCAATCGAACATGCTCTTGCTAAAACAAATCAGCCAAAAAAGCGCTGTGTTTTCAAACCCATTTCAAAGTTTTTATAACCAGCATCTGATTCTGTGTTCAATGCGGAATGAAGCCTCGCTCGATTGGACCACCTCATAGTTTGTGTTCAATCGAAACATGTTTTTCCATTTGGTAATACAAACATCATGTGTTTGAGGGAAATCATTTCCCTGTGCCGTACCGTTTGCCAAAGCGCACCCAATAATACGAAATATTTGAATATTGTATTGTATTTTTTTCTCGAAAGGTAATTTGAGTGATATTTTATTGCCTTACCTTATTGCTTGACTCAGCATATAAGGCCTATGTACAACGTTATTTAAGTAGGTAAACACGAAATTCGAAATACGTATAAAGATTAACCAGAATTTCCCAAGGAAAATGAGCATGTATTTAGACTTTAATAAAGATAAAATTCCAGTGATTCCAGGGAATGTAAAACAGGATATAGGTTTTTTACTTACAACAATATGGAAAAATAAATACCACAATACTACTTTAGTAGGCACATAATAAGCATAGGTAAGCAAAATCAGCCTATAATGTTACTACTGCTGGGACACAGGCCTCCTCTGAGAAGGAGAGAGAGGGAGTGGGTCGTAATCCACCACGAGGGCCCAGTGCGAGTTGTGGATGTTACATGTCTTAGAAATTTTTGGTTCTAGAACATGCCAGTTTCCTCACGATGTTTTCCTTCACCGTTTTGAAAGCAGTGGTGATGAGATAATTTACACAAAGTAAAGCGCCAGTCTGGGTTCGAACCTACGACCTACAACTTGCGACTGTTATCACTTGGCCACCACTGCTCTCGTAGATACTTCCCGGAAGGAAAATGATTCCTGGAACTTAGTCTTAGTACTCAGGCCTACTTAACATGTTTAACACTATGAGCGATATAGGTCCGTAAATTATAATTTAGCGCTACTGCTGAGCATGAGGTCGTGGGTACGATTCCCGGTTCGGGCAAAGTGTTATTCGGAATTTCGCAGTAGCAGCCCGTGGTCTAGATTTTTACCCGTTTGATGGCAACAGGCTCGCCCCCTATTACATGGGATTTTAACATAACTGGCGAAACGTGGGTGTACCTATAAACAGGCGTGATGTTATGAGCACTGCAACGATGCATTAAAAGATTTTAATATAACGAGGTCAGTTATAAAAGTGTGAATAAAATCACTTCGAGGGAATGCGCCCAAAAATATTATTTTTGCGAGAGAACGCCGTCTGCACGCCGCACGCCGCCGCCGCAATCACTATAAAAGCTTTGGCTTAAAATGTAACGAATTTTTAATAGGTTTAGCTTGAAATATTCACGTAAATAAACTTTACACCGGATCTAAGTACTTTCATATTTTCGTGCATTACACACATTTCATAACATATAGTTAAGTTGGATATCTGAATGTTGTTTTTAATGAACAGATTTTAAATCTCATGACTGTAATCACTAACCAGTCTATCTATAATCATTATGATGTCTCCATCAAAGTCATTATCAAAGCATACAATTTTGTACAGTTCAACACCCATGGGACGAATGGGCAAGCATAAAAATGTAAAACAATCTATGGGGACTATAAATATTTATTGAACATGAGGTCCTCGGGTACAACATTGTTATCAACATGGTAACGATGGTGACACTAAATCAAGGTCTGTTTTTTTTTCAGATTCAATAAAACATATATTATCTTTCTGAACTTCTGCACTCAGCATTTTTAGGATTCTTTCTTTAAAGTAATTTATTTTGCTGTACAAAATTGTACCTATGTTAGCTCGAACCGCGATACCTAGGACTAGGATACCTATTACGTTCAGAATAAACTACAAACGTGACATGAATTTTAACCGTCTATCAAGAAAATCCTTCATTTTGTACATTTTACACGATTTCTTCCAACTATTTATTTATTTATCTGATGCTCTGCTTACAGATGACTTTATTAGAGTTTTTATTTGTTAGTCTCCTCCCTGCAATGTCTGCTTGGTGTCTGCTCTGCGCTCGCACCGCTCGTCTTAACTATAAGCGATGGTCGCGCGGGTACGTTTTATAGGTATGAATAGGTACTATATGTATATAGCTTCTGCCCGCGACTTCGGCCGCGTGAAATTTCTATAAACAATAAACAATATTTATTTGTTCAAGACTTAAACCTATTTACAATTATTTTACCTTTAAATTAGACTTTGTAACACAGTGGCATGTCTTGTATCTCAAGACATGTGCAACTGGGCTTAAACTAGAAGGATTCCTTTTTTTTTTCTCGGTGGAAATCCTCATGGACTTCCTCTATCGTGGGGGTGACAGAGAAGCATGGCCGGACTCTTACCGGCTAAAACCACCGCGGTGTTCCACCTCTACCTATGGCCGGGGGTGCGGGATTCGCATAAGCGTTCATCGCTCCCCCAAACTAGGAGGACTCCTTGTGCTATAAGCACCGGTTACTTCCGTCACCACCGTGATCCAGCTGCCATTACAAATGTAAGTATAATATTATTAATTTAATTTATTAATTACTATCGTACGTGAGTGTGCGTGTGTATGTAATTTCTGGTTTCTATCACTTCGTTTTCGCTTAGCGTTATTTCTGACTTTTTTTATTAATTTTACTCGACTCCTAAAGGTTATAACGTGACGTTAGCCTTCCTCAAGAATTGGGCTATCAAATGCAAAAATCCGAAAAAAAATCCGAATGGTAGCTCCAGAGATTACAGCGTTCAATGAATTCAACCAAACTCTTCAGCTTTATTATTGGTGTAGAATAGTATAGATGATATAATCGCACGATGAATCGAGGCGCGATTGTACGTCAAAATTCATACAAACCATAGCGTGTACCGAAGATCGCTTTTACGCAGACGCGGCCATCGTCTGATAACAAACAATCTTTTGCATTTGAGAGACACTCATGTGTTCAGGCTATAAACAGTATTTAAACCATAGAAACATGTCACCTCAATGCAGCTACGGCTACACATATTGGAGAAAAGTTCGAAAGCTACAAATAACAGTTAAAACTTACTAATAGAGAGCCCATAAACCATGGGCAGAGTGTATCGGCGTGTGCCGAAGAGAAAATAACCAGATAAAATATGATGCGAGCAGGAATAAGATCATAACGGACGATTGAGCGGCCGCTTTGGGTCCAGGGCCGGACTCAGAGCAGCCAAACGATGGCAGTATAACAGGAAATGGCGATATGGGAAATGTGCGAGCTGTTTAAGGGGCGTACAGGACCTAAACGCAAAAAACGCATGTTTTAGAAATAGTAAAAGTATATGATCGACTACTAAACAAAATCAGAAAAAAATATATGATATTCTTCAGGATATAATAATACAACTTATTTGGTACGATAGAAAAAAATCATGGAGATACCTCTAAAAACTTTCTTTTTACAATAAAAACCATACTAATATACATACAATCATTATGATTTTTTGTCAGATTATTCTACAAGCAACATAAACTCTAGTGCTTTAATTTTTTAGTCCAAACAATAGATTTTTCGTAAATAGATAATTGCTTAATTGCCACATACATACGCTGCGACAGGTTATACAGAAGACCAAAGAGTATAACCTGCCTCTCTGCTTAGCGTTTGTGGACTACGAGAAAGCCCTTAATTCGATCGAGACATGGGCTGTACTGCAGTCTCTTCAACGGTGCCAGATCGACTATCGGTACATCGAGGTGCTGAAGTGTCTGTACGAAAACGCCACTATGTCAGTTCGACTCCAGGACCAGACCTCGAAACCTAACCTTCTGCAGCGAGGTGTGAGACAGGGAAACGTTATCTCTCCGAAACTGTTCACCGCTGCTCTGGAGGATGTCTTCAAGGTTCTGGACTTGAAAGGAGCTGGCATTAACATCAATGGCGAGTACATAACTCACCTTCGGTTTGCCGACGATAAAGTAGTCATGGCTGAGACTATGGAGGACCTCAGTACAATGCTCGATGACCTCAGTAGAGCCTCTGAAAGAGTGGGTCTGAAAATGAACATGGACAAAACGAAGGTCATGTCAAATGCCCATGTAACACCCAATCTCATGAAGATCGGAGGCGCTACACTCGAAGTCGTGGACGAGTATATTTACCTAGGACAAACTGTCCAGTTAGGTAGGTCCAACTTCGAGAAAGAGGTCAATCGTCGAATCCGACTCGGCTGGGCAGCGTTCGGGAAGCTACGCAATATCTTCTCGTCCCACATACCGCAGTGTCTCAAGACGAAAGTCTTTGACCAGTGCGTGTTGCCAGTGATGACATATGGCACTGAAACGTGGTCGCTCACAATGGGCCTTATTAGGAGGCTGAAAGTCACCCAAAGGGCAATGGAGAGGGCTATGCTTGGAGTTTCCCTGCGGGATCGAATCAGAAATGAAGAGATCCGCAGAAGAACCAAGGTAACCGACATTGGCAGTGGGCAGGGCACATTGCTCGCAGAACAGATGGCCGATGGGGCCGAAAGGTTCTGGAGTGGCGACCGCGTACCGGAAGGCGTAGCGTTGGAAGTAGGGCATGCAAAACCGGAAAGTCATCAAAACCGGTTTTGAACATCGTTTTTTTGGGACCAAAACCGAAAACCGGAGCTAGGTCCGGTTTTAGCAAAAAAAATCGAATGTAGTATAATTTAAAAAGAAACACCATTTTTTTTAAATACCCACTAAGTCTACAAATAAAACAAATTGTATGATACATTTCTTTTTACCCGACTACGGCAAAGCCAAAGGAGGGTTATGATTTTAACAGGCTATGTAGGTATGTATGTGAGTATGTTCATGTGTTCCCTCGTAGCTCCTAATCTACTTATCGGAACTCGACATATTATGAGGTATCGTTAGACAAAAAGTAATGTGTTAAAAATAAAAATTGAGATAAATACGCCATGTTTGGTATCATTTGAAAGGGCTTCACTTGTACATTTCCAAAATATTGCTCAAATTTAAAGCGACGCCCTCTAGCGGACAAAAGTCATGTGTTAAATTTAACACCAAAATTGTTTAAATAAAAAAAGTAAAAAAACTAAAACCCGACTACGACAAAAAAAAACGACGCTGAAAAAGTATGAAACAAGATTTTCATACTTCGAACAGAACAAAAAGAAAAACCGTAGTCACACGTTATTAAAGTGTTTCGGTTGGTACCTTTAACGTGTGACTACGGTTTTTCTTTTTGTTCTGTTCGAAGTATGAAAATCTTGTTTCATACTTTTTCAGCGTCGTTTTTTTTTTGTCGTAGTCGGGTTTTAGTTTTTTTACTTTTTTTTTATTAATCCAAACCATAATAGTTGTACAGATAACAATGAACTTATAATAGTATAAAGATTAATTAACTGAGATCAAATCAACAACTAGTAAGTTTTTGGTATCTTTGGTACCTATTAAGTCTGCTATCAAAAATAATATATTTTAAACATAGAAAACACAATCAGCATCTTCAAATATTAAACACAACCAAAAAAATCAAAATTTTTGTAACTTTGAAGACGAACTACAAAATAACATTACTTCGAAAAAAATGTTGACAAAACCGGAGCTGAGCTCCGGTTTTGGCTCTCAAAACCGGTTTTCAAAAATCGTTAAATTTTGGCCGATTTCCGGTTTTGCGCAAAACCGGAAAACCGGTTTTGCATGCCCTAGTTGGAAGGCCTCCCACAAGGTGGACCGACGACCTTGTGAAGGCCGCAGGAACTCGTTGGATGCGAGAAGCACAGGACCGGTCGCAGAAGAGGTGCTTGGGGGAGGCCTATGTCCAGCAGTGGACGTCTTTCGGCTGAAATCATGATGATGATGATGAGATAATTGCTTCATATTTTGCAATAAATTACCAGCGTTGTGTCATCGCGCTTCTCTTTCTTTTCTATGCTTCCCGACAGTGACCGCGCTTTAGGTCATATGAAACTATATCTATCAGTTGGAAGTTGGATATCAACTGTAAATTGCTGTAATTCATAAACCTTAATTTTGGGTTCAACTAAATGTAAAGACACGTGGCTTACAAATTAAACAGGGTCAAATTAAATCAGCTAGATAAACTCCGCAAGCGTGATGAGTATCGATATCTGGACTTGATAAAACAAAAAATAAATATTTTGTTGTTTTTTTTTTGTGAGGTCATCGAATGCTGTTTGACTTGAAATAATACTTTAAAAAAAGATCCCTTTTGTTTGATTTGTCTTATTTTCAAGTATGCGATTGGTATCGACATTTAAGCGCGGTAAAACAAAAGAAAACAGATTTTCTCAACTCATACTTTAAGTTACAACACTACCAGCTGTCGATGACCTTAAAAAAAATAACCTCGAATCTTTTTTATTTTTATTTTGTAGTGTTTAGATATCGGCCCATCACGTCTACAGAATTTCCCTAACTAATTTGATTAGACCCTGTATAAGTACTGAAATTCGTTTTACATTCTGTTATCCCGAAAATCGGCAGCTTTTTCTGAACTTCATACTTACAATATTCATTTTGCTGCGTCGAAAACTTGGTCCGAGCAACTGTTTGTTTTTCTAGAACCTTTTAGTCGTAAGAAGAGCCTACAATTTAGCACATGCGAAGAGGAACAGACGTACATTAAGATTAACTTCTCGCGTGTTCCTAAGTGGTAACTGATACGATATATCGAACCACACGAGGAGGAAGTTTGTTTGTCTAAGCGGCGTGTAACGGCCTTAGGGAATCGGGAATGATATCACCGCACACAATACATAGTATGGCAGTATATAAGTTATAATTATGATTAATGGCAGAGCTCTAACTAAATTGATGTTGTACGTAATAACTTACCTTCTTTCTGTCTCGTGTTGAAAACTAGGTAAACAAGCACACTAATATTATAAAGGCGAAAGTTTGTGTGTGTGTGTGCGTGTGTGTCTTTATATGTTTGTTACTTCTTCACGCTCAAACGGCGGGACCAATATTGATAAAATTTTGTATGGAGGTAGCTGGCTGGTATTATCATATAGGCTACTTTTTATTTTTTATCCCGATATTCCCACGGGATCGAAACTTATGCGGGTGAAAACGCGGGGCGCAGCTAGTATAATATATATAGAATAGCATAAGCAGCCTATAATGATCCCACTTCTGGGACACAGGCCTCTTCTCTTCGAGAGGGCCACCACGCGGTCCCAGTGCGGATTGGTAGACGTCGCACGTCTTCGAATTTTTGGTTCTAGGACATGCCGGTTTCCTCACAATATTTTCCTTCACCGTTTTGAGAGCAGTGATGATGAAATTAATACACAAAGTATAACGCCGGCCTGGGTTCGAATTCGAACCCACGACTTACAACACGTGAGTCAGGCCGTCACTACTGGGCCACCACTGCTCCATAGAACCGCTCATGCTATTGTATATAATAATACTAGCGTATTATATCTATGGTAAAAAGTAGTAAGGCTGACTGCAAAGTGTGCTACCTAACTTCCAATAATAGTGATTTTGATGAACAATAGGAAGATTTTTCAGTTGTTGAATTCCTGAAAAGGCTAACTGCCAGTAGGTAACTAACCGCTAAAATAACATGAACCACCGTTTCCTCGAAGAAGATAAGACCTGCATTGCCACTTTCATCAACTAAATAGGTCCCTTCACAGTGACATGAAAACAAAACGAATGACTACTTCAAGTCCGCTCCTGTGCAACTGGACTTGACATCTCGTGGAAAAAAATGTCCCCCTCCCCTTATTGTACCCTTCCCCTGCACCCTTGTACCCCGGGCCGAGTCCACCACCTACGTGCGACTCCATCCTGTGACATCACTACGTAATGATCTACAACGTGTTTTGGGTACAAAAGGGATGGATAAAGTTTGCCGTACATAATGGGGGCAGTGTCAAGTTTATTTTAGGGACTGATGGATCGAAATGGTGAGAATGAGAAGAATGGCACGTGACGTGATATATTACCTGGCTTGGTAAAATTTCTCAGCTCCAATTAATTATTTATCATCCGTATAGCACATTAATCACACTAAAACTATTCTCATTTTCAATATAGTTTTGTAATGAATGAATGAATGAAATGCATCTACCCCGACGTGGTTAAACCAGATTCTATTAATTGAATGAACTCCAAGATTCGCAGTAGCTCCTGTAGCCTCATCTTCATGGTGCTACAGCGACCATTGCATATCAAGGAGTAGACCGAGAGGCGCTGTAATGGTAAGGAAGACGTGCCCGAAGGATAGGGAAGGATTTAAGAGTCTACTGGATATGCATCCTAGAGTAAGCATTGGACTAGTGGAGACACGGACTATGAGTGGAGAGATGGGTGATTATTATCTATGGATGGGCATTTTTTGACGACGCGCGACGTTGCCGCCAAGTTGGTCGTACGTTATCGCGACACCCGGCGTAGCTGTAAATAGAAAATCAGGGTAGTTTTTAGCCAGTAAGATTCTGACAGACCCCACCGCCCGTCCCAGGGCGGCGGATACCCATGAGGATTTTCCACGCCGGAAATAAAACGAAAAAAAAAGGTCGAGCTTCACCGGTGAATCTTTTGGTGGGGTTCTACTGCTTTCTCGATTCTTTTGTATGTCATTGCTCTGCTGTGTTATGTTGTGTTAGATGTTGCTGTTATCAATGTCATCGTCGGAAGTCTCGCTATTTTTGTAAATCTCACTAGCAGCGTTCTTGATCTTATTTCTGTCTTCCGCCGCATCCGAATCGCCGCATCGTAGGTACTTCGGTACCTACTTCATGTTCTGTTTTAAGTTTTCGTTCCATGTGTAAATAGGTCGGCCGACCTTCTTGGATTTGACCTTGTATTGTATTGTTGTATGCTACAGGTGTGGTTCGCGGCGCCTGTAGACATGTGCGAGGTACCTAGCACATCATGAGGTTCTTGATGCGTTTGGTTACTTTTAAATTAAATATTTGTTTATTGATGGCAACTAGGCCCAATTGTTAGGTTAGGTTACTGTTTATCCGTCTGAGATTTCATGCATTTTCTTTTGGATTGGTTTATTCCTAGAGTGTGTTATGAAAAGTGTGATTGGGCGAGGTGAACGGGAGTTGAGTGGGGGATATAAGCAAGAGAAAGTAGTGCGCGCGCACATTTTCTTTCTCTCTTCCTCTCATAGCCAAATACGTTTGAAGTTTCACTTCAGTCGTGTGGTCATAAGCACACTCGGTTTTTTTTATAGTGCTTTTTCTACTTAATTTAGATGTTATGTATGTTCCTACGTACTTATTTAATTTCATCACATGTCGGTATACTGATTCCATTAAGGGTCACGTAGGTCTGTTTCTATGTAGCTATGGGGTCCCTAATTAGTTTTTTTTTTTTTCGTTTTTGGAGGCCTACACTATCTAGTAGGGGTTTAGTATGGCATAGGATACCTTCTAACCCTTCTAGGTAATCTGTAATGAAGATAGGTCGTCCGCAAATGACAGTACAAGGGGGAATGAGATTTCACAATCCTGGTCTAGTTTTTTTAATTGGATTTCCTCGTCGAGGGTTCGAAGGACTTCGTCAACGACCAGTGTAAACAGTCGAGGGGACAGAGGGCAACCTTGTTTGACTCCCTTTTTAATAATCCAACTACTTTGCTGGCCACCCCATTTGATGCATGTTCGTTCATTCATGCATACCTATTATCCTCCATTCATACCTTTGATTCATACATACCTTGATTTGTTGGGTCGTTGTAATAAGATATCTCTTAGTGCATTGAGGACGACGTTGTCAAAGGCTTTTTCTATGTCGAGGGCGAGACATTATTTTACCTGCACGCCATTCTTAGTCCAAGACCCTTTTAAGCGTAAAGATATGGTCGTCTGTTGATCTATTTTTTAAAAAGGCTGCTTGGTAATTGCCCAATCCCGTTTTTATATCGTCTAGTTTTTTTAGTAGGTACGTATGAGGCATAAATTCTGTACCTAACCCAAACCGATAGATATGCGGCGATAGTCATTCGCATCTTAAGGGCTTTTTTTTTAATAAATTGGTACCTGCTTGGTCTCCAGCTTCTTGTCGGGCGCTTCGTTCTGTGTCCAGGCTTTGTTCATGTGTTTGGTGACGGCTTCCTGTAATATTTGTTACGCCTATTTGGATTATCTGGTCGCCTACTTTGTAGGAATTTGGCCTTTTTTAGGTTGGCAAGAGCTAGTCGATGATCTCTGGAGAGAACTGGCTGAAGAATCAGAGTTTGCTGGACAGCTGCTTTTAATACTTCCGTTATGGTATTCCAGGGTATTTCGATGTTTTCGTCCGTTGAGTTGATTCCTATATTTTTTTATTTAGGCAATCTTGGTATTTTGTTTTGGTGAAATTGTATTGAGGGCGGCTTAATAGCACTGTTTATAGTTGACATCCTTGGCCACAATTGTTGTCTCCTTCGCGGCTTGCTGTTGCCTCGTTGCCAAAATAGTTTTATACAGATATTAAATGTACAATGCAAAATAAACACACCCGTTTGAATAAAATGGTTCCTAAAATATTTATTTATTCAAACAAAACCATGAAAGCCTGCAATAAAATATCGAGCAATATGTTTCGCCCCGTCCACTGTCAGCTCACAGAGCGCTACAGGGCCGATATGAATAAAAATAGATAACCCCGGGCCACACATCATTATGGACGTATAAAAATAGTTTGGAAAAATCAAATGCTTTGTCTACCTGCAAATGAATCATAACTATTTGCCCGGAAATATTGTTGTACTTGGTTCTCAGTGAGAGATGTAAATATTGTAAATACCCAATGAATCAGGTGTTGTCTGACAATCCTTTTAAAACAATGAAAAAAAACCGGTGACTATTGGAAATACCCAAATTACGCAGCATATGCAGTATAAGGGTGCCATTCCACCAGAGATGTGCTATGCAGCTATGCTGCAACAATGTAAAAGCTAAGCTACGAAACTATGTGACCGTTTCCACTGATGCTAAGTAATGTAGCGGAGCGAGTAAGTTCTGCTATGAAAATGCGCCACCGCAAGGTAGAAGCTGTGCGAGGAAGATGCGCAGCTCGAGCTATGCGACGTATCGACAATAGGAAAGGTACACTGCTCTGCATATAGCTACACATCCATAGCACGCATCCACAAGCACGATCCTTCCATATAAAAAACGTAGCTTAGTTGAATCAGTTTCCACCAGTGCTGTGCTATGTGGACCAATGAATATGATTGGTGGATATCAAACGCATCCGTAGCAACGTAGCATAGCACAGTGTTCCGCAAACTTTTTGCGTTCAAGGTACATCTAGGAAAACGAAAATGTTTGGAGGTACATCACAAATAAAATCATTTTTTAAGTAATATTAATCAACATTTATTTAATAATCATCGAAACAATATTTATTCTTAATCAACAAACCTAAAGTTTAAATTGCAGAAAAGGTATTTATTATTATTAGTCATCAAACCTAAAGTTTAAATTGCAGAAAAGGTATTTATTATTATTAGTCAACAAACTTAAAGTTTAAATTGCAGAAAAGGTATTTATTATTATTAGTCATCAAACCTAAAGTTTTAATTGCAGAAAAGGTATTTATTATTATTAGTCAACAAACCTAAAGTTTAAATTGCAGAAAAGGTATTTATTATTATGGACAATTATATTATTTTTATTCAGTTAAACCATTTACCTTAATTAACAAAAATAACAAAATTAAAACCTAACTTAACTAAAACTATACAAAAACTAAAATATAGCGTCGAAAAATTCATCCGCATCGCTGTCGACTGGTAATGTACCCAAGAGACTGGCGGCATTGCCACGTTGTATGGCAATGCTTAGCCTTTGGCCAAAGTAAAAGCCAGCCCTTGGGTCACGGGAAGTGTCAACCAGCCGTTTTGAAATTTCTTTAAAAAGGCCATGAGCACTCGGTCCCCACGGCCCGAAGGTTTCAACCCCAAACGGCTCGAAAATATAATTTCCGATAAGGTTATTATATTTTCGCCGCTTGAGGTTTTCCGCAGCCGCAGCAGCAGCGCCAGCACAGCATGCCGATCCAGGAAGGTGGGATGGCGCAAGAGTATCGACACAAGTTGCGTCCCACACTAAAGGCCTACCCACTTTCCAAGGAAATAGAGACATACCGTCCGGTCTCTTGCCATCATCGCGTACCAAGCCATTGGGTTCTAATACAGCTGGAACGCCGACGGTAACAAGAGCTCGTCGGATGATATCATTAATGTTCGCGTGGCGCGCTAAGCGACCCGCACTTCGGCTGCAAGACAGGCCGTGGTGTCCGAGGCTGTTGACATCTTCGCCACAGTGACAGCGATGAGGGGAACAGCAAGGAGTACCTAGTCGCAGGGAAGCAGCGAGGCGAAAAGTAGTGTCGTCGAACAAAGTGCCTATGTTCGACGAAGGTAGTGCATGAAGCCAAAGTCCCGACTCCCATCTACCCACAGCCAGCAGGCGCGCACGTTCCGCAGAAGTAGCAGACGAGTCAAGTAAATTGTTCTGTACTACTCTGCAGAGCGGCTCATCCCACCGTCTCTGGGAAGATGGATTGTCGGGGGGATCTGTATTCGGGCAAGCGAGTCTCCAGGCATCCATAGCCTCGGTGAAACACGGCACATCAGAATTAATCAGTGTGGAGGCTAAGATTTTCCTGATTAATTTATCAGTGCCGTGGACCGAGGATATGAAGGCCGGTAAACTAATACTAGAAATTTTGCGGACGCCGAGGCCCCCCATACGAATGGGAAGAGTAGCTTGTGCCCAAGCTCGGTCGTCCATGGCCACATTTAAAATAGATGTTAATGTATGCCTGATAATTTGGTCCATTTGGTCTAAAAGGTGAGTGTGCTTCCATAAATGTGAAGCGCGAAGAAAATATGTTAATTTAGGGCCGAAACAGCAGTAGCGGATTAAAGTTATGGCCGAATGCATATTAATTTTGAACAATCTTTCCGAAACAACGTTGAAATTTTGAATTTTTTCCTGAATAAAAACGGGAAAGGAATTGTCAAAGATTGGAGACCCAAGGAGACGAAGAGAGCTTTTTTCAATAATTTTGATTTCTGGAGCTATTGCGTTAAATTTGGGAAGTGTCAGATGTCTGTCAGTACTGTCCGCTAGGTATAGTTCACATTTCGAAAGATTGAGATCAAGGCCAATGGAATGAAATTCATTTTTTAAAAATTGAAGGTCGTGTAGTACAGTTTCTGCATCACCTCCCAAGGTTCCATCATCGAGATACCAAACGTTAAATTTGGAATTTAGCTGTCGAATAATTGGGTGAATGGCTAAACTAAAAATCACTGGCCCGAGGGGGTCACCTTGTTGACAGCCAACAGCAGATTCCAAAAGGTTGTCCCGATACAGTAATTTAGAAGGGTGTCTGTAACATTGCCAAATGAAACTATAAATTTGAGGTATTTCTTTTCTAGTTTCTGTCAGCAAGGTGTCCCTGTTAACAGAATTGAAGGCATTCTTTATGTCAACCTTCAGGATGACCTCTCCTTTTCCAGAATTTAGGTAGGTCGACAGGGCGTGTACGGCAGCCTCACAGCCCCCTTTGGAGCCGTAACCTAGCTGCAGGGGCTGAAATTTTTCCGAAACAACCTCACCATAAAATTTACAGCAAATTTTGGCTGCTATACGGCGGTAAGTAGTGCCCACGGCAATGGGCCGAATGCCGCCATCCCTCTTACGCAGGGCGCATAAATTGGCCCCGTACAGAACGTCGATGACGGCCTCGTTCACCTTGCCGGAGAGCATAAGGTTAATCAAAGCCGTAAGCTCCTTCAAGAGCAACTCACCAGCTGCCCCGGCGCCTGAACAAATAAGATCCTTGAGGTGCTGAGGACTCAGGCCGTCAAGGCCGCCAGCGGAGCCGTTCCTGAAGGAGCAAACGGCTGTGACCAACTCTCGACCTGTAATGGTGAGGGAGTGGTTATCAGGATCAGGAGGGTCAGGAAAAGAAAGGCCATCCGCTGCGGCAGGGTGTTTGCTCTCCAGAGCTGCGAGTGTTTCTGGAGAACACGGTGCCACCACATCACTACTAAATAGAATCCTGGCTGCTCCGCTGATGTCACCTTCCCCTAACTTAGTTTCTACCAGATGGGATATACCTCTTGATGAGGTATATCTCTGTGTCTGCAATTTAGAATCTAAATTATGAGTCGAAATATTACAGTTTTCTTTAATTTGTGCAGTTAATGTCTTTTTTGTTGCCAAATTCTTTTGAACATGTAGAATTCTGTAAGGGAAGGTGAGTAGTTGTTCCCAAGCACTTAACGAGTTCTCGCGGGCGGCAAGACGAACGCAACCTGCTAGGTGTTGCGCCACTAGAGGTCTAGCGCCGCGGGGAACTCGCTTTAAAACAGGAACAGAGTTTTTGAATTTGGACAGGGTTTTCCAAAACGGGTCAGAAGTGGATGTAGCTGGAGTTGTAAGAGTGGTTGTTGAGGCAGGGTCTGAGATGTGCACATTTGGTGGTCTGTGCACCTTTCCAATGTGCACATTCAAACCCCGCTTACCTTTAAAAAACCGTGCCTGGGTACACAGCGGACATCTCTCCAGGATGCTCAGCGATGTCGAAGGTTGACGAGCACTATTATCCACCACATCGCTACTGCCACTAAGCATTTAATTTTACTTATTAAAACTAATTAAAATAACAACAATATAATAAAATAACTAATAAAAACACTAAAAAGTCTATGTGACACTTGAATGACAAGACGGGAGCTGTGACGGGACCGACGCAGTCACGCAGGCGGCCTAGGGCGCCGCGCCGCCGATGCATTACGGCGCAGCCCTGGCAACCGTTGCCTGGTGACAACATACTGGCGTCGCGTCCTCAGCGACGCGATGGAAAAATACAGCCACATAAAATTCACTTCATTTTCATTTTGGTTTATAACAAAATATATTAAAGAAATTTGACAGATTGTAGTAGCTTGATGTGCTGATTTTATTATTAGTCATCAAACCTAAAGTTTAAATTGCAGAAAAGGTATTTATTATTATTAGTCAACAAACTTAAAGTTTAAATTGCAGAAAAGGTATTTAATGCGAAACATGAGCCTGTTTAATCGAGCATAGACGGTCTATTTGGCGTAATCGTTGACAATGCTGCTCTCATCTCTTCGTCGATTGTCCTGAGGCGTTCTCTTTTTTTGGTTTTTATTGTAAATAAGTTTATAACATAACCTTATTTTTCCGAGGCACACCAATTAATGACCACGGTACACCACCAGTGTGCCGCGGTACATACTTTGCGGAACACTGGCATAGCACATCTCTGGTGGAAAAGCAGCCTAACATCTGCATGCCTACCTACCTGTTATTTTGATGTTTATGTAGGTATTGTTAATAAAACAAAGTCAGGTTAGTTACATCATTTATATACTTAACTCAAGAATGGCTGGACAGGTTTTTTTGATCTTTGATTTGTTGGATTTGGTTTCGCCCCGAATAGCAGAACAACCACGGATATTATAAGAAAAACTGTTAAAACATGGGAAAAATTCACGAAAAAAGAAATCTAAGGAGATACGAAGTTCGCCGGGTCAGATAGATAGTAAATAAAGGAACCATAAATCCATTATGACTTTATATGGAATAATGTAGGTAGGTAGTCAGAAACACGGAACACTAGAATAAGTCTGTGTCGTTTAGTTTAATCGAACTTGACTAACAAATTGCAGTAGGTATTATTTTAGTGCAAAATCATGACTCCTTTAAGTAATCAATTTTCCTTGTGTGTCACAAACATTTCAAACAGTGGGTTGTTTGAATAAATAACCAGCTAAGTTTGAGTTACTACCACAGTTTCCCACGTGTTAGTAAAGTAAGGTGGAGTGTTTACAAATACGGCATGATACTCGTATGAGTAACTTGAACAGATTTTTACCAATCAATCGACCTTTCAAGGACGTAAAAACGAGGAAAAAGTCAACTAATGTTCGAAGAAAATATCAAATTAATCATCTTCAATAGTCATCGAAACATTGAGAGGTCCACTTGACTCACATTGACATTATATTGGGATATAGGAACTAACATGAACCGTATATTATCTACAACTCACTCGTTTATCGCGAAATGCACATGTAACTATAAAAAAACACTAGCTTCGGCCCTCGACCCCTAAGAATCATTGTGTGATGCTAAGTAGCCTATACTTAACGTTCCTTAAGAATTCGGCTATGAAATGCAATAATTTTTTCAAATCCGTGTTATAGTTCCAGAGATTAGCGCATTCAAACAAACTCTTCTGCTTTATTATTACATTATAGTAAGTTGGTACAGACGCCAGCACATCAACCTAATACAATATGTCAAATTTCTTTAATCGATTTTCAACTTTATCACCAAAATGTAAGGTTCAAAGTTGATTGGGCAAATGTGACAGTTTCGGGTAGGTTGATGTGCTGGCGTCTGTATCTATAGATAGATAGAATACTTGGTCTCTTTGAAAGAATTTACAAAATCATCCAATTAGAGGACTAATTGGATGATTTTTCCATTCGAACAAAGTTCGGTCAGTAGATAAGACAACTACTTAGGTACTAGTATTCATAAGTGCTAGTTTTTGCTAATAGAGTTTCATAATTATGATGCTGAAATCCAGTTTTTGCTGGATATAATAAAATATAGCTATTAATTTCTTGTTGAAATAAGTAAGTTCATCCATCAATGGTGCTAGGCTTTACTGATTTATTTAGTAAACCAAACACTTAGTTAACAAGCTGGCGCTAATTAGTACTGTTTTGGCATCAAAGCAACTCGCCCACACCTGTCAGTAAATACACTAGTTTCACATGCCAACACGTTAGGGGAACTATAATCTCATATACCTAATAAAGATGTCAGAATTAATTTTCATGTAAAAAGCTAAGGCCAGCACCAAAGAAATGTATGGCCAGCACCCTAGTCGCGTAACCAACTATCAATCATAATCTGAATCATTTTGAAAGATACTACTAATCCATTGCTTCATATGTTCGAAACCTTTGTCTACTCAACAACGTAAATAACGCAATGAATTTTGTAGAACTGTCAAAATGAAAGCCATTGCTACATAGTGTGTTTTACGCAATTATCCCACAGGACTAGTGGTTTCAGATTGGCAAGACTCTGAAAGATGTCGGCTATTTTCTTATAAATAAAAAACCGAGTGTGCTTATGACCACACGTCTGAAGTGAAACTTCAAACGTATTTGGCTATGAGAGGAAGAGAGAAAGAAAATGTGCGTGCGCACTGCTTTTTCTTGCTTATATCCCCCACTCAACTCCCGTTCACCTCGCCCGATCACACTTTTCGTAACGCTTACGTCACGCGTTCGCCAGCTTACTCCCCAAGTCAAGCGTGCGTAACGAAGTTTCACTTCAAAAATGGTTCAACGACTTCAGTAGCCCATTATTGTTCTTCATCTGTCTTCAAGTAATGAACAGACACCAAACACAATCAGCGAAGCTAAAATAACGTTTAATCCGATTCGTTACATCTCTCCTACCAATTTGCTTAAACAAAGTCGAAATTCAAACAATCTGCGACATCCAATGTCCCTTGTCGACTGAAATAATAACATAATTTCTTTGAAAATCCCATGATTATATACCTACAGCAGAGAATTATGTTTTGGCGAAATAGGTCGTCGATACAATACGTCCGCGGCCGTTCATCTCCTTGTCCCGTTCAATGTCGCTGAATAGCACAATGAATGGCATTATCATCATTGTTACATCAAAGGAACCATCGGCTTTTGTCGCAAGACTTACTTATGGAATTACTGACCCAAATGAATTAATCAGAAACGTTCAGAACGTTGACAAGATTAGCGATGCAGCGCTTGCAGACGGCGGGCGGGGACTTGGAATATTTAAAATATTCTTTCAAAGATAAAGAATTTCCTAGATTTGAGATCAAATCTTATTTATGCGTTCTTAACCACTTCATTGGCCTGCAAAGAAAAGCATACTTAAAAATATTATCTCAAAGAGTAAGTAGTGTACTTCAAATTATTAGCATAGTTGAAGATGTTAGCATGAATACTAATTAAGGTATTAAAACCGGTTAAACCACATTGACATAAGTCATTAAATAATTTAAATAAAAACAGTGTGTGATTTCCCTCAGCGGGCAAAGACCTCTCATTAAGCAAAGGAAAAATACAGATCATTACGTCCGGGTTTCCTCTTGATGTTTTCCAATTTCCTTCACCGATTGAATAGGTATAATATCATTATTATGAAATTGAAAAAGCCGTATGTAGGCATACGTGCCTGACTTGGTACGTAAATAACCCTAGGTAAGTAAAGTAACAAAATCAATATTTATAAACAACCAAACTAAACTACTTAATAAGTATCAACAATTGACTGGCTTCGCTTCGTCTAAGAATTTCATAACTCGATTACTCAGACATTTCATTTGTGTTTACTTTGAAACTTAAACATTTACAAGGGACGTTGCTAACTCGATTTAAATACGGGTTCGATGGCTGAATCGTTAGAGCCAAGATATATCTTATGATAGCCCGGAGAGACGAGCGAGTCCATTACTATTAAAAGAGGGTTATCCATCATCCCTGCTATATCGATTGCCCGCGGCGAATGTTCACTCGATACAAAATCGACTAACATCGGTCAAACGCGATTCGGTTAGACGCATTTCCCTATTCATATCAATCACTTTTGTTGACCGGACTTTCAACGCGATGAGGAAAAACTTTGAGGAAATATAACATGTCTGAAGGATTTCGAATCTTTGAAATTACTAACGATTTGTACCTTCATGCCTACTGTATCATGCAGCTATACAACTAATTTGTAATTTAAAATGTGTACCTACCCAGTAGGATGTGCAAATCATGATGATTCTACAAGATCTAAATTATATCAAGTAATTTGGATTTTCCCTCCTACGACCATAATTATACAGGTTTACCTGCAGTAAATTCAAAAGAACTTTTAAAAATACAACGTGGACGGTAGAAACAAGAAAGTTAATAACGAAAGACTAATTAATAAAATGGAAGTCGTTAATCAGGCAAGCAGCAACTCTTTCTCAGCAGAATTAAATAAAATTCACAAGATAATAAGCTCCTGATACAAAGTAGGTACATGTTTTTCTTTGACTTTCAGAAACTTGGGATGGATGAACCCTCCTTTATTTATCTTGGAGTTACTCGTAATTCCAAAGCAAAACAACATTGATAAAACAAAAGCTTTTGTAACACACCATTGTTTGTTGCAAACATATGTACATATAAGTATTACGCTCGGTATACCGTGAGTCGCACCCTGGCTGTAGCGAGCGATGAAATATTGTCACGAATCCATTGATTTATTTATTTTAAATCTCCGTTTGAGAAAATCTCTTTATAGTGTGCACGTGTCGTCTTCGACAGACAAAGGGGATGCTGCAGAGATATTTGATACTCGGTGTTTGAGAGGGAGGACCGCCGAACGGATAAATCCTATCCTTTGAGACGCGCCTTGTCGATCGCGCCGATAGATTGTCTCGCTGACTGTACACATTCCTATGTGGTAAGGATTTTGAATGTATGTGCTTGGAAGATTAGATTTGTAATTTGTGATCTATCAGACCTCCGTAAACTCATAGGTACTGTAAAATTAATTTTGTCTGACCCTCTACCGCGGAACTAGATATTTTAGCTACCTTTGCTAATAAAGGTTCCTTCGTGTAGGTAGGTCGAACACAAACAGTGCTGCAATCATTTGTAGAAAATAAGTTCTTATAAAGTACCGATTTTGTATTTATGGTGTTGCTAGCAGAATCTGTTTTCCTAGCTTTAGTATCTTCCTCATAAAAGAAAATAAACATCAAACAGCAGAAGCTTTTTTAATATTTTTCATGCTGCAACATTTTTATGGGGTTTCCCCAGACTAACAAGTTGCAGCACTGCACACATCTTGTAAGTATGCTACAAAGTCCACATGTTTTATTATTCGTCGAGTTCTAAAAGGAAATAAAATTTTGATCGAAGTAAAATTATCATTGCGTTGTACGTCTGAGTCACTCTGGCGATGACGTCACTTATGTAATAAACAATTTTATTCCTACAATTATGACTCGTTGCGATAAAACTGTCTTTTAGAAAATTTGTAAATCGTTCGTGGAAAACGCATTTCGGTTCTTACATAACATTATTTGTTACGCAGTTACGCATGTTTACGATTTCGGGGATGAAAAACGGTTATCCGTAAAGAATGAAGTAGAGAAACAACCTCGGTGATGTGTGGTGACATTGACAAACTGCGTTAGGCCTCTCCTCGTTAAAATGGTAACCATTTTTAACACGCGTTCACGCCTGATACAGACGCACAAAATTGGATTGGCTCCATCAACCGGCTTAACGGAGTTTTATAACGAAAAGGTACGCTCGTCAGTGAGTATCATTTAGTTAAAGTTTGTAAAGTTTCGGTGTTCGTAACGAAGGGCTATTAGGAATGTTTGACAGGATCCTGTGAAAACAAAGTTCGACATTCTGTGTGTTTCTAGACCAAATATTTAACGAAGGTGAATTACGTTTAAAAAGTCAGTAGATAAACTCAAACTCAAAGCATTTATTTCAATTATACCATTTACAGGCACTTTTGAATTGTCAAGAAGTCAGTCAGTCAGAAAAAATGAAGCTAGTTACGATATACGTAGATAAACGCAAATAAGGGGCTCGTCTATTATAGGTAATATTACATCATGCTGCTCCGCAAACAGTCGCTGACGCACGTGATCAACAGTCAAGATCCACATCACACATCCCTTACGACACAACAACAAACCATTGAAAACAGATTACCTACAATTCTACGAAGACAATGCGTCACAAATTCCATAAAAAAACCCAAACGATCTGACACAGTTTCATAATGTCTTTGTAAATATAAAAAATACCTATTGATCCATGAGACATAGAGGAATGTCGTAGCGGCCCCGAAAGTTTCCAGTTCCACCGGAAAGAGGATTTTTCGATGTCGTAGTGGACACGAGGAACATGACAGACTTATGGTAATATCTATAAAAACATTTCTAGGAAATCGGAACGTTGACCATCAACAGTGCTTGTATATCTGACCTACCTACGTGCTATAAGAAGTTGGATAGTTATAGGCTGATTTAAACATTATGCAACAAAATCATTCAATTGGGTTTTTCTACCATGAATTTTTGAGTAGTAGTCCGGAGTCTGGATTTTTGCCTGGTTGATGGCATAAGGCTCGCCAGGCGAAATGTGGTGTAGGTACTATTAGGTAGGTATATAGGTACATATCTGACTACCTTCGGCGAACCAGGGATGATGTTACGTTATGTGATGTTGCAAGTAGGTAGGTACTAGTTACAAAAAGATAAAAATATGTGCTACATTCTTACTAATAATATGAAATATTCCACGGGATCCCTACTTAATTAAAACCATTACAGGATCCTTTTTTATAAAGAAAGAATAAGGATTTGATATTTTAGTGCATATGTTTTTTTATCCTTAAAAAGGAATACCTACTCGATATACTTAATGAAATTTTCTCGATACAAAAAAAAGCAATTCTATCTATTTTTATACCTAACCGTAGTATTTAACCAAATAAAGATAAAAGTAATGAACTAATGACAGTGGCGCGTAGCAACAAGTATGACACAGGCGAAGTAGGTTGGTGACAGCTGACCGCAGAGCGCCGCGCGCCGATACTTACGTTAGGTCACACAAACCTTCTCTGACTAAAAACGACGCGACTTAGGACCTTAAACAAGCAATACATTGAATTTTCGAGTTATAATAATTATAACCCAAAAATGCAATCATTATTGAATCAACATAGGTCGTTATATCGATATCGCATTTTCCCTGTCGGATTTTATTCGGAAATTCCGACGAGTGTAAATGCAAATTCCGAACTTATGTAAGAGGTAAACCGCAGGTCAGTTGGGTATTAAAATGGCAGGTATCAATCCAAATAGGTGTGTTATCTACTTCCAAAATCATTAAAGTTAAACATCATTCAGTATCTATTAATTAATCAGCAGCGAGTGCCACAATTTCGTAAGTTTTATAACCTATAAAGATCGCTGTTGTTAAGAAGAATAAATAAATAAAAATGTTTTTTATCTACCTAATTCTAGTGCTGAACAGCACAATCCAGTCTTTCCACAGAAGATTATACATCCGTGAAATGTTGGGGGTCCAAGGGTCTTTGTAAAGCAGACAACCAACTCGATCGAATGTACTTTATTCAATGTTAATAAAGGAATATGCATTAAAGTAAAGTGCTTACTTAGCTTAAACTGATACTTATGTTCTAAAGGAGCGTACTTACTACGTTATGCACTATTAGGGAGCATACATACACTTCACCTCCGGGGGCGAAGGAAAAAAAAAATCGAATATTTAAATGATTTTTTTTTTGTTTTCTCTTTAGTAGGCACTAACCAACCCTACTAATAACAGTATAATATACTTGTCTACCTTTCTAATTAAAGTATTAATTATTATATATTATATGTATTACTTACTACATTGCAATGTATATAACTAAATTATAGGTACCTTATATTCTAACCCAAGTTAACTAACACTAGTCTTAACTATACGAATACCATAGCTAAACGATACAAGAATATTTTTATTATTTTTTCATTGAAAGTATGGTCTTGTCCTATTTTTATGTACTAATTCTATCTTATTATTTTTATATATCCTAACGTTACAACCTAAATCTTCTTTTACTCTAAAGGGACCTTCAAAAATAGCATCTAGTTTACGACCTGTTTCATTTTTTAATAAAATTAAATCATTTTCTTGATATACTATTGAATTTACTGACTTATCGTACAATTCCTTGCGTTTGTGTTTATTACACAATAAATTCTTTCTTGCGTCGGCATGGGCTAACTGTAAACGATATTTCAACTGCAATGGATAATTATCACTGTTGTACAATGGTTCGACAGGCTCCATAATTTGACTTGGTATTCTACAAAGTTTACCAAAAACTAGCTCGTAAGGCATGTATTTTGTTTCCGAATGAACTGTATTGTTGAAACTGAAACACCAATACGGTAACCAATAGCTCCATGTATCTGTATGGTTTTCACATTGGATCCTTAAAAATGCACCCAAACCTTTGTGAGCATTCTCAAGAGCTCCTATCGATTGGTGATGATAGGCAGTTGAAGATAATTTTTTAATATCAAGAAGTTTACAAACCTGTTCCATAGTTGCTGAGATAAACTCTGTTCCTCGATCTGTTGCTATTATTTCTGGAATTCCAAATATTAAAATAAAATGTCTTACAAGTGCATTTGCTATGGACACGGTTTCTTTATTTTTCAAGGGAATCGCCTGTACAAATTTTGATAACTCGCATTGAATGGTTAGTATGTAACAGTTCCCATCTATGTCTCTATCTAAAGGACCCACTACATCTAGATAAATCTTTTGAAATGCCGAGGACGCCGTAGTGGTAATTACCATCGGTTCTTTTATGTATCGGATATACTTTGACTTCTGACACTTCGTACACTTTTTTATAAATGTTTGTACGTCCTTTTCTATACTCGGCCAGTAATATCTCTTCTTTATTGTATTTACCATTCTGCGCACTCCAGCGTGACCACTGGATGGCAGTAAATGAAAGTCATTCATAATAATAGTTTTTTCTTTGTCATCACTTATTCTTTTTACTCCTCGTAATATACATATTCGTGGTCCGGACCAATTTTCTAACTTCGATATCTCATCACATACGTTTTTAATGAAATCTATATTTTCTTTGCTTTTTATCATACACACTTCTTCAATATGTAACTTGTTACAAAACAAACTTAATTTCTGCACAAATTCGGCTCGCGTGAAATGTGCCTTGAAATCAAGATTGATGTAAATAATTTTTCTTTTTGCTATAAATACAAAACATTCACAGACATCTGTTATCATATCATCGTCTGTCATTCTATTTAAATCTCTACTTTCAATAAAACTCATTTCGACTGAGTCGCACGGTTTTCTTAATATATCCACAACCCTTGGTTGGCCAGACCAATAGTCAGGAGATTTATTAAGATCTGTCTTCTCTACGTCTTCCTTACTTTTATTTAACTCTTCATTAATCTTTTGCTTTTGTGCCCTAGTCATAACAGTAACCACTTGCGCTTGCATATTCTTTAGTTCGTCTGATGTTATACATATTCTAGACAAAGCATCTGCAACTACATTTTCTTTTCCTCGTACATATATAATTTTAAATTTGTATTCTTCTAATGTCAAACGGAATTTAAGAAGCCTACTTGAAGGATCTCTCATGCCAAAGAGATAAATTAATGGTTTGTGATCAGTCATTATTGTGAATTCTCTTCCATATAAATATGGTCTAAAATATTTCACTGACCAAACTATTGCTAAAAGCTCTTTCTGTATTGTAGGATAATTCTTTTCCGCTTTATTTAAAGGTCTACTTGCATACGCTATCGGTCTGAGATCTTTATTGCACAGCACGGCACCAACTGCTGTGTCTGAAGCATCTGTTTGTAATATGAATTCATTATTTTGTGTAAAATCTGGATATTGTAGTATAGGTGATGAAATTAATGCATTTTTTAGATACTCAAAGGCATGTTTACAATCATCAGTCCAAACGAAGGGTTCACTTTTTCTACATAATTTATTTAATGGCATAGCTATGTCCGAAAAATGTTTTATAAATTTACGGTAATAGTTACAAAATGCTACGAATCGCTTTACTTCATCTGCCGTTTTAGGTACAGGGTAATTTTTCAATACGGTTGTTTTTTGTGGATCTGGTGAAACACCTTTCTCTGATACAACGTGACCTAGATAAAGTATTTCTTTCTTTAGAAATTCGCATTTTTGGGGATTTAATTTTAAATTTACTTTTCTTAATCTTTCCATTATATTTATTAAGTTTTGATTATGAATTTGCAAATTTCTGCCAAATACAATAAGATCATCCTGATATACTAAGCATTTATCGTAAGTCAAACCAGACATTGCTAATGACATCATACGGCTAAATGCGCTGGGACTTATCTTGAGACCCATAGGTAAACGTTTCATTTGATACTGACCTGTATTGGTAGTAAATGCAGTTAATTTACGACTGTTTGGTTCTAATGTCACTTGATAATATCCTTGGTAAAGGTCAAGGTGAGTGAAATATATGGCTCCGGAAAGTGAATCTAAAATTTCATTAATGTTAGGTAAAGGGAACTTATCATCGCAAACCGTCTCATTTAATTTTCTGTAATCTACTACTAATCGCCATTTCTTATCTGATCCTTCTTTACTCTTTTTTGGTACTAATAAAATCGGACTTGACCATTCACTGTTTGTTTCTTCTATTATATCATCTTCTATCATTTTATTAATCTGTTTAGCTATCTCTGGTTTCAACGCTTGCGGTAACCTATATGGCTTAACATATACAGGAGTAGAATTTTGTTTTATGATAATGGATTGCTCATAAATTTTTGTAGTAGTTAATTTATCTCCGTCTATGTAAAAGTTATCAGAATATTTAGCGCAAATCGCTTCAATAGATGTTCTCTCTTCTTCTTTTAAATAATCTAATTTGAGTTGAGATAACAGTGTTTCAATTCTGGAAACATTGATCGTATTATTACTAAATTGGCAAATATTGTAATCACTCAAGGATTGCATACTAGGAATAAAACTTGGTAAGGTTATTTCCTTCTCAGTAACGTTAAGAATCTTTATTGGAATTTTGTTATTTTTTACTGTGGCTATTGTATTTGCCAGATATACATCTTTCGCTAGCTCATGTCCACAGACAATGACATCATCATTCTCATTTTTACCAACATTTATATAATGAATTGACTCTGAACGGGGTGGAACAATCAGGATATCACTTCTCATTACACGTTCATCAACGAGATTAAAATAATATTCTTTTCCATCATCACACAACATTAAAATATTTGCATTTAAGTTAATATTTGCTTGATACTTTTTCAAGAAATCTAACCCTATAATTCCGTCTGCCTTTAATGGTATCGACTCAAAAATCATAAACGAGTGATGAAATATATCACTGTTATACTCCAAACTTAAATCTACTATTCCTCGAGAACGCCTTTGTCCACCGATTCCATTTATCAAAGTTTTATCTTTTCGTACGTTGATGGTTTTTGGTAATGCTTCGCTTTTAATAATTGATATTGAAGCGCCTGTATCAACGAGCCAAACATATTTAATATTATTAACGTAAAAAACTACATATTTTGCATTGCCTAAATTTGATAAAACGCAATGTTTAAGATCGAAAAAACTGGTGTTCCGATTCTTTTTTATCTGTATTGTCATTTATGCATGGCTTATTGTTTTGGTTCTGTTCTGCTAAACATACATTGCGGTTATTATTTCTGAAATATCTTGAACCCCTAGTACTTCTTTGACCCCTATTATAATTTGATAATACACGATAGGTATGCTTATTGCCGTTATTATACCTATTACCTCTGTAATTACCGCGCCATGTATATCTTTGATTATTGTAATTACCATATGGGCCACGACTATAGCTGTTACTATACTGACCACAATTATGATTGTATTGACGATTATTGTGTCGCCTTAAATTATTAAAACCTCGTCCATATCTGAATGCATGCAATACGTTACCCGGCGATGACTGGCATTCTGTATCTTCATCTTTGGCAGCTTGAATTGCATCTTTCAGGCTGCTATAGTTCCTTGCTGAGATGACCGTGCCCAATTTTGAGCTGCGTAGTCCTTCTGAAAACCGTTTTATGGCAAGCTTTTCATTCAATGGTTTTAACACTCCAAATGCATTAGAATTACCATCTGCCTGTGATATAGTAAGCTCAGTAAACAGCTTTTCAATTTCTGTGGCAAACTCCTCGATGCTACTTGAACCCTGTTGTATACTTTGCAAACGTGTCTGTAGGGCCGTAAAGGATTTTTGGGTCAATAGATGGCTTCTCAAATCTTTAATTAGATCTTGAATAGTCTTATAATTCCCTGTAATGCGTAACTTGGCATTTTCGGTCAATCTACTTTTTAGAACAAATGTAATAAGTAGTGTCTTACCTTTCTCATCCAGCATATCTGCATACATCTCGATCGAATCTATCAAGCGTTTAGTAGTTCCTTCAACACCGTCCATTGCTGGAAGCAAACTACATGCCACTTTTAGGTCAAACTCCATTTTGTCAGTAATTATTTCTGGGGGAATACATAACCTATTTATTTCTTCAAAAGTTATCCTAATTTTCTGAAAAATATCCAATGCCGATCCAACTAACTTCGTATCACTGCCTTTTTCTATTAGTAACAATATTTTGCCACATTGGTCAAAAATACTTTTTGCTTCACCTAATTTCGTCTCAACAACTTGACCTTTATACCTAGTTTGTCCTTTCTTAATTAAGTATTTTCTAATATCTACCAGAACATTATATTTTTCTAATAAACTATTAATCATAATAAAATATTACTTAAAATTGTCATGTCAATTATTTCCTAAAGGAACAAACAAAAGAATCATATTAACATAATTACTACGAAACGACACACAAGAATTTCATACGTTGCAGTTTTTGCCGCGAGGTATCATATTCACTGAGTCTTCGTGCACTATTTTACGCCGTTTATGTTTTTGCGTTATAAAACAAATTGTTATGAGTCTTAATGCAAATCACTGATTTATTTATAGAATTCACTTCATACTGATTTCGATGCTGGATTAATTAGTTAGCAGGTGTACCTTCCACTCGTCCACGTAGGGATGCCCTTATGCGCTGAATTGCGTTGAATCCGATTTCTTCTTGTATCCATTGTCGATGGCAGCTGCGGTAGTATTTCAGGAAGAAGTAAATTACCAGGAGAGTTATGACAGCGAGTATGATGATAGTGATCGTGCTCAGCCGCTCCATGTGGCCTCCGATGTCCTTCAGAAGGGCGTCATTGTTTCCGCCAGCTGCATTTTGATTAACGAACACCTCGTCCTTTTCTACCTTGGAGTTACACATTTTGGAAAAACTTTGCTTAATCTGCCCCTTGGCAGACCCTAAGGCAGGGTCGCCATGAAATGTTGGGGGTCCAAGGGTCTTTGTAAAGCAGACAACCAACTCGATCGAATGTACTTTATTCAATGTTAATAAAGGAATATGCATTAAAGTAAAGTGCTTACTTAGCTTAAACTGATACTTATGTTCTAAAGGAGCGTACTTACTACGTTATGCACTATTAGGGAGCATACATACACTTCATCCGATTACTTCTATGAAACGGGTAGATTGTCTTGCCATTAAACGGGCAAATGGTATTTTTTAAAGACTTCGAAAACCCCAAGGCCCTCAAACTCCCAAAAGTCATCTCAGGGTTAGCCACAGTCCCACGGAGGTCATCCTTATGCCGTCATAGCTTTGTAGTGCATCGATGTTCGCACCTCCAAGAATCGGACGTGGTGTACAGTGACGTCTTAATCAAACAATGGTGCATTACATATCTGAAATAAAAGTAACTTGTAATAATCAAAATATACACATTATCCTCCAATGAGTCACAAACCACAATAGATAGTTTGAATGCATGTTTGGTTCGTCTACGTCTACTTTTTTCCTGTAATTATGAAACTAAGAAATTGTTTGTCTTTACATGGTCTGTTGCAAGTAGGTACTTGTAACGCACGCGACAAGAAGTTCATACTAATGTAACATGACAAGACGATAAAAACATTTTTACAAAAAAAAAACCGACTTCAAAAAAAAACACTACAAAGTGATAAATAACTTTAATTTCAGAAGTCGGTGTCGTTGGTTCCGCATTTTCGTTTGACACCGACTTCCGAAATTAAAGTTATTTATCACTTTGTAGTGTTTTTTTTTTTGTAAAAATGTTTTTATTTTTCACTTTTTAGTTGTACCTACCCCACAAAAAGTAAACGAAAAGATCGTTAATGAAGACAATGAAGATACATTTTTAGATTTTTGTTGATTTTTCAAAAACCGCTTATCCGATTTCGATAAAATTATCATGGGATCATTTGGGAAGTATACCCTTTCCAACAAAAAAAGAATTTTTCAAATCGGTAGGCAAGAGACGGAGTTATGCGCGAACAAACATAAAAAAAAATACAAACATCCGAATTGAGAACCTCCTTTTTAGAAGTCCGTTAAAAAGAAGAAGAAGATCGAACTTCTCATGGACATGATCTTTAACGATTTCTAACACAGGTAACTGCTAAGGTTTGAAAGTACGATACTAGGTATTACATTAAATAAAGACTTGTTTGTATCATACAATCGTATCTTTTACGATAGTCCGGTTACCAACTTTTTAGGCAATTTTTACTACGTACAACTGTTTTTTATTTATCAATGAGCGGGTTGAGCAAGATAGCAGTAGAAGCCTGAAAAAATACCTAAAATATGTGATTCTAAGGTAACGTTAGGTATGGTTTACTACCGTGTACCTACCGTTAATACTTTAGTTTAGACTGATAATACTACTGACTGACTGAGAGTTTAAATCTACCATTCATAGGGTAATTCATACCTTAAGAATGGTAATTTTAAATATTTCAGCAGCATAAATCCCTACATGAGGTATTTTCGTTACATGTTTTAGTTACATTTTTTATTTTTATTTACCGCGAATTTTGGCTGTAGGCTTATGTACATATACATGTTTACATTATTTCGTGTCGATTGCATTTACACTTTTCCATATTTTTATTTTGGACGTAATTAAAGTTTAGTTTAGTGCGTAATAAAAAAACCCGGAAAACGGTTGAAGCCACAATGTACGCTAGACAACACAAAAAATATGTACGGAAAAACAGTTCAGTACAATAGAAGTTTATTAATCACTGAAATCAAATCCTATGCGCTCACGTATCTGATACCTAATTTCTAGAAGACATACATTACTTAACTTAAAACTTAAATCTTTGGAGACCCATAATTTAATAAAAAAAGACGATGGAAACATTTCAGGATAAGGTAAGATTTCATAATTTCAATCTGTACTTAATTGAAAGTGGATTACTTGCTACTATATCTAAAGAAAAAAAGTATATCAAAACAGTTTTTAGTAGCCAAGCCTCGGTGCACCGATCATCAGAATATTGAAAGGCGTAACCCGACTCCCCCACAACCTTGTACCTCCATCCTGTTGGAATCCCTGCACTCAGCAGGCAGCCAGGCAGTTCAATGTCCCGCTGTAAAAGTTTATCCTGCTACGGACGAGTTCAGTCTATAAATAGAATTCATAAAAAGACAGGAATAAAGGTAATTCGTGGAACTTCATGCTTGCTTTCGTGGGAGGACTGATATTAACTTGTTAATGCACATTTTAAATTTTGTTTTCTCAACGAATCATAAAGATGAATAAATAAAACTCCAGATTTTCCTGTTATCGTTCAAAAGTCGGTATTATTTAGGGTTTCCCGAATAAGATACAACTACCTAAATAATAGGTAAGTACCTTTTATTTCTAATCTATTGGACAAACCACAGGATACAGGGAAATCTGAATTCCCACATTACATGATTTTAAAGTCTAAAAAGCATTTAATAATTATATGTCACTAATAAACCCGTTTCTAAATATACCTAATTTAAACCACAACAATTAGACAAACGTTGGGAAATACGCGATGGTTTATTATGTGGTAAAAATAGCTGGCGCACATGGCAACACCACTTTCCCAGCAGACAGAGAATTAGTTTTTTTAAACAGTTGCCTGTTAAGCTTATAAATAAACTGGGAATCCCTGTGCGACTATTTTTAAAAGCACTTAATTTGAAAGTGGTGATTCGCCTCTATTGCGGCGCCTTTATTATAGTTTAACGGGTGCATTGTCGTGACATAAATGTTCAGCTTTTGTGCTTTGTTAGTGTTATAGGTTTCCTACATTGTGAAATAGTTATGAAATAATAACCGTTTGCTTTAAAAGTTTTGTTGATTCTTTTGGTGCGACATGCTGCAGTAAAATTTTATCTGCAATACCTATCAACCTCCTAAAACTTATGAGTCTATGCGCCGCAACGCGGTCAAAAAAACCCGACCACTATGAGCTAACAACTCATTGCCTTTTCATATGGATATGGACTTCATTCTTCAAACATGGGGGTCACCAACACGTGGAGATTTGCACAGTTTATTATTTCGAAAATTATGACATGACACCGCTCACAATCGTACCGTGAAATTTGGAAAAACGTATGCTACATGCAGCAGTAGACTGCCTTAGAACGGTGCCAATGCCGGTTGATAAGGGGTTTTTTTTCCGAACCCATTGAGTCAGACTCTCTTGGTTCTGAACTTCCGACACTCCTATATGCGGCAGTCAGTGTGACAACCTCATCAGATATCATACGCGTTATTAATGTACATAAGTATAGTTTCGTATCGTTATTCGTGATTGAACTAAACGTGATTGGTAAACGTAGTATACATAATTTGTGTTTGTTGGGCGCCATTTGACAGAAAGAGCGTCACCTGTATTTTGTTGATATGAAGAAAATCGCTATGACGTAAGTAACCTTCACAACTTTTTATTGGCTTAAATATTTTTTCTGGATAGGTACTAAACCATTGAGAAACGCCAGTTTTTTTTTTTTAATAATTAGATAATGAAGAGAGACTGCTCTGAGGAGTGCCTATTTTGTGTTCCCAATTCTATTGCACGACACATTTTTTAGCCGTAACTCGTCTCTATTTATGCCCATCTCTCCCTCTTTTTGAATAAAACAGCAGTATCCAAGACGTTTGACAAATATGTACTGCACACCATTGACTGGACTCTCGTCCATTTATCAAAGCCGCTTGATAGTCAAACAGTAGCTAAGTAAGGGAGCTGTTTCATCATAATTCTTCACACAGTAGCTTTCTACTTTGGCACGGGTCCAAGCTGAGATGACGATGTGACTCAGCAGTTCTCTAATCCTCCTGGCTTGCCAACTGATCGAGTCTTTTTTCCTGTACAATGAAAATAACATAAGAGCGTTCGCTGCAAACACGTGTTTGCAGTGCGGCAATTTGTGAACGTGCTCTGTGCGGGTGCGAAGCGAGCTAGCCGCGATCACGCGACGTGTTCCCTGCGTTTTCACTAAAGTGTACTTACACTCGCTTGTCTATTGTACACTCACGTCAACCGCTCTAGTTCTGCAAACGCGGCGATCAGATTGCGCACACGTGGTGTGCTCGCTACGCACACGTACCGAACGCGTTAAACAATCGCCTCACTTGTAACACGCTGGCAAATCGCCAATGTGACGTGGCCCTTACTGGATGTAAGCTAACACGCCTTTCTTCGAAGTTTTCTGGGTATTAAGACTTTCCTAAGCCTCGTTTTGTTGGTACGTACTCTTAGTACGTGTCTCGTTATGCGGATAGGTAGGTACTGTGTACGTGTACCGTTTTGTGGCAAAAGTAATTATTTTAAAACAGAATTGTGTATGATTTGTGGTGAGTAAATTGAGGAAGACGAAATTGGGGCGCCGCCGCCGCCGAGGTTGTAAAGGGGAAAGTCCGTGTCTGATGATGAATATGAGAAAGTTGTGTATATTGACGGTGTGTACCTATAGGTGCCTGTTAGGTTTACCGTGGGCTTAACTAATTTTTTTTATCGTGTAAATATCAATACGAATACATCTGGTTAGGACACTGGTAAGGCCACAGCTAAACAGGACACCCTAAGGGTGTGTCCAGGTATGTTCTTTCGTCCGTACCGTACCCCCGTTTACCTGAGTCCAGATATGTTCTTTCGTCCGTACCGTAACCCCAACTATCTATGTTGGGAAAAGGCTAGACAGATGATGATTCGTAAGTGTATATTATATTACTTCATCATTCTCCTGCCGTTACCCAATGTATTTAGGATCGGCGCAACATGTATTTGTCTTATGGTCGGATTTATTTAGTCCCGCTTTCGAAGAAAGAATTCCGCATTTTATACTCGAAGGGTTTCAAAATCCCGCTTTGCCCGAAAAAAATATGGCAACGCTGGTTCGAATCCACGACCTAGAACTTGTAAGTCAGGCCGTTAACACCGGGCCACCCCAGCTTACTGTTTGCTACTATTAGTGTGTAACGCAATTACCCCGCTGTTCTACAAATAATATTCATGTTTTTTTTTAAATGTAGATATTTGCCGTTTTTTTAAAGACAGCTCATTCTGTTTAGCATTAGTTTTACTTTCAACGTAGTACTTTAAGTATTCTGTGGTAGTACATTGTCATATTTCTGCACCTCAACACGCAACATAAAACAAAAAAAACTTTTTAAGAAAAAAAAAAAAAACACTACAAAGTGAAAAATAACTTTATTTCGGAAGTCGGTGTCTTTGGATCTGTATTTTAGTTTTTTGCCACCGACTTCCGAAATAATGTTATTTTTCACTTTGTAGTGTTTTTTTGGAAGTCGGTTTTTTTTTTTTTTTTCTTAAAAAGTTTTTATTTCACGCTTTTTAGTGGGTCTGCTTATAATTTATCTAAGTTACAATAGCCTAGTGATCATCGCCTTTTACAAACAAAATATTGCTTTTCCCGATGCAGGGAAGTTAATTGTTGAGGAGTTCTCCAGGTCCACCATCAGCTCCATATCACCATTCACATTGTGACGAGCATAAATTGCTTAGCAACCATATTAAAGTAATCGAATCGCAACCCGTGAAATACTTAGATATTATTGAGTACTTCCGATGGCCATCTGTGGTCTTCATCATCAGTTCCACTTCACCAAATAGTGCTTTCCGAGAGCAAATGCACGAGTTACTATAAAAAATACCCAAATCGCTATAGGTGTGCCTATAATATTTGAAGAGTTCCTTCGATTTCTCCAGGATCCCATCATCAAATCTTGACCTGATGCTTTTAGACTAGATGCTGATAATCCTGGCTGCAGCATCAGGCCAGACTTATGTCAACATTACATTGAACTTAAAATTTAGTCCTGTTTAAAATGAGCCCAAACACGACTACGGTGCTGTAATTTCAAGGTTGGTACTTTTTCTGATGCTCCTGGCTTCAGCATCAGGTCTTTATGTACTTTGGTGTTCCTCATTAACAGTACGTTTATCCACACATCGAGCCCTTCTCAATGAGCCTAAACACGATATATCTGCTGTTAGTTGTCGAGGAGTTAGGTACTCTGCAGACTATCCTGACTGCAGCATCAGATCATGACTTGATGATCATGAAACCAAATGTGGCAAATGCCCTATCAAACATCAAAACAATTTACTAAACCAGTCCTTTCCTGTTCGAGTAACTTCTGTTAAGGAGTTGTACCTTCCATCATCAGCCCAGCCACCTGAGATGGTGACAACCATACGTAAATACACAAGATACTTCATAAAATATGCGAAAAACAATAAGTGAGCCTATAAAATTTGAGGGTTGCCCTCGATTTCTCTAAGATCCCATCATCAGATATTGAAATGGTAACAATGGGACCACACGGGAAGCACAAGCTTTCAAATAAAAAAAGAATCATGAAAATCGGTTCACCCAGTCGCAAGTTATGAGGTAACAAACATAAAAAAAAAAAAAATAAAAAAAAAAAATACAGTCGAATTGATAACCTCCTCCTTTTTTTGAAGTCGGTTAAAAAGCTATTTAAAACAATGATTATTACTCAGAATGTACCTACTACACCTACTACGACTTCTTAGAAGATGGCTGTTCAATGATTGTGTTTTCAAATAAAATAAAGGCAATGTCTAACAAGCTTAGACTATTCATTTATTTTGTTTGATGCTATTAACGTAAAAGCCATTAGGTTTAGTTTTTTAAATGAGTGAGTGTTTTTTACGCTAATTTAAAAAGTTAGCATATATGCACTTTGGAATGATAATTATCGAAAAAACAAAAAACCTTCCAGTACAGTTGGATAAACAGGTAATAATTAAAACACCGTTTTTCAGAGCTGTGCCGAACACTCCAGCTTTCACATAACATCACGCCGGGTTGTCCCCGAAGGGCAAGGCAGTGGTGTACGGTCACCAAAGGACCTAACCCTCAGTCGTCCGATATGGTTGAAGTTTACTAACAAGCTAAATATACTATAAACTACATGTATAAGTATTATTCACTTTACGCGTGATAAAGTGCCCCCTTGGGTTTATCGTTTTCTAATATTTGTGTTTTGGAAGTTTGGAAATGAAAGTTATGAACAAACATTCTGGAAGAAGTCACCATAGACAGACCATCTTATGTTAACTCCGAGAGCACTCACTCCGGCCCTTATGCACATATTATGCAAAACACAGCAGGTTAAGATTATTCTGCCTGCTCTATCTGCATCCTGGTGCAACTGCCTGGCTGCCAAGAGACACCTCCATCAACCCTTGAGTATCTCAAATGTGCGTTCAATGGTGGAGGCGCACGCTTGTGCACAGCATTAAACCTGCCTTCTGGACTGTCTTCAACATTATCTATAGGTGTTAGAAGATATTCTCTTAATGCGTACCTACCCTGAATCACATGTTGAAATATTAGCGCCCCACAGAGCCTTGATAGCTGCCCCGAGCGTAAAAATTCGAGGCAACAAAGAGTGATTGTTATGTTGCTAATAATTATTATAGTACAAACAACTACTGTCTATTGTAGCGGACGGTAGGGGCGCGTTCAGCACCCGCAGACGTCGTGGGACAATCTCCCACTAATTTTGACGTGCGCTCGCTACATACCTGAGTCTAGAATCTCCGCTGGCGGCACACGTCACCACGAACCCCTGAATGCGTATATGGGTTGTACCCGTGTATGTGTGTTGTGAGGTACAACCCACATGGACCTCGGGGAGAGACTTGTTTCGAAAAAGAGGCGAGGCGATGAAAAAAAATGCAGATTTTCTTGCTTGAATCTTATCCGCAGATTTCGGCTTGTATCTTGATGTTGCCTCTTCGACGGCTGTGTTGTGTTGGGACCATAGATCGGAATAGGTAGAGCTGTTTTACGTACTTGCTTAGAATAATTGGATGGTTAGAATAATATGGATATTCCCCGAGTCCCGGGATTTGGTTTTTAAGTAGTAAAATCATAAAAAACTATTCACGCCTTCGGGACTAATGAAAGATTACACTTCCTTTCTGACGGGTAAATATAAGAAGGACGGGATTAAGGATAGTATAATAAATAGATAAACTTGATTCATTAAACCACATATATTTTTTTACGTAACAATGGTGCCGATTTTCTTATCACAAATGCCTCTAAACTAGACTAAAAATCACTAAAATTTAATTTATTCCTGTCTAGCGACAATTTCCCATTCTGAAATTGACTAAAGTGACGCAACTTAACTATATTTTAGTATGACAGCACTAAAATGGCACTGAGTTATTAATCTATTGAAGATGGCAATTTTGCTATTCTGAATTTCACGTTTTTCACCTAAAATTTTGATTGTCTAACTAAATCTGACTATTTTTAATCGCGATTAAAAAGGTGCGGAATAAAATTAGTTGTCATGAATAGAAATTCACCAACACCTCGACTTCAGGTGCAAAAACAGTACTGTCTGTATCGTTTTTTTTTTCTTTTGCCTATATCTCGAAAATGGTGTGTCCTATCGCAAAAATAATGAAAATTTCGACCCCCTTTATAAAACCCATAAACTCCTAAAACTCAACAGGTAGGTAATAATTTTTCATATTTTCCATGCAAAAAGTGAAAAATTCCTTAAAAAACACGTCAAGGCTGCCCCCTCCGCGCCTGCGGCTCTAAAAACACAATTCACGGGGTAGGGAAAATAAGTACCACGTGTCGACGAGTCGCGATTGTGAAATTCGATTTATGTTGTGTCAAAATTATTTTAAAATTTAGAGAATTTTTTATGCAGAATAGCTGCAAAAAGTAAGGAATTTTAGTAATAGTTTAGTTCGGTGTACAAGAGAATCGGCACCAATTTCTTATTCAAGAATCAACAATAATTTAAACATTTTTATTCTGAAGTAGTACAAAAACATATTACCATACAAATTATTTGTTCCTCAGTAAAATCAAAACATTATCAAATAGAAAAATTAGTATTTACAATAAAATCTTATTTGAAATAATCAATACGCTTCAACAATAATTCACTTATTTAAACAAAAAATGTCATTGGTCTGGTTCGTCTTCAGCTTCACTAGAAGACTGAGTATGACCAGAGTTAAAGTAAATCACCATTATTTTTTCTAAATTATCTAATTTTAATCTGTTTGTTTTTACATCTAACACCCATTTATATGTGGAAAACGAGCGCTCAACATCTGTTGATGTTAGTGAAGCTAATTTATATGACAAAAATCCCGTAGTATCAGTCGGAATCCCGTGGAATATCCATATTGACATCAATGTTTGCGGTCAATGAACCTAAATAGCTCTACCTATTCCGATCACTGGTTGGGACTGACCAAGTGCGAACTTCTTGGATGTCGCGATACCTTCGTCAGGGGCCGCGGCGAGCGTTCACAGGGCTTCGCCCCTTTGTCGTGGATGGTAATACGGTGGTCTGTTGAGACAGTTATTCGCTCCTGGCGAATAGAGGTTTGAGAGTGATTGCTATTTTGTTTCTGTAGGCGCGCCACGACGCTGATTTACAGCGCCGCTTTCTTCATGACACCTTGGCCTGACCAAGTGCTGGCAAGTGGCACGTCTTTTATACGGCCCTACATTATCTCACGGAGGTTCGCGTAATTTACACCCATTTTACTCGCGAGTTTTCTTAGGCCGAAATCTTTGGAGCCTTTATTTCAATAGATTTATACTATTAATCCTACAATATTTGCTACATAACCTTTCTTATATATCCTTTATTCATATTATATAACAATATTTAATATATACGCATACAATAAACAAATTTAGAACATAAACCTTAAAAAATGTAGGTCGGTACGTTTCCTTCCGAACGCGTGCTCCGATTTACATAAATCCAATTGGAATATTAGTTTTATACATAATTATTTCACTATATACATAAAAAAAAAAATTTTTTTTCAAGTTACGTAATTATATGACAATCCTTACATATTTCTAAAAATTGCCCTACCAACTTACTTTTGTTGAATTTGAATACGAAAACTAATAACAAAACTAAGCTTGATAAACTAATTAGAAACAGATACTTAAACGTAAAATTAAACAAAGTCTCTTTAGATTCTAGTTGGTGGGTATCATGTATGTCATAGGGTCTCGTCACCGACATCTACGTTTTATGTATCAAAAATACCTTTCAAAATCGAAATCAAAAGTCATTTATTCAAACTAGACTGAGAATCAGCACTTTTCGAACGTCAAAATTACAAAAGACAGTCCCCCAAAAACGCTCGCCCTTCACCACTTCCTAGTGCTTTCGCTGGGGAGAAGAAGTGGCGCAACAAACTCCCCAGCAGCACAGCTGTCTGTTCAGTTAGAAAATAATTGATTTTATACCATACTAAGTATGCAAAGTAAGCTTTGTAGCAGGCTCAATTGCACGGCTATAACGCTTCCTGGGTAACAGGAGCATTATGTCCTGGCAGAGTTCTTCGTAAAGTGATCGACTGAGTCTGTAATTACCAAATTACCTACAAACTCAAGGTGGGGCACTAAATTGGTATTGAAGGAGTCATGAAGTCAGGTGGCGCGCGCTCTCTAAGTGGACGGTCCGTTATCGTTTGCTCTCAAAAACAATTGCAATAACACAGTTTAAAGTGCATTTTACAAGTTAATTTTACTCAATATTCTCGCATAAAACCCCAATAGACTCAGTGTTATAATATCAAGTGCTAGTTCACCGAATTAACAATATAAAACAACAATAAACAAATCAGTTTTTAAAATCGAAAAAGTGTTTAGTGAGTTGTGGTGGATTGACATGAACGCGTAAGCGACGCGTATTTCCCGGCACTTACGACCTTCTTTCCGCGAAAATCTTATGCGGCTACTACATAGCGCTAAGCATATCCATCGCTGCCCTCAAATTGCATGATTAAACGCCAACTGCTAGCGCTCCGCTTGAAGCGCTTAACAGGCACTGCACTAAAGTTTGAGTTCTGCCGTGAAGCGTTTGTTTTTACATATTTTTTAAGCGAATCTATCGCTATCTACAAACCGCATGATTAAACGCTAACTGCTTTGCACACCGCTTGAAGCGCTTTATTTCCGCTATACTAAGATTTGATTTGAATTTTACTGTGTAACGTGTGGATTACGATGTCAACAAATAACTGCGCTGGATGCTTGAACGCTTTCGAGGGCGAAGAGAGCGTACAATGCTTTACCTGTCTCAAATTCTATGATCTTGTTTGTGCTAATTATAGTTGCAAAACTTCTGAAAAATTCTGAATAATTCCGGAATACTTCTAGGAAAGTTTCTTTAAATCAGAATTATTCAAAATGAATTTAATTAAGATTTTTATTTTTTTTGCTGAAAAATCGTATTTTGCATCGATCGTCGATCGCCGCCGCGCTGTCCCTCTGTGCGCGCCCGACTGCACGAGTCGTGCGTGCCGCGCGCGCCCGGCTGCACGAGTCGTGCGTGCAGGCGGTGGCGGTGCGGGGTGCGGTAAGAGGGGAGATGTTCCCTGGAGAAGTTTTCCCCCCCGCGCCCCGCGAGAAACATTCGTACCCCGCAATCGAATGTTTCCGCCGAATATTTCGCCCGAATAATTCAATGGGAAATATTCCCAAAGTTTCGGAATATTTCGGAATACTTCCGAAGTATTCGACGGGAATGATTCGGAATTTTTCCCGCTAGCCTCTATAGTGCTAATATAACAGGAAATCGGCTTAGGCTGATGAGCGTTGACAGCAGAAATACTTGGAAATGCCCTGAATGTCTAATGAAACAACCAAAATTCGATAACACCAATACGCCAGCCCGGCCAACCCGACCAGAAAGTCCTACACATGCCTATCAAATTTTTTCCTCGCCCTCTATTGCTAATGTAACCTGTTCTACTAATGAAAAGGATGATAATTGCATAACTTTAACTGGTGATAATGATATAAATGTCACGTTTAGGAAAAAAATTCCGGAGATACAACGAGCACAAAACCAGCTTGAATTTCAAGAACTCTCGTTTGAAATGAGTAAATTACGACTTGAGATGGAGATATTAAAAGAACAACTTAGCAAAGCTGTATGTCTTATTTCGAACTACGAATCCAAGTTAACCGGCTACTCCTCCCAAATTTACCTCCTTAACACCCAGCTAAAGCAAAGCAACGCTTTAATAACAACGTCTTTTGCCGATCAGCAGCAACCAGCCTGTGTGGGCAGTCAACATCCACCCTGCTGTGTACTTGACCAGCAGCAAGCCCTCAGTGTAACCACTGAGCAGCAAACACACTTTGTAAGTACTCAGGAGCAACCCCCCCTTATAACAACTCAACCGCAAGCTCAGTTTATTCCTTTTCCACCCGAAACCCCTGCTGCGGTACAAACCACCAACCGTGCCAAAAGACAGAGAAAGAATAAAGCAAAAAGTGTTGCCCTTAAAGTTCCTATCGCTACAGGCCCTGTCGTCTCGCAGGTAATCCCAACCAACATCGAGGTGCACACGTCGGAAACCATAGAACTGGTTAATGAGAATGTCTACACATCTGCCGATGATCGCGTTTCTCCTGCCTACGACCGCACTACTTCTGCCGACGACCACAGTGACAATCAAGGCTGGACGGAAGTAAAACACAAGAAATTCCGAAAACCTGCTTCATTATGTGGCATCGCTGGGTCCAACATTACTAGCTTAAGAGCTGTCGAACCACGCAAACATCTTCACTTGTGGAACATGGAGTCCAGCGCTGATGAAATCCGTGACTATCTACGTCAACTGTGTCCCACTGGAACGTGCACGGTTGAAGAGTTGCGGGCTAGGGGAAGTTATAAGTCGTACAAGATTGGTGTTCCCGTTATTTACTACGAAAAATGCTATTCTATAGATGTATGGCCAATGAACGCAAGAGTGAATACATGGACGACGTATGAGAACCCGAGACATACCAGAAAATATGAGGCATCTGATAAAGCTCAACCAACTGACCAGACATTTCGTGCCTAAGCAGCCTAATAACAAAATGAAGAGCTTTTGCGTATTGTACCAAAATGTCCGTGGTCTCAAAACTAAACTTTCAACGTGGAGAACGAACTTGTTACAGCTGGAGCATAATCTGATCGCTGTAACAGAGAGCTTTCTCGATGGTTCTATTGAAGACGGAGAACTTGCAACTGAGGATTGGAATGTGATGCGACGCGACAGGAGTACACCGTGCGGTGGAGTGATGCTCGCTGCGCGCGCACCCATTGTGCTGCGCCGGCGCCGTGATCTTGAAACGGACGGTGGTGAGGACTTATGGGCTGATTTTACATGGTGCGGCCGAACTGTTCACGTATGTGTTGTATATATTAAACCTAGTGCAAGTGATGATGAGTACATGAGATGGTTTTGTAAAGTGGAAGAATATATAAATAATTTAAAAGGCCTTGTAATAATATTAGGCGACTTAAATTTAAATAGTGTCTCGTTAAATATTAAGAATTATTATTGTTATTTTGTATCATATTGTAGTCTGAATGAGATGAATGTTGTGGAGAATTCGCATGGAGGTATGTTAGATGTTGTTTTAGTTCAAGAGAACATTAGTGCACGAGAGACAATCGTAACCGCTACTGAGGGAATTGTACCACTGGATGCATATCACCCTGCACTACACATTGACGTAAGAGTTGATGTAGGTCATTTTTCAAACTCAGTTGAGCCCAGCAATATAGACAGTACAAAGGATTGGAACTTCGGTAAATGCGATTACGAACAGCTTTATTTATTACTCTCTAACGAGAATACTTGGGAGGAGGTTTTGGAATCCAAAGATGTACACACAGCTACTCTTAAGTTCTACAACATAATTTATAATTTTTTTGATACTTGCATGCCCAAAAAACGCAGAAAGAAATCGACGGATAAAAGATATCCTGTATGGTTTAATAATGATATCATCCGAGATCTAAGGCTCAAGTTAAAGCACCACAAAAACTGGAAACGCACTAAAAGCGATAGCGCGTATTTGTTATTTTCTGACCTTAGGGAAAGCTTAAAGATTAGTATTTCGGATGCATATCTCTCGTACATGAGACAAATAGAAAATAAAATTAAAGTTACCCCTCGTGAATTCTGGTCGCACATTTCCAGCCTAAGATCCAAAGGTGGTTTTGAGCCTAACATTTCATACAGAGGTATACATTTTTCAGGAACTAAAGCAGCAGGGGCTTTTGCTGAGTTTTTCTCTAATGTTTTTCTGCCTGATGCCCCGGGGCTTAATGCTGATCACATTAGTACGGATGACCATACCAGTGACAGCAATTACATTAATATACCCCCCTTTTACCCTATAGACATTGTAAAAGGCATAAATAAACTAAAACCTAACAGCTCCATTGGCCCCGATAACATTCCCCCCTTTATCATTAAATGTTCAAAACATATCTTCAGTAATCCTCTTTGTCACATTTTCAATTTAGCCTTGCAGACCGGTACATATCCATCTCAGTGGAAAGTTTCTAGAGTAACACCTATTCCTAAAACCCAAAACAAAAGCTCCGTTGAAGATTACCGCCCTATCGCAATTTTATCTTCCCCGGCGAAAGTCTTCGAGAACATCCTCCATAATTCCATATACGAGCAAGTAAACAAATATTTATGTAATGAGCAGCACGGTTTCAGAAGCAAGAGGTCAGTTGACATGAATCTCCTGACACTGGTTGAATATGTCTCCTCCAGCTTGGACCGCGGGCGTCAGGTAGACGTACTTTATTTCGACTTTCGGAAGGCGTTTGATAGGGTTAACAACGACACGCTGCTGATGAAACTTAGCAAAATCGGTTTTGCACCATCTCTCCTCCGTTTCTTCGCAGACTACCTACGCGATCGTCAGCAGTTCGTTAGGCTCGGTATGTACGAATCAACCACTTACCACACACGTTCCGGAGTAAGTCAGGGCTCAATTTTAGGACCTTTATTATTTTTAATCATGGTTAATGATCTTCCTCAAGTTCTCCGTTATGCAAAATGTCTATTGTATGCTGATGACTTAAAATTGTACCTCGAAATAAACTCCATGAGCGACTGTTTAGCACTACAGCAAGACATAGACGCGATATACAAGTGGAGCTTAGACAATAAGATGGAATTCAATCCCTCCAAATGCTTTGCAATGACATTCGGTCGAATGCGGCACCCAGTTAATTATGAATATAATTTAAATAACAATACCATCATGAAAACATCAGCCATGAAAGATCTGGGAGTCACATTCGACCGAAAGCTCACCTTCCACGACCACATCGCCACGGTAGCTAAGGAATCCTACCAAAGATTAGGTTTTGTTTTGCGTAACTGCCGCGATTTTCGCTCAGTACATGCCATCAAAATTATATTTAATGCACTCGTACGTAGCAAATTGGAATCCAGCTCCTGCGTGTGGAATCCACACGAAAGTACCTACGTGCTTTTACTGGAAAAGGTACAAAAAGCGTTCCTCAGGTTTCTGTATAAGCGTAAACACGGCTATTACCCTTACCTCTATCCGACTAAATTTCTACTGGGATGCCTCGGATATAACTCGTTAGAGGTAAGGCGAGCAAAAGACCAGCTTACCATAGCCTGTAAGACGCTCCGTGGCACTATTGACGCGCCTGACCTAAATGCTGTGCTGGCCCGCTTCTTTGTGCCAGACAACTACTGCCGCGGCAGAAAGCACAGGCTGTTTGCTGTGCCTCCATGTCGCACAGTTGCGCGTGCTAAGTCCCCAGTACCACGTACTCTGGCCGCACTTAATGATCTCTTGGACTCTAATCCAACAAACGATCTGTTTGTGGACGAGTGGACGAAGATTTTTTCGGCATGTCAGAAGTACTGTGAGAGGGATGTATGAAAGTGTTGTTAACTTCTTTTCATTTTTTATTTGATGATTTAATCTTTTATGTTTCTTTTATGTGTGTATTTTTGTATTTAATTAATGTAATTGGTTTTAAACCGTTTTAATTACACGCTGACACGACAATATTACACGCTGGGTTACATATGTAGCCCGCGCGTGCACTCTAGTGTTAAATAAATAAATGAAGTCGTCTGCTATTCCTTCTGCGCTCCAAACGCTCCTATCTCAGGGCCTCTTCCACCAAAAGCATACGTACTGCCATTTCGCTACAATTTTAAGTCTGGCACATTATAAAACTCAATAAAATTGTAATTTTTTTTATTGCTGAATGGGCCCGCTCTTGACCTAATAAATAAATAATAATGATTAATTAAATTCGATACTTGCAATAATCAAAAGATAGTTACTTTGTTATCGAGTATTTTGACATTAATTTCACAATGTAACTCTTATCAAAATCAAATTATCGGTCGGTCTTTTCTCGTTCAGAGTAGGGTTTACGATACAGCAAATTTCAAAATGAAGTTCAGTCGAATCGGAACCGACCGAACCAAATAAAATGAACTTTGTAGTAGGAAACGACCGAATATTCGGCCGATACGATAGATTTATCACTTCGGAGTAGAACCCGGTCACTTATCTCTTTGACTTTTTATTTGTTTTTATCTGATGTCTGTTTTTAAGTATGTGCTAAATAAATGTTCTTTCTTTTTGGTGACTGTGCTTAAAGACATATTACACACACATTTCGCCAATTATGTTTTAAGTCCCATGTAATAGGGGGTGAGACTATTAGAACTGTCCTGAATGAAAGCTTCAGTTAAAAAAAGACGGGTTGCACTCCGGGAGTGCCGGCAGAAGTGAAAACTTGAATATTAACGTTGAAATAAATCAACTATTAATTGAATGAATATAACTCATTTTCTTTCGCTATTTCTTCGTCACTTTTTTCATTAATAGATGCACTTTGTTCAATTTCCATATTTTAAACACTATACAAGGTGTTACGGAAAGGGTATATCAATACAAACGGGTTGAAGAGTGTATCTGGTCTAGAATCTCTGTACAAAGTTTCATCTCAAAAGCATTAACTTTGAAAATGCTTAATATTTTTTTTATTTCGACATCACGGCTCTGCCCTGACGCGCGGCGGCGTGATGTGCGTGTACTAGGCTCACAAACACACTACAGATAATGGATAATGACCCTCGTAGTGCGGTGACACGTTTGTTATGATTTCAATTTAATAAACTATCGAAATAAAAAAAATATTAAGCATTTTCAAAGTTACTGCTTTTGAGCTGAAATTTTGTACAGAGATTCTAGACCAGATACACTCTTCAACCCGTTTGTATTGATATACCCTTTCCGTAACAGCCTGTATACACGAATTTTACGAATACACAGCAGTGTGGCCACTACACAGACGGTCGAGCCATCAGCTGTCACCATCCATGGATGTGCGTCGCACGCTGTAACATAAACACACACGAACATTCGCGCAAGCGCCCTGCGCTGCCTAAACGAAACAGCAGGCATACATTTTCGCCGCACCGTAGAAAGAGAGGGGGATTCTTCCTCTCCTACGCCGCGCCGGCTGTCTACTCTCCATCCGTCTTACGAATTTTCGATCAGGTCACGTGTCCTGACGCGAGTTTAACATTTTTTACCCATTACAAAAAAAGTGTACAACGCCGCTAAAGAAGTTTTCACTTCAAAAATAAATGTACCGCCACCGTCGACGTCGACAATTAACGGACGTGAATATGTTAAAGCCTTTGTGACTTCATCTGCATTGTATTTTATCGCTGCGTTAGTAGGCAGCCATTATGCATGTTGCTGCACTAGCCTTCAAATATGTATTTGATCGTGATATGGTATGGATTTGGTTACTCTAGCTAGTATCACAGAATAATGAATAAATGAGTAATAACTTCATAAGGATCTGCCAAAAAAATAGGCTGGTGGCCCCAATAATATACAAACATGACTGAAAGAGAAAGAGCTTCTACTCATAATACATCCATCTGCCTAGCCACCCAACTATGTTGGGCTCGGCTTCCAGTCTAACCGGATGCAGCTGGATACCTGTACTTTACAGGGAGCGACTGCCTGTCGGACCTCCACAACCCTTGGTTACACGATACCCCTTGGTAAGACTGGTTTTCAGACTTTCGGGCTTTAGACTAACCGAAACGACTGTCAAAAATCTACAAATGACAGCTGAGACCAACAGCCCTTTCCGATACACGGAGGGGTCTTGGTATGTAATAGATGATCACCCATCCACAGACCGACCTCGGCAAGTCTTGCTTAACCTTGAAGATCGACCCGTGCGGACAGCCGCACGGGTCGATCGAGTAGGAGGGGCTCGTGGCTAAATAATAACAGTATTATTTAGCCACGAGCCCCTCCTACTCATACGTAAAATATTAGGTAAGTATGTATTATCAGCCATGACATGTAATGTAATGATAAGTTTTATAACTCTATAAGTTCCTACCTACACGTCTGCCTAAGGCTTTTGCAACTTCTCCCTAAAGATTCCATTGCTTTGAAATTATGTCATTGTACTGCCATAGACGGATATTATAAAGATTCTTGAATTAAACCGAAAATAGACATTTGTGATTGCAGAATTTGCAACATTTAGAGACCCATCTATAAAGAAAAGAAAGAAAATTGTGTTTAACGGCACACACACCAATAAAAACAATAGACACTCGACTACCTACTACGGGTTGTCTTTAAAACATCGCTTTTAGCGATAAGACCGCCCATTGTGCCACGCATCGCCTTTTTTTTGGAATGGCATCTCGCAGTTCAACCTATGAGGTTGTCGTCTGCTTAACCGAGCTTGCCTGTGGATGCCTGAATAAATTAAGGCCTCCAGCCAGGGCTTAAAAAACTTAAAAACTAACTGCAGCCCTTGTGGGGTACGGACCTCGGCTTAGGGCGTCGCTAGGAGAAGGCAGCAAGGGACAGGCTGGATCGGAATTATTTAGGGACGAATAAAATTTAAAACTACAGGCTCAGCGGCGCGGGCTGGCTCGAGCAAGCGTCGGGGCGGACATGTGTGTTACGCCTTGTAAAATTTCTACATTTATATTCTGTAATATTTTGGGTGTAAGTACATACCTAATAAAGGATATTATATTTTACGAAACTACACACGGGTTAAACCAAATAATGCCTGCCTGCGACGGTGAAAGTTTCATAGAAATCGTACCATTGTCTTTACTAGACAAGCGATCAATGTGCAGTACCTTGTCATGATTATTGTATCTTGGATTATAGTGCGTATACCATAGAGTTATAAAGAATAGAGAAGCTATCGTATGCAAAATTCTTGCTCCAGTTTAGAAAGAATTAAAACTAAAATTCGCTGCAGCGTTAAACATTAGGTAGGTCGTCTAACCAAACTGTTAAAACATGCAGCGCATCATCACTTACAGAGTAGTACATATATGTCGATGGCGTATACCTTTGAGATAAGTCATACAATACAGTGTACTGGATAAGTGGGATCTCAAGGGACCTAGGATGATTTATCACTAAAAAAGAGAAGTTTATTTAAGTACCCAGTTTCCCAAATAGTAAGGTTTGACAGTTGTCTTATTTACAGTGGCCCTCTCTGCTAAGCCAGGTCGAAATGTACCGTTTCTCTTTCCTAGAGGTGAAAATGTTCATTAACAATGAATCCAGGGAAATAATCAAAATGATAAAATATTGTTAGTTGTGTTACTTATAAGGCTATTGAACTACAAAGTCCCAATTATAGAGGTAAAAATCAAACAAATACATCCTCAATCCCAGTAACAGAGGTATTTCAATGTAAAAGTGTCGGGAGTGGGACCTCATTGTAATTACCAGTAGTAGAGGTTATCCAGGGCACACTGTAGTAGGTACGTTGTAATCTTCACTACTTTCAAATTACTTACGTTTCCCTTTGATGGCCTGCTAAAAACCAAGCAAAAGTTCATCTCATTTATTTGGATTGGAGTGAGATCACTATGTCATAAATTGGAACGTCAACTCATTATCTTCGTATAGATACGCTTATATAGTGCACTGCAATAAATGCAGTTCTGAAGAGCAAAGACGCACGTTCGAGGCTTATCTTTACCTAATCATTTATATTATTTTTTATGTCGGTATTGTGGGTATAACGGGTGTAAAAAGACAAACGAAGCCAAGAGCAACTTGTACTCCCCGTCATTGTGATTTTTTTTTTTACTGGACCGTGTCTGGAAACCTGAAATCGTGAAAAAAAATATCTACTGTTCCCTACATTTATGTTCGCATAACCTGTCAAAATTAGGGAACAGCTGATTTTGTTTTTCACGATTTCAGGTTTGTTCCCATAGTAAAAGTTGTTCATAATGATGAGTAGAATGACCCCTTAAGACGAAAACGGTGATTAAAATTTCACCCTGTGTATTCTGTGCCTGTATTTAGGTAACCTAAACAAACGTTAAATAATTTATCAGCCCTCAGTTGTCTGCACTATCGTTTATCAATCAATCAATCAGCATCAGCATAGCATAGTTTACATCATATCTATTGGTATCACATCTCACAACTCTCGTTGTGAGTTGTGACAGCTTTGTACCTACAGGAAAAATATGTGTAAAAAAAACTCGTAATTCGTAAAAGCGTACTCCATTTCCAAGCAATTTAGCCGAACTCATGAGTCAATCGCCCCGAGAGAACAGGACGAGAATACTACGTTATACTATCGGTTTACAAACAATGGATGAGGAAAAAACATGGAAAACTGTTTGTATTACCTATTGACGGACTGGTGGTAGAAAATTCCAAAACACGCGTTGTGTTTCTTTACGGTACGGTCGATCGCTGAATAACCCACACCTAATTTCTCATCGTTACCTACTCCTGTGGTTTTACAATCAGTTAACTGCCTCGTTCTAGTGCAGCTAGCTAGCGTGATGTTTGACTTCAAAGTCGGGAAAAGTTTTCATAATGGAATTGGTGGCTCGGTGGCTAGAATCAATAGGGTCGCCGCCTATTACATGAGACTTCAATATAACTGGTGATACACCTCTGCCTATACCTTGGGGACTACAGTCGTGATGTAACATATTTATTATATTTCCTATGTAAGGGCTGTGTATGAAGAGCATGGTGTCGGCCATATATTGCTTGCGTAGCGCCCGTAACTACATACTGCAAAATCAAATCATTTATTCAAACTAGGCTGAGAATCAGCACTTTTGAACGTCAAAATTAAAGAAAGAAAGAACAGTTTATTTGTAAGAATATATAGTAAAGGTGTTACGATCGTCATAGTCTCATACATTCTACCATTTCTGGGTGTACAAATATTTACATAAAGCTAATTACTATAAACACTACAGTATTTTATATTTTTTTATCAGTCAGGAACTCATTTGTTGAGTAATAGCATTTCTTCAGTAAGAGTTTGCGCTTAAAGATGTTTAGATTAAGGCATTTTCGTATAGCCATACAGTAGATACAAATTTATACTATACATTTTGGTGCGTTGGTACATAAGATAGTTCCTCCAAAATGCCCGCCAGTCACCACTTCCTTATGCTTTAGTTGGAAAGAAGAAGTAGCGCAACACACTCCCCCGCAGGACAGCTATAATTAATCTGCGATCATCAATGCAAGCTGCAATGCCTAGCGAGGCAATAGGCAAATAAACATGAACGTTGGCTACAGTCATATAGGCCGCTCTGTTTAGCTGCTGACATTCCGGGTCATATGATGACCTAAGTATCTACAAGTTAGTTTAACGATAACGAATCAGTTGTAAATGAAAACGTACAATAACAAGGAAAACTTTGTTTTTGGGCTTGTTGTTTAACAATAATGGTTTAACCCAAAATGTACTTAACTACCAAGTTTCGAGATAGTTCGACTGTTATTAGTAAACATGCAAAAACAATATCTACGACGTATTCTATCTATTTACACTGTCCTGTAGAGTTAGGGCTGCCATCACCTAAATTACAACACTAAATTAAAAACTTCAAAAAACTTCAAAAACTTTGGGTGAAATAAGGATTTTCCCAGGTATCCCTCGAAAAAAAAAATCACACTAATATTATAAAGGCGAAAGTTTGTTAGTGTGTATGTGTGTCTTTATATGTTTGTTACTTCTTCACGCTCAAACCGCTGAACCGATTTAGATGAAATTTGGTATAGAGATAGATCGAGTCCCGGGAAAGGACATAGGCTACTTTTTATCCCGATATTCCCACGGGATCGAAACTTATGCGGGTGAAACCGCGGGGCGCAGCTAGTTTACAATAAAATAAAAAGATCGTTAAGAACTTATCATATTATTTTTTTTGTCTTATTTATAGACAATTAACTTAAACCTCAACAATACAAATGAAACGCTTAATTTACAAAATCAATTATACACTCTTCTCTATGTGAGAGGTATTCTGGTGACAAAAATATTTAGGAACGCTCTTCTTTTAGGCATCAATGAAAATAAAAAAAAATAAAAAATTAACAAAAAAAAAAACAACCGACTTCCAAAAAAAACACTACGAAGTGAAAAATAACTTTAATTTCGGAAGTCGGTGTCGTTGGTTCCGCATTTTTGTTTTTAGACACCGACTTCTGAAATTAAAGTTATTTTTCACTTTGTAGTGTTTTTTTTGGAAGTCTGTTGTTTTTTTTTTTTGGAAAAGTTTTTAAATTTCACTTTTTAGTTGTATCTACCGCACATAAATTCATATAACACTATATACTTGCTATGTGAATATCAGTGACAGGAAGCTATTAAAACATCATTAATATGTACTAAGTGGGATAAAATCGTATTATTGACGCTAACTCAAAAACTATCCAAGCATGGTCCATAAAATTTAGGTATATGGGACCACCCCTGAGGTATGCCTGAGGTATGCCTCAGGGGTGGTCCCATATACCTAAATTTCATTAAAAAATGAGAGAATTTTGCAAATCCGTCTACTATAACGGAGTTATGCCCAAACATACCTACATAAAAAAATATATATACGGTACTTAAAACAAATTGAGAACATTCTCCTTTTTTTGAAGTCGGTTAATTAAATAAGTTCATAAACAAAAAAGTTATGCACGAATTTACTTGCAAGATTAGTGGTACCCCAATAACAACTTTGACAGAAATGAGGGTGTACCGTGTTAAACTGAACTAATCTGCGTACCCCTGTAGAGGGTACAGGCGTGATGTTATGTTGTGTAATTGCGTAAACCTATACGATACCACCTACCAACCACCTAACCCACCTACGATACCTATGCGATAACAGCAATCGCGGTTGATTTGCCTAATCATTCAAAGTCCAGAAAGTTTCCCTATTTAAAAACCCGACACTAGTATAAACCCCGCCCGGACGTTCCCCGGACGCCCTTAAACCCGGAAGGATGGCAGCCCTATGTAGAGTGAGACTAGAATGATGGAAAGATAATCCGCTTTTCAATAGGTGATGCGTTGTATAGAAGCGTGACCCAAAACTGAGTAACATTGTCAAAATCGTCCCATCCGTAATTCAGATTACAGAAAAAAATCTTGATAGAACTTCGCAGTAGAAATTACATTCCACACGCGCGTAGACCCAAAACAATGCATTTCCAATCTACACAAAAGTTACAGAACAAACAGTTGCAAACAAAAAAGCTACAAAAAAAGTTCGAGCGGCCATAGTCCAATCTAGAATTGATTCCGAACGTCAGTCGTCGTCGTGCTAAATGCTCGGAGCTGCTGCATTGAATAGATGGAGCTCCACTGTGCCCCATGCTGGCCGAAATGTGAACATTGGCGCGCCATAAAACTTTATAGGTCCTTACCATTCGTGTCGCTCGTAAATCGCTTAGCGTGCGCCGTGCTTAATAGCACCGCTTTGCTTTATGATGCCTTGATATGGCTTACACGAGCTTGCTAAATATTGCTGAGCAAGACATGTGTAGGCTGTATGTATTTCATTTACTAGAAGATCAGCCAAGAACGAAGGAATTAGTTAGGTCGGAAGATAGATGATAGTTCCAAGTCATCTTCTCGTGTATTGGCACAAACAACATGAGTAAAATTTTAAGCCAGTCAGTAAATTTGTAGCTGACTGTCCGAGGTTGCCGCCACTCGTGAAGTAAAGGATAATAATCAGCCTATAATGTTCCAACTGCTGGGACACAGGCCTCCTTTCGGTGAGAGGGAGTGGCCTGTAACCCACAACGCGGGCCCCGTGCGGGTTAGTAAATGTCACATGTCTTTGAATTTTTGGTTCTAGGACATGCCGGTTTCCTCAGACGTTTTCCACTGTCTCACTCATGAAGTATTTTGATTCAAAGTAGGAGGAACAAGGGCAAGGCCATGTCATTGTGAATGTGAATTCGGACTTTCCTTCGATTTGTTTAAGAAGGTCAAATCAAGGTGAGTTATAAAAGAAACAATCACACTTCTGAAAAAAATCAAATCAGTGATTGAAGAAATTATTTCAATAGAAGAATCGGCTGGGTATTTATATTGCTTTCTCAGGATGACTTGTCACTATCGGTAGGTATTCCTATCACGGATGTTTTTACTAGGCAACCTAGAATGATCAAGCAAAATCCCAATCTCAGCAGGCATTCAAATTAAATACATAATCATATAACAGATAAAGTATATCACAAGCCAAATAATGCGGTTAAAACAAAACCTCAGAATAATGAGAGCTCTAAACTGAACCGAGTACAGTTCTTGGTAATCGTTGGCCGTTACCCTGGGTCAAGAACAGGATGTTACAAGTAGTTTGGTTTTCCCGCTGACCGAGTGCCGAGAGCTACAGGGAAAATATTATGTGCTATTATGGACTAGTGGTGTTATTAAAGGGAGTAATTGTTTGCACCTCCATTTTCGGAAAAGAGATTTTCCTGGTGTGTTCAATTAAACCTGCAAATGTTATAGATACCTACTTAATTTACTGAATTATACATTCTATTCAGCACAATGTTCAGTACCGTACCTACTATTTTCAGTGCTGCAGGAAAACAACAACAAGTATACTATGTAACTCCTACACTGCAACAAGTGTGATATGGATTTCCCATGTACCGTACGAGCCAATGTGCCAAATCATTTACATCTTATCTGAAAATACTCTGGGGACTGCAGGTACACCATTATTAAATCAAGTCTTCCAGACCGTATTTCGACCAATCTCAACGGAGATATTATAGTGTATAACAGCACAAGTGTGTGCGCAGATACAGGATCTCTCCCTCTTCCCTCACTCTCATAGTCCGATGGGACGGCAATCCAACACGACCGGAGAGAAATCAGGCCACCATTACTTTTGCAGCCTTTTTAGGTTTCACTAACCTTCCGAGGACCAATGATGCGACTTAATCAGGAAAGCGTAAATTTTAACAAACGTTACCCGTTTTACAATTCCCCTTAATGGATTTTTTTATGATCGAAGGCTCATGATAACCACCGGCCAGCACTTGCTGTTGGACCTGCCATATATTTTCCTGCGTCACCTTAAGGTGGATTGATAAAAAAGCCCCAGGCATTAAATCCGGATTTATACAGTATTATTTTTACTGGTACATAAAGTTTTAATAATGAATAACAAAGGCTCTATTTCTAAAGACTAACAATACGCAAATCTTTTTTTTATAATGTTTGATTAAAACTATTTAAAACTTCATCGAGTTCTGCGCAAACAAGAGATGGTGACATCGCAGTAAGTAATTAACTCCTAAACTTAAGATTATTTTAAGATGACAAGGTCCAACTGAGGCGCCCCGTCTCTTGACATTTAGCTAGATAGGAGCGCCTTCATGAGAAAACTTATTTATTAAAAGAGTCAACAGTTATGGAAGTTCAGAGGTCAAACTGTCTGTTGAAGAAATTATTAAAAGTTACATTTAATTGAGAAGTTTTCTTGGATCTGTCTGTTCTACTGAAGCGAAGTTTTGGAAACTGTATCTTATTTACCTATAAAGTTTAAATACCTACAAATTTAGCCTAGGTTGGGCGGGCTCCGTGCAAGTTGAAAATGTTTGAGTAACCCTGCTCTACGCACAGGCTGTAAACACCTGGTTGGCGTGGTACTAAATCATTGCTCTAACGAACTTTTTCCTAATGGGTTACTTTTTATTATTATGAGCCTGTTATGTCCCACTGCAGGGCAAAGGCCTCCCTTCCGTCTTTCCATTTTCTCTTGTCTCTTGCTACATCGGGCCAATCCTTTAGAAAGGCGTCCAATTCGTCACTCCATCTCTTTCTGGGCCTACGGCGTCGCCGATTCTTGTTATTCGGAATCCAGTTGTTACGAGCTTGGGGTTCGTGACAATAAAAACTGCCGATTTAATAACCCAAAATAGACACTTTATTTAAAAACACCAATTACAACTGTAAACACACTAATTATAAAACACAATCGCACTACAGATCACTCCAGTTGCACTTGAAGATAGCTTCGATGTTTTCGCTTATATCGCTTTTCCAATCTGATCCCGGGTCGCGGCCACACCGGCCTTATATAGGCCTCGGATAGTTCCAGAACCTTCTACCGTAGAAACATCTAGAATGTTCGAGTACATACCGGTCCCGACCGACCAGACGTCGATAGTTCTGGAAAGTTCTAGCATCGAAGTTTCTAGAAGGGACCCGAATTCTGCTACTCGATACTAGGTGGCGCTAGTGGTAGCTAATGTCGCCATCAATTGTGGCGCGCAACACAGTCAGTGGCTACTTTTGACATGCGGCAGATGTGGCCTGCCCAATTCCAATTTAATTTGGCGGCTGTTGCTCACGTCTGCGATTTGTGTTTTGGAACGAAGTATTAGGTACTGTTCCAAATGCGGTCTGTGACTATGACTCTAAGAATACTAATATAAGACCGCCCATTGTGTCACCCATTGTAAAGTTTTCTATATTTATGTCTGTAATTTATATGGTGTACATAATAAAGAGTATTCTATTCTAATACTTCGTTCCATTGCTCGCTGGCAGACCCCGAGTGCGGACTTTTAACGTTTCGTTAATGATCACGTTTGCGCTCCATAGGTGAGGGTGGAAAGGATGCACATGTCCATGAGTTTCCTATTTAGGGAAAGTGGAAGCGATCCTTTCATTCGGTGTTTCATCGACCAATAGCTCTTCCAGGCGTTTTCGGTGCGTCGAGCAACCTCTTTATCTTGCCTCGCCTGGAAAGATCTATTTGGCCGAGGTATATGTACCTACTCATGGACATATTCAACTTGGGTTACTTCGGGGTTTTTATTTATTTTCCTCTGAGCAGGGTTTTGTGCTGACCGTGACCGCTCTACAACTGGTCACAATTGTAGCTGATATAAACTATTACGTCATTATATAAGTATAGTTTTACCCATACATTGTTTTAAGTCCCTAAAACACTCAGTATCTTACCAGATCATAATCAAGAACATCAAGTAGGACCCTAAACAAACATTCCTCTTTGAAACAAGTCTCAACAAGGGTACAATCCCTCTTATCTGTAACATAGGTATGTTATCTTAAACATAACTACGAAAAAAACTTACATACATATGTACGGTAAAACCCAATGACGTCCTGTGCGTGGTCTCTGACCGCGGTCAGCTGATTGAGTTTTTTTACTGACCATTGACCTGTGCCGAAACATCATAGCTTTTTTTAATCAGAATTCTATTGAGCTGGTGCTGTACAAACTTTTACTATGTTCCATTAAATTATATAGACATACATACGTAGTGAAGTTTAGTCATTTTAAAACTGAATTTTCTGTGAAAAAAAGGCCCGGCTCTACTTACACCAAAAATGTATCCTTTAAGCCATTAGGTAATAAGTAGGCACCTAACTCTCTCTAAAACCATAACAATATGCATCATAGAGATGGTGATAAGGAAAATTCTTAACATACAGGATTTACCCAAGTGAAGCCCATTTTATTAATTACTTAAGTTAATCATGCATGCAGATTACGCTATTTAAAATAAACTTTATTTAACATTTATGTACATTCGTCTCATTGCCTTTAAAGCGTATTTTTTTATTAAACAGGTTTTTTGCGACTTTTTAAAACCCAACAATTTATTTAAAAAAATCAATGGAAAATACTATTTGATCTTTCTGGGACATTTGGCCTACTTATCACAATTTTATCATCGAATTTAATTTAGAAAAAATGAGAAATGGGACTAGGTAGTACATTACCAAATAAACATGTTTATTTAAAGATTTTGAAAAACAAAACTTTTCAATTTCTCCATAGTTAACTCGCTCCTTTACGAGTAACTTGGTTTTAATGAAATTGACACATATTTGTGGCATTGACATTAGAAGTCAATACAAAAAGCAGGGTCGGAAAAGTAAATTATAGATTAGGTCAGGCCCGCCGTAAGCGGGCGTGCAAGGCGTGCACCGCACGCGGGCGGCACGTCCAGGGAGGCGGCAAATCGAGCGACTCATCACGTAATAGAATAGAATACTCTTTATTATGTACACCAATATTCAAAATCATTGTCATAATACCCACCCACCTACAGAATAAGAAATGTCATCGCATGGAAAAAAAACCTTTAAGCGCCACGCGATGGTCTAGCAGAATTGATGCAGTTAAACCATTACGGTATCACCTCGAAAAAATATTTAATGCTGTGCTGGAAATATCTGGTGATTCGTTGGAATGGGATTGTACTACATCTCATAAAACTCATTCACTTGCTCTGAACATTCAAACTTATAGATTTCTTTGCTCGGTAGTAATTTGGTTCGATATTTTAAACGAAATTAATGCTCTGAGCAAAATGATGCAGAATAATCAAATCTGCATAAATTTGTTAAATAAGTTGATTGGTAAGTTCACAGAATACCGCACGGATGAACACTTTGAAATCAGAAGCTTCCAAAGTGGCTCACGAGCTCAATGTAGAAACAGATTTTCCACTAATAAATACAATTCGTCCAAGAAGAAAACCAACACAATTTCAATATGAACACAGTGATGAAGTTTTAGTAGACCCCAAAATCAAATATAGAGTAGTTTTATTTTAGAGTCCTAGATCAGAAAATAGCATCTTTAAAGGATAAATTCAAGGAGTTAAAAACATTTACCGATGTATTTGGCTTTTTTAGCAATAACTTCTTTAATTACTCCAATGATGAGTTAATTAAACATTGTAAAGATTTAAATCTGAAGCTTAAAGATGATACAAGTAGTGAATCTGATATTGACGGTATTGATTTGTTTAATGAAATCATTGCATTAATTAAAGTTGCATTTTGCAGAAAACCAGTCTAATGAGCCACAAACCCTATTACAATATCTTTTTACTAATGACTTAATTTCAACATTTCCGAACACAGCAGTAGCGCTAAGAATATTACTTACACTGCCGGTTTCCGTTGCATCTGGTGAAAGATCCTTTTCAAAATTGAAAATTATTAAAAACTATTTAAGATCAACAATGCTCCAGCAAAGACTAAGTTATTTAGCTATAGTTTCAATTGAACATGAAATCTTAGACAGCAATATAAAGGCAAGAAGAGGTAAATTTTTGTAGATACGAAAATAACTATGTACCTAATCAAAATAAATTCGTTATGATTCTTTTCTTCAAGAAAACTCGTAAGTAGTCGTAGGGCGGCATAATCGGTATTGCACGCGGGCTACTAAACAGCTAGCGGCGGGCCTGGATTAGGTGTAGAGGTTCTTGACATTTTCAATAGGACTGAATTCTGAGAATGACCCAGCCATGTTGTTTATGAAACAACTGATAAATAGGTAGGTACTGATAAATATTTAAATGTAAGATACTCGTATTTAAACTATTGTCCGTTGAATAAAGTAAAATACGTAGGTACATTCATGTCATTCAATGTTTCGAAGTTGTAAACTGTTATGCATATGTATGTATATATGTATTTATTATTATATCTATTCTTATATCTTAGTTATAAATATTTTCTTATCTTTTCTTTCTGTTATTGCACCTACTGTGTATTGTCTCTGCATCACCCTAAGGTAGACTGGTAGAAAATGCCTAAGGCATTAAGTCCGCCTTTGTACAGTTTTTACTTGTGCATAAAGTTTTAATAAAAAATAAACTGGAATGCATAAGGTAATAAGCTTTTCGCATTATTATGCGATCCCTACACATAATGCGCCGAAGCATTTCATTGAAAATATGTTGATTAGGTGCTATGGGAATAGCTATTACTCTATGGTAAGTAGCACAGTTTCTGTACTTGCTTTGAAATGTAAACAGCGGGGTAATTGCCTGACACACTATCAGTAGCAATGGGATTTATTTTGACAGTTCAACAACATTAATTGCGTTATTTACGTTGTTGAGCAGTCACATTTCGAACTTATGAAGCAACTAGCTTCTGCCCGCGAAAAATTTTACCCTCCGCCATTCACCCTCTTAGGAGTGGGATTTCGACAAACCCTTTCTTAGTACCTACTCTTCACAAAGAACACACCCTCCAAATTCCATGTCTCTAGGACCAGCGATTTAGGCTGTTGATATATCAGTCAGTCAGGACTTTAAATTTTATAATGGACTAGCTGCTGCCCGCGACTTCGTCCGCGTGCATGGAGCACAACAACTGTGCTCCATGTCCGCGTGAAATCCTATCCTAACTAAAAGTTTTGTTTGTTACCTTTTCACGCCTAAGCCACTGAACGGATAATCCTGATATTTTGCATATACGTTGTCAAGTGTACAGAAACGGACATAGGGTACCTTTCATCTCGAAAAAAAGTGCTGTTCCCGAGGAAAACAACAATACACGTGGCGCCTTCTATTATAATAATAACGTTATTGTTGTTTTCGTCGGGAACAGCACTTTATTTCGAGATGAAAGGTACCCTATGTCCGTTTCTGTACACCTGACAACGTATATGCAAATTTTCAGAATGATCGGTTCAGTGGTTTAGGCGTGATAAGGTAACAAACAAACAAACGAACTTACTTTCGCATTTATAATTTTAGTTAGGGTTAGGATAGTTAGGATTATGATTAGCAATATCCTTTAAAATAATTTAGATTGAGATTGATAGTGTGTTACGCAATAAGGGTGCTGGATAACATGTAAAAGCATTAAATCTACAAGGTGTAGATGTACGATTGGTGGAAAGATAAGAGTTCCTGCATGCATTAGCTCGGTGTTTACATAACAACCTATCAATAGCGTTACTATTGCTAAGCCACTTAGGTATTATTTTCTGAAGATACTTACTGCAGGTGTTAACGTAATACTTATCATTATTTAAATACGACGCAATATTTTGATAGGTCGCACAAGGCACGTCAAATTTAGTTGGCAATACTAAGCTGATGCCTTCGAGGAACGATGATTTTAAGTAAGCCCGACGTTCCCGACATGTTCACCTTCCCCAGATGAAAGGATAGGTGGTTATTGACGTAAAACCCATGGAAGCCATGTTTCTAGACTTGCTGTATTCAGTGTTTCTGATGATATCATCTTGTCGGATCATATGTCCTTGTCCATTTCTCGCTCCATATCTCTCTAGCATAATTATAAGTGCATTAAGTAACAGGGCCATTACGGTTATCTATCATGTGATTGATTCAGAGCAATGTTCCGTATCTCCACAAGTCTAGTATGCACTACAATCCAGACCTGCTCAACTAAGATATCTGTTGACCATTCAAGTATCGCTGTCCCCAGCGGTCATCCTACCAGCTTTAGAACGAAACCCGATCACTTAACCCAGTAAATAAATCAGTCAATATGATTTATGACTCATTCACTACCTCTATCCTCATCTCCAGTTCCCTTAACCCATTTGCTATGGCGATAAAAATTACGATTATTAGCAAAGTGCCTGGACTTTTCGTCGCGAACGTCGATGGGCGTCCTCCGCACCTCATTAGGATAATATGGAACGCCGATTTATTATATATTTGTATTTAAAAAACAATGTGCATATATTGCAAGTAGGTATAATTTTTTGTGACTTGTTTTTGCCAAGATAAAAGCAATTAAAAAAAAACGCCGATGGGCGTATTTCGCACCTAAATATTAAATCAAATAACGCCGAAAGGCGTCCACCGAAGCGAATGGATTAAGGGCTGATTTTTCAACAGTCCGATAGCTTTTATTTGAATAATAAAATAATGTTACGTCAGTTTGACATTATTTCTAATTAATTCCTCAGATTAAAGTTATGTGACTATTGAAAAGTCAAAAGATGTTTAATCAATAATCACGAACACGTCACCTACAATACTATCGGTTAGTGAATTGTTTTATAACCTTCAATTTGTTGCCACTATCTCTGTTTGATTACATTCATTGATGGGTTTTCCAGGCGGGTTTACCCACGGCCGATGCACTGGCCCCTCGACCACCTCGACTCTGCGATTGTTTATCTCAACAAGAACCTTCTATAAGTGTTGAGTTGTGCTAGGGCTGCCATCCGTCCGGGTTTCCCCGGATTTGTCCTAGTTTGGAGGGCGTCCGGGGAGCGTCCGGGCGGGGTTTTTAAATAGTGTACTGATACTTTCTGTGTCAGGGGAAATCCCACTTTGAGTGATTTTAAATAGTTTTTTTTTCGAGGGATTCCGGGGAAAAATCTTTATTTTACCCAAATGTCTGGGATTTTTGAAGTTTTTGTCCGGGGTCCATAATTTAGGTAATGTCAGCCCTAGTTGTGAGTTATGAACAGCTGATGGAGATCCTTAGCTTAGCTATGATGTAAAATGGTTCCCTCCTTCATTAGTATATTCTATCAACTCACACCCCCACAACATCTCTGACGCCTAGCAATGCTCTGTCTCCAACAAAGGAACCACGATAGGTTACCAAAACTTTTCTAGTCCTCGCAAGTCGCGACAGTAAACTAACAACATCGTTTTGGTTCATCTGTTTAGACAAACTGAATAAGTAAGAGTTCCTTACTGTCTGCCGATGCCGATGGATTTTAACGTAATAATGAGGATGACTATTAAAAAAAAGACCTCTACATATAATAGTAATAATTTATTTAAGTTAGCATACGTACTAGTAGCTACATATATCCTTAATTATCAAAAATAACAAAATTAAAACCTAACTTAACTAAAAATAAATAATAATATATACCTACAAAATATAAATTTTTATTATTATTATCAGGTACGGTGCTATACTTATTTAAAAATATGTTAGTAACCAATTAATAAAATACATGCCACAATATACTGTTATAACTAAATTGAAATAAATTCATAATTAAAAATCGCAAAACATCTTTAAATTCATTCAAATCTTAAAACATTTAGGTGCGTCATTAAATTAATTCAAATTAAAATCAAGAAACAAAACAAATAAATAAAACTATACAACAATTACCTATTTAAGAACATTTATCAGTTACAGGTAATAAAAGATGTGATCTGTTACAAGCTGTTATCTTACAGACATGCAACCAGAACCATGCTATGATTACCTAACCATATTTGAGTAATGTATTACCTAAGGACTTTCAGCACACCCTAGCCAGTCAGCCCAACCATGCTGATTGGTTAAGCTCTACAGGATGCAATTAAATTCATGGGCATCCTTTTAAGAGGTCATTGTACTCATCATTATAAACAACTCTTACTATGGGACCAAACCTGAAAATGCGAAAAAAAATCAGCTATTCCATACATTTTGACGAGTTATGCGAACATAAATGTAGGGAACAGCTGATTTTTTTCGCGACTTCAGGTTTGGTCCCATAGTAAAAGTTGTTCATAATGATGAGTACAATGACCCCTTAAAAGGATGCCCATGAATTTAATTTCACCCTGTATATCAAAGTAGAAGTTGTCGTCAGGTCACCAAGATTGCTATTTTATAGTCGGCTAAAACTATTTCTTTTTTTTTTTTTTTTTTTTTTTTTAATCTTCTTTATTTAAGGGATTTTTGTTCACAATTGCGACGATGTCAATCCCATCGTACTTTCACAAATATTAACTTACTTCCTAAACTAATTTAGCCTATAAAAAACCCCAAACCACATGAACTTAGTCTAGTTTATTATCTAATAAAAAAGTATATAAAATTTTTGCTGCTTCAGAAGTAGGCTTAGCTAAAATACTATGGAACACTCCAACATCCATTGCTGACAATTTCATCGCGTTGATAACTGCGTTTCTCTTATTAGTATATCGGACACATTCCACCAACACATGCTGTGCATCCTCTATTTTGCCACACACTTCACAGTTTGGAGAGTCAGACTTTCGCATGAGATAAGCAAAGTTGTTTAGTGGAATATGTCCTGACCGCAATCTATGTGCAGCAACAATTTGGCTTCGATTCAGTTTCGACCCAGTGAACCAAGGTATATGAGGCTGTTCAATGCACATAACCCTAATGAGCACGTGTTTGGTTTCAGTCGTAAAATGTTATATGTATCGGCGGGAAAAACCTAATTGAAGCTGCAGTGTGCTCCAGCACGTGTTGTGTCGTGAATCACGGGACATTCTGCAAGTTTATGTTATTTCTTTAGTACGAAAATATGCGTTTCTCAAGTCCACGAGCTGTTCTTTTCTTGTAGCAACACATCACTGTATTTGTCATGTTACCGCTTCGAAAGAGTAGGTAGGCACTGATTCGAAAATAGTTTTATTATTCATACTCTAAGTGTAAGTTTAAATAAACAACTTTATTGCCTACCGATAGGTACTTACACAATGGTAGCGAAATCTTACAGAAGTGACGTGGTTGTGGGAAATTTTACATACCTAAATAGTAGGGAGGGTCTTTAGGAAATCAGGCGATCAGTCATAATGTTTACTTACGCGAACATATTTGACTGTCGGCGTTCCAGTTCAACAGATAATGGGGTTTTTACCAAAGTTTTACAACTAAATGATAATACTGAGTAGGCTGCAACGCATCGGTGGCTCCTGGAGTTGGATATTCATTTGGCTTATTCCCAGGCGCTCCATAATTTTATTTCCGGCGGCTCCAAATTAAAAAAGCAATGGGAACAATTTTAGTAGGTATTTTAATATTTTAATAAAATTATGGAGCTCTTGGGAATCAATGTATGGAGTGAAATTGTTTGAAGAACAATAGATTTGGAGCTCCTGGGAATAAGCCGCTCATTTATTAAATGGTGATGATTGCTTAGCATCAGGCCATACTGCATCACTACGATTCCATTATGAAACTAGTACCTACCTATATAAATACCGCGATATTGTAGTCATTTATGGATCAAAGACAAAGTTATTAATGGCTACATTGCTCTTACATTTGCTGCTAGTTCTGGTCGACATACGGTCTCGGGTCTACTCAATAGACTGTCCAGTCTTGTTGTCCAATAAAACGAATGGTATTAATGCACCACATGGAATAGTACCTATACCTAATAAATCGTGGAAGCACCAGTAGGCGCACAGTCTGCGGTCTGTAAAGGCTCCCGCAGATAGGCGCCACGCGACGCGCGACGACGCGATGCGATGTTGATAGAACAATTTCTGTGCAGTTTTCATAGAAATTGGTCGCGTCTGTCGCGTCCCGCCTGTCTGCGGAAGCCTTAACGTGCCTTACAATTATTATTCAATCACCGGATACGTGATGAATATCGATGGTCATACGTGGACAACTCGTAACCCATATTTTGAAGAAAAAAAAATGAGTTACGTATATCAAAATGTTTCAAATAAATTGGCGCTTTATTAAAAAAAAATTGATATAGGTACGTAACTTATTTTGCGAAAAAATGTGGGTTACGAGTTGTCAACGTATGACCATCGATATGATGATTCATATCTCTGTATATCTAGCCAATTAATTGATTTATACATTATCTTACAGCAAGAATGCCTAAATCCTAACAAGTGGCCTTACCTTCGATTATCGGGTATTGCGCAGTAATATAGGTGATTGGGTCGTGGAAAAACCGAACCTTGTGATAATATGGTAACAAGTAAAATTGATAATGCCATACCATAGATTGTATCAAGCACCCCAAGAACTTCTAGTTGAAAAAGTCTAGAACACGATGACAGCCACCTTTATATGGGTTCTTCTCTATGACATTCCAAGATGGAACCTTAGCTTCCTTGCAGCAATTATTATCAAGATGAGGCACTAACAGTGCGCCAGCGTGTATAGCCCTGATATGTTTGCCATGCAAGAGAAAGGATTGGCCAATCAGCGAGGGCGACTGACCTACCACATCATCCGCTTCAGCTGGAACTCGACCCAACAACATCACGCCTGTACTCGCCAAAGGGTTAGGCAGAGATATACCTACAGTACACCCACATTTCACCAGTTATGGTTAAATCCCATGTTAGGGGGCGAGCCTGTTGCCAGCAACTGGGCACGAATCTATCTCCATAATATAGTTTTCTAAGCCTAGCTAGGCAGGTGATATATGTATTATATTTTACTAGCTTCTGCCCGCGACTTCGTTCGCGTGAAATTTAACCTCACTCCATTCACCGTCTTAGGGGTGGAATTTCGAAAAACCCTTTCTTAGTGGATACTTACTTTTCACAAAGAACACACCCTCCGAATTACACGTCTCTAGGATCAGCGGTTTCGGCTGTGCGTTGATATATCAGTCAGTCAGGACTTTGAATTTCATATTTATATAGATTTACTAACAGCGCCCCGCAGTTTCACTCGCGTAAGTTTCGATCCCGTGGGAATATCGGGATAAAAACTATCCTTTTTCCTTTCCCGGGACTCAAACTATCTCTATACCAAATTTCATCTAAATCGGTTCAGCGGTTTAAGCGTAAAGAGGTAATAAACAGACAGACAGACAGACACACTTTCGCCTTTATAATATTAATGTGATAGTATGGATTTTAAGGTATGAAATAGAAGTGTGTCCAAAACGTATAGGTACTATACTACCTACATACTATACTATACTATATACTATTATAAGATGTGAGACGAAAACGCAAGGACCTTATCAATACCTAACCTTTGCTCTACATTAATATTACCCGCAGTTCGGGAAATATTGACTGGGACGTGAAAGGCGCGCTACGTCAGACATACTCGTATTACAGGCTTCGGTCCAAAAGGCAACAGCACCCTTAGATGGACTTCGATGTAATCATTCAATATTCATGTGAGTACCTATGTACGTTACCCCCATACAACTCTAGCCACTATGAGAAGAACACAAATCGTATTTCAGTCAACATTCAGGAAATCTCTTACAAAGCTTACTTTGGTCCACATTTGTGCTACAAAATATTGGAAAGCAGTCACAAAATATACAATACTCCGGCGAGGATCACAAAGCGATCCCTGGCTGCAAACACTCAGTTATATGGTGTCAAATTACGTATTCCTGTATCGCGTCTATAAAACGGCTCGTTATGAATCAAAAATCCATTTGTGCAGCGCTGCAGCGCTGTTTCATCCATTTTCGCACGTTCGTGCCATATTACAGGGCCCGGCGGGTGCATCGATAACTGCTTTGTGACGTCACATGCCATGCCGATATTAACAGTATTAATACAGATAATTCAGCCGAATTAAAATGTAAAGCTGCGCTATTAACAACTATGCTCGACGTCATTGAATAAAACCAATTAGTTGTTGGGAATTGATTTACGATCACGTGCAATATTCAACATGGCGGCGAAGTTTTAATTAACGTTACGTGTAAGCAAGATATTCTAGATGTTTTGCAAAATACGTTCTGGAAGGATTGATTTATTATTATCTTAGCGAAAAGATGATTAATTCTAAGTTAGGTCTTATTTATTTTACCCATGAGTAATGCTATTAGGTGCTAATGTTCTAGGATTGCCCGAAATAAATGAGTTATTCACAAGCCGAAAATATTGGGCAATCCTGAAACTTCCCAAGTCACTGATGAATCATAAATATAATTGATTTTATCTCACGAAAGTTATCCTAGCTTACCTACCTATAAACAGACCTTATTTAGTCACCATCGAAGCACAAGTAATCGTTAATTATGCAACAAATGTAGGTATGTGTTAGTGGAGAAGGCGATGTATTGGCGAGAAGCCTGACGTCAGAGCAGTGACCTCATCTCGTATCGTCACTGACTGCATGAACACACTGATTATACGGACGTTGACCCCACACCTCACGTTATGATGATGACGTGTAGACTGTGGGAATATTGCACAGAGCAGGATGTTTCAATCAATTCAACCTATAGCAGTCAGTGTATAAACCCCGCCTCCACCTTTTAGTCTGCCCCCACCACCTTGGTAATATAGTCGAGGGGCGTCCTACGTAATAATTATTTGCTTGCTGGACAAAAGTTTGTTACACTTATTTTTTTTATTTTTATTAATTGCTGAATGGACCCTCTCTTGACGTCGATCACGCCTTTTGGAAAGCGATGGATGAGGTCTATGATGGAACGAGCGTGCCCAGAAGATACCTTTTTTTATCGTTGAGAAATGCTCATGCATTCTGCACTACCACGGGGAGATAGTGCAGTTATGTGGGACTCTAACCCCCTAAAACTCCACGGTGTCCTCCTCTGCCGCTTACGGCGGGAACACGGGCACGCGCTAGCACTCATCCGTGAACCCGCCGCGGCTGTCCGTCACCGGACCCTCCTCTGGGGAGTATTCCCCATCACCGGCGCACCAGAACACATAGCACGCCGTGACCACCCCAGGGACCAAACCAGCACATGGGCGCCAGACGACCCCGTGTCTAAGGAATTGGAACTCCCACGCATCGACGAAACACAGCAGGCTGATTGACTTCGGTGGGAGGGTGGTCGCTAACCAGGCGGGCGTTAACCTTGCCACCGCGCGCCACAAGGGAAGAATTGGCCCGTCATAATAAGGTGTTGGGTGTGACTGTCAAGGATGCGCCGAGCGTGAGCGTTCAGTTGAGTAACTGGCGGAACAAACTGCGTTACACGAGGAGGCTTCTTCATGCACCCCAAATTCTCCAATTATGGAGGCAACGCTGTTGCATGTCACAGGCTTGCGCAACAATTTGGGAGCTGCTGCCTACTCTGGCACTGCCAGACTGGCAGGGCCTCTTCATTCAGCGGCAGAATGCGCTATTTAACTTTAAGGATTGGCTACTGTCGTATGGTTCTTAAAAACAACAGTCTGCTATACCAATCGTCGACCTCTTCTTGCTTATTTTGCTCCAGCCACTAAAGAGAACAATGTACAGCAGCAAACGACGCAGGTTGATCATTTGATCACAATGAAATGATTTACAAAGGATTATAGAAAAGTCCAGCTGCCTCAATATACACGAGTGGTTATGTATTTACTATGAGCTCCTATTTACCTAATTATTTCTAACCATATCTTTCTGTTGATTTACTCACCTGGAAATACCCAAATTAATACCAATTACCTACATTGAACAGAAATTCAAAAATGCCGTAGGGAGGCGCCTAATGTGAACTGCGTAGATACCTATTTCCGATGACTTGACTTAATTATCAGTAAATACAAACTGTTACTAAGAATAAATGGAAACTCATCAAGTCATTATAAAGAATGCACTTTTCCCATCGCAACAGCAGTTATTTGGGAAAGCCCATATACTTCACACGGCCGGAAATACTTCAATAACATTCACCTTTAAGGATGTCATGTTGCATAAAACATTTCGGTTAAACAAACAGGGTTTTTTTATTGAATAATTTATAACGCGCATGGGATTTTTTGTCGGAAAAACTGCAAGTAGGTACCTACCTACCTATATGCTATACATATTTATTTATTTAATACTTTATTTACACAAATGTACAGAGGCGGACTTAGGTAATGCCATAGGCATTTTTTACCAGTCAACCTTTGGGTGATGCAGAAACAAACAGTGGTAGGTGCAATTATGAAAATTGAGGAATAAACAGATATAATGTAGGTATACATAGTAGGTATTCTACGGACTGCTTTTTGCAAAAAATAGGTAGTTAGGACGAAAATAGAAAGGTCTTTGGTCTATAGAACAACGGCTTACCTCAGCACCCTGATTTTGAGCTGCTCCCATATTATGTGTCGCTTGGCTGGATATAGTAGATTGTTATGCAAGGGTGGAAAGGAATCAATTCCTATACGAGACATTTAGACGCCCGAGCGCAGCGAGGGCGGCTATAGTCCGAGTAGGAATTGATGACTTTCACCCGTGTTAAACACTCTACTTTTCATTTCGACTATAAGGAAAGTAAAAAGTAGTAGTTTTTCTAAAATATTTATTGATAACAATAACATGCATGGTACCTATTTAAAATTAATGGAGAAGTTAGAACAATCTGTGAAATTTAAAGTTACATTCTTGTTTGGAATATTTACGGTGTTTGATATATTATTATGACTTTGGCTATGCTGGATGTCTGTAAAAGTAGGAGACTCTGGTATTTGATTAGACGATGGAATCCATGGCAGAGACTCCCTTGAAGTAGTTGGTTGAGGCGAACTGGGGTGTGAATTTATAGTCTCAGTTAATTTGCTTGAAATTTTGGTTTTATTTTGGACAGAATCCTCAATGTAGCCTTCCGCGACTGTGCTGGATTTCCATCCTCCATGTCTTTTTAACATTGTCAAGTTCGCCCCAGAATCGGCTAACAGTGTCGCTGACGTTCTTCTATAACAATGCCCGGTATACTGCTCACAGTTTGGTAAATTCAAATACGTTGCTATCTGCTTCGGCATACCTGATATTTTATTTCAATTACTGCATTTGCCTCGTCTTTAACCGAATCTGGGGTCAACATTTCAGAATCGCTTGAACTCATTTTTATTAAAGAAATATTAGTCTATAAAATCATGTTTTTGAATTTCGGTACAGCTTACAGGGTTAGTATCCCGCTAAATAATACTCGTACTATTGTCTTTTTTTTATTTTAAATATGGAACACACCGCGTCATCGCCGCGGGCTGTCCCGCTTAATAGGTTTTGTTTTAATTCACACTGGCTGTTTACACTCACAAGACTGCAGCATTTTTCTTAATTTATGTAAAAAAATTTCGTAGCTGACTACAGTTCTATTTTTAAAATTCATTCCCACCCTAAAGAGGGAAGTAATTACTATGAGTCTTTCCCGCCCTGTGGTGGGAAGCAGCGTCTTCCACCCGCTATTTGGATCAAACAAACACTACTTTCCGAGTATGAGAAATGAAAAGGTTGTTTTCACCCATAGTCTCTATCTATTAAAAAGTGTTTAATCGGTCATCGCATAGGTACCTAGGTATTCATCATCAGTATCATCATTATTTCAGACGATATACGTCCACTGCTGGACATAGGCTTCTCGCATCTAAAGAGTTCCTAGGTACCCACTCATCCAGAGATGTGCCCTAACAGGCGTTGCACAGAAGGGGTCCGGATTGGTCTTTTGAGAGATAGTGATGCCCCTTCCGTAGTACAGATGGTGACCACCAGGTTGGTTTTAGTGAGGTAAAAATCCCACAGTCCCTGGTTTTATCCCCAAAGACCAGGCGCCTTTTGAAGCCCCCCCCCCCCCCCCCCATTAATTCACCAATTCGATAAGTTACGTAGTGGTATCTTTTTAAGCTCTCGACACATGCCATTAACCACTTATTGTAATTAGACAAATACTTGACATTTTAAATTGAATATCTATGATTTATATACCTAAGTACTTACCAATCTGATTAGCGATGATGACTTTAATTAATATATGAAATATTTAATTAATGTCATCAATAATTAGTTTTAACTAATTGTTCTAGAAACTGATAAAAAAACCCGCCGTAAAATCTCATTTCACTTTTATCATGTTTATCTTTTATTTTTGAAAATGTTGATGCTTTTAACCGACTTCAAAAAAGGAGGTTCTGTATTCGAGCCATATGTAATGCATGCTTGTATGTCCGCGATTTTCTCAAAAACTAATGAACCAATTTTGTTGTTTCTTTCATTAACGTGATCTACATACTTTCAGGAAGGTTTTAGTATACAATGTGGAATTTCGGAAGTCAGTGTCCAAACGAAAATGCAGAACCAACGACACCGAATTCCGGAATTAAAGTAATTTTTTCACGTCTGATAATTTTTTTGTAAAGAAGTTTTTTTTCTGACAAAAAATGCCTAAACGTGTTTTCTATAAACGTAGGTATCACATTACGATCGTATGCCGGAACTTTGACGTAGTTATGTTATTGTGATCGCTAACTAAATGGAAACAGGAAAGTCGCACGATGAATGACGATGACACTAATTTTATCTTAAGGTGGTTGTTTGTATAATTAATAGCTTGAATCTCATGCGAATCTTATACTGAATACTCATTCATTGACGTGAATCCTCATTCACATTGATCGTGGTGCGACCGTGTGAATAAATATTGATTAAGAACTTTGTTCCGACTCTAAAGACGTTTCTTTAGTAGGTAGGCACCTCTATGCTCGTTCTATGTATATGTGTCATAGGAAGTTTCCTAAATCTTTCTTAACAAATTTGTTTAATAATTTACTTAGTCAGTCTCGAAGTTTAATTATTCAAAGTATCACTATGTACACTTCAGTGGATCTTCTTGGCCGGGCCTGAATACTTACAGTATGTACCTACGCGTACCTTACTTAATACCTAGATAAGTAGGTACTTAAAATTACTATGAAGTCTTACGTAAGATACTAAGTCATGAATGTCAAGTAAATAACATCTCACCAAAAAAAATTTCATGTAAAATGTTACCAAGACGACACCACATTAAGGCTCGCACTGTCAAAAATGTAGAGCCAAGCTTCTAACTCTACACACCCTAACTTCACAAACTCTACACCTTAGTCAAAATTTGAGGCTTGGCCGTTTCGTTACTACAAGAACAGAAAAGTAATGTACAGTAAATACCAAAAATGTTTACCTTACGCCCATGTGATGGTAGCGAAACGGCAAAACCACAAATTTTTTTTACTAAGGTGTAGAGTTTGTGAAGTTAGGTCTTGTAGATTTAGAGAGTGTAGAGTTAGAAGCTTGGCTCTACATTTTTGACAGTGAGAGCCATTGAGTTAAATAACTATATCAATGGTGCGACTGTGCGAGCCATATTGTGGTCTCGTCTTGGCAACATTTTGCATAAAGATGTTTTTAGTGGGACTTCACATCGTTTTGAAAGATGGTTAGGAAAAAACATCTCTATTTTTTGGGTTGATTTACTAAAAATTCTGAAATCAGTACCTATGTATTTCATTACTTATAACAAGGAGTCCCTATATCAATTTTCAGACCTCTAGCATCAAAAGTGGACGTCTCATACAAACCTCCATCTTCTAGTTTAAGGGAGTTAGTTAGTTAGTTAGTTAGGGGGGTTAGTTTTAGGGAGTAAAAGATCCAAGTTTTAGGTATTTTTTGTTGTTTGTGTGTACTTATATACTGGCTTACATACCAAATTTCAGAAGTGTTCCGTTGAACACCTTCCTCTCTTCTAGAACACTTGCATGAATATTATAGATTACTAGCTTCTGCCCGCGACTTCGTCCGTGTGAAATTTCACCCTCACCCCATTCACCCTCTTAGGGGTGGAATTTCGAAAAACCCTTTCTTAGTGGATACCTACTCTTCACAAAGAACACACCCTCCAAATTTCATGTCTCTAGGATCAGCGGTTTAAGCTGTGCGTTGATATATCAGTCAGTCAGTCAGGACTTTGAATTTTATAATATATAGATAGAGCGACCATGTTCGATGGAGTATTTAATGCCTAGGCTCTGTTTAAGATTTACTCGACACACTACAAGCCATAAGCACTAATCAATAGCTGTACCTACTTATAGAGATTAGTTGTAAAATCACAGCATTCTATTTTGGGGTCAGGGTTATTATTTTAATGGACGCGGGCCAAAGGAAAGTCCAGCTCGTTGTAATTGTAAATAAATAGACACACGGGAAATGTGTTGGAAAACCCGCGCAAATCCGCGCCGACAGAAATAGTCTGACACATGCTTACCTAATTATTTGTTGAAGGATTTCCTTGGTATTGTTTATTTCCAACTGATAGTAGGTAGGTACCCAGCCAGCTCTGTTTGTGACATTTGGGAAATTGAAATATTTAAATAACTAACTTGGTTATTCGTATTTCACAACACATTTACCGACCACTTACCGGCCTGTATTTCAGCATTAAAATACCTAAACATTCTATCGCTATCAACAAGAATTTGAGTTTTGAGTTTAACAAAGCGTATCTAAACATTAAGCACAAAACGAAAAACAATGGAGATAAAAGGGAATTGCTACAAGACTAAATTAGATTTAGGCACATTTAGGTGTGAGAAGTTAAAAGATAGCAGGCGTAACGGTTCTATCTATCATCCTACCTAATGTTGGAGGTAGCTGTAGGTACTTGAAAATAGTCTAAGTACCTACAGTTACCTCAGACCTGACTGGGTAGATTTATTACTTCTAGGTACAGTAGACCAATATAAAAATAATGAGAGCGCTTGGACTGCGTGTCACATTGATCTAAGAAACTTGAATGACTGCATGATTAATTATGTCACAAAACAACTAGAGGTGCGAGGACCTAATAGTTTCCGTGAATATGACAAAACATTTTATGTACAGACGCCAGCACATCAACCTACCCGAAACTGTCAAATTTTTCCAATCAACTTTGAACCTTATGCATTAGTGATAAAGTTGAAAATCTATTAAAGAAATTTGACAGATTGTAGTAGGTTGATGTGCTGGCGTCTGTACCTAATCCTAACAATTATTATAAAAATATTCATAATAATGCATGAATCGTACCTACGTTAATTAGTTAACTACCTTATTCTAACTATGATGCATGCACAATATCTACCTATAATACTTCGATGAGTAAACGATTCGTCATAGACAGCGCAAGACTGTAATTCGCAGAGCCACTGACTAACAATAATTAAGTAATAATAAATTCCCATATTCAGCCGGGTTTTTTGTGTGCACCGCATTTGCAAAAACGTTGGCGTTGGCTCAGAGAAGGGTGCCTAGAGCGGCTACAGCAGGTAACCTTTGTCTGCAGATTGGGCTATTCCCGTGGTGTACACTGTTCCCACGGTGTTGGTGCCGTGTGCCCAAATTTCGGGTATCCGGGGTTTTGGAAATCAATCAATTTTATCAATTATCAACCGCAATATTCTATTCTACGGTCGCTGACCCGCTTATTTTCCCTACCGGCGTAGGTATAAACGGTTACTAGGCTCCTAAATTGAGTCCACCCCGTCTTTTTTGGGGTTTCCATGTGCAATTCCAAACGAATGTTAATTAGGTAGAGTACCTACCATAGATATATGAAAGAAGGTACCTACTTACAGTTACTGAACTCCATTTAGGTGAAGTAATGAGTATTTTAAATGACTATTATCATCAATACGATAAACATTGTACCTATACGTAAGCGATTATCAAATGGGTTTGTCCAAAAATCTTCACATAGCCTACGAGGGCGGGGGACTTTTTTATCAATCGCAGCTTACTGTGATCGCAGATAATAAGACAGGTACAGTCACGAGCACCAATATGTCAACACTTGGCAATTTTTTCGTGAAATAACGAATGCAACTTTGAAATACGACACTTAACATAAACCCCAACTAGCAAAATAGTCCTGGAATGCGATTTTATAATGCTACGTGGACTTATAAAGCTCCGATGAAGGTTTTGGTGGTTGCTACTACGCTTTTAACGGCATAAATACATGCTGTTTTTACTCAAGTGCGTTGTATCCTATAATTTGTACTTATATCCGTATATAGGATCATATTTCCTGACAAATATAGGATCAAGACTCCTATAAAAGCATGAAATAAGAGTAATTACACTCAAGAGTAATTACTCCGTTAAGTCAGACTTAAATGCGCCTATAAGATAACATCTGCGGGCCATTTAAATCTTAATACTCCTGTAGGAGCATGTACCAGGAAGATATGCACTGAGGAGCAATTACTCTTGCTATTTTTACTTATAGCCTCATATAAGCTAATATATTGTGTAAATTAAAGTTAAATTACTGTTAGTCATTTATGTATCTGGTCTGGTTTAACATAAGCTTAGAAGTAACTGGTTAAATGAATTTCATATCGCACGTTTTAAAAATAATAAATCACCAAGATTATAACAGCACTCGGTAGGATAAAATGTTTTCTATCTATACTACCTATATAAGGTCAACTTTTATCAAGTACAAAAATTTAAACAGATCGTCTATCTATACGATAGAAATACGGCCCTAACATTTTATTTCAAATAATCACGCTAGTTTTATTTTTCAGTTTTTCTAACACAAAAATTACAATATTTTAAAAAGCATACTGTATACCGACTCAGTTGTTCGGGTCTGCACCCCCAAAAAACCCAGGGTCATTTAACCCGGTATTACGTCATCGCTCGGACTGCATTGACTAAGACTGTGACACATGTTAAGAAACGATTTTAACCTTTGCGCTAATCTATCGTATTTTAATTTTCCATCACACTTTTTCAGGCTTTGGACTAACAATTTAATACAGTTTGTTATTTTTTTTAGTATTGAATTAATGTAAAAATGTTAACAACTTACCTAACTTTTTGCATTAACTTGGCATGTTAAAAATAGTCAACATTCATTAACAGATTTACACTTGTTTACACAATTTACTAGTTATTTACACATATCAAATCAATTGCTTGTTGTCGCACACACTGTCTAGCGCGATCGAGACAATGCCTCCGCACTTCAGTAAGCACTTGATGGTCACTGGACATCACGTTAAATGCACTCACAATTCGCGCACGTAATTCTTCCACTGTACGGATTGTATGACCGTCGTTCCCATACACTAGGTCTTTGGCCCTACCCCACAGGCGCGTAATCCTCAGGCAGCAACTCCTGGACCCGAGTGAAATGGAAGGGATGGTAACCTTCACTGCGCAGGAGCTGCTACACGTAATTCTGGCTTACGCCAAACACATGGGCAGCGTCTCCGGCGCTCGCCACTGGGTGCCGGTGAAAGAAATCCAGCACCTCCTCTTCAAGCTGCACTGGGTGTCGTGGCCTCCCCGAGTCAATAAGACGAGCCTGGAAGTTCTCACTCTCTCTGAAGCGCTGCACGGCTCGAAGAATGGTGCGAATATTGACCACTCGTCCAAACCTCTGGGCGTACAGTTCTTGTGCCCGCAACATTATTTCACCTGCGTCGTGATAGCACATAGCCATATTCATGTATTCTCGGGATGAATACCGATACGGGATTTCGAAAATTTTCGCACAGACAACACACAATTCGGTAACTTGATTTTGGCGAACTGAAAGACAATCTCCAGCTCTGAATGCCAGCCGCGCAAGGCGGGGTGCAGCGGGTGCAGCAAGGGGGGGACACGCTGGCCGCCGCACATGTGCAGGCGCAACCATTGTTATCTGCCTAGAGTACGTTAGCCATTAATACACAGGTTGTTGTTATTTGAATTTTTAAACAAAATGGTTTTTGGTGTTTTTCTTGGAAACTAGCGTATAGAAATTTATTATTTTTTTTGTAAAATGTCTGTCTTTAGTTATTGAATCTGTCCTTAAAATTTTTGTACTTGATAAAAGTTGACCTTATATATTTTTTTTTAGATTTATTGTATGCTGTTTTAAACCTAGACATATTTATATAGGCATTCCACAGTAGTGTTATTGTCTAAGTAACCTCAAACAATCCTGGTTATAACTCTTAAGAAGCCACTTTTGCTTGTAACGACCAGTACAGGCGAAAACACGCTTTATATAGTTTTGCAAATTCTATTGTAGGATTTGACATCAGCCATTTTGATTACAATAGTTTTTTTCTACAAATATTGAAAAATAGATTTAAATAAGTGGAAGCGGTTTACAAAAAGTGGATCTTATAAAAGAAAAGTTAAAAAAACATATAAAGTAATGTTAACCGCAGTGAGCACCGATTTTTTTAATTTAACTGGTGAAGACCGTATCGCGAATTCTAGCGAGGGTTCCGGACAAGATAATTGTAGTACTACTTTAGATGGCTATATGTCTATGCTAGCTATACGTCTATGGTAACAACTACGACAAATTAAAAAGTCTTACTAGGAGTTTATGGTACTTTTTGGACCATCTCAAATCGACAGCACAATACTCACAGGACTGCCCAATCTGTTCACCGACAACGTTGCCTGATTCAACAGCATGGCTTGAAAGAAAATAGAGAAGGCTGTGCCCGTACCTATTGTGTTATTGTAGGTGATCCATAAACATTTGTGTAGTATTGCCCAGACATCAGATAGTTAAATCTTTTCCAACTGATATCTAAGTAAGTTTAAATATAGGTAACTATAGGGATTTTCACTTTTACTCAAATAGAAGTAGGTAATAATAAATATTGTGTTACGTAGTTAGGTACATATTCAGTTAGGTACTAGTTACATATTTCACATTCGTCTCTTGGGAAGTGATCAAAAATTGCGTAAGTAGAACAATTCTCACACCAAAACCAATCTTGGTATAGCAATGATCTAATGTGTTCTTGATTCTTAGTGAAATGTAAATCTCTAGTGTTAATAGACACCATGCTGTGACAACCGGGATCTCAGATAACAAGAAATGTGTAACATTCCAAGGCCATTTTAAGTTCTTTAAAGATCGGAAATCTTTTTTGGTTAAAAATCGATCGACATCCAGGAACATCGGCATAGTCTTGTTTAAATCGTCGGCAACCTGTTATAAAATTAAGTCAAATAAATGTCAATGTTTAACCTAGCACGTAGAACAAACCTTAAAATGTTTTTTTAACTTATCTACAGGGTGTTACAGAAAGGGTATATCAATACAAACGGGTTGAAGAGTGTATCTGGTCTAGAATCTCTGTACAAAATTTCAGCTCAAAAGCATTAACTTTGAAAATGCTTAATATTTTTTTATTTCGACATCACGGCGCTGCACTGGCGCGCGGCGGCGTGATGTGCGTGTACTAGGCGCACAGACACACTACAGATAATGGATAATTACCGTCGTAGTGCAGTGACACTTTTTTATGATTTCAATTTAATAAACTATCGAAATAAAAAGATTTTAAGCATTTTCAAAGTTATTGCTTAATTTTGAGCTGAAATTTTGTACAGAGACTCTAGACCAGATACACTCTTCAACCTGTTTGTATTGATATACCCTTTCTGTAACACCCTGTATAAATATCAATCGATTTTCATCTGGGCATTGCGGAACCCTAATCGGTAACAATGGCGAATCTTCCTAGGTTTTGAGATAACCCAATATAGAACCAATATACTTATATTGGTACTATGTCACACTTAGAAATGCCAAAAATACTTATTTTAGCACTATTTCACACTTGGAAATGCTTACTAAGAAAATGTCAGCTGCCTTCATAATATTAATTTAATATTAATTAATACTAAAATGTAAATAAGCAAATTTCAAGAGGCGCTTTAAAATTGTTATCAAAACCATGATAGATTTCACAGAAAATTCATGTTCCCATACGAATAAGCTATAAGACTAACAATTTGACAACAATAACATTTTGTTTATCTACTATGGTTGACATTAATAAATTCTGATTTCATATAAATACGACTCTCAAGATGTTAAAAAAAATTTTTTACAGAGCACAACAATGTCCGATACACACTTCGACTGTTCACAATATATGAGCTTATGGAAGCATTTCTAGGCGCGTATTAATCTAATTTTTTACTATAACTTACTTATATTGAGATTAACAGGAGTATTTGCATTGACGTAATTCAATTACAGGAGCAATATAAGCGTATATGGCATTTCAACGGTCTAATATAAATACGTTATAAGTAAAAGTAGACTTATAAAGTGGGCCCTTTTCGCGACTTATATGTGGATATAAGTCTCATATAGTCCTCGATAAATGATGGTTCTAGGATAGTATAAAAACCACTTTTTGCTAGTTGGGACGTATGGGTTCGAAAATACACACATCAAAAGTGTCTAGGGATCAACATATATTTTTGCAATAACTTTTCTCCTGATTGATATTAATTAAAATTTTCTTTAAGGATTCATCAAATAAAGTGTTTTCGTTTGTCACAGTAACGATAAACCAAGTCACCTTTGCATTAATAAAGAAATTTGCCATTTTCCTAATAAAGGGATTTTTGACATTTGAACCACTAACACAAAAGTTCGAAAAAAAAGACTGAAATAACAGTTTTCTTTAAAATTTTATTGGGTAACTTAAACAATTAATAATCCGTGTTTCTACCGCGAACACTAACAACACAAGAACATCGGTTTGGCATACTCAAAATGAGTTCATCCAAATCACGCTGTGGAATGGCCGCCCATGTTCGTTGCAACAACAAAAAAAGGTCTTCTTGCGACTGGATACCCTCCATATTCGGCAGAGCTCTTCTCTGTAGCATATCCCATGCATGCTCAATCGGGTTCAAGTCTGGCGACTGAGCAGGCCAGGGCAGGACATTGATGTTAGCTGCGGCGAGAGTCTGTCTTACAACTCTTGCGGTGTGCGGTCGTGCATTATCATGCATTAACTGAAATAAGGTTTGCCGATTTGCACTTGTAGAGGAACGATGACGTCTGATACAATCGTCTCAGCATAAATTTGAGCGTTGAGGTTGCCTCTGATCCAAATCAACTCAGTTCTTCCGCCGATCCAAATACCCGCCCATACCATGATGGTTCCACCACTATAAGGATGGACTTCCTGGCAGGATTTTAATCGCTGTTGGCGTCCAGGGGTTCTCCAGTGTCGTATATGTCTTGTATCCGGTCTCATACCAAAACGAGACTCATCAGAAAAGCACACGAAACGCCATTGTTCTTCTGCCCAATTTCTGTGTTCAAGAGCCCATTGATATCGAATCCTACGATTGTGCATTGCTATAGGTGGTACCCGTAGCGGTCTTCGGGAATGAAGGTTCACTTCATGCAAGCGGTTTCTGACTGTTTGGTCGCTAATTAAGTTCCCTGAAGAGTGATGAAGCCTCACGGCTAACATCATGGCGGTTATTGTTGGAGCTCTTCGAGTTAAGATTTGAATGTATCGGTCTTGTCTCCGTGTGGTGCAGCGATACCGTCCTCCATGGCGCTCAGCCACGGTACCAGTGCTTCGGTAACGTGTCCAAAGTCGACTGATAACACTCTGACTTGTATTCAGAGCTAAAGCCACAGTACGTTACCGGGAACCAGCTTCTATCATTCCCACGGCTCTGAGCATTTCTTCCCTGCTTAAATGACGTCGCCGCTCCATAATAACGTTGGTTTTAATCAGTAGTAGGGAAACAGTAGCACTAATAATGTCTTCAATGCGTTGTATGTTTTTATAGGGAAAATATTGACAGCTGATTTTCATCTTTTACTCGAATTTGATTCACAGTTCCTGATTCAAATTATGAAATGCACCAAAAAGGATCCATATAAATTTATAAAATCATAAATTTATTACAAAGCCACATCTCAATCTCAAGAAATCCGCATAAAAATGCTTGATCCCTAGACACTTTTGATGTGTGTACTATGTTCGTAAGAACATAAAATTTCATTCAAAAATAAAGGAGAAATTCGCCTTTGAATAAAGCCAAGTGTATACATACTTATAGACGTGACTGTACTTACTATCTATGTATTTTCCTATTATGCAATAAACACTATGTGCTATCATTCACTCTGAAAATGTCGCAATTCCGACTCTCAAGATACAGGGAAATGCCTAGTTCGGGGTCACCGTCCCGTTTTTGTTCTTGTAAAATCTAAAATTAAAGGGGCTCGAACATTTTTCTATGGGAGCTGGTATAGCCAACCGTCGCCATTTTGATTTTTTTTTTTTCAAAATCACGGCGCACCATGAATCAGGTAGATATTTATGGGTAGAGGACATTTAAACAAAGAAAAAATGTTGACAACATGGTGCCCTAAAGTGTCACGTTGCCGAGATATTTGGAGATAGTCACCAAGTGAGAACAAACACAATCATTAAAATATATGAATTAATCACGTGCTTATATAATTATATAGTAGATTGACTAGATTGCACTCAAGTAATATTTCTCGGCTTGATTTATTTAACAATGTACTTAAATAAAACACTATTTTTTACGATTGAGATGCGAGTAGGTGGCAAGTTTCTTAATAAAGTGGTTTTCGCGTGCTCTTATTTTTACATTCTTCCAATAAGTGCTTGATTTAAGCTAGGAACTATTATTTGAATATAATCTAATGCATATAAGGACGAAATTAATTATTACCCCAGGTTGGTAACATTTTTAGGGTTCCGTACCTCAAAAGGAAAAAACGGAATCCTTATAGGATCACTTTGTTGTCCGTCCGTCCGTCCGTCTGTCAAGACCGTTTTTCTCAGGAACGCGTGGAGGTATCAAACTGAAATTTATATCTAATACTCAGATCTACTGTCCCTTGGAGCTGTGAAAAAATCAAACTTCTAAGCCAAAGCAATCAAAAGATACAGCCGTTTATGCCGCAAATTTTCGAAACTCGCACGGGAATCAAAACCTACAGGGTACTTCCCGTGAACTTAGAATCTTGAAATTTGGTACGAAGTAACGTCTTATAGTACAGAAAAAGGAAAAATTGCGAAAACCGTAAATATTTTTGAAAATTTTAAAGTTACTACTTCTTTTCTCATGAACGCGTAGAGGTATTAAATTGAAATTCATATCAAATAACGGTCTATAATACCTTTAAGCTGTAACCAAATCAAACTTCTATGTCAACGCAATCAAAAGAAACAACAATGTAAGCCGCATATTTTCAAACTTGTAACTACTCGCAAGGGAATCAAAACCTAAAGGGTACTTCCAGTCGACCTAGAATCTTGAAATTTGGCATGAAGCAATGTTTTATAGCACATATAAAGGAAAAATTCCGAAAACCTTAAATTTTTATACGGAACCCTCGGTGCGCGAGTCCGACTCGCACTTGGCCGGTTTTTTTTTTGTTTATTAACCAACTTCAAAAAGGAGGAGGTTCTCAATTCGACTGCTCGTTTTTCTTTGTATGTTTTTTACGCGACATCTCCGGCAATATTGTAAATCGATTTCAAAAGTTCTTTTTTTAATGTAGGTATAGGGTATGCCTCAGGGGTGGTCCCATATTAATCTGATTAACTTTGCTTGGGTAGTTTTTGAGTTGCTTCAATAATTAAATAGGTTACGTATTTTTGCCACTTAGTTTATATTGATGATGTTATACTTAATGACTACAAAGTGAAAAATAACTTTAATTTCAGAAGCCTGTGGCAAACAACCAAAAAGCGAACCCAACGACACCGACTTCCGAAATTAAAGTTATTTTTCACTTTGTAGTGTCTTTTTTGGAAGTCGGTTGTTTTTTTTTTGTAAAATAGTTTTTTTTAAGTATCCTCTATCCATAAATACCCTTAAAAAAATGGCGGCCGGGTAGGTACCTATGCCACAAAGGTCTATCCCCTTTGAGACAGAACCTAGGTCTACATACCTAATAGTAAAAAAAAATACATTTTACTGAATTTTCATTTTTCTTTTAATAGGTAAGTAGGTAGGTAATGCGACACCAAGCGGGATATAGGTACTAAATAGATACCTATCTACTTTATGAATACAATTAAATGCATTTAGAAATTTCTCACTGTCGGCTTCACGTAAACAAATTACCTGTCTAAATAGGTAGATATCGTAGGTGCAATCCCAAAATAATGTATGTTCGCTAGTCCTGTCCAAATGGTAGATATTTATGGTTTTTCTATTTTGTAAACGTAGTGGTAAGCAGTCAATAGGTGAAAATTATCGGTGGTTTTCCATGGAACCACGTGTGTATAAACGTTGTGATTACGTGACTTTCAGCTCGTCCGTACCTATCTTACGAGCGGCCGTATTTTCCATGGCGCCTTGTTTATCGAACAATTTGTTAGCAGGATTTTGTAACACGTGTGACGTGACACTACCTGAGTTGATCTAACATTTTCCCGTAGAAGTACTATATATGTAGTTCTCTATATCTGAGAAAAATAGAGTAGGTAGTAGGTAGGTATTTCGCACTGCAATGAACAAAAACTTTTCCCGCCCTAAGCTCTCTCTTTACCAAACTACCTGTATAATAGATACCTATAGCCTTTTAGGTAGGACGCTATGTCAGCATTTTCAGCGCAAGGAATGGTCAGTACATTTTTTTAATTGATAGGTATCTAAGTACTTAGGTATTGTAAGGCCACTCATTGATCTATACTAATAATACCTAAACTATATTATCTATATCAATCAGGCATATTATATCCGGGTGCTGTCGTCTAGCTCACGAAGAGTACTTGCAAAGACACAACCTTGTAGCCAGGATAATCCATCAGCAACTTGCTCTAAAATACAGCCTTGTGGAATCGGAGGTGCCGCACTACAGGTATGTGCCCAAGCCAGTTCTCGAAAATGGTAATATCACATTGCACTATTTGTACTGGGATCGATCCATCATCACTGACAGGACTATTGTTGCCAATAAGCCTGATATAGTGGTGATGGATCCATCAGAGCGGCGCGCAATGATTGTTGACTTAACCGTCCTGCATGATGAGAACCTCGTGAAAGCCGAGAAAGATAAACAAATCAAGTAGGTATCTTGACTTAGCTCGCAAGGTTGTGGACATGTGGGATCCACAACCTACATATGTAGACGACTATCGGCACAATGAAGGCTGAGTCCTCACTCAGCGTTAATTGTGTCAAATGTCGTGACAGCAATGGGTTTAATACCTATGGTTAATACCAAGAACCTCGACCAACACCTAAGGAGGCTCTCATTGGGCAGCTGGATCAAGGGCTTGATTCAGAAAGCGGTACTTCTGGACACGGCTCGCATTGTCAGGAGGTTCCTCTCTCTGGAGCCCTGACCACCGGTAGCTCTTGGACCCTGTTCCTGATACCGGTGGGCTACTGATTTTTTATACTGTATTTTTTTATACTTATTCTAATATTCAAAAATATAATTTACATGTAAATATTTAATTAAATAAAGGAATCTATAGGTACTAATAATAATCTATGTCTATACTAATACTTAATAAAGCTGAAAATTTTGTTTGTTTGTTTGAACGCGCTCATCTTTGGATCTGGGTAAGTATCAGTAGGATTTGAAAAATACTTTTTGTTTTTTAATTCTCGAGGAAAGCTATAGAATATTTATCATCACGCTAAGACCCTAAGGAGCCGAGCAGAAAGAACGCTAAACGAAACGCGGACAGGCGATGCGATGCGACGGGGTGGGACGGGGGACAAGGAATTTTACGCGGGCGAAGTCGCGGGCAAAAACCTGGTTTAGCCTATTTTAAGCTTTACGATATGCAGGCTTTTTCGAAAACTGAAGTAACAACATACAGGATGTTACGGAAAGGGTATATCAATACGAACGGGTTGAAGAGTGTATCTGGTCTAGAATCTCTGTACAAAATTTCAGCTCAAAAGCATTAACTTTGAAAATGCTTAATATTTTTTTATTTCGACATCACGGCGCTGCACTGGCGCGCGGCGGCGTGATGTGCGTGTACTAGGCGCACAGACACATTACAGATAATGGATAATGACCCTCGTAGTGCGGTGCCACGTTTGTTATGATTTCAATTTAATAAACTATCGAAATAAAAAAATATTAAGCATTTTCAAAGTTACTGCTTTTGAGCTGAAATTTTGTACAGAGATTCTAGACCAGATACACTCTTCAACCCGTTTGTATTGATATACCCTTTCCGTAACACCCTGTATATGCGACCCTATGTAGAATAAGATTATAAAAGACTAAAAGCCTTATACTAACCTCAGCCTACCTAAGAAAATACTTTAAGCCTGCGTTTACATAAATAAACAGTACCTAAGTACCTACGCAGCTATGTAAACCTCACATAATTTGGTTTTGACGCTACAAACTCCATAAGGGGATTTTGTTTTTTCAGGAAACTACTTACTTTTATACATAAATCTTTTTACATCCCTTCGGCATAGTTACGAATTTACATCATTATAAAGTAGGACTTATAGAAGGGGAGGTACTGCACGATTTTTGCGACCAATTGTAGCGGGTTCGATTCACGGATCAGGAAGAAACTTGTTCAAAAAAACAAAAAAATAAGTTTTATTTTCCTTCAAAATTGATGTCATACCTAGTTCGTTTGATCACTTTCTCCTACTATCCAGTTTTCCATTTAGCCCTGATGTGAAGGGGTATCGTATTACCCAGTACCTAACTGGGTTATGGAGGTCAGATAGGCAGTCGCTCCATGTAAAATACTGGTATTCACTTATTCTGCTGCATCCGGTTAGCCTGGAAGCCGACCCCAACATATTTGGGGAAAGGCAGGCAGATGATGATGATGATGATACGCTACTGACATATTCCTCCCACTTTCATGCAGCTGTCAATTTTTTCGGATTGAAGAAAATTCCAAAAACCTTCCCGTAACGTTTTGTCGCGAAATGAAACTTTAAGTTTTTCTTTTTTTAAGTTTTTCTAACAACTTTGACATGCTCTAACTTTGGACTCCCTCCCCACTACTGGAACAGCTGACGCTCAAATCTCTTATGCGAACTATTTTTGGTAATATTTTCAACCGGTACTTGTAAAATTACTTTTTCAAACTAACGCCACGAAAAAAACACGACGGTGTCTCTTTACATGCTAATGTCGTGTCGTGTCGTGTGTGTGTGTCGTGTCGTGTCGTGTCGTGTTTTAACTACTACTACTACTAATTCACTTGTACAATAAATGGGCTATATAGGTACCTATATAGCCTATTTATTGTACAAGTGAATCAATGTACCTAACCTATAGAATAGCAATTAAATTGTGTAACGCTGACTCACAGCCCATTACCTAATAACTTTTAGCTCAAGATAACACGAAACAAATGCGGTAAATTGCTGAGTCGATATTATTAACGAGGCATTACTCGGGCCAGGATAACAGCACGGCAGTAAATTTCAGAATTTGTCGATGTAAGCCGCATGCACCGTGTCTAGACCGGCTCCCTGGCGCTCCGGCGCGGGCATTCCGGCGATCCGGCTGGTACGCAGCTTAACGGACCCATTGTAATCGCCCACTGAAAGGCGGAACATATTGAAACCTAAGGAAAACGGTCAAATACGTTGCCGACGTATAAAGCCGGCCGTTTCGACGGTTTAATTAAAAGTAAGCCTAAGCTACGAAGGTATAGGGGCGGCAATGAAGATTGCGGCTTAGATAGGCAGCTCTGACAGGATTAGGTACATGTAGGTACGGAGATATTAAAGAACGACACGGCGGAACTCTGGAAACAGAAGTGTTCCTCCTGAAACTATAGGCTGTAAGTGAACTGAAGAAATATTTTTAGCAAAGTCCTCGAGTTTCGTTAAACTGAACGCAAATCTCGGCAAAAACCTAAAAAACCTGTCAGAAGAATATAACTTTCCAGGAAAAACGTTCAGTTTGCAACTCACGAAATACGAAAACGCGCTAAACGCGGTGACTTTTTGTACATAACGAAGTTGGCAAGCAGACGGGCAACTGTCACCGCCAGGCGGTTCGTAGTGGTCACAAAAAAACTTAAACTCAACTGGAAACGGAATAAAAATGTGCCAAGAATGAAAAGCACAGGTTGGCTGGACGAACCCAACTGAATAAAATACAAACTGAAATATGATTGTCTCTATCATTTTTTAAAGTCTGGAAGAGGTCATTGTTTGAATGTTTAAACTTGTATCCCTATGTTCATACTAAACGTTGCTTAAAGTTAAGTAGGTAGGTAGTGATTAGCGACCGTTCAACCATACATTCTTCACGATTGAACGTCACTTACCCCATAAAGTAAGACTATATTTATCTTCGTCGTCATATACATCTACGTTACGTGTCCCCTAGGTAGGACTAAGGGAAGGTTCACATCTGACGGAAGATGCGTCGGGCGTAACATCGATTGCGTCTATTTATTCGCTCGACGCACTAACGCATCATCGGTTGAGTGTGAACGGTCAAGTGTTTTTCTATACATTTGTCTGTTCTGGCGTTACGCGACCGATAATACGCGACGCATGTTCCATCAGATGTGAACCTTCCCTAAGTGATTGAGATGCCCAAATCAGGCGCAAAGAATTTTCCTGTTAGCTCTCAGTTATTTTTATCTAGCCTGAGAAAGGTTTAATGATTAATATCGCTGACGCAAATTCCCGGATGAATAATAGCTGCCTGTGGAAACAGGGGCATTATAGTCTCCATTCAATATAACAAATCAGTAATGTAATACCATTATTCAAAAAATACCAAAACTAGATCGTTGGCAAACCAGCGGTGTTGGCGTGCCGGCCGCGCGCATTTATCAGGGACACACTTTAGTGTCACATAAAATTAAATTATAGCCAAAGTTGCAGTAACTTGCATTAGGATATTGCTGTCTGGAATGATTGAATGACTGGTTTCTCTATATATATTCAACTTTATGACTGAAATGCCTCATTCGTCTAAATATCGCAAACGCGACTGCGGACAGCGTGGAGTGCTGGGTATGATCGCGAGAGGTTGGGTAGTGTTATTGAAAGGAGCCCAGTTTGAAATTTTGGTTAAAGGCAATATAGGCTCACCCACAGGCTTTAAAGATAACTAGCAAATGTGCGCGTACTGTAAACAGGTGTAACAGGGGAATACATATTCCATATTCAAATCCTTGTATCCAATTTGATGTTATTTTCACTTAAACAAATTACAAACAAACATTGTAACAACATTGTTTTGTGTAACTAAGTTCATTTCAGTATGACTAAATACTATAAAGAAAGACATAAAATGTTTGAAGTTGTAGAGCAAACTGAACTTTGTGAGTAAGTGTTAAAGTTATTTTTCCAAAAACACACATTTGTTTACATTTTTGAAAAGTAAATTGTGAATTGAATCAATCTTATTCCATCCATGAACCCGGATTCCATGTCATGAATTATATTAGAATATAAATAAACAAAGTGCTTTTTACACAAATATAATACAAAATCAAATAATTACATAATTTCCTTACATTACAACTACAGTACAAAGGTCAAGTGATTTGTTTCAATATTCCCTGTCGGATGAGAGTCTGGCACTCTGAGGTTGGGAGGAAATGTCTGCTGTTCTTCTTCAACAAGATCACATCACCATCTTCCAACTCCAGCTTGCCATAGTCAGCCATACAAAGAACTTCAATGTACAAGGATTTTGGGGGCTTAAGGTTTTCTGTGAGGTCAATGCCGTTATAGCCTATATCTTGACCTAAAGACCTCATGTAGGAAGCTAAATTCATAGAATATTTCGAGAACCACTCATATTCCTCATCTGATAGTAGTTCTCTCACATCTGGTGGTAGTATAGCTCCAAATTCCCATCTCAAGGTCTTGATTTTAGCCATTCTGCTGTAGAGGTATGCAAGGAGGCAGCGTTTATTTCGTTCCAATGCTGAATGTCTTACTTGTACAGTTGTCCAAAGGGTTTTATTTTCCATTGTTGCATTACTGTGAAAGATTGTTTTGATGTGATTGTTATAATATTAATAATAATTGCAACTCCTCATGAACAATATAAAAACATAACCTCATCACACAATACAATTTATTTAAAAAAAAGCAATTCTGTTAATTTCATAAGATACCATTTAAAGCTCTCATTATTGCGTTTATTTTAGAATAATTATTTTGTAAACACTACAGTAGCTTAACTATGCTAAAACCAGATAATATTGTCAAAATATTATGACTTACGCATCGTTCATGTTCATCCTAAACAGCGAATGCATTTCCTCTAATATTTGTCTTATCTTATCATCCTGAAAATAATAAATTAGTAGTACTATCTAAAACTTAGCTTACAAACAAATAATAGAGACAAAATGATGTAGCAACAACATACATTAAATGGGTCTATAGTAACAGGGTTTCTTTCAGCTTCCTTTAATAATTCTATTACTTTTTCACCAAACATTATTTAAACAGCACTAAGTAGTAGTAGTTATATTGTTAAAATAAATCCAAGAAATCCGAAATCTATGAAATTGAAATAAACCTGAAAATCAAAGTTTTTAAATAAGCGGCAACTTGACAAGTTGAGATAGCCTGCCTGACCGTTGACAAGACAACTTGACACTGACACTTCTGAGTTCAGTTTGTCAAACAAAAGTGACAGCTCAACAACAGACGGAATTTGATGTAATTTTGGATACACACCAAACGCACAGAAGAAACAATCGCTTTCAAAGACCATTAGGTATTTCATTATTTTTAAACTCGTCTTGCTGATTATGTTTGGGAATTGATAGGATTTTAAACGAGCTAATTATTTTGCCTAGTATTGATTAATTAAAACTCTGGATTTAATTTTATGTTTTACCTATAATGTCTTAATGATGCAGTGAAGAACACTAGTGAAAACGTAAAACTAAGCGGAAAACAGACAAAATTATAAAATAGGTATAAGTTAAATAAAAATTAATAAAAATATCGCTATAACTATCCACAGTCGTCCACTGCTGCACTGTGGATAGTCTTTACTGGGAATTAAAAATAGAAGTGAAAAATATTTATCATAAAGTTTTCAAAACTACCTACTCTTTGAACTGCATAGCTATTCACAACACAACCACTTGATACTCTTCCGTACCGTATCAAACATCAATCAATGTTGTCGTAGGAGTCCTCTAACGCCGCTGTTTACAAGCCAAAACCCGAAAATCCGACAGCTGTTAGATGTCAGGGGCGTTTTTGAAATGTGTCATTATCGATACGATGGTTGTTAATGCCTATGCTGGACTGGGATAATCCAACAATAATGTTGCCTATGCTTTGGTACCAATATAAAAACCTACAGTAATAAACGACGTACAAAACCAAAGTATATAAGCAAAACCGCGGTGCAGATGGCGTTCAGTTCGCGTTGCAACGGTCAGCGATACACACATCTGTTTATCCGATCGCACTACGAAAAAAAAAACAGTGGAGACGGGAGCAATCATCATTCAATTCATCATTGTGAATTGATCATTCATTGCGCATGCGATTTCGTTGTAGAACGGTTGTTTACTACGCGATATATTTTTTCGTAAAATAACATGATTTTGCATCGCTAACGTTACAAAAACATAAGTGCATTCCAATTTTAAGTGTTTTTGACTTAGTGTGACAAAATAAAAGCAACAAAATGAGTGCAAGTAAGAGGAGCGATTTCGATACCAAGATCACGGAGGACGAGAACGTAGATTCTGGTTTTCTGTCGGGACCTTTGGACGTGTACCCCGGGGACGAAGAGTCTGACCATGAGCCCGAACCCGCGAGTGAGGATAAGAAAGTGTATAGTGCAGTGCTCCAGCCCTCCGATAACGAGAACGACAGTGGTGTTCAGTGCTTAACGGAGTGCCTCTCGGACGTGCAGCTAACTGACACGCAGACCCCACAGATCAACATACTACCGCCAGAACAGAAGAACATCCCACCTATTGTCATATTCTTCCAACAGGACGCAGATGGCGATACGTGAGTATATAAATTTATTTGGCCTTTACAATACAACCAACTCAAGTGTCATGTGTGCATGGCCAACGTTTGATCAAATGTCATAGTGGAACTTAGCTGAATGCAAATATTGGCCAGTTGTTTTGCAAGATAAGCTGAGAAACAAACAGATGCATGGACAAAATCCTAAACAAAGTACCTAATAAATGAATTGAATAATTCACATTTTACACAATTGTTTAGTATTTTGTATTGTTTTATATAGAGGTTCAATAAGCTTGAAAAATAAAAATTACCCCCAGTTTTTGGAATTCTTATCTATACTTCTATGCTAATAATAAAAAGAGGTAATATTCAAATTTTTTTTTTCTCTGGTAGCAAGCTTCAATATTCCTGAGTGTTAGGTTATAAATTATATTTATATCTTGAATTTTAGCTGAGCTATCACAATGTTTGTCTAGCAAGTGAGAAAGAAACACCTCTTAAAACAGAATTATTTGCATGCACCACCTAAAGTTGTATATAGTTGAAAACAATGTATCCAAATTAAATGATTCAACAAAGAAGTCTGCAACACCATATTTCTATCTCTTATATTTTATCTTTTAATATCTCTTTTATGTTTTAAAAAGGATTTTTTCAACATACTTGGATGAAAAATAAAAATAAATCATTTTATAATCACAAAGACACCATGGAGATAAGATTTGCCCTTTACAGTACGCATGTCAATTGGTCATATAGTTTTGGAGATAATATAATTACTAAAAACGCAAAACATTCACAAATACAACTTTCATTCATACCGCTCTAGCATATGCTTTGTGCAGACATTTTATCTATTTATCCATAGACGGTGCTGTGCAAACGTCATGTTTCTGAATCGCAGGTTTCAAGATTTTCCATAGATTGATGACCCTCTCAATTTATTATTTCAAAACTTTTGTTGTTGTCGGTAATTGGGTGATATAATAATATATTGTTGAAAGCACTTCCTCTCTCTTTAAACATCTAATATATTTTCTTTGCTCCTGTTTCATGTTTATTATTAAATATATATATTTATTTAGATACTTTATGTAAATGGTACGCCACAGACTACCTACACTATTTGTCTCTCCTTCCCTTTTTTAATCCATCCAAAGGTTGTCTTTAAAAGATCGCTCTTAGCAATAAGACCGCCCATTGTGTCACCCTTTGTAAACTATATTTTATGTCTAATTTATATGGTGTACATAATAAAGAGTATTATATTCTATTATCAATAAATACAAGGTGGCAGGCACATCATAAAGATAATATAATTATAGCTTAGTAAAGTGAATGTCTGAATCTGAATAGTCTAGACTTGTTTATTACAGCAGTGATCTGCTTTACTTTGTTGACCAAGTGCAACATGACAATGTATAAAATGTAAAAAGCTTGTGATTTTTCCTTTCCTTCCATCTTGTTGCATTAACTTGCCTTATTCCATAATATTTGATGACAAAGGACTTATTTGTTGATTTGTTAGGTGTTAGCTTAACTGCATTCTCAGGTAATTCAATATTGCGGCAAAAAATGTTAAAATAATTAGACAATGTTAATTAAATAGATATATTTGTATGCCTCTGGGCAAAACATAGAGGATCTACCTACCTGTAACATCTCGCACACTATTGTAATTTGACCTGTTTACAAATAAAGCATTCTGATTCTGAATGTAATAAAAACACTCCCAATTATCAAAAATTACCAATTTAATACTGTTGTATTATGATACTTGTTACAATCAAATATAATATATCCATTAAAATCCCTTTATCAGAGTTGTATGTTGCTCAACTAAATACTGATAAAAACTGGGAATAACCCATATTGTTTAGATTAAATAGTTTATGTTTATTAGGGCAGATAACATTGAGCCAGTTGTTTTACAGACTCATACATTCTGCACTGCTTGTGGCTAAGTAATAAGAGCTGCACGGGTCGATCAATCAGGTTAAGTTACGCTTGCCGCGATTGGTCCGTAGATGGGTGACCATCTTCACATACCAAGACCCCTCCGTGCCTCGGAAAGCATGTTAAGCCATTGGTTCCGGCTGTCATTCATGAATCTTTGACAGTCGTTACGGGTCGTCAGAATCCCGAAAGCCTGACAACCAGTCTTACCAAGGGGTATCGTATTACCTAGTAACTGAGTTATGGAGGTCAGATAGGCAGTCGCTCTAATGTGAACTACTGATATTCAGCTACATGCGATTAGACTGGAAGCCGACCCCAACATCGTTGGGACAAGGCTAGATAGATGATGATGATAACATTCTGCCTGTAAACTATTGGCTAATACAGCCTTTTGCCGTCAGATTGGTTGAAGTATTCTGTGAAGGGGATTTATCTCAGAATGTTCAGTGTGTTTACATGTAAGTACACACATCAAGCTATACATTTCCAGTTTTGGTTTGACCTCGCATTGTATAGGTTTTCATACAATCAGAAGTCAGGTTATACTGTTTATGTATAGCTTGATGTGTAGCCGTGTGTACAAAATCTAGCACATCATTTAAACAAGAAATATTCATTATGCTAACAGTACATTACCGATGGCTGGATGCAGGATGGCAGATGTATTAGGAAGGCTCTGAAGCAGTTCAAAAACAACAAGGCGCCGAGTGATGACGGAATTACGGCCAAACTCCTGAGGGCCGGCGGAAAACCCGTTCTTAAGGCCCTTCAGAAGCTGTTTGGTTCCGTCATACTCGAGGGTAAAACACCACAAGCATGGAACAGTGCCAGATCGACTATCGGTACATCAAGCTGCTGAAGTGTCTGTACGAAAACGCCACTGTCAGTACGACTCCAGGATCAGACCTCGAAACCTATCCTTCTGCAGCGAGGTGTGAGACAGGGAGACGTTATATCTCCGAAACTGTTCACCGCTGCACTGCAGGATGCCTTCAAGGTTCTGGACTGGAAGGGGGCTGACATTAACATCAATGGCGAGTACCTACATAACTCACCTTTGGTTTGCTGACGATATCGTAGTCATGGCTGAGACTATGGAGGACCTCAGTAGTTCAGTACAATGCTCGATGACCTCAATAGAGCCTCCGAAAGAGTGGGTCTTAAAATGAACATGGAAAAAACGAAGGTCATGTCAAATGCCCATGTAACACCCACTCTCATGAAGATCGGAGACGCTAAACTCGAAGTCGTGGACGAGTATGTTTGCCTAGGACAAACTGTCCAGTTAGGTAGGTCCAACTTTCAGTCGTCGAATCCGACTCGGCTGGGCAGCGTTCGGGAAGCTGCGCAATATCTTCACGTCCCACATACCGCAGTGTCTCATCAAGACGAAAGTCTTTGACCAGTGCGTGTTCTAGTGATGACCTATGGCACTGAAACGTAGTCGCTCACAATGGGCCTTATTAGAAGGCTAAAAGTCACCCAAAGGGCAATGGAAAGGGCTATGCTTGGAGTTTCCCTGCGTCATCAAATCAGAAATGAAGAGATCCGCAGGACAACCAAGGTAACCGACATAGCCCGAAGAATTGCCAAACTTCTTGGCAGTGCGCAGGGCACATTGCTCGCAGAACAGATGGCCGATGGGGCCGAAAGGTTCTGGAGTGGCGACCGCGTACCGGAAGACGTAGCGTTGGAAGGCCTCCCACAAGGTGGACCGACCATCTTGTGAAGGCCGTAGGAACCCGTTGGATGCGAGAAGCACAGAACCGGTCGAACTGGAGGTGCTTGGGGAAGGCCTATGTCCAGCAGTGACGTCTTTCGGCTGAAATGATGATGATGACATTACAGTATATTACTTGGGATCAATGTCGGTGACCTCTGGGTAAACCTCAAGGAGCGAACCTGTTCACAATGTCCACATTCAATAGCCTCGCGTATTTAACATCTATTTTCCTTCCATTACAAATTCAAGTTTGTGATAAACTGTTTTGTTAATTGTTTCACGACTTTACTAACTCACTAATTTGGAGAAACATCGACGTAACTAGTATTTTTTTTAGTCTATGCTTTCCTAGCGTAAATACGCTTTCTAAGTGCTTTGACATATTTAACTAATTTTTTGGGAAAAATTACATTTACGTCGATGTTTCTCCAAATGAGCGAACTGTTAACTGACACTTCAATTACGTCATGACGCCAAAGAGGCATAAAACGTAGTCAAGTTATGCAGATCTGAACTTCGCTTTTAGGTAAGAAACCACATTATTTTTTATACTGTAAGAGTTTGAGATTAAGACTGATGATGAGTGTGATGTGTATTCCCATAAATGCCTATTCCAGTCTCTTACCAAATTGGTTGATAAAATATAATAATTTAACAAAACTTCGCCAATATAGACAAATATTATATGATAGAATTGACATTTATGAAAAAGAAGTAGTTAAACGTTTAAACAAACATGTCATGTAATTTATTCTTGTTTCGTATTAAATTAACTATAAGCATGAGGTCATTGGTAGCAGGTTCCTTCGTGTTTATGATTCAATTTTGTTAATATCATACAACTTGTTTGTCCCCTCTAGGAAGTTTCAAACTTCCTTCACTTATTACATCATTAGCATTCATAAACAGTTCCTACTACACGCGCGTAGATAAACAGAACCACGTCGCATGCGCCGCAAGTAAGCATGACATATTTGGCGCCTAGCTGATTACCTACATACGCGTTACTGGTAATCAAAACGAAATGGGAATAAAGATGACTCAGATGTTGAATAAAATCGGAAAGTCATTTAAAACAGGACATATTTGCCGCGTAGTGTCACTTCTAGAGAGGTCTATAATAGACAGGTTTGTTGTATTGTGTCACGCGCTAAGTTTACGCGGGCCCCTCTCACGCACAGACCGGTCCGATACCGTAAACGTCGCAAGCCATCCCATCATACTCTATATTTAGAAATATATAACAATGTAATTAATTTTACAAGCAGCAGAAGCTCTAACCAGGCTATTTCCTTGTTACAGACAATTACACATAGCATCAGTGCACGGCTGTGAAAAGTCAGTAGGAACACTCATAAGGGTGTGTCCAAACAAGTCGCTATTGGACGTACCTAACGACGATGGCCACACACCCCTCCACCTGGCTGTGATGTGCGGGAACGCCGTGGTCACCAGGATGCTGGTGCACGCGGGACTCTCGCTTGGAGCGAGGGATAGATGTGGAGAGACACCCCTACACAAAGCCAGTTCAAAAGGACACGTTGAATGCCTACAAGCGTTACTCGCGCCTGTGCCAGAACAAGCACCTCGGAAGCTAGCTTCAGCCTCATTACTGGATCAAAAGAACTATAAAGGTAAGTGCCAGTTTTTGGATGAGCTACGTTGCTCCTTTGAGCGATGATCTCAGCGTCAGTAGTTCATAATCTTACACTGGAATTCCACTATCAAAGTTCCTTATAAAATAGATAGGTACCTTTTTTCCAGGCAAGGAATAAATGTTAGTGATAGACAACATTTCACTAATAAATATTCCACAAGTATCTAAAAGTGAAAATATCTAACTCTTGTCTTAGCTCCTTCAACCGTGTCCTCCGAATAACCTACTACGTCAAGACAGGAATGTATCGTTTTATGTCCACTGAGACCACTGACTTGATCCATTCCGATGACCTCAGTAGGATAGAGCCATAGAGCTGCAAGCGATTCTGGCGGATAGCATTATTGCTCTGAATGCTTAAGATGAATAATTAAATATTTACAAACCTGTTCTAATACATGATTAAACCCAACATAAATATGAGGTTTTTATATGAATACATACTTATACTACATTTAGGTTCGCAACAGTTCATCTGAATCACGGTGTCAGAGTAAAAACCCGCTCAACGGTTTTCCCAGGTACAGGCTGTGGCAAAATTCTTATAACCAATTTGTAATATAAATTGGGATCCATAAGCAATTTTCAAATGTGATTTTCGTTTTCTATCACCTTTTATGAAATTTTTTGCCCCTTTTTATGACATGTGTTGTTCTGATCTATTATCTACAATCCGGGCCCTTTCTGCATTTTGCATCCCATGGTGATAAACATTGTCCGGAGAAATTGTTTTGATTACAATCTAAAATTCTAAAAAGTTGATTGACTTTTTACTGTAAGTATGTACCGCAAACAGCTTCCGTGTTCTCCTTAGAGTTATTAAAGTTTGTACGTAATGTCATCCGTAATGCCTGTAAAGTAGTTAGCCTTCATCTGCAACGGCATAGTGCTTGCAGTAGCTAGTAGCTACGTCTGGATCCGGACACGAACCGGCACGACATCTCACGTGTCTTGTACTGCAGAAAAAATACGGAGCTTCTCTAGGATATCTCTTGAATTAAGTCGTGCCTAGGATCAACTAGAACCTGTTTACTATGCTAAACAAAGGCGCCGTACATTGTTTACGTGTGAACGCACCGTGCCTACTTGAGGCTGCTTATGACGTTCGTCAAGGTCTTGATTACGCTCAATGCCATCAAAGAACTGAACTTGCTCAGACAACACGGCGAAAAGTGCTCCATTCGCTTAAAATATTCTGTCCCGCCTCTAATTCACAGTAAATAAAATTAGGAATTCCCTGCCTCTGTAAACTGCATTAAAAAGATATTAGCTCTGCGCTCTTTATTGTCTCTGGTTTTCCCGAGCTGGCAAACAACACACATGTATCTTATACCCAATGTAAAAGAATTTCGGTTCTACCTCTGTCGCGCATTTGCATATGAATTTATCTAATATGTTAACCTTGTGGAGACATTAGGTAAACTTCTCATTATAACGCCCAAGAACGAAATGAAGCGACATTAATAGACCGCAAGGGGTCAACATTTCTCGGTGGCCTAGAGAGATCGTCGAAGTCGGGTCTGAGATCGAGTCGGATGCTGTCGGCGCTGGCTCGGTGGGTATTCCCAACGTTACGAGGAGCCGGTCACGTAACGAACACGGACGGCCGCTCACCGAGTGAAAGCAAACTTTTTGACCGTGTAACGCCTCAGACGAGCGGTCCGTAGCTCGGTTTGGGTTACCCCGACCATTGTTCGAGCGCTAATTGAAAAGCCATTACGAGTATGCCAAGTAGGCGGGCGGCGTGGCGAGATGGTTTTTCCTGCGTTGGGACAACAGTATCATAAAAATGTCGTAGCGCCAAACATGTACGCTTTTTGTATATTTATCGTCGTTATACATATTTTTGTACGACGAAGGACGTCTCTTAAAACTAGTATGTGGATGTTAACTTAACCCTTAACAGGCTCAGTAGACTGCTGTCTATACATAGAGCCTGTTAAGGGTTAAGGAAGTAAATTTAAAAAGCTATGCAGCGCCCGTCATTTCAGCATTTTAGCAAACCCCAGGAAAACCGCAAACGTTTGGCGTTGCTCGCGATGATGTTGAACTTTGGAACAATGGTGGCTTTTATGATGATGATGGCCTGGGCAATACCCACGTGAAAGTGTGCCTCGCCACGGTTACATACGGACGGAAATCCCAAGCGCGTGTATTATGAACATGTTACGTGGGACTGCGCGGGCGCACTTTCTAATTATATCTCCACCAACGAAATCAACTCTTAAATTAAGCCTCTTATCTGTCTTTGACATCGAGCTGCATATGGAACATTTTGGTCGAATGTATTTTGTATACCTACCTGAGTGATATGCGCTGTGCGTCCGTCGCGCCCGGTGACCGGCCAAGTTTTTGGGAATTTTGGAGAATCCGGTTTTTGGATACCTACCTAGATAAATATGTTAGGTAGGTAATTTGATTCCTGTATTTGTTCTAAGTTTCTTACGGTTGCATGTTTCCACCCAAGGACAACAACTCTAATTGTTGTTTTATTTGGTTTTTCCGTAGACGTAAATAGCAGATTTAAATAATAGATATTAATAATCATAATCGCACTAGTATGGTGTGATTGCTACATACGTCAATGCAATAATTTTCTATGCTATAGTTCAATAATAGTATTCATTAGGAGTAAGAAAACATGCGTCGTATCGTATAGTTAATTGACGTTGACTTAACTAGAACGGAGAGCAATACTCTTTGATTATTCTTAGACTATTACTTTGATATCAAATTATTGTTACTTTCCCAGAATAATTAATAATGATACACAGCCTAAAGTTATTAACTATTCGTTAATTAAATTAATGTATCACGTTAATTTCTTTTATAACCATGTTTGGAGGATCGTTTTCTTCGTGAGAGCTCGTAAACCATTGCTATCTGTCCGCATTAAATACTCGTACCGTTGTATAAAGCCTGGGGTTTTCCGACGCTCAACCTGGTTTTTCAATGTCCTCAGACGCAATTTATTTATCATGAAAATTTCAACACCACCCGATGTAACCGTTACACAAGTATGTAGTTCTTGTAAACGTTGTTTGTTCACACTTCAGCTGTGTGTTCTATTTATTGGTCTTTTTAGTTTTATTACTGAAAACAATAACTTTTTCTTTCCACCATCAACATCACTGAAACCTCTTCTCTACACTCAAACTTCTCGCCAGTTCTAAGAGCCTTGCAGGATGTTTTGAGCTTTTATCTAAAAGGAAATGTTTATTACACTTCAACTGGCAAAACCAAGCGGCCACAGTAGGTAATCTTTGCACCTATAATCGCATGACTAGAGGCCAGCACGCCTTAATTTGATCAATTTGAAGCTCCATCCGTAAGGAAAACTTTAACTGACTAACCGAATCTACATCCACAAATTATTTAGTTGGTAAGGAACTTTATTATTCCGTCGCCGTTACATTCATAGGTCCAATGATCCAATCACGAGTATGACGCGTGGACTTAACGAACACTAACGTTAGCTTTAAAAGTCAACGTGACGTCCATTAGCTTGCGCTTGCGCATGCCCTGTCCATTGTCTCCTAATTAGCTCAGTATGAACAAAGCTATAAGTGCTTAGGACAGTTAAGACGGTATTCCCCATATTTGTGTAAAATAACCCAAATAGGCAAACGACAGCTGCGGCACGTCAATTAATTATATTTATGTAGAAAATTTAAAGTCGAGAGTCTGCTTGCGAGTTCTGTTTGCAAGGCTATGGGTTTTTACACGAAAACCTGTTGAAACATCCGCGCGGCCAGGGTTCCGCATGGAATTTTTGGAAAATGTTACAGCCTCGTGAGAAGTTAAATGTTGCGAATGATGCAGCTGCTATTTTTAGCGGATGCACAATTTGCATAAGGTACTTTGGGTCCTATTTGTGGGACGCATCATTCAGACGTTATGAGATATTTATAAAGTGAGTGCAGCAGGATATGTATATTCCTATGACTACAATCTAAAAAATGTTTCATCTAGGTGGCATTTCCACAGTTCCTATAATTCTTAATAGATTGTTATTTATAAAATAACTTCCACACGATGACATCTGCCAACACATGGGCAATACCCTGGGTATCATTGCGGTTAGCACCTACTGCCAGGCACTCGGCAACTCCGTTTATGTTTCGAGTCGTAAATAAGGAAAAAGTGTCGTTCCTAATAAAAACTTACGTAACACAGTTTTTAATTGCGTTGTTATAATTTGAGAATTGACACTTGATAAAATTAATTGTGGGAAAATACCAGGTAGTACATTAACTAGAGAAAATTCCATCGCTTGATCGATGCCTGCGATAGCCAGCTAATCGACATGGAAATTAAGGTTAGAATCTGTGTGATATACGGAAATAGTGAAAATACAGTGGTGGCGCGCCATATTTGGCGAGGACAGTCGAGGCGCGTGCGTTGCCAGTCGCCGCGCCGCGCCGCGGCCGCCACATTGTTGGGAAAACCCCATCAGGTCGCCGCGCCTGCGCCTCCCGCCCCGCGCCCTGCGCCCCGCGTGACGACATCTTACACATGCCACTACAGAGAACAGAGGTAGTACTTGTGTCGGTTGATCCGTCTCGCTGTCACGTCAGCTGTCGTGTACACTGCATATCGCGACTTCAATGTTTTGATTACGTACAAGTTTTTCAGTTCCCACGATTAGGTACTTGGAGAAGTATGACTGGTCAACAACGAAATGAGTCCAACCAAACGCACTTTGTCGGTTGACGTGTTCCATATTTACGCTTTGGATTTATAAATAGTTGCCACTGCATAACTCTAATGATTTGGAAACTTCTACCAATGAAGCTATCAACAATTTATTTGTTATTTAAACAACATACTTACACAGTATTTTCTTTCTAGCCTCTGCTAGGCCTTTTGGACTCTCAGAAGTCTCAGAATGCTTAGGATTCGCCTCCCCTACGTTATTTATATTCTTGGAACCATTTAACTGTTTAAACTTTAACTAGGTAATTTGAATTTCTGAATGTAACTATTTACCTGTACCTAGCAGTTGTTTATGAATACAGCGCAATGGTTGTGTGTCAAGGTCTCTGGGATCCCCGCAGCAGCACCAACATTCTTGTATCCTTGACATCATAGGTAGTACCACCATGAATTCACAATGATGTTTCAGGACTAAAAATTTCCACCCATAAAAGTTTCCACAATATCTTCTTCGTAATAATTGTCTGCATAATGTGCACAAATTGTCTATTACCATATGCAAATATGGGACTTTGTTGTTTACCATGCCATAAATTTCATACTAACACGCGGGGAAATATCGTTTTAAATTATCGAATTAATGCCCCAGTGGATAGAGAATGATGACCGGCATGACTGGCCACATGCGCGGTGAATTACAAAGTTTACAATTTGAACTTCATCATTCCGTGATCCGTTTTCTAGAATTCCCACTTGCACTTTGCTCTTACACTGATTGGAAGTCAGTTTTCATTTTATTCGTAAACCGTACATGACTTGCGTCATTTCCATACAAGTTCGATACGTGTAAAGTGTTATTGCAAATACTTAAAAATAGTTAGCAGTATTTAATTTAGTTCGGCACATCTTTCTAATTCACGTCAAGTCGGTGCTAGGCAGCGTAGTAGAGGCTGCTTGTGTTTGATCAGTTGTCACCAAACTTTATGTTAGCACTCATCGGACAGTCGTCGTCGCCTTAAAGTTTTGCGCTTTCAAAATTATATGAACCGATTAGCTACTACGGACCGAACACGTTTTTGAAATGGCCGATAAGATCGAATCGTCCCACAGTACCTACCTGAAAGGATTATATTAAGCTCACCTAAATTCTTGAGCTTTAAAAAGAGCTCAGCCATTTTAGCGAGCGATCTATTTTAGATTCGTTTTAAATACATTTGGATCGGTTCCAGAGGCGCGAGCGCGCCCGACGGATCATTATGGACCATTTCTATAAACAATGTTCTCAGTTTTTGCACATTGTACAGTCAGCATCAAATGTTGATTAACACTATCATTTTTACATGTTATTAAATTGACAACAACTTTTTTCAATAAACTGATTTTTAGCTTTTCACATAATAGACAAGAGTATATATTCTAAAAAAAATCTTCTGCTGCAATTTTGAACAAATATTTTGCTCAAAAACTAAGATTAAAAAAACTGAAGTGTTAATCAACTTTTGATGCTGACCGTACTCGCTGCGACCGTTTGCATACCAATCTCAACAAAATATGAATTTATTGAATGAAGCGTTACAAAAAAAATAGACTGTTCAGCTTTGTTGTGGTCTTTGTGGATTTTGACTTTGTAATACATTTGTTATTCATGGTTTTCAGCCAGAATATGTTGATTTTTTAATTTAAATTTATAAACGGATTGTTTTTTACAGTACTCTATGACGCCATGTTCTTTTATAAATATATAGTACATGTAAAATAATATCTATAGAACCAGTTAAATTGCGTGTGATTAAAATTATAGAATGATGTTATGACGTCTTATATTGTTAAAGGTTATCTAACTTTATTATCATCTCAGTATTTTACTGAATTGTTCGAAACGAGAGCGTTGTTTATAATTTAACTCGGGTCAAAGGATCTAAAAGAGTAGATTTTTATTTTCCCGCAAGAATTTTTCATTTTGGGAAAACCTACAGAGGCCACCATTATAATTTATGTTTAACGTTTTATCAAATACAAGTTGTTTTTGAAGATGTTTTTCTGTGGGATAGTTTTGTAACTACTTAAGTACCTACTGGTTATAATAGTGTAGGTAAGATATTAGACGAGATATTAGTATGTAGTTACTAGTCACTACACGTTATCGTGTAACAAATTCCCTTTAATTATTTACCTAAATAATCATAATTGATTGATCGATCAATTTAAAATATTAATCGGAAATCAACATGATTACCACATGGTACTGAACTAATCATCTGCGTCATTGCGTACGCACGCCGATGACCTTAACCATTTTGAGTTGTCTTAAGCCCCAAGTGCGTCCTGAAAGTACTAAGTACATCATAGAAGTCTAATGTCTCATCTAGATACTCGTGTCTTTGCAAAACTAATTTAATTAATATCTTGAATACGATTGATAGTGGATTTAACTTGTCAGCCTAGGAACCAGTTATAAATCATTTGTCTTAGACATTAAGATATTAACAATGTATTGTTGTTTGTTACAGGACAAGCGTGTGTGCATCTAGCAGCATCAGCAGGACATCTGGAGGTGCTACAAGCCCTGGTGTACTACGGAGCGAATATCAACTTAGCGGTACGTTCACATGCTAGAACAAGTCTTAACAAACTTGTATACTTACTAAGACATCCTTTTGAATAACAGTTACAATTTCCTTGTTTTATAGTTTTGGGTCTTCCAAATACCCAAGGAGGCTAGGTACAAACAAAAGGAAAAGTAAACTCTGATTCTACTTGCTGTTACTGTGAACAGCTAGAATTCTAACCACAAAATGAGTCAATAAGCTCTCGGGCTGGCCCGAACAGTTTGTTAGGGGACACGGTGTTCCGGAACGTAAATAACCCGATCATGGGGCAATCCGTTTTAGCTTATTCGCGGTAAGGATTCTTATTCACAATGACGGGAAAAAAGTTGTTAAAAATAATGAAGGGGGAATACGCTAGTGAGTCGGCCAAAACACTGAGCTAGGTAATAGAAGTAGTGGGAACCACAGAAATAGATGACAGAAATAATAGATATGAATCAGTTTTCGTGCAGATTCAATGGAAGGCGTGTGATTTATCTCGAATCAAGGATGTTTGGCAACATTTGCGTTGTTTTATCGTCTTTCACAGAACAATCGTTGTTCAGATTCTGAGTTTGCAATGCCGTTGTCAACTAAATATACAACTTCACTCAAGTGTTAGCATATCGAAACCACAGACCTATTTACCTACATTATCAAGACAAGATCGCTAGCCTAGTTGAAAAAAAAAAACAAGTTAGACCCACCCCTACCCTACACCTATACAGGCAACAGTAAATAGTTTGAGCCAAAGCGAATATACTCCTTAGTCATCTCATTGCATGTCTACTAGGCGTGCGGCGGAAAACCCATTGCCTTGCCGTTCGTGTTAATCTGCTGATAGTGGCATATCTCTTGCGTCGGGGGTTTTTTTTGTGTTTGTGCCCCCATTTAAGTTCAGCACACAATGAGCGACTTCTATTTACCATTACCACAAGGGATTAAGGTATGATTCCGATCTCGGCAGCACGCAGCAGTGCTGCCGCGGCAGTGCGGTCGCAGCACTACTGCTCCTCATACATTTTCTATGGGTTCATATGAGATTACATTCCGAGCACGGCAGCAATGTGACGCAGCAATGTCGCGCAGCATTTCTGCCGTGCTCGGAATGTAATCTCATATGAACCCATAGAAAATGTATGAGGACCTGTAGTGCTGCGACCGCACTGCCGCGTGCTGCTGAGATCGGAATCATACCTTTAGTTGGAGCGTGTGCAGACTTGCCGAATTGTTGTCGCTTCAGGCTGCTCCCGGTGCAGGTTTACCCTGTACTGATAATGGGTCACTACAACATCCTTGTTGTTTTCATCGAGTGTCTGAAATATATTGTAAACATTGCAATTAATTAAAAATAGCAATTTGTCAGTATCTCTTCCCTCTTCAAGTCTGTTTAAAGCATTACTGATATCTTTTTCTCTTGTCAACAGGAAAACCTAGCGGGTTGGACAGCTCTGCACATCGCAGCCCGTCGCGGTGACGTTCGTCTCGTACAGTACCTGCGCGAGAGATGCCCAGGGGTGACGACGAACGCGCACGACTATGCCAACAGAACACCGCGCTGCCTCGCCAAGAAGACCGCAGCAGCTCCCGCGTTTGCCAAAATGGCCGATGACAGCGACACAGACGATTCAGACGATGATGTGAGTAGACCCTTATACAATTTTTGGTAGATAGTAATCTTGGGGAAGCCCACAAATATAAGTGCCCATATTCCTTTAATCTTGATAGATTATCTTTTTTACTAGATAGTTTATACTTCTTGAAGATTAGACTATAAACCTTGTGTTGGAAAATCCCAACGTTTCGTTCTTTGGCCTTTGTTTAACTTTGTTATTGAAAACAATTTGGTTCTAATCAGTCACATGAATATGGATGATAAAACAATATATTTTATTTACGTCCGGCGCAAATTGTTTATAACTGAGCTAGTAGGTAGCCAGAAGATTATACGCAGTTCCCATACTTATCGCAACTGAGAATAAATAGGCTAAAATTTATTTATACCGCCACGTTTTAACTGTTAGCAGAATTTTTCCTGTAACCTTACAGTTTAAATGAGCAGGTTGTAAAACACAATGGAAACTGTACATTAATGGTACAGGGATAAGTTGTTTATCACGAGCTGTCTGGCGCGCTATCGTCGTCCGGGCGGCGCGCGGCGTGTTGTTAGCGACTCGTATACTAATGTATAGCTATCTTCCACAGATGTACGACAGCGACAACGAAAGCATGTTCGAGACGGTATCGAGGCTGCGCAGCGAGAGCAACAGCACGCTGACGGGGTGTTGCTAGGCGCCGCGAGCGACGCGAGCCCGCACGAGCGACACGAGCCCGCACGAGCGACCCGAGCCCGCACGAGCGACACGAGCCCGCACGAGCGACCCGAGCCCGCACGAGCGACACGAGCCCGCACGAGCGACACGTGACAGCTAGCGCCTGGCAGCCTGAACGCGCCAGCTGACCCACACATACCTACCTATCTGGACAACACTGAACAGCACTCAGCGCTTAGTTACAATTCCCCGTCAAGAATCGACAATGTTGATTTGTCATAGAAAATGTTGTCAAATTGTAGTAAAGTTTTCAACAAATAGATCTGAACATTATTTCCTTGCTTTCTATCGATACAGCAGCTTAGGCTATTCGAAACGAAACTTGAGTACAAAATATTGATTGCTATTTAAATTATATTATAATATTGCCATAAAAACCGTATAGTGACCTTTGTTAAGACAAATAGTAACTATAAATCTGTCCTTAATTGTAACCGTGCAATTAACTAGTTCAGGTTTTTCCGACCGTAACTGTAAAAACACAACAATTGTTATGCCGACGTACCTAGCTACTAGAACGACAGGGCATCGCTAGATTGCCTTGAATAAGAGCATAACTTGACAATATCTTGGATAAATAATTCAAGTTTTATTTTGGACGGTCTAAGCTCAGTTTCGCGAGGATTTAGTCTTCACTCTCATTTGTAAATATAACTGAGGGGAGGAGAAGATATTTTACGTTGCCGAAACGGGAAAAACGGTCCGCGGTACACAATGGTGGGAATTTTCCGGATATTATAATATGAAGTCATAATTATACGGATTTGCCCTCTATTTGTTTGACGGGACAAAAGTGGTTGGGAATTTTAGACTGTTGAACACAACCTGGAATAACCCAACACAGTGTACCGTGAATCCCAAAATAGGTTTAAGTTATTTGTAAGACTCATGTACAGTCGTGGAAAGAATGTTAAGATTAGACAATTATTTAAATAGTCCTAATACCTGTAAAAATCTGTTATTTGTAAGTTATTAGAGTCGAATAAATGTGTGTTTACAATTTAATTTTGGTATTTTATTGTTATGTACTACCTACTAATGTTCTTTCTGCGACTGAACAGGTAACTGCTATATTGATAAAACTTTGCCGCACAACTTTAATAAATGAGGAAATGGTGTTTTTATGAATATTGCAGCTCTAGTTATTTAAGTAAAGCTAAAGAGTTCAGCTGTCTTTAGATGTTCTAAAAGGCTTAGAAATGTCCTTGTAGCCAAAAACAACTATTGTTACGGGCTAAAGTAAATAATCGAATTGGGTTTAAATGTCTTCCGTTGGTTAATCTTTTTTTTTGACAAGATTAATGAGTGGCGGACCTATCAACAAGAACAGCTTTGATAGGAAACATACAGAATTAAATTATCTTAATATAAACAAGGCTGTTTACATAAGAGGCAAAGTTGCGTGAAGAACATAACTTTGGTTAACATGGCCGTCACTTAGGAAAATTTTATGACGATATAATTATTACGTTCAAAATAATCCTTATATTGAATGTAAAACAATTATTAAAACATTAATATTTTAGTCTTACCCTGACTTTCTTGTGAAAGTAGGTGTTAAGTCTGTGGTGCATCGTCAATAACCTTAATTATAATAGAGAAATAAATAATTATAAGTTATCTCTACTTCGGGGATGTGATCGGTCATGTTACAATCAACATACTTTAAGGCCTTATCAGAGCCACACTTATATATTTTATTTTTAATTAGACTAATCTAGTGGTACTCAATCTGGTGCGCGCGCAGCTGTAAGGCTGGGGCTCCCTGTGCGGTCTGCAATACTATAATTTATCAAAATGCATGTATGACATGTGATTGCACAGACAGTTTGAGTATTTCCGCTGTAACGTATCTGCCTGACAAAGAGGCAAATCTTCTTATCTAGTTAAATGCATGTTCCAAGTGATGGCGCCACGAGGCTTGATCGTCAAATAAGCAACACATGCCAAATAGGGATAGCGTATATTCGTAGGTGTAAGGACAATATGTAGGTCGAGAGCTGCTGTTTGACGCTCTAGTCCCGTGACGAGTACACGTTAAACAATATTTTACGCAACTCAGCTGCTGAATGTCTGACTGTTACGTGTTATGCAGGTTACGTCGCGCGTCGGTAACGACCGCGTCTAAGTGTTTAGCCTTCGGTAATTATGTACATTTCGTTTTATAATGTCTATGTATATTGTACGAGTATGTCGTAGTGGACGGGACAGTACGCACGTTTGAACTCGGGCTGTCAGCACTTACTCAACTTCGCTAGTCTAAAAGCTGCCCAACGATTCTCCCAAAGTAGAAACGATGCTGTGATACGCTTTTATTACATTGAACTTTTTCTTTTATGTTATTTTATCACTAAGTGCGAAGTAACAAAAGGTCGAGTCAGACATTCAGTATCTGAAACTTGCTCTACTATAATTTATTAGAAATAATTAATGTAAGTATAACTATGTATAATATTTAGATACCCTTCATGTTATATAAAATATCTAATGTTTAAATTAGCGTAGCATAACTAAGCGCATTATATTACATTGTTGTCAGTTTATATATTGATAAATACAAATTATAACACAATTTAATTGTTTCATTGATTCCTCTCAGTTACAAATTCGGCAATTACTGTTATATTGAGTAAGCAAATTCATAGAAGAGCTCCAAGTGACGGCTGCGCTGGCGCATGGCGCCATCGTCTTAAAATGATTCAACCGCCCGTCAAAACAATTCCATAAATGGTCTAGAATCAGATACAGTCACAACTTTTTTATTTAATTGCCAGTAGGTATGATTCACAGCACGCTGATGTTTACGTACTGTCCTAAGGTGATGTCAGAGCATCAATAATAGGCATCTATCACACTTATCTAATGCCGAGCGCCACTTCATTCCTCTAATCTAAGGGCCCTCCGCTTTTCAGTGGAATACGTAATGCTGTTTGATTTTAGTAGGTAAATATTTAAACGGTAAAATACTTTAAGATTGGATCTTTCGGTATTTGAGAAACGGGTTTAAATATACAGATTTAGTATACGGGAAGGTTTTTTCAGACGGGGCAGTAAGGGCAGGAACCTTAACCGTTGCAGCTACAGGCAAACGGGAGACATTCACACACTAAAAAACTACAGACAGCAGAAAAATTTACACATTTCACAAAAACTTTCCTGGTGCCAATCGATTCAGTTTCATTAGATTCAGTTAGATCAACTGAGGTTTGAATACTAAAAAAGTCAGAAATCGCAAAAAAAAACTCTCAATACAATTTCGTAGGAAATAAGACTCCAACTTACCTACTTTTTTAAATCGATTTGTAAAAGATTTATTCGATTTCCGACTTTTGTAGCGGCCAGTCTACTCGCGGCTAGGTATAGACGCCAGCACATCAAGCTACCCGAAACTGTCAAATTTCCCCAATCAACTTTGAACCTTATGCTTTAGAGATAAAGTTGAAAATATATTAAAGAAATTTGACAGATTGTAATAGCTTGATGTGCTGGCGTCTGTACGAAAACCTTAGTTGGTCTTATTGAGTTTTTCTATTACTATAAGAAACAGAATGAATTGGCATAAAAAATAAACTTTTGTTACAAAGTTTCAAATTCCCAAGTGCATGGAATTGGAATCTAGTCCAAGAATAAAACAAAGTCCTTACCTATACCTACCTAATGATTCCAAAAACTATGAGAGATCGCGATTTGCAATAGACTTCTAATAGTGCGGGAAACAAACGATATAAAGTACCAATTGCTAGGATCCTAAAATGCTAATACCAATCTAAATTCGACATAATACTTTTTTACTGCACAATGTTATAAGACATAGTCCAATGACATATTTCTATATAGAGGTTAGCAATGTTAAATAATCTGGACGCACCCTTAGGATTTTTTATACAAAAGGCATTACTAATGCAAATAATTTGTTATGTGCAGTATATTTTAACATTAAAATGTATCACAATACGGTCGACAGTACCGCCCTCTGTAGCACGCATTAGTAACAGCATATTACTAAAATACACAGTAGTATTCAACGTATACCTATGTAGTAAAAGAGGCACTGGAATGACAAAACATTTGAGATTTCACACATTCATGTAGACTACATAAGCTAACTCTGCTCATTCACATACAATTTTGTTCGTTATCTGCGAGTTTGTACTACCAACTTATTATTAAACTAAGGACAAAATCATACACGGCTGCCTTGGGAGCAAGCATAGATAGTCATTCAATAGGTAACTAGTTTCTTAGGGCAGTCATATTTATTAAATTACAACTCTTTATATTAACGAGCTTCTATGAACAACTCATTATTTTCATAAAACTAGGGACAAAATCATACACGGCCACGGCTGCCTTGGGGGCAAGCATAGATAGTCATTCAATAGTACCTACCTAGTTTCTTAGGGCAGTCATATTTATTAAATTACAACTCTTTATATTAACGAGTTTCTACGAACAACCCATTATATTCATAAAACTAGGGACAAAATCATACACGGCTGCCTTGGGGGCAAGCATAGATAGTCATTCAATAGATACCTAGTTTCTTAGGGCAGTCATATTTATTAAATTATAACTTTTATAAGCTTCACTCGCTGGTGCGGTGCCTACTGGTCAAATAAGGCAGTTTATCTTTATAGGGGCTATTTATAAGAACGTTACATGACATAACTTAGCGAGTCTGATAAGCTTTATGTGTAAAGATACTATCAGACTTGCTCAATTTGTGTCAATTGTTTTTGTCGGACACTATTTGACGATTAACTACATCCTTTCTTGATTACATTACATTTGCTCGATTTTAAGTTAAATAAATCGTCGGTGCTCCATGGACCAATTGGAATTTGACCAATTGGACTATGGGGAAATATATCGATAGACTGGGGCAAGGTGCCTACAAAAGTTACTGGTTTTTTTCCAGTAGTTATCGTGGGCGCCACTTGTTGGTCAATAGAACTATAGACATATTTAGTCCATTGTAACATTTATTAGATTTAATTTATTCCAACGAGTAGATCGACAAGGAAATCTGTATGGCTCTTTAGCTGCAGATAAAGCAGTCGCCAGTGCGTCGCTTGGAAGTGATAATGTTGACCTTACCCCGCTTATCATGTTGCGTTTCCGAAAATATTGGTGAAATGAGCAGATGCAAAGAGTAGGTAGTGCAAGATGAGTAGAGTGGAATGGGCACATTTGTATTTTATTTTTTTATTACCCCTTTCAGTTCCTCTTAGCAAATAGGAGTTCACGTTATATTTGCAAATATCAAGTCTTATGAATCATTTTTCAATATAAGTATTTCATAGAATGATTTAGGTATGCTTTAATAAGTGCCCAATAGGGTAGTGGAATTTGTCTTCATTTTAAAACGGCTATTTACAAACGACTGATAACAGTTTTGGAAAATATCAGGCAATACATATTTCCTGCTCCAGATTGTGGTCAACTGCAGCTCATTGATAAGTACCTATATTAGGTACCCATATAAAATGGGCTTATTCCCAGGAGCTCCAAATCTATTGTTCTCCAAACAATTTCATTCCATACATTGATTCCCAAGAGCTCCATAATTTTATTAGTTAAAATAATATAATACTAAAATTGTTCCCATTCCTTTTTTATTTTGGAGCAGCCGGAAATAAAATTATGGAGCGCCTGGGAATAAGCCATAAAATGTATTTTGTTTTAGGTACAAGTAGCGATGACATGTTGTTAACCGACTTTAAAAAAGGAGGTTCTGTATTCGACCCGTATGTATGTATGTATGTTTGTATGTCCGCGATTATCTCAAAAACTACTGAACCGATTTTGATAATTCTTTCATTAGTGTGATCTACATACTTTCAGGAAGGTTTTAGTATATAATACATTAGGTAGTTATTCTTATGTACGAAGTTATATGTATAAATGTACTGCATCTTCGACATTTCTATGCGAATTTTGATGATTCTTCGAGTCGTGTCTTCAATTCTTCAATGCACTAGTGTTAATTGAATTTGTGTGGGGTAGGTACAACTAAAAAGTGAAAAATAAAAACTTTTTTACAAAAAAAACAACCGACTTCAAAAAAAAAAAACACTACAAAGCGAAAAATAACTTTAATTTCGGAAGTCGGTGTCAAAAAACGAAAATGCGGAACCAACGACACCGACTTCCGAAATTAAAGTTATTTTTCGCTTTGTAGTTTTTTTTTTTTGAAGTCGGTTGTTTTTATCATACAGACATATAATATTGCGGTTACAGTCTGTTCACATTCCCTCTGACAGTAGCAAGCTTATTGTAACGAGAATAAGTATCACAATGATTTTGACAGACTTGTTAGTGGCAGCAACCCAACAGCATTCTTATTAGAATGACAATAGAGATCGCTGTGATTTGGACAGAGATGCAAAATCAGAGGTAAAATAACTGTGAACAGACTGTATACTTGATTTTAGATAATACACCTATAGAGGTATGAGGAACAGGGTGTAAAGTTCACTCAACCTCCATAGAAAAGGGAGGATCCTCCGACCAGACGGGTGTTGTGTCTGGCGGGCAACTGCCCGATGATTCATGTCGGGCTGTTGTATATATGCTAGTTGCGCGGTAAACTCTGCTTGCGCGATGCAGGATTTGCGTGACGTCAGTATGACGCGTTGTTCGCATGTGGCGTTGTAGATACCGCTACACACCTAATCGTATTACTTACTAAGTAAGAAATACTACGGGCACAGGTTTTTTTTTCTAGGTACTCAAGTAATTCCTTAGAAACAAAGTGCATGGAAAAATATGTTTACGTTTTCCCTTTGATCGATTATTTACATACCTAGTCTCTGTGAGCCAATGCTCAGTAATCATGTTTTTTTTTTACAAGCCGTCATAAATGTGCGCATAATTTCATACGGAGAAGGAACAACACTAACGCTATGGTGTTGTCTAAAACAACGGCATCGGGCTGTATAGATGTCATGAGTTTTTAAATTATACAGGGTGGTGAGGGTGGCAGGGAGATCGACACACAACCTGTTACCTGAATTCAGTGTATGATTCTGAACACCTCCACGTTGAAATTTTTCGTCGGTTATTAAAAGAATAGGTAATAAGGGCTGGTGTCCGCAACTCCACGTCAATACACGTATTTTGCGTACAGGTGGGAAAATCGATTATTCGATCCACCCCAGCTCCTCGAGGAAGGCCAGCAACGCACGCCTTGATGTTACTGACCGTCTCACGTAGGGTACCTGGGTTACCGAAGTACTTTTCCCTGTACGTGGCGACCACTGGACAGTTTAGAAGCATATGTGCCGCTGTCTCGTCGTCGTCCATGCAGGCCCTGCACAGCGGACTGTCTGTTACTCCTATGATAAAGAGGTGTTTATTAAATGACCCGTGGCCAGTTAAAGCTGCAGTTACTATGCGCAGCTTTTTTTTGGTTACATTGGTATTAAAAGAAAAAATTGCTCTGCCATACATTTTGACCGTGTATATAGGTATTGCAGTTTTATATGAAACAACAGTGTTTTTTTTTGATAACCTACGAAAAATTTTTACAGGGGGTTCAAAACCTTGTGCTGGATTCACGGTTAGTTGGCGATTTTAAAGTCCCTGCCACTTTGTTTTTTTTTTATGTTGATTATAACGTGGCGTGGGTTTCACCAAACTAATAATTTTCATACACTCTATTCTCTCGTTAAATATTTACTTAGACACTATGTAAGGCACTTATCACAGTAACATGTTGTGGAGTGTCAATAAAATTATTTTTTTTTAAGGCAAAATATCAATTTTACCAGTTTTAAATTGTAATTAGGTATTCCATCCAGTAAGTACAATAAGCAATTAAAGAAAACCCAGCAATATGTATAAAAACTATTGTTATAAAACTGTACAAATCAATGTTTAAACCTATTTATTAGGTGTACAATATACATTGCGGTGGGTATGTAATGTATGTATTTATTTAACTACGTACGGGTAGCTGCATACGTAACAGTTTCCCAGAAAATATCCTGATTGCACGCTGGAAAACCCCCACAAATGATAATTATATTAATCTGTACATTAGTCGCAATTTATTATAGCATTGGGTTTTACCAAAAGAGGACCTCGAAAAAATATTGACATAGTTACGACGTTAGTTACTAGGCTGCCAGCAAGCGATTAGCCTAATTGGCATAATAACCGATGCCACCCTAATGGCAGATAATATTTATTGTGAAACACTTAACCCATTTAAAATTAGATAAGACTGCGCCGCAATCTATTAAAATTATTCAAGTCTATTACTTTCAATAAAATATCAAATCCTTGCTTCCAAGTGATGTAATTTCCCCTTAAACGCAAATCAAACTTATCCTAGTATACATTTAGTTAAAGTTGTTTTACCAAAAACACATTTGTTGACATGTTTGGAAACTACATCGCGAGAGTAGTATACATGGATATCAGGCTATTTACAGGCACAGACGCCAGCACATCAAGCTCCCCGAAACTGTAAAATTTTCCCAATCAACTTTGAACCTTATGCTTTAGTGATAAAGTTGAAAATCCAGATTGTAGTAGCTTGATGTGCTGGCGTCTGTACCAACGCCATCAAACCCGGTATTACAAATTATAACGATCCTTACAGCATTGGCAATCAAAAGGTGTGCACATTTGCTTCCCAGTGCAGTACAGTGTTCAGGTAGTAACCATTATCAAATTAGTTAACAAGTTTGTTTGACCGTAGTTAGTTACATAAAACCTTGCCTATTTGTTCAGTAAAAAAACCCACAACACCCATAGGGTAAATTTTAATTAGATTTCCAAGCGATACATAGCCAGCAATTTGTCGTTTAACATGATAATATGGTAGTAATTAAATACTAGCACGTGAATAGAGATTTAATCGCGTTGCTTAAAATATGTCCACCACGGCCGCGATAACAGCGCCATGTGAGCGTATTTGGCACTAAACAAGCATCTTGACCAGACTTTTGCTGGAAAGCACTCATGGTATACTCACTCTTGTAGTCTTGTCTGGTATTTTCCTGTTTTTTTTTTTTTCATAAATTACCTATAAATTTTACATTCGGGATTTCCAAATGTTTTAATAGATAAGGTCGGCTAATGAGACACAACTGATTTTCTAATGTAATGTGCCACCAGTAGTACGCGCCGACCCGGAGCGATTAAGTTGTCATTATTTAACCTTCTTATTCGCCCCCATTCAAAGTGATATTGTAACAAAGGCATGATCATTATTTTATATTTAGTTAGATGTTAGGTAGATTTATTTAGTTGTATAATAGAAATGTTGTTATTGTTTTGTTTTTATTTTATATTGTAGATTCGAGTATAAAATATCCATTGTATAAGTGTTTTGTGTTGTTTATTAAAGTATAAGTTAGGTTTTATACCCACGTGTACATTAGGTTCACATTGCAAGTATTCGGCGGATGTGTTGAACTTATCCATACTTATATACCAACCAACTTTGTACCTACCTTATCCGACGAATAAATGTCTTTGTCTTTGGTAAAAGTTATCTGTGAACTATTATTATGAATGTGTATTATGAATGTACCCAACCAATGTTTCTGATAAAATTTAATAAAAGCTCATTTAGGCATCTCCTGAATTGGTTGACGTCTTGGGGGTATAAAAGAAATACCTAATTAATTAAATATCGACTTTTAATTTATAAATTGAGCGAAGCGATGATTAGCCTTTATTCTAAATCGATGCCCAGTCGAGATCTAAGTATGCAACATGGCAGTTTTAAAAAAAAATCCCCAAAATATATTCATTACCAATTTTAGGTAGCGAAAAAGCTTTTATCTACCTGTCTAATTAGACAACTGTTATAAAATGCTGAGTAAAGTTAACCCTCTTGTAGCAGAAGCCAGATAGACCGTTGCATTGGAACGATTGAGTCCTGAGGCATGACACTGACCCCCTGTCAATGTCATACATACATATATAAACTGTTTGCAGCTGTTGTTTGTTATCATTTATGAACTTGGTACAGGAAATGTATTGACAAAACAAGATGGCGGCGTTAGGGTGCTTACATAAAGAAGCGGGGTTTCGGTCCCGACTCCCGGCACAGGTCTCTGCAGGTTGATCTTCGGAAGGAAACGGTTACATGTTTCACCTGTTTCTTTATGTGTGAGCGCATAAGTTAATGTGGGACTATTTCACCCGCACCGGTCAGTACCGACCCTCACAGACTAGCCTGCACCGGAAACCTGTTTCTTTATGTAAGCACCCTTAGTTACGATTTTGGCCGTACGCCAGAATAAACTTGTAGCGTTGTACATCTTACAGTGAGTCTTATACCATTGCAACTCAATTTTAATAACCGTATTTTATTTTTTCAAACCCTCTCAAAATAAGTATTCTTGGAAAGTGGATAATTATCATTAGTGTGCGCGAAACCTCTCTTATCCGGCCTGGAGGTCAGATAAGAGAGGTTCCGCGAGGGAGTCTTAACTCCAGAGATATTGGAAGTACCTATTCTAAATTTAAATTAGTCGCCATGTATTCTCATTTTCCTATCTATAAATATTTCATATTTAGGCGGTTGAGCTAACTTTTTATTACTTTCAAAATTTTAAATGATACATTATTTACAAAATAAATATTAACCCCCTTATTCATAATCCTATTTTATCTCTATTTTAGCTAAAATAGGTTTATAGAACGTTTGTCTTTATCTGTCACGTTGTCATTTCCGTGTGTAAGAAAGAGACAAACCCCATTTTAACTAAAATAGGTTTGATAAGTTTTATGAATAAGGGGGTTAAGGTTTATTTTAGTAAAAAATGTGGTTACATAAATGTATAAATTAAAATACTCGTTAGTCGGTATCGATATCTTTATTCGATAACATAATCCCTAGTCTGAGTGGCCGCGACGCCTGTCGACATATCCGTAGCAAAATAACATACATCTCATAATTCTACTGATCACTTTTGCAGGCACTTAGTATTCCCTCCTAAAATTCTCACAACCTAGGTATATTGAGTTAGTATTGGAACTTTAACAACGATGCTAAAACACATCAAATATTACATGGCGTTATTGTTATTTCGACAAAAAAAAACATAATTAACAAGTAATAATGTCATATTACATTTTAGCTGACTTTGTGAAAATAATGTTAAGTTCCATAAAGTCAGTAGGTAAGTATTTTTCAGAATAATCATTAGGTATTATAATAATCAATAATCCTAGTGGCATTTTTCAAAGTTTGCCCGAATCGGATTTTGCTAACGCCTTTAACAGATTTGAATAAACATAGTTTTAAAATCAAATGAACCATTTGTATTGAAAGAATTTACGTTTAGATTTAAAGAACCAAAATATTTTCAAATACATTCATCTGATTTAACCTCAACCTTGAATAAAATATTTTTTTAAACATTTAATTTAAATATTTTAAGTTTTAATTTAACAAGCTCGTGTTTTACTTTCTATTTTTACATTACTTGTGATGTTATAAAATACAAATGTGTATATGTGAACCAAAATATACATTAATATAAATAAAATATCTGTGCTCAACTATTAAATGTCTTCTTTTATAATCGTGCATCGCCGAAAACACTTGAGTACACACACATGCATAACCAGATCAATTGTTCGAACCGTCTTAATTTGCCTACAATCGTACATAATATACTATAATTTCATTTATGTAGCTTTTCGGTGAACAGCTTCACCAAGCTATTATATTTTTTTTCTATACCATTGCAGTGCCATCTACCGGTGTAAAACTATAAACCTACTATCCGTGTAAAAACATGTAAATATAAGTAATACTATATTCGATAAAATATAAAATTAATAAAAACGATAAAATTAAAATTACTGGAATCTTGTAATAAATAAAGTAAATTATGAGGTCCGGACTATACGACGGCGGCTTCGGTTCATCGTCATTCAGCCGAAAGACGTCCACTGCTAGACATACGCCTTGTTGATAACTAATGTCAATCAATGGGGAAGATAACTGTCCATTAGTTCCATCTAAAAGTCGCTAGAAGTTTGCTACACTAGAACTGTCAATCTCTCTTTTTTTTAATGTTTCTTCGGAATATGTAAAACAAAATAGGTTCATAAATGCTTGGAACGAAGTACCTCATTTTTCAACTCCGCCTTAAAGGTGGAGTTGGGCAATACGCCAGGTAGAACACATCATAAAGCAAGGAAAAAACTTCACTGTAATAATAATCATCTCCAACTTTTATATTGTTTTATAAACAATCCGTCTTTTGACAAGTAGCAACCTTATAGCGCCCTCTGTTGGATAAGCTTTTGTTATTCTTCCCCATTATTCCGGTAATAATATTACAGACGAACGATCCATCGTACAGTTCGGGCCAAAGTAAAAAAATACATCAACTAGAAAAATAGAAAACATATTCCACTCAATCATTCATTCATCAACGATCAACGAACATCATATTGTTTAGTGTAATTTATTCACTGAGCACTAAAAATGACATTATGACTAAATCTGAACCTAAGAACTTCGATTCAGATATTGCTTAAATACTTCCATTCAAAAATATTCATACATTTTATATTCCAAACATTCTTTGTAAAATTACTATAACAATATAAAGTGAACTGAAATTCTATACCTAAGTATATCAAATTCCTTCGCTATCGCACCGTATCGCATCGACCGATAACCACGCACCATCGCATAAGACTCCGCAATATTAACTATTAGCCCATAACGACTAGAAAATGAACTAAATCTCAGTATAGTACGTCGGCCGGTTGATCTTCAGCAAACTGAAGACATTGGGGAACACGTAGGTGGTGTTGAAACCTATCATACCATAGGTAAAGTATTTATAACTAAGTTCGACTATAATCTTGTTTTTGTTGTCTAAGCTATTTTCCGAATTTCTAAGTTCGTTTTTGTCCTTCCCTAGGAGGGCACAGACGAAAGCGTATGACACAGATTTGCCTATGGCTCTTGTGGCGAGTACTCCGCAGAACCCTAGGATGGTTCTGAGGATGGTGCAGCCCAGCATCTCCTTGGAGGGCCAGATGATCTCGTAAGGCGGGTCGAGCGGGCTGGCCACCATGTTGCCGAGCTGGTAGTTGGTCCAGGAGCCGAACAGGATGCCAGCACAGACGCTCACTATCATAGTTGTGTCGCCTCTGGAAATTGAAATAACATATTTTACCCATCATCATTAAAAAGTCCAGTGCACGGAACGATCTTGATATAATGTTATAATCACTAAGCTGACAGTATTTTGTTCTTTTTTTTCCTTTTTGGCACCTGAGCCGATGTCGACTAGTCGCCAGCGTCATGTATGCATGTCATGTCGAGCTTAGCATATTTTGTGCTCAATAACAGACTGTTAGTAGCAAAAAGGTTGAGACAGTTTTGTTGGTTAGCATGGGTTTTTGTTGGTATCGCAAAAATGGTTTCTGTGCTTTTGAGTCATTTATGAGATAAGTCAATACATGTGGGGCTGGTGATATTTTACAAAGACGGACGGATTGAATATACCTAGCAGTAGACCGCTTCAGGATGGAGATGAAGTAAATGGCTGGAATTTGTGAAAATATTTATTACTTTATTATTTATTTATCGTTATTTATGTGTGAAATTTATAATTTTAAACGAATTATTCGCTACAAATGCAGGTCCAGCCTGATTTCATTCATTATTGTTGTATTGCATACTTCAGCATCTACGATAAGCGACCATTGGAGCAGGTTTTAGGATCGGCTAGTTTAATTCAACACAAAATCACGGTAAAAAAACCGAAGATAAATGAAGGTACTTAACGATTTTGAGAGTAGGTTACGTATTGCGTATTTAAACGTAAGTACTTTAAATGTGTGCGTAAAAAGCAGCTTAAATGCAGATTAAATTATATCTATACAATTCATAAGATTGATTTCTTCTAATAAAACTGCCAAGTAAGGCAAAAACACATAAATAGGTCTTGTTTTTGTTTCTTTACTGACCTACTCCTGGGCAAATGATTGATAGATCATGAATTGTCATTGCATTTCTAAGGAAACAAATGACTTAATTTTATTATTTTAAGTAAACAAATAATTCATTTATTATTAGTGCTAAATTAAATCAAAATACGTGTTTACAATGGCTATTCATAGAATAAGACAAAACTAAATAGAAAAAATAGGTTTCAGGTGCATCATTACGTACCTAATACATTAATTCCCGGATAGACCAACCAGTAAAAACACGGTGTGAGTTTATTATATATTTACATATTGAGTAATTGAATGTCGATCTACATAATATCGTGATTCATTCGTGAACACCCATTGCGTGACGCATGATAGCGAGATATAGTCAACGATATAGATAACAAGCTATAAGTACTTATAGCTTGTTATCTATGTATATTACTCATTGTTTGTATTGTCATATATGGAAAGAGTTTCTTTAGGAAAGCGCCAAGTTGCCCGCGAAATTATTTTTTTTTACGTTTTTTGCAATTTGCAGGTCAGTGTCATGTTGATTAAAATATTATTCGAGAGCGTTACAAATATGACTTTACAGAATTATAATCATTAAAATCATCAATGCAACCCTAGTTCATAATATAATCCTACTAGCTGCGCCCCGCAGTTTCACCCGCGTAAATGTCGATCCCGTGGGATATTGGGATAAAAAGTACCTAGCCTATATTAACATACAGGTAACTTTTTTGTATGGAGGTGGCCGACACCCTGGATGTTAATCAAAATTGGTCCAGTCGTTTGAGCGTGAAGAAGTAACAGACATATAAACACACACACACAAACTTTCGCTTTTCAAATTAATATTAGTGTGATATTAGTTTCGTTGTGCCAATATAAGAAAAAGTAGAATAAAAAAAAACCGAGTGTGCTTATGACCACACGACTGAAGTGAAACTTCAAACGTATTTGGCTATGAGAGGAAGAGAGAAAGAAAATGTGCACGCGCACTGCTTTCTCTTGCTTATATCCCCCACTCAACTCCCGTTCGCCTCGTCCGATCACACTTTTCGTAACGCTTACGTCACGCGTTCGCCAGCTTACTCCCCAAGTCAAGCGTGCGTAAAGAAGTTTCACTTCAAAAAATTCTTACCTCGTAGGCGTCCACTTATCCGCATTAGGATGATACACGATGACGAGTATGGAAGCTGCAATGACGAGGAACGGCGACAGTTGTGCCGTCAGCAGGAAGCCATCCAGCCAATCTACCAGTGGGATGAGCACGGACACCAGTGCGGTGGCGAGGAGCAGGCCGGCTGCTATGTCCTGGAATTATTACATGGAGAATATTTTATTATGGACATATGTGGTTCCTGAAGGGAAAGGAAGATCCTACATGATATAACACCCACATTTCGTCAGTCATAGCTTTTTGCCAAAAACCGGGCACAAAACCCAATAACACATTGCCCAACCTGGGAGATCAACCCAGGAACCGAAATTCAGCACTAAACCAACGAGGCTGAAGTAGGTACCAATGTATTTGTTGAGAGGAAACGCGGTCACGTGACGTGATCGTTGGCGTTTATTTCATACTATCGTACCACCCTCCCACCAGAGTCCAGCCACATAAGGGTGATGTTAAATAACCTCCCTCAAGAATTACGCTATCAAATGCAAAAAGAAGTTTTCAAATCCGACCGTTCCAGAAATTAACGCATTCAAACAAACAAACTTATTTATATAAGTAGCTTTATTATTGGTATATACACTTGGGAGCAAATAAATCGAGCCACTTCCTTTTTTCACGTATAATGGTTATTATTTTTGGTATTATGGAAGGTATCAATTCAAAACATATATCGCCTGAAAGCTTATTTAATAACCTTTACAATGAGGGTAAATTATTGAATGAAAAACTTATTTAATGATAAATTATTGGCTCTGAAAGAAAAACGATAATTTTGATAGAAAATTGTCAGTCCAGAAAAAAACAATTAAAAACAAAATTATGGTATAAACTTATTCTTAATATCTTGTATTACCCCCCCTTGCCCTGATTTCGATAGATTTTCTGGACTGTTTTAACCCTACAATTTTCTATCAAAATTACCGTTTTTCTTTCAGAGCCAATAATTTATCACTAAATAAGGTTATCATTCAATAATTTACCCTCATTGTAAAGATTATTAAATAAGCTCTTAGGCGATATATGTTTCGATTTGATACGTTCCATAATACCAAAAATAATAACCATTAACGTGCAAAAAAAAGCAAGTGGCTCGATTTATTTGCTCCCAAGTGTAGATAAAGTTATCTACCACTGCCATGTCCCTAAGTTTTGTTTTTTTTTCAATTCAATTCCTTTAACAGTGATAATAATCTCACCAACAAAAGATCTTTTGCTGGCTAATCGTCGTCGTCGCACATCTAAACAACTCGGCGTTAACTCTACTCAAGTTAAAGCACTGAAATGTGAGCTTTATATCGTGTGTAGTAAACTTGCATTTCCAAAATTACGGTGTTCGCTGTATTAACTTTTTCGGAACTATAAATGGGGTCAAGTAACATTCCAACCGGTCGTCGGATTAGAATCATTTTTTTTTAAACGGGTCGACTGCTATTTGGGCTCCGAACCCAATTATTCGTAGATTAAGTCTGAGTGTTTGTCTGATTTTCGGTCTTCTTTTTTAACTGGGACTTTAATTTGTGAATACAGACATACGACGGCAGCTGGTAGAAGGCCCACTAATACACGTGAACCATTTGACATTGTTACCACGATTGTAACCCACTCGTATGCTGCAATCATAGACACAATAAATTTTATTGTGTCTGGCATATCTACGTACGATAAAACTGGTTAAAATGATAATGTTTTTAACCAAAATATAATAAATTATCATAGCAAGATGTTTTATTTTAACTTGGGAAGTTGACCCATTAATCATATACCTACAGTTACATGATTGATATTCACGTGCGATAATAATTATAATTATTACACTTTACTTGATATACTTAATACTACGTTTCTTTAAACAGTAATCTTCAACCTTCCTCAATCAAGTAAAACCCTGCAAATCCTGCAATGTATCATAACATAATGCAGTTAAATAGTTGTGTGGATTAACTATTTTTATGTGTGTAAGCTGTAAACATGAGTATTTCTTGTAAGATTTTCCTTCCGCAACAATAGATCCAAGAGGAACATGCTACAAATGTAAAGTATTGTTTGAGCATTGCACGCGTAAGAAACTTACATTGAATAACTCACCTGTCTCTTGCACGTTAAAAGAAAAGTTTCGTATGCATTAACTATGTACTAGGTATTTAGCTCGTAAGTAATTCACAATAATTTTACTTGTCATACAAGAACAAAATCATCAGCGGTATGAATAAACGACAAAAAAAAGTAAAATAAAACCTTACCAACACACTATGCATCCCCAAATAGATCCTGCTGACACAGATAAGCGTACACCACGAGACGGCGATGATCAGCCCCCAGTGAATGGGGTACTGGTACCTGTCCATGGTGTACAGCAGAACAGAGAACGGTATGGACACCCCCACCATGGCGTGTGTCGACGGCATACCGTACTCCACCGCCCATTTCGTTTGCAGCTTCTTAACCGGGTAGCCGGGACGGGGCCAGCGAATTACGTCTTTGAAGCCTTGACCTGGAATCGGAGAGCATCTTGTTTCAATAAAGAAGTTAGGTTTTGCATCGATACGAACCCAAGACTACGCTACACTATGCAGTCATAGTGGTGTGTTGTGTCCCCAGGTCACGCTAAGTTTTAATGGATTCCTTCATTCGGACATTCTCAGTTGCAGCTCAGTCAGACACAGTAATAAAATAATGTCTAGTTTATGACAATACGTCCTCTATTACTTACAACATAAACATAACTGGCCAAACGTTAGATTACTAAGTTACTACACCTCTGTCTAGTACTTCCAGGAATACAGGTGCGATATTTTGTAAATATTAAGATGTAAGTATTTAACTACTCACTTTATGGGTACTTTGTATTAATAATGAACAGAATGCTACTTGCTACAAGTGTCACTATGTAGTTTGTAGTGTATAATATCATCATCATTTCAGCTGAAAGACGTCCACTTCTGGACAAAGCTTCTAAGTGACGCCACGCGTTTATGTATGTACTTAAGTATGTGCCTACTTTGTTAAGTATATATTATAAAGAAAATCTATTAAATTATTCTGAAACAAATACTAAGTAAGTACCTAGTTTAGAAGTCAAGGCTTTTCTATTAAATATTGGCAAGAGAAATTATTGTGTTTCGATCTCAGATAACTCAGCGGAGAAATCAGTGATTACAGAATATGGTTTCTGCCGCAATAATAAAAATGAAATATTAATCATATTTCATATTAATATAAACTATGCTTATCTCACATTCTATTCTAACTGTCTGACAGATAAGTTATCCCATATCTTTTTAATAATCACTTGTAGAAGGTAAATTATTAGAACATTATACCTATCTTATTACATCAACATGAGCCATCTACATCAATCGTGATTTCATTATATTGTATTTTAGTAACATAGTGTGATTTGGCTGTCTATTACCTAATTGCACACATTCTATATCTGTCTTAAATCTGAATGAATCAGTAATGATGATAACTGAATTCTAAAAAGGCCTAATCATATGGCGAAGGCTGCGCGCACTTTGGACGACGCGATCACCCGACGTATGATCGTGGTCGTACGAATTGAGTGCGCACACTGAATACGTTTTACTCCGTTAAAGAGGTACCTAGTGTTCCGGTCACAGGTTTCGGTGATATCGCATTCGTGAAGTCCTCTTTGGAGCACGACACGATGAATAATAATCTGTATCTTCAAGCTAATAATTCTCTTATCTCTTATAATATAACTCGGACATTGCGGTGGCGTCCGCGTCGCCGCTGTAAAATTCGTAAGAACACGCATCAAGTGCGCGCGGCCTAATGGTACAAATAAAAACATTTAATAACAAAGTCGTTTATTTTAGACTAGGTATTTTGTTCATATTTTGTTACTAGCTATAGGTACTGTTTCGTAAAAATATAGATACCTTTATTTATTTAATACTTCAAGCACATACCATAGGCATTTTCTACCAGTCAACCTTTGGGTGATACAGAGACAAACAGTGGTAGGTGCATCATGAAAAATTGAGGAATATTTTAAATATAAATATACGCATAAACCTATTAAACTAATTACCTTTCCTACTACATAACATTTGCTTTTTCTACTGATGAGTCCACATGAGCTATTACTTGGCTGAAATTTAATGAAATTGTTTATTCTGTAAATAGGATATCGGAATCACTTTACTACAAGTCATATCAAAAATTAAAAAAATAGGTAGATGGAGTCGACATTTGCTATCTGAGTACCCCTGAGAAGAAATGGCGAAACAAACTCTGGGGTCACGGCTGCGGCTCACCTTGCTGCATTGCCGTCACCACATCACACTGGCAGAATAGTCGACATCGGCTCAGTTGCCATTAAAGGAAAAAAAAAACTCTGGGGTCGAAGAGACATAATCTTGGTGAGATCAAGAGAGGAGGATCATGTAGGTTAGTGTCTGAAATGGTATTTTGAGTAAAGAACCAAAGAACCACAGATATGAGTGGACCTGTCCAGTCAGTTCAAGCATTTGTCAGTAATTGTGAAGCTGATCTTAGAAAGATGCAGCATTGGGGCAATAGGCATGTCATATTATAAATTGGTATTGAGAATTCTAACAATGTATAGTACAGACGCCAGCACATCAACGTACCCGAAACTGTCAAATTTTCCCAATCAACTTTGAACCTTATTCATTAGTGATAAAGTTGAAAATCAATTAAAGAAATTTGACAGATTGTAGTAGGTTGATGTGCTGGCGTGTGTACCTACTTATCAGAAATCCGATACATCTGATTTATGAGTTTTAATGTTCTTAATAAACAATACCTACAGTAGTGAGTCATTGAATGGACAAGAATGTCAATGCCATGTTACTAACTTATAAGGCCTTGTTTTGTGTACACAAAAAATTCAATAGTAATCTAAAAGTGAATACTTTATACTAAACTTATTCAGGAAAAGTAGGAAAAGTAAGTAAAAACTAAAAAATTAAATTGGTATATTTTTTACTCATGTTTTTCTTGTAAAAATAGCTTGCAATGAATAGTTAAAACCTATTCACGTTCGATATTTATTGAGTAAATCAAATGCAGAAGATGGTAAGACACTATTAGAATAACATAAATGATTTATGATAATTTTTATGGTGTGCCTACGCACGACGACATATCAAGCAATACATTTCCATAATTATATATTTTATTACTGTAAGTCTTATATACAGGTTGAAATTGAAAACATGCGACAAATCGAAATGGGAGATTGTACTCATCATTATGAACAACTTTTACTATGGGACCAAAACCGAAATCGCAAAAAAAAAAATCGGCTGTTCCCTACATTTTGACGAGTTATGCGAACATAAATGTACGGAACAGCTGATTTTTTTTTCGCGATTTCAGGTGGGACCCTGGGGGCCCAAAAAATATCAAGAGATTAAAAATAATAATAATAATGCGAGAGTATATAGTTTTTTTCCAGTAATCCCTAAGCCAAGATTGTTTGTTGGCACGTCTTGGCCGTATCACACTAATATTATAAAGGTGAAAGTTTGTGAGTGTGTGTGTGTTTATATGTTTGTTACTTCTTCACGCTCAAACGGCTGGACCAATTTTTATAAAATTTTGTATGGAGGTAGCTGACACCTAGGATTAACATATACTTTTTATCCCGATATTCCCACGGGATCGAAATTTTCGCGAGTGAAACCGCAGGGCGCAGCTAGTAAAATATATTAAAAGTTCGCGGAATGGATGGGTTAAAGAGGGGCGGTGAATGTTATTTTTACTTGTCACGATTTGGTGTTTCAATACAATAATAAATACCAAGTTTCATCCCAATCAGTTTATTAACCTTTGGGATATTGCTGGTGAAACAAGTCAATCGGGAAGAAAATATAAACTATAGAGAAAATTGAGTGTCGTGCCGTGATAAACTTCCTCAATAAGCAAGGAAAATCGCCTCAGAACATTATGGAACAAATGTCATCTGTTTACGGGGACTCTTGCCCTGGAAAAACAATGATTTGCATGTAGCATAGTCTCTTCAAGCAAGGCAGAGATTCAGTTAAAGACGATCAGGGCTAAGGCCGGCTAATTGAGGCAACGTCCTCAGACATTGTTGAAAAACTTAAAAAACTTGTTCTCGAAGATGCACACTAAAAACAGAAACACATTGTAGAGATAACTGAGTGTTATCTACGACCATTTTTATTATTCTCCACGACCATCTTGGCATGTCTAAGGTCAGTGCAAGATGGGTGCCGAGAATGCTCACACCGCTTCAAAAACAGCAGCGCGTGTGTTCGCGCGAGTTTTTGGAGCTGTGTAGTGAAAACAGGGATGAGTTTATGAACCGAATTGTGACTGGAGATGAAACTTGTGTTCATCACAATGAACCTGAGTCAAAGCAGGTCAATGCAGTGGCACAAAAAAGGCGCAGCACCGCCTAAGAAGTTTATGGTGTCACAATCGGCCGGAAAGATTATGGCTACAGTTTTTGGGATTCAGAGGGGATTTTATTGATCGATTATAAAGATAAATGTGTCAATGTCACAAGGTTATAATACGCTACGCTACTAGAAAAATTGAAAGAAGCATTTAAAGAAAAAAGAAGGTGATAATGCTCTTGAGGTGTGTTCTTTTTGCACGATAATGCACCCGTTCTCAAGAGTCATGTTGCGATGGCTGCCTTACACAAGTGCGGCTTCGGAACTTTAAACTACCCTCTTTATTGCTCAGATTTGTTCCTTTCTGATTATTATTTGTTCTTAAATATGAAAAAAGGCTCTGTGGAAAGAAATTTACGAATGACGAAGAAGTGAAGTCGTCAATTTTTGCTCATTTTAAAGGCCTTGGCAAATCGTTTTTTTTCGAAGGTATAAACAAATTATTTGAAATGTCTGAAAAGTGTATTCAGGTTTATAGAGAATATATTGAACAGAAAAAATAATTTCATGTTTAATTTCACCCCCTTCCCTTTCATTCCGCGAACTTTTTGACCTCCCTCGTAGATGTACAGAGGCACGCCACCCCTGTAATAGACCATTTGTAGTACACCCGTGCCTTTCAATGTGGGTATGTTCTAGAATGACGTCACATAACATGCATTCATAGAACAGGAAAATATAAGTATTATATCTATACAAATGCTTCAATATAAATTACTGCAATACATATGGCTTGTTCTGACTAAAGAGTAAGTAGTACTTTCAGCTTTTGTTTTCATACTATTTTCTCAGTAAAACAGAACATTATCATAAACAGCATGTTATGATAATAGGTTTATCTCAACAGACCTATAGATAGCATGCTTTTAAAATCAGCATACATTTCTATGTACCTACGCTATGTATGTATAGAACTACTACTAGAACATTCAATTAATAATTGCACCAACTGACTCCAACAATATTAGAAATAATTTATAATGCAACTGGACTGCTGAAACTTAACACTGTATTTCCTCTTAGTGTATAGTGGACCTCGTAATTTCTTTACCACTTTTGACAACAATTCCCAGTAAATTAAAACTTCACTAAGGTTGAAACTAGACCACTAGCAAAATGGACCTTGTTGTTTTAAGACATACAAGTGACATTCAACATATCTGGAAAACAATCCTAAATTGCTAACTAATATTATAAATTCGAAAGTAAGTTTGTTTGCTTCACTTTCATGCTAAAAGGGCTGAACGGATTTGGATGAAATTTGGTAAATGGGTAGACCATGACCTGTAGAAGGACATAGGCTTACTTTCATCCTGGATCGCAGACAATGTACAATAACACATGTAGCAACAGCTGGCTATGTTGCCCGCGTCTCAGTTTTATTCATGTCCTAGGGTAAATTGAAGCTCCTGTATAGATATGGGTGTACGGACAGAGTCAGAGAAAAGGAACCCCCTTTGGTAATGAGTCCCCTTTGGTAAGTAACCAAAGGGGGTTCCTTTTCTCTGACGCTGTCTGTACATAAGTGGATGCTTATGTATGCATAATTGTTGTGACTGTCAAGTGTTTGCTCACAGATATTATCAAACATTCTATCATAATGTGATTGTTTGTATTACTGATTGAGTAAGATCAGGTTTCACAGTGCTCTGCAGAAGGGACAATAAATAATGCAATGTTTTTACTATTCATGTGTGATGATGATGTTGATTACGAAGGTGACTGCTACTTGCTCGTAGATTGCATTAATTACCCCTGAGGCTGTATTCAATTAAAACTAATAAAAACTGTATACTTGTTCATTTAAATGTGATAGTTGTGTGATAGTTGTGGAATATTATTAAATAGCTGCAACAAATGTTTTATTTTAAAATGAAGTATACACATCTATAAAAATCTTTAAAGTTAAACTAAAAATATATTTAGCAGAAGCAGTTTTGTAATTCCTGTAGCCTTGTAATTGTTGTAAGTGATATTGGATATAACTAATTTAAATAGTTATTCTTCCTGATGTTGTACCTTTATTAACTAATAAGATTTTTTGTTTTGTTTCTCTAGTAAGTGAGTAAATTCTTTTAGAGAAATAAATTCTTGAAACCAAAGTAATAATTTAATTGAATTCATCGTATGTTAATATTGATGATAATAAAAATATTATAGTTACTAAAACTAGAAATCCTAATTCATTTTTCTCTGAGGTGTAAAGAATATTTTTGGTGTTTACAATATTTATTACTAACTCAACCAAGGAAAGTTCAGACTGTAGACTGCCAAGGTGCTATTCAAAATAAATACTATTAATACAAAATTGCTTGAAAATAAGTAGGTACTTACTTTTATATTATTAAAAAAAACAAAAGATATTACCGGGGCAACTGGCTGGGTATATCTCAGTAGTTTTTTTTTTTTTTAAGTAAGTACTAAGTTTCTTATTATAAAAGTAAGTAGTAAGTTTCTTATTGTGTTCACCAGTTTATAATAAGAAACTAATAAGAAAGGTTGACTGGTAGAAATGCCTATGGCATTAAGTCCGCCTCTGTACATTTATGTGCTTGAAGTATTAAATAAATAAATAAACAGCACACAGAATGCCTTCAGGGTAAACTGTAAATATTTAACTAGCTATGAATTAATAAACTCACCAATATACATGCATACAGTCCAGACCAGCACCACTCTGCGGCCGACAGCTCCATCTATGTTCCAGAACCAAAAGGGTATAAACGTCGCGTAGAAGATCTCGTCGCCCAGCTCCGTGCCCAGCACGAAGAGGTAGTACCAGAACTTGTTGTTTATACTGCACTCCACCACGTCCTTTCCGCCGCTGTCCCCAGAGCTATCTGTGTCGTACGACGACTGAGAACTACTCGATATGTTGCTAGGAATCCTCTTGTGCTGCTTGATGTCAGACTCCTCGATCACACGCTCCACTCTATCTGAATGTATCACTTCAGATGATTCATTTTCTTTCGTGCTTTCATTACTTTTGTAAGTAACACCGAAAAAGTTTTGCACTTTAATCACTAATAGTGGATCTTTTAAATATTCTATGATCTGTTCCCACATGATGAAACTATGCGTTTTATAACCAAGCTTCAAGATTTGTGTACAACACACTTCCTATTCTAAACGCGAATCAAATCACCCGATAATAAAATGTACTCTGTGATCACCCGTTTCTCGCCAGTTTCTCGCGTTCTATGAAATTATGACTTTTATGAAGTTTTCAATGACAGATGTTAACAATGAGATTGACAGCTGACAATCTCGCGATGTGACGTGTAGAAAATTATTGCCACTTAAAAATAATTACCCGTCGGTTATACTTATATTATTTCAGAATATAACTTATGTCGATGATGTAACGTTTTTGAATAGGAAGAAAACTATTGAAAAAATACACTTACTATAATTATTTATTTTATATTATGGAGAGGAAAGACATATCTTACAGACTATTTTTTAATTATTTACTATATTGATATGTACATTTCATATAAATTTACATATTATTATAGTTTATATGTTAACTTGTAATATGTAAATATTTACATCTTTTTGCAAATAAATACTAACTAGGCAACGTCATCGTTTTAATTTAGTTAACAGCTGATGAGAACATCACTGCAACTGTCAAAGTCAAGAGCCAAAGTTGTCAAAAAGTTTTACCCGTGAGCGAGGTTGTTCTTGTTTGACCCGCAATTATTATTTTTTCGAAGTTATTAGCAATCAACTTTTAGAATAGTTGCTAATTTGATATTCGCCAGTTTTTTGTAATCAAACTGTAAGTAGATTCGAGATTTTGAGCAGGTGTTTCATGTGAGTGTTCATTCTTATAAGACTGCTATTCTCTATCTGAATATTTTATTTATCTGTTTATCTCTTCTATTTTAAAATTGTTGAATTAGAACTTGCTCATTTGCAGTGTTTGCTCATGAAGGATTAGTTTGATGTAATTATTAGAATCTCATTGGAGATCTTCTTACCAAAATAACCATTTCATAACTGAATTTATTAAAATTTATAATTAGTAAGATTACCTACCCTAATAATTTGAGTATTTCTATAATTTAAGGAAGCCAGTAAACAAATGAAATGTGTAACTTTTGCTCTAAAGTGTAGGAATAATATAAAAGTTCTGTAGGTCAATACCTACTACAATGTTTATTAACATTTGCCTAATTCTACAAGCATATTTTGGCAACAATATTTTAATGAGTAATCAAAAACAAGTGAACAATGAGTAAACAAATTTTCTTTTCTTTGTCTATTTTGATTATCTTATTACTGGAAAGTGATGAAGTTGATAGAAAGCAAGTAATTTCCTTAGGTCTAATTTAGTACCTAACTATAATTACTTATGTAATTAAAATTAAAACATTTTTGTATTATTTACCCCATTTTTACAAAAATAATATAGGTAGTTTTAATCATTCATAATATTTCATGCACTAAAAGGAATAAAGAAATGCCTTAAGCATAATTCTAAGCATTCAAACTTAATCACCAATAAAATAGCAGCACTGGGATGAATCAGGGTGGCACTAACAGTAAATAATTTTACCTAGTTATTATCTTTCAGGAAATCCCCATCAATTTATAAGTAGTTAATATACTTAATTATTTTTAAACAAAATTATAATTGTTTCCTACAGCACTTGTGTCATGTACTTCTCAGTGTCAAGTAGTTATGTTAGTAAAATCCCATGTATGTTGTCTAATAAATAAAATTGTATTTTTTCTTCTATTTTATTTATTTAGTATAATTTTGCTGAATGCAATGACAAAAATCTATTGAGTTCATAAAACTTATTTCAAATTAAAAAACTCCTTTGCCTTGTTCAAGTATTTTTCTGCTTATTTTATTTTTTATTTAACTATTTATGTAGTTCCACACATATATTATAAACCGACAAGAAGAATACAACATTACCTGAAATACAGGTACTCTAACCTAGCTCTGCTCTGGAGCCAGGTTTAAAAAAATTTCTGTAACCTGTTTTTATGGCAATAAAGAAATTTATTATTATTATTTATTACCAGTCAGGAAATGTATAAGTACTAGTAATAGATAGACTAAGGAATTTGTTGCGCTAGATCTTCCCATCATAAATACTAGAAAGTGGTAAATGACGAATTGGGGGACTGTCTTACGTAATTTTGAATCTCAGCCTAATTTGAATAAATCATTTTTAATTTTGTTTTGAATAACTAATAGCACTGTACATAAATCATTATAAATTAATTTCTGCCACAATCAGAACTTTCCCGCTGCTGTTATCAGTCTGTGTGTTTGTTGGTGTTATTTATTTCATTGTAATACAAATCCGCAGACTCCAGGGCAATTCAATTGTTAATGAATCTATTATTACACAGATAACAATTGTGTAATGTGGTGTTTTATCTAATTATTCCATTCCTATTCAATGTGCTTACTATTATTGAGAAACTTTTAAAACATAACTGGTGCGGCTCCCTACCCAGCAACTGGGTTGTGGAGGTCTGATAGGCAGTCACTCCATGTAAAATATTGGTATTCAGCTGCACCCGGTTAGACTGGAAGCCGACCCCAACATAGTTGGAAAAAGGCTAGGCACAATATAAATAAATATAAATATTCCCACATTCTCATGCCATACACATTTACAGTTGTGGGTAGTTTAAATGTTGGCAAATAATTAAGAACACATAAATGTTTTGGTCTATTGTTTAAAGTTAAGGAACTAATATTATTATATTTGTCCAAGATGATTGCCAACCTGAATTTATCAAAGACTGACACGACTTTACAATATTTAAATAATCCGTACTCATCGTCTTTATATTTAAGTTTAATATTCTTTGGCACAATGGACTTGAGTATACTTAGTTGAAGTCTATATATTTTATTTACATAAGTTTTGTAGGAACGTCCGTAACTAGTTAGCCCATAGCTTATGACTGAATCCGCCAGAGCGAGATACATTAAGCGTAGCGTGTGGAAGGGAAGTTTATATTTCAGGACAGCTGTTAATCCAGGGTGTCAGCTACCTCCGTACAAAATTTTATTAAAATTGATCCAGCCATTTGAGCATGAAGAAGTAACAAACATATAAACACACACACAAACTTTCGCCTTTATAATATTAGTGTGATAAAAACTTTTTAGGCCTTTCTGGCCTTTTCTCACAGCTAGTTGGTCGCAATTACTTGGCTATATAGTATTTTTAGGACCCCAAAATGGCAATTAATAGAGGTTCAAAAAAAGAGACGACATCGTTATATCGAACCTCAAATTATTCCTTCAGAATTTTGCATTCATAACAATATTATTGAACACTCTATTCAATAATATTTTTAGGAAAGCAAAATGGACATTATTTGAGGTTCGATTAAATACAAGCCATTCATAAACAGTTTCAAGGTAGGCAAGTAATAGTTAATTGTCTAAGAATTAGAAAGTTTTATAGTAAGATAACTGCATCCCAAAGTATTTGTTTTATTTTGAAAACTAAGCAGCGCCTCGCGGTTTCACCCGCATAAGTTTCCCGTGGGAATATCGGGATAAAAACTATCCTATGTCCTTTCCCGGGACTCAAACTATCTTTATACCAAATTTCATCTAAATCGGTTCAGCGGTTTAAGCGTGAAGAGGTAACAGACAGCAGACACACTTTCGCATTTATAATATTAGTATGGATAAATAATGGGGCCATCTGGCTGATATCATGATGATATTTTTAATATTGGACAATGGGCTCAATTGCAGTATGTATAACTGCATTTCTACATTGGTGTGTCAGTGTAGTTTACTTCAATAAATCAAATCACTGCTTCAAAAAAAAAAAGCTGCAAATGCTGGTTGTATTCATATTTTAGTAGGAATCACGTAAGTACAACCATTAATTATAGGTAGGACTAGTACCTATAGCTTGTTAGAGAAGCAGGAAAAACCTATTGTGACCTTGGGCTGTACTGCTGCAATCAGCCAATTATGACCAATGAATTATGTTCATCACTGAACTATCCTCAGTTGACTTCTTGATAACTAGCAACCTATGATGCAGGAATGCATATACATAAAAATTGCTTTTAATTAAATTAATCGAATCGGGGGCGTCGGCCACAGGTGCCTCGACCACTGGGGGCCTAAGCCACTGACCCATTTAGAACTCCGAAGGTATAGTTTACCGGATAGGTACTTTACATTGCGAATTGTGGGTGTACTATAGATACACCTCCGCCCAACCCTTCGAGGCTTCGAGGGAACAAGGCTTGATATTATATTTAAACTAGCTGCGCCCCGCGGTTTCACCCGCGTAAATGTCGATCCCGTGGGAATATCGGGATAAAAAGTAGCCTATATGTTAATCCAGGGTGTCAGCTACCTCCATACAAAATTTTATCAAAATTGGTGAAGCCGTGTGAGCGTGAAGAAGTAACAAACATATAAACATACACACACTCACAAACTTTCGCCTTTATAATATTAGTGTGATTCTTTATTCAAAATTTTCATATTCAATACTTTAGCATACGAAAAGAGCACAATCTTGGGTTAAAATTATTCTTGTGTAATATCTGTACCGCCCCTACGTATCAAAAACAACGAAAACAGTGTCGCATACAAAAGCAAACACAAGTAAGTATTACAAAACCGTACAATTCAAGCCACTATCTCATGTCAGTCAGTGAACTATCAACGCACTGTATCAAACAGAAGCTTTTTACAAAACCTATCAGTTCTGATTAGATTCGTAACATTTGTTTAACATAATTACTTGTACATCGTGAACTACTAGTGAATCTCGCGACAGATAAAGTTGTACCGTACGACAACTGTAGCTGTTATCAATTTTTCTCGTCTCCAATAAATAATGACCGCACTGATAAAGATTCTGTAGTCAGTCAATAATCGACGGTCACTATGTACTTACGTTTTGTACGCGAATGTGGACACACAGTGTTGGGACAGTGTTGATTCTTGGATTTACAGTGAAAGGATTCAATATGACTATTTTGTGTGTCCTGACGGGCAATCATTGAGTTGAAGTGTTAAAAACGTGGTAGGTAGCTTCCTAATAGGTAGGTAATAGAAAAGTGCAACACATAAAGCTATAGGCACACTTTTAATCAAGGATCAACCAAAGTTTCAGCAGTTTAAAACTTAAACGAAGATTAATAAGTTCAATAGGTAATAATACCTATATTAGTCTTAATTTCAAAGCTGGCTGGAGTTACCCCATATCTATACTACAGACACACTATTAACTTAAAACTTTCATCACCCTGAGGTGATGAAAGAATTAATAAAATTTCATCATTGAGCAACATCACATAACACGTTTAGAGACCCTAATTAATTAATTAATTATCTTCAACAATTTTAGTAGCATTTAAAAACATTGCGGGAAAAGGAACCGGTAATCGTGATTTAAGACGCTAGGCCTTTCCCGCCTAAAAGACCGGTTGAAGATATTTATATTTATTTGTATTCATAATGCGCGTAAATCGATCGTACGATCCGAGCCGAGGTTAAAGCTTATGTATTTATGTATGACTTCGCTCAATCGTCATAGATTGATAGAGTAATTGATCATTATCACCGTGTCATAGGTCGGAAAACAGCGCGAATGGCGGCGGAGGAGGACATCGACACTCTCAAAATATACTGGGATCACTTCTTCAAAGCGGAGACTGGCACTTATGAGGTAAGGTCTTAATCATCAGTTATAGAGAAGTCCACTTACGTGCCTTAAAAACACAGTCGTTGTCCCTTAGTAGACATGGTAGTTACTTACCCTTTTAGCGAATGACCATCGTTAACTTAAAGCAATCCATTGCTAGACGTGGACCTCGATAATTACATGCAACCTGGCATTTGTCTGCGATAGATTATAATTTGTGGAAATGCCACTCAAAACTTGCTCTTTCCAACGATCATTGAACCTATACCGGGCTAATCTATGGCCTTGGTAACTTATATCGCGACTATAGATGGATGGGCAACCCACCGGATATAAACCCGGTGCTTTCGTTAAACACCCGATAAACACCCGTAAACACTCATAAACACCCAGAAAATTGGGTGTTTATCGGGTGTTTACCAAAAGCACCGGGTTTAAACCCGGTGGATTGCCCATCTATAATCGGTACGGCACACTTGGTAGGACAGGGGATCGGAAACTTGTGTCTTCGAACTTATTTTTTATCGTATCAGTACCTATATACGAATTATGTCAGAATAACGTATACCTAATATAAATATTGGCCAGTCATCTATGCCTATAGGTGACAGAAGGGCTGTTTGCCAAGAATACGTCGGAATAACTCGTGGAAGCAACTTTGATGGACCCTAGAAAACCCACAAACAAGGGTCAACAATGTTTGCCCATTGATCATAACTGTCACGCCTATGGGTATATAATGATGATGGTTATATGATGTCTACTATTATCTTTCCCTTCACAGCTCTATTCCTTCCGAAGGCAAACAAATTAAATAGTTTTTCAACCTACATTGATACAGTTAGATCGATAAACTCGCTAAGACATATTGCGAGTTAATGCAATTGTAGCACATACCTCGTAGGCCACGAAATACGAAAGCGGCCGAGCTATTATCCAATTGACTCACGGTTATGCTCAACTGGGCTACACTCAAATGATCTATTGCATACAACATCACGCTATTCTCCTTTGCAAGTTGGCGCAACAAAGCGCTTCGTCATCGAGTCAATTTCACGTAGACCGGCTTTAAGAAAACTGGCGTATCCATCCAGTGTATGATACGAAGGAACAAGATTCTCTTTAACAAGAGTTTGACTATGACCAAAATTTGTTTTTAATGTGGAACAGCCAGCACGCGTAATTCTGAACCACTGCATCTGGAAAGTCAGAATCCAGAGACAATTAACAAGAAAAGCCCTGGTACAATGTAGCTCGGCGAGCGAGTCCCACCCAGGGCAATAATGAAACAGCCTATATGTTCTATTGTGGCTAGGTCAGCATGTGGTACGATCTTACATATATCAAACTAGCTGCGCCCCGCGGTTTTACCCGCATAAGTGTCGATCCCGTGGGAATATCGGGATAAAAACTATCCTATGTCCTTCCTCGGAATGTAATCTATGTCTGTACCAAATTTCACACAAATCGGTTCAGTAGTTTAGGCGTGAAGAAAAGACAGACAGAGTTACTTTCGGATTTATAATATTAGTTTGGATTGCAATAGGCTGTAAAGCGCAAGTTGTTACCATGAACAGTAGATTCTGCAGCCACTGGAGTTGACGCTGGTCGGGTCTTTACACCCTGTATAGAAGCGATTGTCCATATACCGATCATAATAAAGACACTAATTGCAGAAATCGACATGGCTGGATCTGTTCCTGGCCGAGTTCCTGATCCGTGTCAACGACGGCGCCAACCCCAAGGAGTTGATCAAGTTCTGGTAAGGAAGTGATAACGATTTGTTTGGTCGATCGATGATAAACATCTTTTGTGTCTGGCGGAAGTGGCACAACGTCTGGCTCGCGTTTGGAAGTATTCCCACGATAAATGTTTGTGAATCTAGATATTTCATTCATAATATTTATCTAAATGATAGCATTGATATCATATTAGGTAATATGGTTTGCTATTATTCAAAATTAAACTCGAATGACACCACGCTGTGGTGCGGCGCGGCGACTGCACCTCGATTTAGATTCACCACACGTTCGCATTGCATCTAATTATCATTATTTATCAAAGGAAACAATGGCACACCGCACCTCATGAGGTGCGTACGTATTATAGAGCTCCTAAGTCTTGCGTCTATTAAGTAGACAAAAGACGATCTGATTCCCATCTACTTAATTATGCTGGGTCTAGAAGCATGAAATTATGCACAAGAGTTCCTTATATGACGAAAGTGAGCACTAAAGAAGGATTTTTGAAAATTAATCGCCTAAATGGGTTAAAGTCTTTATTGCTGCTTGTTTGTTCCACATCAGTCCAGTGAGTGGGGTGGTGACGCTGGTGGGCTGCGAGCTGCTGTGCGGAATCCACCGCGTGACGTCATCCATCAACACGCACTACTCTGTGCCGCTGCCGTGCCTCGACACGCATGCGCCGCTCCCTGATAATGCCGTGCCAAATATTGAGACACACAATGTCGGATGTAAGTACATTACATATTACAGTACTTACTATAGAATTCAAAGAAAAAAAATGCCTAGACACCGCCTTATGCGAACGTTTGAGTGTCAAAAAAGCCTAATACCTACCACTCACTCTTGACGTTTTGGCTCCATAACAAATGGCTAGGATAGGTCTAAGGCCCGATACGAACTGTTGCAGCAACATCGTACTGTGTTGCGACACACAAACCGTTTGAAATATTGTCAGCTACACTTTTCCCGCAACGTAAAGACATGTTAGGGCCAAAGCACACACGCTACTTTTTGCATCGGCGATCGGCGATTCAGCTGCTTTTTAGAAGCTAAATGCAGCGACCAAGCATTCCACACCGCACACTTAAAAACGCCAAACGCTGCGATTCAGTCGCTTTTCAAACGCGCAAAACACGCGATTCCGATACCGCGTCCGAACGCAGAGAGTCGCCAAAACGCGATGCAGCATCGATATACAGCCGCAAAATCGCCGATCGCCGATGCAAAAAGTAGCGTGTGTGCTTTGGCCCTTACTGAATAGATATTGCGCAACTTACTGAAACCAACCCCATGTTTACTTACTGAAACTTATGAGATGGTGGTGTCATCTCTACTACAACTTTGGCTTTAGTTTACTCTAAAAATTAAGGTAACTGGTACTATTCGAATCATGCCTTTTCTCCTACTAAAGGTGTCTCTTTTAACAATCTGCAGCCGCAGAACAAAAGCCCGAAGAGCAAAAAGTGGGTCCCGCGAGTTTATTCACGCGCATCAACACGCAGTCTTCGGAACAGATCCTCAGGAAGTACCTGCTGGGCGGCGTGGCCTGGAGGTGCCTCGTGCTGCTCAAAGCCCTAGGAGTTGAGGTGAGGAACCGTTATTAGAAACTAACGACCCCCTCCTTCTTCGCACGGTTTTTACGACTTGACAACTATCGATATCTCTTTATTATACATACATAGTACATAATCTCGCGCCTCATTCGCAATGGGGTAGGTAGAAACTACAGAACACCGACTGCGATGCTTACATAGATTTAAGTTTAATATGAATAAATTAACTGTCACACACACAAACTTTCCGGAGTCAATTCTCTAAATCATAGTGGAAGCCGCATCAAAATTCGTTGCCAAGTTTAGACAAACAAAGCGGTCACACAGACACACGATCCGAGAAGCGATTTTAATTTTTAAAAGGGTAACGTTTCATCAGCGGATGAAATATTTTGCGGATGATTAGTCACCTAAGTCTTCATAAGTTATATAGATATAGATTTCAGCCCGTTTTATCTACTCAGCCCGCAGCCGTCTATTGTCATAGGACCATAGCTAAAACAAAATCGTAATTTCTCTTGTTTTCTTTTGGCACTTTGAATCCTGAGTCTCAATTTAAGTACGATTTTTATGGTTACAACTGCCTCGTCTAGTGGACGCAAGCGCTACTGCTGAGCACGACTGGTTTCGATTCACAGGTCGAGCAAAGTGTTATTGTGTTTTTCCAACAGGAATTTATCAGTAGCAGCCCGGAGTTTGGATTTGTGCCCGGGTGATGGCAACAGGCTCGCCCCTTATTACTTGGAAGTTAAACATAACTGATGAAATGTGGGTGTACTCGTACAATAGGGGCCTCTGCCTTCGGGTATTACAGGCGTGACAATATGTTAATGTTTTATGGTATAAAATAAGCAAATCCTGTAATCTGAGGTCAGTGCAAAACTCGATGAAAAACCAATTTTAAGGCCCGGACTCCACTGAAGCGGAGCTAGGCGGAGCGGAGCGGAGACTTGCAGGAATCGTCCAATCACAGATGAGACGAGTTACGCGATGAGGACTTTAACCATTGTGATTGGTCGATTCCTGCACGTCTCCGCTCCGCTTCAGTAGAGTCCGGGCCTAATAGCAGAAAAAGTTATAAAAATGCACTTATTGGTAACTCCCACTTCCAGTCTAGCAGCTAAGTAATAAGTCAATCAAATCTAGACACAGTTGACAAGGTTGAGACATCCGTCCTTTATTGTTGACCTGAGATAATTATAATTGTTTATTGCTGCGTTTTATTGATTTTTATAAAGCAGGCAATTATTTCTATCCTGCTTTGATTACTGACTGTGGCGCTCTGACGAACGCATTACTCGGTGCAGCTGAACTTAAGTTCACTGTACATTGTCGCAGGCACATCGACGGGCAAACTGTAACCATGAATTCAGCACATGATTCTAGACTGAGTAGAATTTTTTCGACAGCTATCAAAAAAATATGTGTGGCACTCGGGGACTGCCGCGGTAAAGCTATTGCATAGCATTTTTTATCAACTTATGCAATTATAATATTTATGCAATATTTTTTTTTCTTTGATATTAATTCAAGTTTTTTCTTTGATAGCAGCTCGTCTCGATCCGTGCGAGCTTCGTACAGTCTACACCATAGATATATGAAAGTTTTTTACATTTCTATGGTCTACACGCATACGTCTAGTCGCACGCACACAAACACCGTGCCGAAGTCTGCCGAACTGAAACGACGTTAGACGATGCACTGCTTTCAACGCCGCACCGCTGTGCCGGTCGGAGTGGGAGGAATTAGGTTTATTTTCGTTGCGGAATTTTTTGATTTGGTCGCCGCGCTCAAAGCCGCGATAAAGCCATGCAATAGCTTAAAAAAAATCTGCTGTTTCATACGAAATTGCAATACCTACTGTCAAAATGTATGGAACAGCTAACTTTTTTTTTAAATTACCGACGAAAATTTTCAACGCAGGGGGATCCAGCACCATGTACTGAACCCATGGTAACAGGTAGCGCGTCGATTTTCCCCCTGCTACCCGGAATTTAAAATAGACTCCTATTAAGAGGTGCCAATTTAAATATTTTGATGTTTGCTTGGCCTGTCATCTTTATGTGATAAAAATATATCGATACCTACCTACTTATATCTATTCTGTGATACTTATATCTATTATATACGCTGGCGAGATGACATTTGTGCATCTCTGTCAAAAGGCCACTAATTGCCGATGCCGATATACGAAGATATCCGTTCTGTTAATTTATGCTCTTTAGTGCAACGAACTCATATCAAAAGTTCAATAGTAATTAATTATTACAGCTTCTAAAACTTCCTCTAAATTCTTTTCGCAACTTTTAGTTGAATCAAGCTCGTCCGTTGTTTTCGTAGACCGTGCTGCTTTGTTCCTTTGTTAAAAAAAATTAGAACTAAAAAGCACCGAGCGCCTAAACTTAAAAAAATACCGCTTTGTCTTTAAATTGTGCCGCAAACAAATATACAAATATTTAAATTATTGTTTCACGAGATTGTAGATCTGAAGGGCAATTCTAAACTCTACTCTCAGTCTCAATGTCTCAATCTGTCGAAAACACCACTAATTTACATAGGTACATTTTTGACATTAATTGTCGCTGAAATGATATTGCGATTAGATTTAAACGTTTTTAAATACGATAATTGGCCTTCAAATCTTATAAATTACCCAACATAGTACCTAATATGTTGGGAAATTTATAAGATCTGAAGGCCAACAAGGTGAACTTGCTACTACTTGTAGATCTATTTAAATGTTGTCGCGAGCGGATAATCGGATTGTAAACGTGTCGACCGTCTTGATCGCAAGTAAATAGAGCTTCACAAGCATGATCCGATGTTCGTGCGGAGTCGTTTATAGAACCCCTGTATCTATGTTTAACACTATAATAGCGAGCAAGTTGTATGTATCTTGTATGGTTTCACTAAACTTGCTTACAACTTAAATTGTTGCTTAAATACAAAGTCAAATTGAAATTAGCTGCTAAAACTCCACAGTGATGGGTATCCTTATCCTATATATCAAGCATGATAAAAAAAGAAGAAAACTAAAGGTTTTTGTTGTAGTCGACGACCGCAGAAGGTTTAGTTACTTGAAAAAAAAAAAAAACGATTTTCAAAGCTTACATAGCTTTGAAAATCGTTTTTTTTTTTTATATTTCATCGTGTTTAGATATCGATACCCATCACGTCTGTGTTTTGCTAGCTAATTTAATTTGACCCTGTGTGGTCCAAATAATGTACAGTCAACAAAAGAGATAAGTATGCAGGATCGTCGGATATAGTTGAAATTAAGTAAGAAACCGATGGATGTTCTCGAATAAAATTTGATTTTATTAATAGAAAACAAACAGCTCATTTATCAAATCAAATTTCAGTCGACAACATCCATCGGTTTCTTACTAAACTTCAACTATATTCGACGATCCTGCATACTTATCTCTTTTATTGACTGTACCTGGACATTCTTTAACAGGACGCTGATACTTATGCATAGCTAGATCAAGTTGGGATAGGTCTTTCTAAGATAGTAGTGTACCTACAATATTACAGTCGTTGCATTGTGTCTCGTGTGGCGTTGTGGACAGTTATCGGTAGGTCGGCACCCTCGACGGCAACATGCTGATATCAGGGCGCGGCGCGATCAACGTCGCCACTCATGTACTATGAGTATCATTACGAGATCTGTACCGTCTCGAGCTGTACTGTTCAGCCTTTATGGCAGTGTGTGCAAATATTGAGCTATCAATTTGAATCTTCTTTTCACGTATCGGCACAGTCCGCATGCTGGTAGCAGGCTGATGCTCAAAATTAAAATATGTTAACCATACTAATATTATAAATTCGAAAGTCACTCTGTCTGTCTGTCTGTATGTGTGTTACCTTTTCACGCCTAAGGGGCCATTCAAGTATTACGTAAGCACTACAGGGGGGCGGGGGGGCCTTTGCCTTGCTTATTTTTGATGACATGGGGGATGGGGGGGTCTGGATGGTGATTACGTCAGTAGTATTTATTTTACTTTTTCGGATTTTCTACAAAATTTAGTCGATTTCGGTTTGAACACATATGGCACCTACTGACCCTACTTTTCTATGCTTGAAAACGAAATGCGTAATTTGCTGCTCATGAATCAATAAAGAAACCAGAGGTGTTTTGTGTGTTGTGCTGTCTTTTGTGTGCGTCAAATAAAATTGGTTTATCTATCTATCTAACAATGCATGTACCAATGTTTACGTAAGCATGGGGGGGGGGTAAGAACTTTGCTTACTTTTGCTGACGAGGGGGACGGGGGGGTTAATAATTGCAGAAAATCTGCTTACGTAATACTTGAACGGCCCCTAAACCGCTGAACCGATTTAGATGAAATTTTTGAAGTGAAACTTCTTTAGGCGCGCTTGACTTGGGGAGTAAACTGGCGAACGCGTTACGAAAACGTGTGATCGGGCGAGTAGGGAAGGTACGTATTTATGCGACCGGGTTTTATTTGCTTCCAAGTACGCACACCAGGTACCGACTCAAAATACTTGCAAGACTATAAAGTATCTTAAACGGCTACTCGCTCAAATACGCAGGTACTCAACCGCGTTAGTTTTCGCAAATGCGATCATACTCCTTATCAGTCTACGGAACAAATTCGAATGCAAGTATTTTTGAAGTGAAACTTCTTTACGCGCGCTTGACTTGGGGAGTAAACTGGCGAACGCGTTACGAAAAGTGTGATCGGGCCAGGTGAACGGGAGTTGAATGGGGGATATAAGCAAGAGAAAACACACTTACGAATTACGTAAGTGTGTCATTACATAGTGTATTACGCCAATATATTATTATATTAGAGCCAATATATTGGCTCTAATATACTAATATATTGACGTAATACACTCTCATTTGAAATAAAAGAAAGAAAATTCGTTTATTGGCATCAAGATATGACGCATACCTAAAAAAATGAAAATAAAATACTAAAAATAAAAATAGAATGAATATGGGGAAAATATGCGTCACACCTGCGCAAAACGGCAATCGCTCAGCCTAGTAATTAATATACAGGGTGTCCCTGGAAGTTTGGATCAAATCGAATAGGGACGTGGGCAAGATCATTTCCAAACGTTTTAGCAAAAAAAAAAAAACTAAAAAAAAAATACTAAGAAAAAAGAGAAGAAAAATCGAATTCGTGAAAACTATCAGGGCTATCAATTTTTTTTTTTTTTTTTTTAGATAGCCCTGATAGTATTTTTTTATGATTATTTTCTTTGAGCACTAAGCGAAGTGATTGAAAAGAAAATAAAAATCGGTCACAACTTTTGAACCGTAAAAAAATTCACTGATATTCTCAGGGTTAAAAAGTTTGGAAATGACCTTGCCCACCACGCCCCTATTCGATTTGATCCGTACTTCCAGGAACACCCTGTATAAGTCAATGCGTTCAGCATGATGCATTTAACAATCAAATGCACAAGAACGGTATCACAGTTTAATAAACAATGTGTTTACATAACACGTCATTCTTTGCGTGGCGATACGATGCGACGGAGCAATACAAACACAAGCCGTGCCGGAAACCATTACCTTCTACTACTAGCCAAATTATTGTCTGTAGGTAATATAGGAGAGGAAGCATTCACAAAATAATTGCGACAAATCTCGCCCACTGTTATGAAGAAAAGTTCTCAGAGAAAAAAAAACGATATATTTTGTTCCACAGTCTTTATTAAAGTAGGTAAATGATAAATGATTTATTTCCTGTAAGTAGGTTTGTACAAACACTTTTACACGTCAATCATATTTTTTAAAGCTAGGTACCTGTGACTTCGCCCGCTGCCTCTAAAAAAGATAGTTTCTTAAAATACAATATAATTATTTTTATTATTTACATTCATAAGTTTCGATCCCGTGGGAAAATCGGGATAAAAAGTAGTCTATGTCCTTTCCCGGGACTCAAACTATCTCTATACCAAATTTCATCTAAATCGGTTCAGGGGTTTAGGCGTGAAGAAGTAACAAACATATAAACACACACACACACACACTCACAAACTTTCGCCTTTATAATATTAGTGTGATAATTTTTGCTAAAAATATACCAACCTGTTGTGAAGATGCTATATCTTCTTACACGGGGCGTGCGTGATACTTGGAATTATATTCTCATTGAAAAAATAAAGCTATTATAAACATTTGTTTTATTAGGTAAACTGAAAATATTTGTTTCTAAACACGTATCAACAAGATAATTATACATAGATAAATATTATTCATTCATAACATCACAGGGCAAACTTCCGAACAAGGCTTCCTCAAGAAAAATATAACGCGGTCCCGAATCCTGGGTTCGAGTCCGCGTTATATTTTTCTGTATCGCAGCAACAACCAGCATCACTCTAGCCGAAGCCATTTTGTTATAAAAAGCAAATTATCGGGGAATACCTAATAACTCAATGGATAAAAGAACATAGAATCTTAGTTGCCTGATTGATAATGTGATAACAGTGCGTTGGGCGCGTTATCAAGTAACGTTTACGACTCATTGAAACTGTTTGACTAACTACTCGTCAGACAGAGATATAAACGTGTTCTCATGCACGTATGCAATTAACATTTTAGGAGACCCCTTTTACCGTTACCTCTTACCCCGTTTACTACTTAATCTCTGATCGACCACCAGCGGCAATCGATTACAATTATGTTAATGGTGCTCTCACGTGTCCACTCTGTGCAAGAATATTTGTAATCCAAGGTGGTTTTTCTAGCCACATGAGAGCCCATGATAGATGATGAAACGGTCGCCGTAGCCGAAAACGGCATGGAAGGATTATTTATACTGATCTCTGATTATTTGGGGTATATATCTGTAGGTACACAAATAACCTATTAAGTACACTTTATACTTAACATTTAACATCACGTACGTACCAAATAAACTCTCGTTAAGCTATCATAATCAGCCTATAATGTTCCCACTGCTGGGGCACATGCCGGACAAATCCGTCAGATAGAGTTAAGTCTCAAATAAGTAATTGGGAGTGAACTTATTGTCACTTACCAGAATCATACCCAGATTAGATCCAAGGCAGCAACTGAAAAACTCTTAACGGAAAACCTAATAACGCTTCTTCCATATCCGGGGAAGTTAACCATGGCCCCGTGCTCAGTGCGCTTGCGACCACCGGTAGCCACTAGACCAGCGAGGCATATAAACAACGAATTGATAATCGAATAGCAACCATCGATAATGCCACTGCTCCAAAAAATGACCGTAGGAGTGTAGACCCCAACCTACATATATTTAGTTGCGGAATTGTTTGTCAGTGAGTATGTTTGTTGTAACGTGTAATTGGAGTTCGATAACCTATCGGACTGCACGCTGATGTGACGTCCCTCACAGCACACGCCACCCGAATGATAATGTAGCAGTGCATGCCTGTTCGAAAATAATCACCTTTTCATTGGTATTTATAGCCTGTAACCATGTGTTGTACTTTAAAGAAAGGGAAGGCTGAAACATCCACCGGAATGATGCCATAAAACATACAATAGCATTGTCGGACTAGATGTGAGCGACTGCAGATACGATAGTTTGAGGAGAATCTGCGGTCGCTGAAAACGAATCCTCTCTTACCCGAAACCATTGCTATTAATGCCAGGTCATATGCACCTATATTCTGGCAAATACATCATTCATTCATGCGGCCATCGCTCAGCAATATATTGATTATCCTTTTTCTGACGAATTGTTGTTTTTCAGGACTTAAGGATAGTTTTTACAAATGATTAATTACTGTTATTTCTTCTATATACAGGGTCTATCATGCTGTCGGCAGCTGAGCTCCGTGCTCATCTGGTTGTTCGGCGAGCTGAGTGGAGCGAGCAGTAACGCTAGTACAGATGTAACACAGCCGGCCACCCCGCGAACGCCTATACACCAGCTCTTCTCACATAGGTATGTATAATCTGGTAAATGACTTTAATATAATAGAAAATCTAAACCCATTACAATCATGCACTTTTCTTTGAGTGTGTCCGATGGCATTCCTACAGGCAAAAATTACGAACTTCCATACAAAATGTCACCCCTTATTTAACCCCTTTAGACCCGAAAGGGGCTAAAAAAGTCCCCTAAAGTTTAGGGCATTAATTTTCAAAAATCCTTAGAGCTTACTTACGTTATACATACAGGTTGAAATTGAAAACATGCGACAAATCGAAATGGGAGATTATACTCATCATTATGAACAACTTTTATCTATGGGACCAAACTTGAAATCGCGAAAAAAAAATCAGCTGTTCCCTACATTTTGGCGAGTTATGCGAACATAAATGTAGGGATCAGCTGATTTTTTTTTTCGCGATTTCAGGTTTGGTCCCATAGTAAAAGTTGTTCATAATGATGAATAAGTATAATCTCCCATTTCGATTTGTCGCATGTGTTCAATTTCACCCTGTATAAAGAAGCTTTGTGCCAAATTTCATGCTTCTAGAGACCCAGCGGTTTAGGTTGTAGGTGCGTTGTCTATACGTACAAGAAATACGATTGCAATACAAACACATGCAGAATCATGTCAGCAAAAAACCCTGAAGTCCCTGAAATATTGTCTGCCTAAAAACGTTTACCAGATCAGATCGTAGACTTAAAACTACTATTATAACGAACTATCATAAAATAATATTATCACGCAGTCATGCAGTCGCAAGTCGCAACCTGTTGTTTCAAACGTTAACCTCACTAGCCCACTACCTGTTATTATTTTTGCAACAGACATGACCTGCTCTCTACGTAAGAGTAAATAAGAGCACATTACAACAATGTCCGTTGTTGTAACTTATCTCGCAAACTATAAAACGCGTACGTCTGTAGCTATACTAACACTACCACTAAACACTAGAAATCATAGAATATACTCGCTCCGAATGCATTCAAAATCGCGCCGAAGTTTTGGGGGTAAGATACGTTCAACACAGGTAGAAGAGGGTATTACACCCATTTTTAAAAAGTGTCTCAATTAGATTCTATAGTGCTAATGAACCACTAAAAAATTCACAAAATTTTTATTAATTGTTAAGTGCCATAAAAATTCATTTTAATTTTGCATTTTCAAACATCGCGCGTAATATGACGAAAACGCTGGACGCTGTGGACGCCATATTGCTCTGTGGTCATGACGTCAGTTGGCTGTATAAACAAATGTAGTTAGTTGATAAATAAATAATAGTTGACAGTTGACACTTCTAAGTTTATATAGCCGTATGACGTAATAAACTAATAACATGGCGACTACTATTTAATAGTGTTATGAAACAGATTAAAAAAGCTGAAACCTTTGAATTGAATTTTTATGAACTAAAACTAACGTTTTCCGACTGCTTTTTGCCTAAGCTATCGCAATAATATATTTTTAGATTTTTTCTCATAGGTATAGAGTAAAATACCCTATTGTGTTGTGGCGGCACAACAACCCTGTTTAAGCTTGCGGGTACGGGTCATCTACTTAATAAATATATAAAATTCGGTGATAGACAACGCACAACCTAAACCGCTGAGTCTAGGAGCATGAAATTTTCCACAAGAGCTCCTTATATGACGAACGTAAGCACAGGAAGGATTCTTGGAAATTCATCCCCAGTCATTTGTATGGAAGTTCGTATTTTTTCTGATAGATAGTCCCGTCCCGCGAAACAAAAATCAGCTGTTCCCTACATTTTTGATCGCATAACTCGTCAAAATGTAGGGAACAGCTGATTTTTTTTCGCAATTTCTGGTTTGGTCCCATAGTAAAAGTTGTTCATAATGATGAGTAAAATCTCCCATTTCGATTTGTCGCATGTTTTCAATTTCAACCTATACAGGGTGAAATTAAATTCATGGGCATCCTTTTAAGGGGTCATTGTACTCGTCTTTATGAACAACTTTTACTATGGGACTAAACCGAAAATCGCGAAAAATAATCAGCTGTTCCTTGCATTTATGTTCACACAACTCGTCAAAACGTAGGGAAGAGCTGATTTTTTTTCCCGATTTCAGGTTTGGTCCCATAGTAAAAGTTGTTCATAATGATGATTACAATATAATGACCCCTTAAAAGGATGCCCATGAATTCAATTTCACCTTGTATAACAAAAAAAAAAAAACAACGAGTAAGAGTACCATCGACACGAAAAGAAGAAGTATGAAGCAATAGGTTTGTTTCGGTAGCATCAGGCTAAGATTTTCGCTTTAATTATATTTTATGCCTATACTTTGCAACAGTGATAAACACTGCCACACTGTAAATAAGCATGAAGTGTAATCTTAGCGGGAGGAGCTTGTACAAACAGACCTTGTCTGCCCTTGACACCGCGACACACATCGAAAATAGACGGAATACCTTCTGCACCCAATTATAAATATATTTTATTGTCTGTTTACTTCAAATGATAAAGTATTTTATGACTTTTCATGTATCTGAATGAAATAATATTATATTCTTTTAGATTTAAGATTTTAATTGCCTGTAATAATTTGTTTAGTAAGTATACAGGGTGTTACAGAAAGGGTATATCAATACAAACGGGTTGAAGAGTGTATCTGGTCTAGAATCTCTGTACAAAATTTCAGCTCAAAAGTAGTAACTTTGAAAATGCTTAATATTTTTTTATTTCGATAGTTTATTAAATTGAAATCATAATAAACGTGTCACCGCACTACGAGGGTCATTATTCATTATCTGTAGTGTGTCTGTGCGCCTAGTACACGCATATCACGCCGCCGCGCGCCAGTGCAGCGCCGTGATGTCGAAATAAAAAAATATTAAGCATTTTCAAAGTTAATGCTTTTGAGCTGAAATTTTCTACAGAGATTCTAGACCAGATACACTCTTCAACCCGTTTGTATTGATATACCCTTTCCGTAACACCCTGTATAGTGTCAGTAAATAGAACACGTTTGTTGCGGTAGGTTCAATATAAGATTACATACGGTAAAAGAACTTGCAGTGCAATCTCTGATTGTCGCACTAGTGTCGTTTCTTGTAACAATAAATTCAATTCAATCCTTAATACATATCACATGTGTTTTACAAGATCTTAAATAATAATCGTTACATGTTCAGATAGACGGTATCGAGCACAAAAAAACTTAATACAAGCATACTTTTAAATAATTAAATCCTTACTAATATTATAAATGCGAAAGTGAGTTTGTTTATTTGTTACGCTTTCACGCAAAAATGGCTGAACGGATTTGATAGATCATAACCTGGGTATGGACATAGGCTACTTTTCATCTTAGATCGCAGACTAAGTCGTGGGCAACAACTAGTTTTTTTTAAATGATAGTAATTAGTACCTTTCTTTTTTTTATGGATGGGAAATCATCAAATGACCCCTCCCGCTCTGGGTGGAGCGGAAGGGAGTATCAGACTCTTACTGACTAAAACCCATCCGTGTTCTTCCTTAGCCCTTTATGTTACGGGGTAGCGGTAACCCTTTCGGACAATCCCGCATCCCCGGCAGGCTTCGGCCCTGGCAGGCCCCTTCCTTTATAGTAATTAGTACCTACGCTTTGACTACAGAATGGGCAACTAGCTTCATATATTCTGACTGACTGACTGATTTCTTGACAATTCAAAAGTGCCTGTAAATGGTTTAATTGAAATAAATGCTTTGAGTTTGAGTAATTAAATAGGAATTAATCATGCGTCATAATTGATTCCATGCAGAAGATGCCTGTTCCTACGAGCGTCATCGTCAGTACTAAGAGAGTACGGAAGTAATCAATTATAGCCCTAGTCACCAGACTAGGGCTATAATTGATTACTTCCGATACTATAAACTAAGTGTTCTGTTTCAGAATATGGTCAAAACAGAAGCCGATCGGAGGGCAGACGTCCAAAGTGCACTCCACCGCCTCTTCTGAAAGAGGATCAGTTACTGGGAGGTAACTGACATAATTTACATTACGTATTAATTTAGTAAACAAAGTCATTTCTCCTACGTAAGAGAAATGACTGTGTTTATAACAGTAATCTGCAAGGTCGGTCTGCAAGAGAACACATGTAACTGAATTAATTTATCTCTATAATTAACTTTCATGAATTTTGAACTGAAACAGAATTATTATTTCGGTATGGAAGAGTAACAGCATACCTAGATAATTGTGTATAGATTGTTTATGTTTTCGTGTCAACAGGTCGCGACACTCAACGCAACCCAAACTCGACTCCCTAGAAAGAACAAAGAAAAGGCTTTCCAAGCATACTGACCAGTCCTCAGAGTCAGGAGACTCCAACGATGACCTGCAGATCCTGAACCGCTCTCTAACCATCAAGGTGTGCACGCCCAACGATGACTTCGAGTACTTCAACAGCACTCGATCATCCAACGAGTACCCTAACGACTCGTACTACGACCCCTTTTACACCCCCAGAAAAGCGAAGCCAAAAGCAGATGATTACATCAACGACAAACACAGAGAAATCATCAACTCTGAAATAACGACATTCCAATTTACTTTAATTATAATTGATTTACTCCAAGAGTTGTGCAAGGCTGAGAGCAGTTTGTCCGGATCAGAAGGGTCCCAAATCTCCATGCAATGTATAAACTTTTCCTTGCGTAATCTATGCTCGTTGCAATTTAGTTCAGTGCCTCAGTCACAACAAGATAATACTCAAGAAGTATCGCGAATTAAAGTAGCCTTAACAGAACTGCTGATGGTCTCATTAGACCAGGTCCTAATCCACTCGGACCTCTGTGCCAAACTCATCAACAACGGAATCCTGCCAATGTTGCTCAGAATATTAGAAGATGTCATCTCGAAGTGCCGACAAAACAAACTCGAATACCAGAATCGTAAAGAGGATAAGACTGAATCGGAAAATTTGCTCAAATTCGTATTTGGTATTGCGTACTCAATAACAGCGTTCTTCCATTGTTTGTTAATGCAATGTCGTAGTGTGGACAACCTAAGGGAGTTCACAGACCAATTCAAGTTGTACGGAGAATGTTTGAAAGGAGGGCTCTTGAAGGAATGTATAGAGCTTATGATTAGGATACCTGTGGAGGAAGAAGAGAGTGTCGTTTTAATAAAAAAGTTAATAGAAACTGTTGGGAAGTTGGTGGTGGGTATGAAGCGCGTGCGCAGTGAGGTGATACATTCCGCCGCGTGTCCTAGGACGAGGCACAAATTGTGTCGACAGCGCGTGGCTGCAGGCATGCACCATCACCACGACATCCTCGGAGAAGCCAGCACCGGGCCAATGTCTTCTGCGTGCTGCGTTTCAGTTCTATACGGAACTCTGACGTCACTGCTTACTGATGAAGAGGTATCGGCGCAGAGTGTACTGAGAAATAAGATTCTAAAAGTGATGTTAAACTGTGGAGTGTGTTGCTGCTTCTCACCAGGGTTGTTAATGGAAAGCATTGTCAGACTGATGTTAACGCACAGCACCGTCGCCTCCTTATGTCTCCAAGTTCTAGAACATACGGTATACGGAGAGTTAGGAGCGAGTATACTCATACAAAAAGTGACAGATCAGCTGCCGTGTTCCATTTGTGAACCCTGTGATGAGAAGAAGGAAGTCGGCAGGAGGTTCTGCTCCCACGGCATCAGTCCCATCGAGAGGAAGAGTGTGTGGTCGTTTCTGTACCATTACAACTCTTTGCTACAGCTAGATAACCATAATAATGTACTGCATGCGACCGTTAGTCACCTACTAAGGGTCACGCCGAAATGTAGGACAGAAATGAAGTGTGAACTACTCTTTAGTGTCATCTACCCAACCTTTATCGTCGCCAAGCATCGATACATCATACGAATGGAAGAATCTTCTTATTTCCTCACCGTATCCTGCCTAAACATCTTCGCAAGTCTTCTAAACACAGTATCGTTCGCCGAACAATTTATACAAAAAGGTGGACTCAGTTACGTATTAGAATTGGTATCATTATCGGAATTTTCCAACCAGTGCTGCTCTATATTAGAGATAGCAATAATCGTGGAGGTTTTCAAACTAATCAAGGAAAATTCCGAACTGACTTACTTCAGAGAGATGAGTTCCTTAGCGTCCGTACAGATGCTGTTCAAATCTTTGACAGAAGTGACTGACAAATGCTTCAAGATTTACAAACTCAAACTTCCCGAAGACAAATTCGGAGACCTATGTGACATAAGGAAGGAACGTGATATGTTAGCATTCATTCATCCTACAGAGCTGCGATCAAGTAAGCACTCTTCGCCGCAGTCAATAAAGTCTAATTTCGCATCAAGCGAGGGTGTAGTGGAAGAAACAATTGCGGATCACATAGAGATTTTGAAGAATGTGTGGACATTTTGGAAGACTTGTGCGTGCCTGTGTTTGTACAGTCCTATGTTCAGAGAGTACGTCGTCAGTGAGAGTGTGTTCCTGGACAGCTACGCGTTACTGAAGGTGCTGTTGTATTATCTGTGTAACTGTGAGTGTGGGGTCGCGGAGATGAGGGTACTTATCAAGATCACTGAGGCGTTGCTGACTGTGCAGCTTTCTGCGTCCGGTGAGTGAATAATTATACTATTTTTTAATCATGTCCGGCCATTTCTTGCCATAAAATACTGAATCATCCTTAAGAATTCTGAACTTGTACACACCTTAGCGTTACAAAAACAAGGAATATGAAGAACGTATATTATCTTCCTTACGTCTCTAATCATAACTTGTGATGTTACGTGTGGTTTTAAACCCGTTACATTTTAGACGAGTGTCATAAAAACATAATTAAATAAGTACATTAGTGCATTTCTGTTAATTGCATTACAATGAATCACCGATGATGACTAGAGCCATAAGCCGATCAACTGATCCGACTAATCACATAACTAGCATAGACTAGTCGTACAATCAACCGTAACTCAACATTTTAACTACAAAAACAGCTCTTACTGCTACGAAATAAAATCGCTGTCAAGCCAACATGCTTAACATGTACTTGAAGTTGACTGTACAATAACCTGCAGTAAGGCGATATCCCAAGCTCAAGAGCAGAAGCCCTATAGAGTTTCATATCGTATGAAATATTGCAAGAAGAAAAAACAGGCAATACCGCACTTTAACTTGTTGTGGCTAAGATTCATTTTTGTATGAAGCTAACGTTGGTAGATGTCACAAACGATTTTCCACTTTAAGTGCTAAATTTTAAAGTTGGTTATTCATGGTGATATATGGTTGTATGGTTACATCCAGTTTGCCATCACATGTCGCTCGCTGGCCGGTCGTTTCACAGTAGATTTGATTACAAATAGTTGGACATCAATAGACCGACATTGACACCTCTGGAAGATACCGTCAACTTTCAGTCGTATGGAAATCTGAGTTTATTGATTAATGCTTCAAATGTGCTTAGTCGATTTGTTTTCCAGCCATTACCATTTGTTAACCATTATGGGTTGTTTCAAGAACATGACCACTAATATAATCTCCTCCAAGAAGTTAATGTTTTAATATTATTATTGAAAAAAAACATCCACACCACCTGCTCGATAATATCAAATTATGTGTCATGCAAAGACGGAGTCGCGTTACGTCCGCGACGCGTAACGTCTGTTTATGGCCCTATTGTATCCTTGAAGGTGAATTTTTCTCGGATCAGTCGCATTACAGCCGTTCTACCTGCATGCATGGCACGGCTACACCCCAGGACATAGTCCTGGGGTGTTACACCCCGGGCAATAATATTGTACAAAATTTCATTATAAAACCCGCTTGTCAATTATGTGATTTGAATTTGGAACCTTAACTTAAAATTCGTATGAAAACTATTACAAAAAAATGCATTCGAAAATCTAATTGCTTTTTATTACCTCGCGGACGGTCTGAAAAGTAGAGTATTTTCCTCTGGGATAAAGGTGTCTTAATCGTCTTAGGCGACTTTAAATCCTTCGTTGCACTCAGGTTTCTAGTCTTAACTCTGGACTCGCTCGCTTCGCTCGGGAGCACTAGAATCCTCTGTAACATAAGACATAGTTTTATCCCATTGGTGAATAATCTACTATTAGGGACGCAATCTGGGTTCTAGGATTTGGGAGGTATTGTGATTTAAGAGGGATAGTTCACTGATAAAAACTTGACTTTTTCACTCAGACGTAACGTCAGGGCGTTCAAAAGACACGAGCTGTGCGCTGGTGCGCGTGGCGCTGGGGGCTCCGGCGGCCGCGCTGGAGGGAGGCGGCGGGCTGCGCGCGCTGTGCGAGGCGCTCATCCGGGTGGCGGCCGCGCGGCCCAGTCGCCAGCACGCCATGCCGCGCCGCCCGCATGCCAAGGTAACGTACTACCACATGATTAGACAAACGGAACAGATACAAAGCTTCAAACAACCGCGCGAATCGGTTGCACTACTACAAGCACGCGGGGCATGTGTGCGTGACCACTGGCCGCTTGTCACGTACGCGGCGAGACTGGAAAAAACCGGTTTACGCTGGCACAGCTAGTTGACAATCTCAGGGTCAGTGCGACGCACGTTGTTTGTTTTGTTAGTTCCAAGTTTGAATATTTGAATGTAAAAACGTGGTATATTATTGTTAATAATGGTGGTTTATTGTACTGTGTGTATGAATAATACTAGAAAAAATAAAGATATATCATACTGCAACTATCCCAAGGAGTACAATAGGTAAGTAAATATTTGATTACTTCTTTTTCAAGTAAGTACCTTTTTGATAAGAAGACGGTTGTACACGGTTTTTACCTTTTTATTATTATTACAAGTTTTTACTATATATTTGTAGGTACGTGGATGGGTTGGTATGTAGTAGGTATGTGTGTTAAGTTTAAATATTGCAAGTAAGGTTTGAACCACTTCCCGATGTCTGATTGAGCTGAAATTTTGTATACCTGCGTAACTTCGGTGATAATGCAATAATAAGATATAACCTGACGCTGCACCCAGGATTATCTTCTCACTAGGGAACTCTTCAACGGTTAGTAGCACGATCACGAAATTTTTATGATAGATGAATTTTGATAATTCGACACGATATTTATCATGAACTGCTGCTGCAGCCAGCATTGTCTCCTTACGAGGGAACTCTTTAACGGTTAGTAGCATGGACTTGAGAGTGAAACTTTTTATTTAAATTTAATTTTGCTTGCTAAACATGATCTTCACCATAGACTGCTGCTGCAGACAGGTCTTCTCACGAGGGAACTCCTCAATGGCCATAATAGCATGATCATGAAAGTTTGAATAAGAGTTTAAAAAGCATTTTTAATCGAAACTTATTATTAATACCTACATCGTACTTATTTCTCGCTACTAGTAGGTCTTGAAATTAAATGAATATTTAAAAAATAGGTACCTACATAATCTTTAAAATATAGGTCTACCTATGTCTTTTGTATAATAGCGTTCGGATCGCATTTCCATTTTATTTTTGTTTCAGCTCAAAGCATTTACCACACCATTAAAAGAAACAATAAATTATTAAAAAACAAAAATTATAAAAAGAAAGTTATTAGAGTAAGTAATTTGTAAATCATACTGAATAATAAAACTATTTAACAAATGTTTTGTTTAATTTGTCGTAACCTATTGTGACAACCCTACCAAAATAGGTAACAATTTTGCACGTTCTTAAGAAGCTTTGCCTCTGTTCCGTTTGTCTACTCATGTGGTACTACAGTATACACAGGGGAGCTGTGTCCTGTCTGCGCGCGCTGTGCGAGGCGCTCATCCGGTGCGTCAGAAAGCACACGCTGTTTGTTGTTCCTCCGTGTTGCACCGCTGCTAGTGCTAAGTCCCCAGTACCTTGCACTATTTTATTTTATTAATTTTAGGAAAAGTTACAGCCTCACTTACGTTTTAATATCTAGTGCAATATGTAAACGATGGCCAATTACAAGCTTCCACCGTATTCGGTCTCTCTTGGATTCTAATCTAACAAACGATCTGTTTGCGGAAGAATAGAAGGAGAACATATGAGAGGTATAGTATAGTTAAAATCTCGCTGCAGACTCGGTCATAAATCATTCGTGTTTCGCTCTCTTTCCCACTCACGGGCCTTTCGGGCAGGCCACGCCCACACGTCGTGAGTGGGAAAGAGAGCGAAACACGAATGATTTATGACCGAGTCTGCAGCGAGATTTTAACTATACTATAATCATGAAAACGTTGTTATTCTTATTTTACGTCTTAACCAAAATTTCATTATTTTCTGTCTTTAGCTATTGTGAGGTTTTTAACACTTTGTGGGACACTTAACGCCGCCCTACATAGTAATAATAAAACTTCTATTGTGTCTCGTTCAGTGTGTTAACCGTGTTAATTAAAGTTAAAAAAAAAAACAGCTGTTCCATACAAAAGTGCAACACGCCTAAAGTGTGTGACCAAAGTTATGTAAGCACGGAACTGGTTCTTCGATGTTTTTAGTGATATTAAAAAACATCTATAATGTTTATCCTCAATCAAAAACAAGTATTAATGTTCAGTGATAGAATCCTTTGCAGTGAGCTGGCCGTAAGGCACGTGCATGTCGCACGAGCTGGGAAGGTTTCGTTAGCCTTGACCTACAAACTCGTCTTTACGTAGGTACAGAGATTAGAGGCACGAATAAGGTTCGTTTTCGTTGCCCTTTTTAAAATTAATGCCATGATCTACGGCTAGGTACCGACATGATTCATTAATGCAATAATACATGAGCATTTCCACTGCATATTTCGGAACTATCAAATCAATCGACCACCAATCACCCCCTCCCTATCGATACTACTACCTATATGTAATTCATTCTTCCCTCTGGATTTAAAGTCTTCATAATAATAGGTGAATCAAAGAATTCGTTTGCTTTTTCCTTTTTTGTGTAAACATGTATTTATAGCTGCTTATATGTGCTAGGTCGTCTATATTACCTCACCGGACCGGTTTCCAAACAATCAAAACTGTATTTAATTGTTAATTTATTCGCAATAAATATAGAGTTCCCTCAGTAAAACTTACTAGATAAAACATAGAGATCTCTGTACCTATTTTATTTTAAACACCTATTTTTACACCTATGTTTAACAAATAAAAAACTTTGACTTTAAAACTATTTTAAAATTACGATTGAAAATAGTGAATAATAGAACCAATAGGGCGGTACTTCCACTCAGACTTTCTAGCAAAGTGTAGGAGTAATAATTTTACTTATATTATTTTTTAAGGGTTAATTTCAAATTATTGTACTTTTACTGGTAAACGTGAGGTTACCAGTAAAATTCTTCTTTGATTTCCTCATACAGGCCAAACTTAAAATATGAAGTAATTTTAAATGCTTCTAATCCGTCTGTCGCGATTCGCACTTGACCGGCTCGTATCAAAATATAAGAATGCGGAGAGTGCGGTCGCTCACATGCGAAGATCATTCATTTATCGACGCGATGCTCTTGCACTTGGTTGCATACAACATTTTTAGTAGTGTCTATTTGAATTATTTAATAGTGCACTATAGGACTCAATAGTGCATGTGTGCTTGACTGCAGATCTGTGTGTGCATGTGTGTGTTTACCAAATTGAAAATAAGACAAATATGGAGTTGTCTGCAACTAGCGACTGCATAACATCAGGTATACCATCTTATCCTGTATGTAAATTAGAGCTATTACCCGGTAGCCGGTAGGTCTGTCTCCCACTCAGTCTACTTTCCTGAAAGACGATGCAGTGCCCAATCACCCATAGTAGGTACTGCCGAAATAAAACCAAATCTTTTCCATTCAATATTTGTTTGTCGTACAAAATTGAACTTCGTAAAACCTAACAACAGGTGTGCAAGAAAAAATGTTTTAATTATTAATTTATTTCGGGTAACAAGACTTTAAAGTTTATATTAATTTGTATAAAATAATAGCACACATAAAAAAAATAACAAATAAATACTTACCAATTAATTAAAAAACACCGTAACATGAGTTTAACTAGTGTATGTACCTAATTGACATTTGACCGTGTTAAAAATCTTAAATTCACTGACAGACAACGGGTTCCTTAAATTAAAGTGAGCACCAAGTAAGGATTTTTAAAAATACATCCCTAAAAGGGTTAAATAGGACAAGAAAGTTCGTCACTTTTGCCGATGGTAAATGCCAAAGCTTAAGGTTAAAAAAGAGAGCCTTTATGTTAGGGTCCTATATTAGACTTGAATCTATTCTATGCTGTTATAAAGAGTTAGGTAAAATTTGTGATTTTTTATGTAGGAGGTAATCTTCGGAACTACTGATCCGATTCCATAAATGATTTCACTAATGAGAAGCTACAGTATTGTATTACATAACGGAGATGGTACTGGTATGACACAAAACCCGTCCACCCATGAACCGATCACGTTTACCGAGCTGGAACTATCGCATCGACAGACGTAAGGTTCAAGTTTGATGTAGGTGAAAAGTATCGGATTTCCTGCGGTGTTGTACACCTCAACTAGAAGATACCAGATAACAGTAAGGCTGTTTGTGGTATTCTACAGTATGATGGACATATTTGAACGAGATCTAACTGTTAATTTATTGGATAACTAGCTTCTGCCCGCGACTTCGTCCGCGTGAAATTACACGCCCCCCCCCCCATTCATTCTCTTAGGGGTGGAATTTCGGAAAACCCTTTTGTTAGTGGATACCTACTCTACACAAAGAACACACCCACCAAATTTCATGTATCTAGGAACAGCGGTTCAGGATGTGCGTTGATATATCAGTCAGTCAGGACTTTGAATTTTTTATATACTTTTTTTTTTGTTAAGTAGGTATTTTTGTGGTGTACAATAAAGTATATTAAATAAATAAATTATGTCCGACGATAATTTCTATCTCTCATTTAACGACTTACCACACCCACCCACACCACACCACACTTGTACACCACACCACATACCACACCTTACCTTACCTACACCGTCGGAACAAGTCTGAATTATAATATATTATTTGAGTTGCTTTCTTAATGCAGCAGATAAACAAAAGCTCTATCTCATTTTTAATGAGATAAAATTCGAGAATCCTTCAACAGACTACCAAACAAACCAACAATGTAGACCGCTTAAACTTTAATGGTGTTAAATTTTAACACCACTGAAAGTTCCCGAAAGTTAGATTTAGAAGAAAATGACGTCAGATGTAGTGAAGAAATAGAGAGATAAACATCTGCAGCTGTAATTAAATACAGGACTAAATATCAGATTAGGACTATAATAAATTGATTACCGATAAATCTAGTCAATGTCATATTATATTCGTTATTAATATTCATCTCCAAAATGCTGCCAAAAATACATTTACAACGGAGTTTCCTTCTTAAATAAAAATAGTAGACCACCAGGCTCTTATAATGGTTTAAGACTATAGTAGGAGTGCTGTGTATCCCTGATCAAGCCAACTGCCTAATAAAGGCATTTTGTCGTATTGGTCGAATGACTGCTGAGTTCCACGTGTAGACAATCCCGCGGTTTATTAATATAATTATTATTATTATCAGCCATTTCTGTCCCACTGCAGGGCAAAGGCCTCCCTTCCCTTCTTCCACTTATCCCTATCCAGTGCTGTTACACGCCAATCTTTGTCGAAAGAGTCGAGTTCGTCCCGCCATCTCATTCTCAATATGGAAGCCAAGCTAAAATGGAACTGGGCTGGTCACACCTGTCGCATGCCGGAGGAGCTATGGGCTAAAGTAACCACACAATGGGTCCCAAACAGCAGCAAACGGCAACGCGGCAGGCCCAGAATATAATAGTTACTTCCAAACTCCTTGATTACAACCAGCAACTTACGCCCTGACCTTAGAGAATGCCCTGACTGGCATTTGAAACTAAATAAGTACGTATCGGTATCTACTTCCTAATAGTAGCCTTTATGATAATATATAATATTACACTACCTGTATACATGGGTTTGCTTTATATTTAAGTACGTTTCTTGATAGTGTTGTTTGCCAAGTTTAAACTTGCATGGCTTCGCGCACGTTCCTAATATTTGAAGGCTGTTGGGGTGTTTGTTACGAAACTATCGTCTGAACGCGAGCAGTCGTATATTGTTGTGTTTTATTTATTTTGTGGTTGATTATTATCTTGATCTTTAAATTCCTCGAGTTGCTAATAAAAACGGTCTGTATCTCTTTATCTGCATTCTTAATAAATAGTGTCAAAGAACTCCTAGAGTAGCACCTAGAAAACTAACAAAACCCTCTCAAATAATTCAAGTAGAATTGACAGGTCAATACTCTAAATTGGATAATAGTCCTCCTAATTTTGTTGAGTTCAGATCGTATAAAACGACCGCTACTGCGTAGTTATATCATTTCAAAAATGACTACAAAGTTCACTGACTGCTCTAAGGCCAGTATAGTGACTTAGACCCCGGAAGATGGCAGATGACTGGAATCGCCAAAATATTTTGTTACTTGTTATCTTTTAGCTGCCTGGTGCTTTAAGAATTCTAGTACCTTTCGTACCCTGGTGCCCAGTGTTTCCTGGTGTAAGACTTGTGATATTGATAAAGTGTAGTGTGTGGACAGGTGCCGCCGCTGCTATGTGCGTCGGGTGGCAGCTCCGCCGACTGCTCGTCCAGCGAGGAGAGCGTGGCCGGGCCCTACGCCAGCGAGCACAGTGAGCCCTATGCCACCAGGCCGGATGAGGGGTACGAGGTGAGTCCACTCACTTTTAGCTGAAGACTACTCGTTTATAAGCTATTTTAAAACAGCCCATTGTGTGTTTAGTGGGGCTGACAAACAAATGTTGCTAGATGTATTTGGAACTGCGTGTTATGACGCAATGCCCTGTCCATCAGTGAACCGCAAAAGACTGAGTTGACGCGTAGAATTTAGCTTATAAACAGCCTTTGATATTCGAATATAGATTCCAGCTTCATACGTTATTACTGTTCTTGGGAATGTGTTTGCAATCCATACTAATATTATAAATTCGAAAGTAACTCTGTCTGTCTGTCTGTCTGCTTACCTTTTCACGCCTAAACCGCTGAACCGATTTAGATGAAATTTGGTATAGATATAGTTTGAGTCCCGGGAAGGATATAGGATACTTTTTATCCCGATATTCCCACGGGATCGAGACTTATGCGGGTGAAACCGCGGATGCAGCTAGTTTTTTTTATAAATTCAGAATTACTTAATCAAATGCAAATTAATTAGCTAACAAGTGGAGCTAGCAAGGCGAGGGCCAGCTGTTTAAAAAAAAAGACAGTTTGCAATGACGTCTAAAGCCTTCATAGAAAACAAGATTAAATCTAGTTTAGAAACTGAGTTTAATTTCCTTAATTAACATTTCGCTACAAAAATGGAATTCAAATACATATCTGCATTTCGGTTACACTAACTAATCTATTAAGATATGAGCATCACAGAGCACCTAATAAAATAACTCACCGATACCATTATCATTTTAATTTTCGTCACGACGAAGGCGAAGTAGATGATAATAATAAAAGCAAAAAGTATAAAAAAGCTGTTCGTCCACGTGCTCCTAAAGGGAGGAGAACAAGTTATCGATGTTTAATAATTACGAGTAGTTCTTTTGTTTTATTAAAATTAAGAGTCCACGTGTAGTGTAAGTGGAGTAATAAAAAAAGGATGCACTTTAATTTATGGAGGCCCAGCAGTGCCCCGCGGTTTCACCAGCATAAGTATCCCGTGGGAATATCGGGATAAAAAATTATCCTATATCCTTTCCCGGGACTCAAACTATCTCTATACCCATCTAAATCGGTTCAGCGGCTTAAGCATGAAGACAACAGACAGACACACTTTCGCATTTATAATATTAGTAAGTATCGATCTTCTAAAAGTCTTTTATTAATTGATACACACTAAATGCTTATTATAGGCCGACGCCCGTTGCTTATAAGTGAACTTGATTTGGCTGAATGTAATTAGACCTTTGGAACAAACTCTTAATGTGGTGCCCACTAATACCTTTGTAGCGTTTTCGTTTTCGCGTTTGCATTTACATAAACAAACTTATTTAGACAAATCAATATATATGTCTTTTCTTTTTCTTGGGCAGGCGGATGTCGAAGTGGGCAAACTAGATGTGCCGCCACTCTACAGAACAAGAAAGCTCTCCGGATCTATGTCTACAATACCTTCAGGTTTGTATTATGTACAGTCAGCAAAAGAGATAAGTATCCAGGATCGTCGGATATAGTTGAAGTTTATTTAGAAACCGATGAATGTTGTCGACTGAAATTTAATTTGAAATTTAACAACCATCGGTTTCTTACTAAGCTTCAACTATATCCGACGATCCTGCATACTTATATCTTTTGTTGACTGTACATTATATAATATAATACATTATATAGCTAGCCCTTAAGGCGCATCTTGCAATACTAATGTCCATCTTTTAACAATCAGTCACACAATAGAAAACTGGAGCGATCGCATTAGTCGTACGTAGACCATTGTGGTGTATAAGAGTATAAAACCCTTCGGCTTCTAGTTTATAAATAAGGAATTAGATTAGGGGCACTAAAATCATTTTGGTTTTGAAATCAATATTATTTTTATTATGATACGATTCGGGGTTGTTGTTTGTTTATTTATATCTTCAATAGTTATTTGCAATATTTTTAATCTTTATTGTTTTTTTTGGGCTTAATATAAATAAATTAGTCTCAGTTTATCTTGCTGATAAAAATCTAAAATCTAAATCAGATAAGTTGTTTTTAAGTAAAACAACTAATTAAGTATTTGAATGCGCTAACGGTAAACTTAAATATGAGTCAAATAAAAATATTTATTTGCTTATTTTGTCAAAAACAAAAAATAAATAAACAAATTGAGGGCTTTTCTTTCTACAACTAAAAGAGACTTGTCGTACCTTGTAACACAGTATAATTTACATAATATAAAACTTAGAGGTACTAGTTTCTTCCGCGCCTATTTTTCGTAGTGCGTGGTCAGTGACTCTTCGCCCGCATACCGATACCGACATACCGGTATCTTTCATTAACTTCGTCGAGACTTTCGAAAATAGTTAAACTAAGTTTAAAATATGAAGTATTTAGAAAAAAAAAACTTGAAAGTTCGGTGTTTTGTGTGATAATCATGGATCCGGAAGTGTGTATTAGTGGCATAATGGATAGTTCAACCAGTTTTGATTTTGAAAACCTTTTTGAAGGTAAAAAACTTGTTATCACATATTATCTTCCTAATGTTACTAATGCCACCCATATGGCGTTGTTCAAGTTTTGTATCTTTTAATAGCTTTTATTGTATATCAATGTTGGACTGTTTCGTAAGCTGTACAGTCACGAGCACCAATATGTCAACACTTGGCAATTTTCAATTGCGATTTTTTCGTGAAATAACGAATGCAACGTTGAAATACGACACTTAACATAAACGTATGGGTTCGAAAATACTATGTTCGTAAGAACATAAAATTTCATTCAAAAATAAAGGAGAAATTCGCCTTTGAATAAAGCCAAGTGTATACATACTTATAGACGTGACTGGACAGTTGTGATTGTCATACTGCTACGTCTACGTGGTCAAATGCGAGCCTAAACAAAAACACAACAAAAATTGTAGGAGAAAGCTCAATATGTATAAAGTACTCACCTATAAACCAACTTAGTTACTCTATGGTATACCGAACTTGTTGTATGTTGGTGCTGGTCAGCACAGAGGAGGGAAAATCATAGGTGTCATTTTTGTACATAAGAATTAAAAAATTCTACAGTCTTGTGTGCGTTATGTCATGCATTCCTAGCCGAGGGACGTCTCTCGTCTGTGCTGGCCTTTATATATGCGGTACAGTATAGGCTTCCCACCGACATAAATCTTCATTTAAGAAGCACACAATTGATAAATAGGTACTACGGTAGGCCGGCTTTCATACAACAAGTGAAAACAAGCGCGCGCATCAGCCGGTGCTCAGTGCCAGTCCCGCGACTCGAGTGCGCTTGCACTCGCCGTACGTAAACACGTGTTAATACTGTTTATGTGTGCGTGCGACTCTACTCGGTGTATGAAGCCTACCTTCTATCGTAATCTCGCTGTATTTTGTTTGGGGTCGTCTTCAATAGTATGGTAAAAAACAATCTAGGCTCACATTATAATAATAATAATAATAATTCCATTTATTGCAGACTAATTACATGTCCATAGTTGTTAGTAACAAAGGTCTTAAAACTATGTTAGTCAATACTACAAAAATAAAAATAATCAAAAACAAAACATCATTCCAAAAAATAAAATCAAATAATAAAATAATAATCATAAATAATCATCACAAAACCATAAATATCAAAAAATAAATAAAACTCATAAGTCATCTCGTCACATGAAGCTGGATGAATCTGCCCAGCACTGCAGACTCTGGCCTCTCAGCAATCATCCTCAGGACTCCGTTGGCGCTCCCACGAATCCGACGCATCAGAGAAGCTGTTTTCTTACGCATAATGGCATAAAAGTCATTGACTCTTGCGTCAGCAAACATGCCTGACGCGCTGCAGAATCGAGGGAGCCCCATCAGAATCCTAAAGGCGTTGTTGTATTGCACGCGAAGAGCGTTGTAGGCCCGCTGGGTGTAGTTGAACCATAAAGCGCTGGCGTAAAAGTTTTGGCAGTAGGCTCTGAACAGTGTCACTTTTACATCTACTGAACACCTTGCGAATCTATGAACCAACATGTTTGCACGAACCGACAACGCCCTACGTTCCCGCTCGATATCTGCATCATCTTTCAAGGTCTCTGTCACAATGTGGCCTAGGTACTTAAACTGAGTGACTCGTTCTAAAGGAAAACCGTTCAGATAGATAGGTGGTATATACTCCGGTTGTTTATTTTATTATAAGCATGTGCAATGAATATAATTCCAGGATGACCTATTCAACTTGCCAAGTTGTTTTTAATTTACTTACTTTAATTTTTTTTTTGCTACCATAGCTTATATCTATGTTAGTACAGTGGCATGCGACCACGGGAAGGTACTTGTTTCATCCTTTTCAGTAGTTGGGTTTTAGTTTTTAAACTTTTTAACTAATATAAATAAATAAATATGGTATTTTCTCAGGTATTTCGTCGCCGCCGGACGAGTTGAGCGCAGAATGCGGCGAGTACAACAAGAGCGGAGAGCTAGCACATCCCGAGCTGTGCGTCATCGTCGTCGATATACTCACGCAGCTTATACACAAGTATGTACTTTGACAATACCAGCCTATTGTCTCTCTGCGGGCAAAGCGTCTCTTCTCATAAATAGAAGGCACGAGCATTGCCACCCGTTCCACGCTTTCTCAAGATGGGTTAGCGATTTCATATTTGTTGTTGTTATTATTGTTGACCTGATAGTTTATTATGTAAGAGCAAAGCCCTAACAGCCTTTTTGGGAAGGCCCAATAGTATAGTTAGGTGGCTGAAAAATGGGAGATGTTCAATCAATTTATTTGTTAAAGTTCTAATCAAAATTGCTGTTTGTGTTTGTTAAACTTAGATATTGAAAGTTGTTTAACTGGTTTATTATCGTAAAACAATATGTTTTTGTCTAGAGTTTTGAGTCAAATTTTTTGTTCAAATAATGCGCAGTTAGATCATTTCACAGCATGTAATATGTCTTTAGAATAGTTTCTATTTTTGGTAATAGGTTTTATTAATTCTTGAAATTAATTTAAAAATGTTTTTGAGAACATAAGTAAGTACTATGTGAACTGAGGACTGTAGATTAGGTTTAATAAAGGTTCTTTTTTTAAGTATTGTTTAATTTCAATTAGTGTTATATTGATTTATGATTGTCAACAAGTGAATAGTAAGCTCAATTAATTGAAAACAGTGCTGAGATATGAATGATATTTCAGCTTCTGATGACAGTGTTAGGGTAAAGATAAGACTATTGTTTAAACATCAGAAAAATAATAGACCGCAAGAGCGTTATCGGCTTTTTGTAGAAACCTGTGTCAGAAGCCTGAAAGTTTGATAGTTAGTATAGCAAGGTATCTTGTTACCTAGCAGCCGTTACTGGAGTCTGACTTTAAAATGTTCGTTGTCCCCCCAGACTAGTCCGCAGCAAGGAAGAAGGCTCGTGCTCGGGCGCGGCGTGGCTGGCGGGCGTGCGCGTGGCGCGCGCGTGGTGCGGGCGCGTGGGCGCGGCACTCGCACGTGCGCGCGCCGCGCCGCCGCCGCTGCTGCGCCGCCTGCTCGCGCCCGCGCCCGCCGCGCTGCTCGCCGGCACGGACGAGCGACTCGCAGGTGTGCATACCCACAGGCTGACAGGCCTTTCTTCGCTCACCTCTTATCTCCACGCTCCTGTGCCAGTCTCGTTCAGTTTCTATTCGCGATAACAATAATCAAAATTTAGACTCAACGCAAAACATTCATTTATATGAAACCAATTACAGACACTTTTGAACTGCCAAAGAATCAGTAAATCAGAAAGATGAAACTACTTGCTAATTCCAAAACATTACATTCATAAGGAGAAAAAACGGGCAATAAATTGCATGTACAGACGCCAGCACATCAACCTACTACAACCTGTCAAATTTCTTTAATAGATTTTCAACTTTATCACTAAAGCATAAGGTTCAAAGTTGATTGGGAAAATTTGACAGTTTCGGGTAGGTTGATGTGCTGGCGTCTGTACATATACTTTATAAATCAAAATATTTGTTACGTAAAACAAAACGCACTAAGAAAACTCGTTAACAAAATCAAAATTATACAGAATGACAAGCTTGATTATATAAAACCTTCAAACTCTTCGTGTGAAAAAACTGTAGTACGCATTAACCAGTAGCACCTCTTAAAAATCATAATTCCGATTTATAGAAATCTGGGCAATTTTCAAAAAAGCAAGTATTTGCATGATTACTTTGCCAAAATGACAATTACAAACCACTAAACCCCTCCCCTTTTCTCCCCAGATCTTCAACGCAGCATCTTAGAGTTGATCCATGTGCTGGCCTCCCAGAGCATCGAGCCCACAGAGCTGGCCGCCTTCCTCAAACTCTTCAATGCGGAGCAGCCTCCACTCACCATGCTGCTCAGCTCGCTACACCGACTGGTGGCTACGGCTACGTACAACACACCTGATTGTATACTAACCTTCCCGGTAGATAGTGATAATACTGGTAAGTGTTCCAAGTAGTTCAATGTCGGCTAGATAAAATGACGATTTTAAAATGTAGAAACGGGGCAGTAATTGCGTAACACACCTATATACAGTGGCAATTCGTTTCGTTTTAAAAGTTTAACAACATTCATTGCGCTATTTACGTTGTTGAGCAGATGAATTTTTCAAACGTATGAAGTAATGAATTAGCAGTTTCCTTAAAAATGTGTATTATGCAATTAGGATGCGGATCATCATCAGCCTATAGCAGTTTACTGCCCACCCACACACGTACTACGGCCGCAGTGCTGTAATGTAATGTAATTAAATTGATTTCAGAATGACTAGCACTAATGAAAAAGTTATAAATGTGTTTTAAGTTGTAACGTAAACTGAACATTATTGTGTAGGAATTAAAGTTATTTTTCCATTAATTCATATTTGTTTATATTTGCGAACGCAGATTAGCTGCTACCAGCCATTCTGCTAAGATCGTTGCTCCATCTCATCTACACTGAGGGCATCCTACCTGAGTGTGGTGGTTGTTACTCCAACACCCGCACTCGGAACTTGGGAATTGGGAATCGTGGTTGTTAATAGATTTAAGTTTCTTTTCAGAATAATTTTTTCTGAAGGTTCCCACAGTTTGGCTTATGATAAATCCTGTGAATGTTGTCCATAGATGGCATTCAGTCCCTAGCAGAAGAGCTGAGTTACCTGGTGGTGAATACTACCACTTCACAGAGCCATCAAGCAGAGAACTGCGCCAAGAGGTTCCAGGAGGCACATATCAAGGCTGGTAAGTCACTGTTATACATTGCCTGATGTTCATCATTTTTTTTCTGTACATTCTACCACAACATAAGTTGTTTGTAAACATATTACTCAATTATTCAAGTGACATTAAATTCTTACTAATTAAAGGCAATCAATTTTAAGATTTTATTTTAATAAACAATAAGTCCATGTATCAATTAATATAATGACGAAATCAATGTGGTACTATTTTATGCGAAATTATTCAGTCTTACCAAAGGGTATCCTGTTACACAGTAACTGAGTTCTGGAGGTCAACTAGACAGTCGTTCCAAGTAAAATTCAGGTATTTAGCAGTATTCAGTTAGGTTAGACTGGAAGTCGCCCCCAACATAGTTAGGTATAGGCAATATAGGCTAGGCAGATAATTGAACAATATGGCGAATGTATGTTGTGGCCACGTCGGCAGGTATCCGCTCGGCGTGGGCGTGCCACGCGCTGCGCTGCGGCGTGGAGGGTGCGGGCTGGGCGCCCTGGCTGGCCGGCTTCGGCCTCGCCGTGTGGCTGCACGCGCAGCACTGCGGCGTCGCCACGCAGCACTGGGGTGAGTCGGTGCTCCCACATCTACACGTACACAACATCAGCATCTTCATTTCATCTAAAACCAATGAACCCACGGCTTCATCAACTAGATGCCCCAGCAAAAGACGCAAGTCCAAATCCAACAAAGCTGCATGACAGCTTTTTGTATTCATACAAAAAAACATTTTATGATAAGTAATGATACAGAAGACCATTTATTTAAGTGAACTCGGAGGTTATAAGTTCGCTTATAGCAGACATGAGTGAGGTTCAATTCCCAGAAATAAGTTTTCTTTTTGACATTACTAACATTATGTTTTTCAATGTATAGTCTTCTTTACGACTTTATTTTGCAATATTTATTACGTAAAAAAACACCAGAAAATAACATTAGTAAAGATCATTTGCATAATGCATAATCAACCTGTAATGTTCCCACTGCTGGGACACAGGCCTCCACTCGTGTGACAGGGAGAGAGCATAATCCACAACGCGGGCCCAGTGCGAGTTGGTGGATGTCACATGTCTTCGAATTTTTGGTTCTAGGACATGCCGGTTTTCTTACGACGTTTTCCTTCACCGTTTTGAGAACAGTAGTGATAAAAATTAAATATACAAAGTAAATTACCTGCCTGGGTTCAAACTCACGACCGTAATTCGTAATTCAGCGCCGATACCGCTGGGCACCACTGCTCTAAACGTTTTCATCATGACAGTCACTTTTTACAGAATGACATCCTTCTGAGCTGTGTCCCTTCATTTTGATCTTTTAATTGTAGATATGTTAATAAATCTTAACAAAAAATATTTTCTAAATGGTCACTAAAGTACAATCAACAGCAAACGTAGATGATGAAAATCAGAAATTCAATACTAATGAACGGAGTTCGCGGCAGAACTGGCAACAGTACTAGTAGTAAATGTTTGGTATAATTTACAATCACATACTTTTGAATCACTTCGACGCCACACAGTTCTGACACGAACTCCGTTCATTAGTATTGAATTTCTGATTTTTATCATCTACTTTTGCTGTTGACTGTACATAGATGAAAAAGACCAATAACTATTAACCAGTCTCTTGTTATTTAATTTCAGACGGTATAGACGAGTTTAACGACGAGCCCTCAGACTCAGAAGCTAACAAGAAGACATCTCCCAAAAAGGAGGTTCCCAGCAAGCCGGCTGAACTGTCGCACGTGATGTCTGTGGGACACGAGTCGCTCATGTTGGAGGTGTGGCTCGATACTAATACAGGTATTGTCATCAAACTGCTAAGTGTAAAATCTGTTAGTTTTACCACTAACTATCACGTTTTTTTTTTTTTGTAAAAAAATTTTTTTTTTTATTTACTCAATAAAAGGTAACAAGTATAGTTGTTATATGTCTCTTTAAGGGGGAAGCGCCACCTGCCAGGGTCGCGGGTTGTTCGAAAGAGTGACCGTGGCCCCTGGCACAGGCAACTGAAGGAACACGGGTGGGTTTTACTCAGTAAAAGTCTGACACGCCCTCCCGCTCCGATTTGATGATTTCTCATCCACAAAAAAAGGGGGAAGCGCCAGGGCAACCCGCGAAATTGAAATGTTCTTACGGTTTTTGTTTGTAATTTGCAGGGCAGTGTCAGGTTGTACGTTGAACAAATAATGATTCGCGCCCGTAACAAGTATGTGTTTATAGAATTATAATCATTAAAATCATCAATACAACTTCCTATTGAATGACTATTTGTAGAAATATCAATCAATAGTATTATATGAAATTGGAGAGTTGTATTGTATTGATGAGCTTGATTATTATAATTCAACAGATTGCAAAAAACGTAAGAAAATTTGAATCTCGCGGGCTACCTTGTCGCTTCCCCCTAAATATCGACGGAGTCGGAATTTTTTCTTTTCCACGTTACTAAACCAGAGTATTATATTCCCAGGCACGTTCACGCTGCGCCTGACGCGGCCGGAGCCGGGCCTCAACCGCGTGCTGAGCGAGGCGCGCGTGCGCAGCGACGTGCTGGGCGACGTGCGCGTGCGCAGCGACGTGCCCGCGCGCACGTGGAGCTGCGTCGCGCTCAACGTCAAGGAGCTGGTCTACAAGAGGCATATCTATGTGCAGGTTACTAACAAATAAAGGCTATTATAGTCAATTTTTCATCAAGGGGAGAATAGTCTGTTTGACTAGCGCTATATTTGTGAGCTTGAGTCCCTCGTTGCTGTCAGGATTCTAGTCTTAACGCCCTCGCTTCGCTCCAGAGGGCAAGCTTATTTTTTCTATTAAACCTTTTGTATTTGGGAATGTTGATGTCATACAATACTAACTCTGAACTCTGCACTAGAAAGCAGTTCGGTTTTCCAAATACATCTTTTTTAGGTTTTCATAAAAATTTTTGATTGAGGTTCTATCTTATTTAAATCACATCTTTACTAGTGAATTATAATGTACTAATGTAATTCAGTACACTTTTATTGCCCGGCTGTACTCCAGGGACAATGACGTGACGTACTACAATGACGACGACAATGACGTACTAGTACGAACGAAAATTTACATGACATTTAATTTGACAGGTGATGTGAAAAGTCAAAGTATTTACAGGTTTAAAATATTTCTGCTTGGATTTACAGGTGGCGCTTTACGTCAATGGATACGAGTGCGAAACAGTAACCCTACCAGTACAAGGTACTTATTTATTTATTCTACACATTTATCACTAAGTTCGAGTACCGCGACCGTTTTTTCGACGAGACTTTTTATCGCGCACTGCTTTTTTAACTCTTGTCGAGCGTTGAACCAACAGCGCGCGGTAAAAACGCCGCGTTAAAAAAGCTTATATTTTTACTTGAGAATGTTGCTAAAGTTATTATTTCCCGTCCCCAGGCATCCTCGTCCGCAAAGTGACGCCCACGAACGTGCTGCTGGGCCACGCGTGCCCGGGCGGCGCGCGCGCGGGCGTGTACCACCTGGCGGGCGCGCACGTGTACCGCGCGCCCGTGCTCAGTGCCTACTGCGCGCTGCACGTCACTGCGCACGGGCCGGACCATGCGTGCCAGGTACTTATTTCCATAGTGTGTGTGTGTGTGGTACATATTTTCATAGTGCCAACTACTTTGATCAGTAACTGCGTTTACATTTCCTACAAAAACATGTCAACATGCTGCATTCTGCTGTCGCATCAACCAAACCCAATAAATACCATTTTATGTAGAACACTAGCTGCGCCCCGCGGTTTCACCCGCGTAAATGTCGATCCCGTGGGAATATTGGGATAAAAAGTAGCCTATATGTTAATCCAGAGTGTCAGCTACCTCCATACAAAACTTTATCAAAATTGGTCCATCCGTTTGAGCGTGAAGAAGTAACAAACATATAAACACACACTCACAAACTTTCGCCTTTATAATATTAGTGTGGTTGTACAGCTGAAAGCCAAAGTGGATGCGGTATGGGTTAAGACGTATCAAGACGCAAACGAAACACCTGGTAGACCATGTAACCAACTTACCTTGTGTGTCTGCAGTGTCTGTACGATATAATAACCAAGATGGGTTGTTCCTACTTCCTACAAACTCAAGTGGGAACTCATATTTTACTGTTTTTTATCCACATTAAAATACCGTTAACTAATAATCAGTTTTCTTGCCACAGGTGCGGTGCGAGTCGCCCAACTTTCCGTTGTTGCTGACACCTGACTTACTCGACTCCAATATTGATTGGGACCAGGTAATGTTTACCAAAGTTTGCCAAAATAACTAACACTAGTGTTTAAGTGGTGTATTTAATTACTAACAAATATGAATTCATGATCTAGAAAAAAGAAATTAATATTAATACTAATAAATGCAACATAATTATCTCCGTTAGGTATGTAATTAGACCCATTGTTACTATACTCTTCTGTAACACAAACTACTAATGCTGCAGGTATTCGAGATACCATCATCGACGCTGCGTGAAATGCACGACAACTTACTGCTGACCTTCTCTGCGAGCGCGCCCAACATTATGAACCTTTACCATCAGACCGTTGCGTTACCCACAGGTTAGTTTTGTGTTATCTCAGTTAAATAATAATATATATTTATATTTTATCTAACCTGCAGTATGTGCTGAACCTCTTGATACGTAACTCGCCTATTGTCATGAATTAAATTTTTCACGGCTAGCACGTTTTCTTCCGTAACAGCCGTCAAAGCTACCACTTCTTTCTTCAAAGTTAGTCGACCACGCGGTTGCCTACACTGGATACACGGTTGCCTTAGAAGGGCCTTCATCCATGAATGCTATTTGAAGTCTATCGTACGATTCGTCCAGTTTCAGGCGACACTAGAAATCGTAAAAAGTCATAGCGCGAAAATGTTCCCGGCGGATCCATTTTTTAAAGGGACACTTTGAAATTTTGAAATTGGAATGCACCTATTTTTACTTACAAATAATCATATTTTCAAAATGGATTATAACTGGTCAGTCTCTCATACATAAAAACTTTTTCGCAATACTTTCTGAGTGGCCTGGTATTTTGTGATATTGACTTTAAATAATCGTAAGTACATTATGTTGCGGTAATGATTTAACTGATATCACTATTAATGGGAAGTTTGTTGCGCCACTTCTATTTCCCAGCTAAAGCATTAGGAAGTGACGAAGGGCGGGTGTTTTGGGGGACTGTCTTATGTAACTACTAGCAGTGCCCCGGGGTATCACCCGCATAAGTGTCGATCCCGTGGCAATATTGGGATAAAAAGTATCCTATCTGTTATTCTGATGTATAAAAGCCATATTGCTGTAAAGTTTCATCAAAATCCGTTCAGTAGTTTTTGCCTGAAAGAGTAACAATCATCTATCCATCCATCCTCACAAACTTTCGCGTTTGTAATATTAGTTTAGTAGGATGGCGTTCAAAAAGTGCAGCTCAGTTTGAATAAATGACTTTGATTGAATGTGTCCAGTATTCGCGGGCCGCGTGGCCTCGACGGCGAGCCTCATGTCCGGCGCGGCGCCGGGGCTGGGCCCGGGCGGCAGCGGGGCGGGCGCTTCCATCCCCGAGACGCTGTTCCCGACGTGGGCGGGCGCGCCGCTGCCCAGCCGGCACCGCGGCGTCGCGCCCGCCATCTGCATGCTGGGGGGCGCCGACATCTTGCTGTACTTGTATGCTAGGGTAAGTTATCGATTATCCTCGTCTTCCAGTAGTAAACAAAATAGCCTAATTTTAATATGATTTTTCGTTAAATTGATAAGACTTAGGTATAAAATAAAAATAATATGAGTAACTACATGATATTTTAATGTTCACAATATTTGGGATTGTCGGCATCGCCGATAAAAGAGTTGAGATCTAAATGGGTGCTAAGTTCTATAGAGGTGAAAGAAAGTCTAAATATTGTATTGCAACTTGGAAAGTTTTCAAAGCTAAAGTTTCAACAGTTACAAAAGAAGAACCTAATGAACTTTCTACTTACTTTGGCACCCATTTACATAGATGCCATTTTTTGAAGTGAAACATCTTTACGCACGCTTGACTTGGGGAGTAAGCTGGCGAACGCGTGACGTAAGCGTTACGAAAAGTGTGATCGGGCGAGGCGAACGGGAGTTGAGTGGGGGATATAAGCAAGAGAAAGCAGTGCGCGCGCACATTTTCTTTCTCTCTTCCTCTCATAACCAAATACGTTTGAAGTTTCACTTCAGTCGTGTGGTCATAAGCACACTCGGTTTTTTTTTATCGGTAAATCCGACAATACTATACTTCTTTTATACCAAACTTGACCTCTTTTTCCACAAATTTTTTCGGCGGGGATTTTTTCGTACTCGCACTTCGCGCAGGAAAGGTTTTCATGACATGACATTTGATTTTGCATAATGCAGTGCAACACCCACCATACCAATATTATTTTTTACTTGTATAGCACTAAGCTGTTGCTAATTTATTGACTGCATGATCCTGCAAAGCAAAATCTACTATATACCTTTATAATGTTTTCCTTGGTTAACATTGTTTTCACCAATATGTCGTGACGTCCAACTTATACAAGGTCCTAAATAAAATTTGGTTTTTTTGTCATTGTATTTTTTATCCCGATATTCCAACGAGATCGACACTTATGCGGGTGAAACCGCGGGGCGCAGCTATTAATATTATAAATGCGAAAGTTTGTGAGGATGGATGGATGTTTGTTACTCTTTCTTGCAAAAATTACTGATCGGATTTCGATGAACCTTACAGTAGTATAGCTTATATATCAGAATAACACGTGATACTTTTGATCCCGATATTCCCACGGGATCGACAATAATGTGGGTGAATCCACGGAGCGCTGCTAGTATACTATAACGTGTTTAAGTTTGCTGAAGAAATGTCCTCATGTAGAACAAGGCTTAACGTTATTAATAATTTATTTAACTTGTATCTACTATGTCTGCCTTTTTAAAAATTCCCAGGTGGTAGAACTAGAAGGCAGTGCTGCGGAGCAGGCGATGGCCCTGAGCATCGTGCTGCGCGCGTGTCGCGTGGACAGCCGCCTGCACGCCATGCTGTACGCGCCCGGCGCGCTCGACATGCTGCTCACTGTGCTGGCCGCGCCCAAGTGCGTCGTGAGCCATCACGCACTCAAGGTACTCGCCTCTTGCTTGTAACTAGCAGGCCGGCGCGCCCGACATGCTGCTCACTGTGCTGGCCGCGCCCAAGTGCGTCGTGAGCCATCACGCGCTCAAGGTACTCGCCTCTTGCTTGTAACTAGCAGGCCGGCGCGCCCGACATGCTGCTCACTGTGCTGGCCGCGCCCAAGTGCGTCGTGAGCCATCACGCACTCAAGGTACTCGCCTCTTGCTTGTAACTAGCAGGCCGGCGCGCCCGACATGCTGCTCACTGTGCTGGCCGCGCCCAAGTGCGTCGTGAGCCATCACGCGCTCAAGGTACTCGCCTCTTGCTTGTAACTAGCAGGCCGGCGCGCCCGACATGCTGCTCACTGTGCTGGCCGCGCCCAAGTGCGTCGTGAGCCATCACGCGCTCAAGGTACTCGCCTCTTGCTTGTAACTAGCAGGCCGGCGCGCCCGACATGCTGCTCACTGTGCTGGCCGCGCCCAAGTGCGTCGTGAGCCATCACGCGCTCAAGGTACTCGCCTCTTGCTTGTAACTAGCAGGCCGGCGCGCCCGACATGCTGCTCACTGTGCTGGCCGCACCCAAGTGCGTCGTGAGCCATCACGCGCTCAAGGTACTCGCCTCTTGCTTGTAACTAGCAGGCCGGCGCGCCCGACATGCTGCTCACTGTGCTGGCCGCGCCCAAGTGCGTCGTGAGCCATCACGCGCTCAAGGTACTCGCCTCTTGCTTGTAACTAGCAGGCCGGCGCGCCCGACATGCTGCTCACTGTGCTGGCCGCACCCAAGTGCGTCGTGAGCCATCACGCGCTCAAGGTACTCGCCTCTTGCTTGTAACTAGCAGGCCGGCGCGCCCGACATGCTGCTCACTGTGCTGGCCGCGCCCAAGTGCGTCGTGAGCCATCACGCGCTCAAGGTACTCGCCTCTTGCTTGTAACTAGCAGGCCGGCGCGCCCGACATGCTGCTCACTGTGCTGGCCGCACCCAAGTGCGTCGTGAGCCATCACGCGCTCAAGGTACTCGCCTCTTGCTTGTAACTAGCAGGCCGGCGCGCCCGACATGCTGCTCACTGTGCTGGCCGCGCCCAAGTGCGTCGTGAGCCATCACGCGCTCAAGGTACTCGCCTCTTGCTTGTAACTAGCAGGCCGGCGCGCCCGACATGCTGCTCACTGTGCTGGCCGCACCCAAGTGCGTCGTGAGCCATCACGCGCTCAAGGTACTCGCCTCTTGCTTGTAACTAGCAGGCCGGCGCGCCCGACATGCTGCTCACTGTGCTGGCCGCGCCCAAGTGCGTCGTGAGCCATCACGCGCTCAAGGTACTCGCCTCTTGCTTGTAACTAGCAGGCCGGCGCGCCCGACATGCTGCTCACTGTGCTGGCCGCACCCAAGTGCGTCGTGAGCCATCACGCGCTCAAGGTACTCGCCTCTTGCTTGTAACTAGCAGGCCGGCGCGCCCGACATGCTGCTCACTGTGCTGGCCGCGCCCAAGTGCGTCGTGAGCCATCACGCGCTCAAGGTACTCGCCTCTTGCTTGTAACTAGCAGGCCACGGCCCTGAGCATCGTGCTACGCGCGTGCCGCGTAGAAGCCGCCTGCACGCCATTTCTGCGTAACTTTAACCGTTTACGCAGCGTACGCAACGGAAGCTCTCAAAAATAATCATTTTTCCCGTTTTTGCAATATATTTCATTGATGCTCCGCTCCTGTTGGTCGTAGCGTGATGTTATATAGCCTATAGCCTTCCTCGATAAATGGACTATCCAAAACAAAAATAATTTTTCAATTCGAACCAGTAGTACCTGAGATTAAGGACCACCTGCTGCTGCAAAGAGATATTTAATTGTCCGTTCGACTTATATCAACAGCCATGAGCAACTCAAGTCTTTTTCTTTCTAGCCTTTATTGCTTGTTATGTAGCCGGGTGGCTAATTTGTTTTATTTTGCAAGCGCCTAATTTAAACGTAAGAGCATTTAACATTTCCTGTGTCGTATTTCAGGTGATCTTGGACGAAGCTTGCAGCACACCGTTACTGAGCGCGTGCGGGGACAGCATACAGCTCGCATCCCGCACAGACGCCGTGCTGCTGCAGCCTGAACTGCTGGTCTTGCTTACTAATGCGTGGAGACACTTGGATACTGAAGAGGTTAGTCCAACTATGCTTTTGTTGTGCAATATTAACGCAGTACTTGCGCCACATTGGCTATAAAGCTGCGCAAAATTAGCGCTTAAGATGCAAAATGAAATACTTTCAGAATTATAGAATGTGGTACTACAGTGACGCATCAAAAGGCCAATCCCCGTAGTAAAAAACGTTCAAAATCTAGTCGGGATCTCATTTTAGTGACAATGCATGGCAAACATTTGGATAAATTAGAGGCATTTTTGACAGTTTTAGACAATTCTAGAATTATACTAAAAACTACAGGAGTTAACCTGGGAAGTAGAAAATATGAACGGAACACGAGAACTGCAGCGCGGCTCCGCCTGGGCGCTGACTCTGTGCTGTCTGCGGGCGCTGTTGCGGGACTCGCATCCGCGCCGCGCCTTCAACCACTACCAGATGAACCGCACCGGCCTGCTCAACCATCTGCTGCTGGCTTGCAAGGTACCACACAGAGAGAATAGATATATTTGCAATTAATGTAGGGACAAAAATCAGACCTATTCGATCCGTTCAGACCAGACTTTCTCGACCTATTTGTGGGCGGAGCGGGAGGGCTTGTCAAACTTTTACTGAGTAAAACCCACCCGTATTCCTTCAGTTGCCTGTGCCAGGGGCCACGGTCACTCTTTCAAACAACCTGCGACCCTGGCAGGCATCGGCTTTAACGGATCTCATCAATCAGTGCTGATATCTCTTTGAGGCGCGCGTGGAACACACGCGGCCGTCACCCCCGGCCTGCCCCTTACCGGCCGGCGAGTTACCCAATACTCCGTCCGCAAGCCCCGGGCGTCTCCTGCGGCGACTAGGGGCGTGAGGGCGCAAAGTTTGCCTCTCCCTCACGCGCTCCGCTTCCTCCTTCGCGAGCATTACTGCTTCGCTGAAGGAGGCGACGGCGTCCCCTGCAGGCCTGCAGCAGGCAGGCGCGAGAGGTGGCCGCCGTGAGGCCGCGGCGGTGCTGCGCCAAGCTGAGCAGACTTCCACCGTATGCTCCACCGTGTCCTCCGGGCAATCCACACAATGGTGACACCCGGGCGTTTCCTCTCGCCTTATCCAGAACAGGAACCTCCCGAAGCAGCCGTGTCCGGTGAAGACCTGCGTCAGGCGGAAGGCGAGGACGCCGTGACGCCTTTCCAGCCACTCCTCAAAGAGAGGACTTATCGCCGCAAGTGTGGTGTGTCCATAAATCAAGAGACCCTCTATTTACATTAGAATGTTGACCAGGAGCGGTTCCTGAACTCCGAGTGCGGCGCGCTGGCCGGGCCGGGCAGCAGCGCGCTGGTGGAGCTGGTGCGGGGCCTGCTGGGGGCGCCGCCGCTGCTGCACCGCCTCGCGCTGCTGTGCGACTTCCTGCTGCTCATGCACCAGGTGTGTAGTGATAAGTACTGTAACTAAAACGGCCATTCTATGGTGGGACTTTTAATAAGCTGCAGTAAAATTACATTTTTACTGTCATTTCGTAAAAAAATGATACCACACTATCTCTACTAATAATGTAATTAAAACGCAATGAAGCATCGTTTTAGGCCAGGATATTCGAAATTTACGATTTTTTATTTAACTGTAAACAATCAAAATATTCTTTGCTTTTATCGAATAAAAATAAGTATATGTTGCAGTTTCAAGTCTACATTATTTATTGTCAAAACATGGTAATTACAACTTTACTCGATCATAAAAAAATTACGAAGACGGACCGATTTTGATCGTTTATCGTAGTCGTACTAAAATTTGTCAAATTTTTCTCCCAAAAATCATGTCGAAATATTGACAGAAGAGTTTTGAGGAGTGGTTCGCTGGAATTCTACCTAAACTCAAGCCGAACGCAGTAGTAGATAAGGACAATGCGCCTTACCACTCCAGAAAGATTGAAACAAGAATATATTATATTTTCGTTTAATTTTTTACTCTAAAAATCCTGCGATTGGAATATCTCCGACACCCACCATACTCCCTGGATCTTGTTTCAATTCCGATGAAGCAGTCAAAACCGCCTTCAAAGATTTTATCGATTCATGCTCCCGTATTTTTTTGAACAAGGATCAACCTACCTACCTATGAAATGATCTACCTATAAAATGGCAAAAGTGCATAAGAAACAATGGTGCACAGATACTTTGATTGATTAAAAATATCATTCCATTTAAAAAAAAACGTTCTGTTTCCATATAAAACGCCAATTTCATATGTAAGGACTTTATTAACTATACTATCCTTTCTTATAAAATCAATTTGACATTGATCGAGGTTGAACTGAGTGTTAATTGAATGAATCGATTCTTTTGTCACATCACTATTTAAATTTCGTTCAAAAGTGGTAACACATAATCGGTCATTTTGCTGCAGCTAATTAAAAGTCCGACTGTAGGATATTAGCGGTGCCCTTAATACAAGGTAATCATGTCGCGAGGCATTTACGAGCAGTACGGTTATGGAATGACTTGCCCGTGTCGATAAGGCGTGCTCAATCTTTGTCCACTTTTAAGACTATGATAAAAAAGCACTTTCTCTCTCCTTAAACATGGTCATTGTATTTTCTTTGCTCCTGTTTCATGTTTGTTATTATGTATATGTATATATTTATATAGATTAATAGTACTTTATGTATGTATATATTGTATTGTGTAAATGGTACACCACAGACTACCTACAGTATTTGTCTGTCCTTCCCGTTTTTAATCCATCCAAAGGTTGTCTTTAAAAGATCGCTCTTAGCGATAAGACCGCCCATTGTGTCACCCATTGTAAAGTTTTCTATATTTATGTCTGTAATTTATATGGTGTACATAATAAAGAGTATTCTATTCTATTCTATTCATTTCTGCCCTCATAATACCAATGCCTTGGATATCTTTCTGTAATGTTGTGCAGGTTTATCTTACTAAATATCGAGTAAACATGTATGTTGCTGTCGCCTAGTGAAGACTGAAGACGAACGATACTTTACCGATAGGCAAGAGTCATTATAACTCGTGTTCAATCAAATCTAATTACGAGAAATATTATTTAAAAAAAAAATATTTTCTGTTTACCAGGCTAGCGACACTTTCGTCACCCATTCCCGAGCAAACTTCTACTTCCTGCTAACATCAGAGACACGAGAGATGAGCGAGTTCTCTTCCAGCTTCACCAAGATTAGACCTTCTAAAGGGGTCAAGAAGAGAGTCGAGGAAAGACCCAGCGTATCCAGTACCTCCACCGAAGAAGTGTTGAACGATGATAGTCTTAATTCCCTGAAGGATAAGGCTCCGAGTGTTGATGATCGGATAGACAGCAGTTGCGGCAGTACAGAGTCGACTAAACAAATGAAGTCTATGATCAATACGCAGATTAAGGAAGGCAGGTAATGCGTTCTATCTAGTTACGAAAGTTTTTAGTATGTCCCTGATAGACGTAAATACTTGTGACCTTGACCTATACAGGGTGTTACGGAAAGGGTATATCAATACAAAGGGGTTGAAGAGTGTATCTGGTCTAGAATCTCTGTACAAAATTTCAGCTCAAAAGCAGTAACTTTGAAAATGCTTAATATTTTTTTATTTCGATAGTTTATTAAATTGAAATCATAACAAACGTGTCACCGCACTACGAGGGTCATTATCCATTATCTGTAGTGTGTCTGTGCGCCTAGTACACGCACATCACGCCGCCGCGCGCCAGTGCAGCGCCGTGATGTCGAAATAAAAAAATATTAAGCATTTTCAAAGTTAATGCTTTTGAGCTGAAATTATGTACAGAGATTCTAGACCAGATACACTCTTCAACCCGCTTGTATTGATATACCCTTTCCGTAACACCCTGTATATTGTAGCAGTATGCTCGCATTATGTTCGCATCATAGATATAGATACACCTAGATAACGCAAGAGCACCTACTTTGCGTGCCAAAAATCGCACCAGTTTACGATCGAAAATCATAAGCCGCCACTTCCGCGCTCAGTCCTGCGTACTGCCGGCTGGGTGAGCGTGAGCGAGAGAGCGCGAGCTTGTGACGTCATAGTAGGTAGTCAAAAAGTGGCACGCTTAGTTTTCATACAGTTCGTGATACTTGCGTTATCTAGGTATATCTATATCTGTGGTTCGCATGAATATACTCATTAATAGAGTGATGGTGTAAAAGAGTCGATAACAAAGTCTGAATCTTTTCATTTCAGGAAACACACCGCGTCCTCTACGTCAGAAAATTCAGATACTCCAGTAGCCGGTAAGTGAAGTACAAGGGATGATCAGCACCCTCATTGTGTAACACACTATCAGTTGGAATCCGAATCATTTTGAAGCAAATTGCTAATCCATTACTTCATAAGTCCGAAAAAAAATCTGCTCAACGCGTAAATAACGCAATGAATGTTGTTGAACTGTCAAAATCAAAATCAAAAGTCATTTATTCAAACTAGGCTGAGAATCAGCACTTTTCGAATGTCAAAATTACAAAAGACAGTCCCCCAAAACGCCCGCCCTTCACCACTTCCTAGTGCTTTCGCTGGGGAGAAGAAGTGGCGGAACAAACTCCCCAGCAGCACAGCTGTCTGTTCAGTTAGAAAATAATTGATTTTATACAATACTAAGTATGCAAAGTAATTAACATTACAGGACACAGAACCTTAAATTAAATTATTTGCCATAGGTTAGCTAGCCACGCCAATATACCAAAAAATACAATAAACACTATACGTACTCAAGCAAAAAAAATTAAAATTAAAAATGTAAACAAAAAAAAAATACTGACCAAATAAAAGCCTCCAGGTATAAAGGGCGTGACAGCTTACATATATATGCAAAGCTGGGTTCTGTTTACATAGCTGTCACTTGAAGTAACAATGTCACTGTCACTGTCAAAATGAAACATATTCCGATCGATAATGTGTTACGCAGTTGCCCTGCTGATCAGTTTTAATAATGTTATTCATAATGTTGCTATGTCAATAGCTGCTGTAAGCTTGCGTTCTCACGAACGTAAAAATATCGTGCACTTGTTAGCGCCGACAATTGACAACATTTCAAACCTGACACGACCTTAAAACAAAAATACTATTTCTTTATTTTCGTATCCTGAGTTCAAATATATTTTTATTTTATTTTTTTATTTCTAAATTTCTGAGAAAAAAAATAAAAATCAAAAAACATGTGATGACGTACATAAACGGCGGAATGAGGTAGTTACCTTTGCGCATTCCAATGTCTTTAATTGAAAACATTACATCAAACAAGACATGTCAATGTCACCTAAGAAGTGTAACTAGAAAACAACTAAAAACTGAATTGAATTCAACAATATTTTTTCCTATCAACTCGACACGCTGCTTACTGTTAATATTATCAATTTTTGATTGATATTTCGCCAACAAAATGGATCCCAATGAAAAATATACGCCAATGACGAAACCAAAACAACGACTGAGACAAGTGACATCTAACAGTTTTTTTGACGGGTCACAATAAAGCAAAGGTAATATCGCCATTCTACCGTAAGCCTGACGTCATCTGGCACTTACGTCTTTTTAGAATACACCGAATTTCAAAGTTAAAATTATGAATGAAAAGTACATAATTTCGAAAAATGAAAAAATATGGGTGCCCTAGATTTGAATTTACTTTTATATAACGTAATAATACATGCAGGTTAAAAATATGAAATGTTGTCAATTGAAAATCCAGCAGTGTGGTTTTTTTATGCGCTGGAATGCGCTCTTTTGGATTCTGAATGCTCGACTCAACACCGAGAGTTTAAAATCCAGTGCGTAAAAATATCGCGGCTAACAGAGGCTGTTGCTACAATCATATCGTGGGTTTCATCGAGACGAATAAAGTGTCATTTCGATGCACTTTACCATTACCACATACCATTTTGTTAATGAAACAAAGAAATATATGGCCGTGAAGCTCCAATAATGTGATCGTATTCTAAGCTTCTGTAGCACTATAAAACACTATAGAATGCACCGCATGTAAAAGCAAAATAATTCACGCACTAAGTATAGATTACACACCATCATCAGACACGCGAAGTAGAGCAGCACTGCACTGTTATGTTTGGTAGTTTAAGTTACTCATAGCGACAGTAGAATGTCGTATAAATAAAAATCATTGACACGTCACAGCCTTTAAACGGTTTCACTTAATCTATTAGGGAGGCTACCAGCTTAATCTGTTATGATTAAAACGCAAAGACTTGTAATTAGCTTTCTGTCGACTATTGTTTCATTTTTTTTTTTTTAGCTGGTTGTCTTCCATGCTGTAATAAATAAATCCATACTATTATCTCACTAATATTATAAAGGCGAAAGTGTGTGTGTTTGTTACCTCTTCACGCTTAAACCGCTGAGCCGATTTAGATGAAATTTGGTATAGAGATAGTTTGAGTCCCGGGAAAGGACATAGGATAGTTTTTATCCCGATATTCCCACGGGATCGAAACTTATGCGGGTGAAACCGCGGGCCGCTGCTTGTAAATAATAAATAAATTATTATCCCTGGAGCTGGGCAGCACTATTTTCGTAGTAAGAAGGGCTGGTGTCCGCAGCTCCACGTCCAAGTACGTACTTTTCGTGCGGTAACATCACTTTGGTGAATAAACAGGTCTATAGTCCTTGCGGAACTAGTTGGCCGCGCCTTAGGTATGTGAGCGGTGGGAGTGCGGGGCGGGGGCGCATTACTCAGTACGTGCGTTGCGAACCGCCGCCGAGACGTCTGTGTGCACTGAGGCGGACAACTAGTTCCGGAAGGACTACAGCAGTAATTGCTTATTCGTACACACGTGCACATTGACAATATCCGTCGCAAGTAGTATATAGCTTGCTGCGGTGTAGTGAGCTCTCTGAGTTCGTAGTCTTCTTCTTTCGTATCGGCACAAGCTATGTGAATACCTGATGCACTTGCTTAGTAGTGGCGGTGGTTCCAGATAGTACCGCGGTGAAGGAGGGCGACACAGGGGGTGCGGTGGGTGAAGGGGGCGAGGGGGGCGCACCGGACGAGAAGGGTGAGGGGGGTGAGAAGGGCGAGGGGGGCGCGCCGGGCGAGCTCACCGACTACATTGTTGTAGACTCCGACGACGTCAACCACACCACCGTGGAGATGTACACCAGCGGGATCTACCACCAGGTGAGCAACACAAAAATTACACATAGCTCCTTATCATAGAACATGAATACCTTGTAAAATAATTGTAGATTCTCTTCACTGATAGCGACCCAAATTATTTTTATTTCCTTTTCGGTTTATAATACGGGCCTAAGGCGATTCGCACACAGCACCGCATTACGCAGCGGGACGCAGATAACGTGCGTGCCACCGCGCGTGATTTTTCACATACAAATTCAATAAAAACGCGCTTCCGTGCGGGGAATTTGTCTCCGTTTCACGCACCCCGCTGCATAATGCGGTGCAGTGTGCCAATCGTCTGTCACTGTGATAACACCTCGCAGTTTCTGATTGGCTAATGAACACAGAAATGCGAATGCTAACAGACTGTTAAACTCATGTCAAATAATTTTCATTTTTTTTTTAATTTTTGTAATGGTGAGTACCTTGGAGCCTTTATTATATGTATTACTAGTATGTATTATTATGATGTATGTTTACCTAGTAAGGGAATGGCAGTCGAGATGGTGGCGCGTGTGTTGGATCATTCGGTTCCCTACAAAATGGTTGAGCTGAATGGTGCTGATTCACGCGTCATGTTCATAAAACGGGTGCCGTCAGTTGAAACTGGTCATCTCTTAACTACCAGGGTTTATTTTGAATTGTTTTTTTTTACATTGTTCTCACATATAAAAGCAACAAGAATAAGGTACCTAAGATTTTGTAATATCGTTTAGGAATGAGCAACAGGCTTCAACTTTCTTGGAGCCAACATTCAATCACATCAGCCTTATGAAGCGATTATATTAATTAAATTGGAATCGCTCATCAAACGTTTTATTAGCCTGCACAATATTGTTTAACTTCTAGCAAGACGAGCACACAAATGATGCGATATTAAACCTAGTAAATTCCCCTTTAGCGTCGCGTCCGCGCAGGCGCTGCATCGGGTTGGTCAGCGTGTGAGGGACTACTGTTGCTGTTACGACACGCACTAGCACTGCTGCCCGACCACGCACACCAACAGGTAACGTACCCTAGCTTATGCTTATTAATCAATGCCTCATTCATTAATTAAAAATCCTCTTACATCACTCACTTTAGTACATCCATACTTATCACACTTAATATTATAAATGCGAAAGTTTGTGAGTGTTTGTGTGTTTATATGTTTGTTACTTCTTCACGCTCAAACGGCTGGACCAATTTTGATAAAATTTTGTATGGAGGTAGCTGACACCCCGGATTAACATATAGGCTATTTTTATCCCGATATTCCCACGGGGTCAAAATTTACGCGGGTGAAACCGCGGGGCGCAGCTATTATACTATAATCCATACTAATCTTATAAATTCGAAAGTAACTCTGGTCTATCTGTCTGTATGTTACCTTTTCACGCCTAAACCACTGAACCGATTTAGATGAAATTTGGTATAGAGATAGTTTGAGTCCCGGGAAAGGACATAGTATAGTTTTTATCCCGATATTCCCACGGGATCGAAACATATGCGGGTGAAACCGCGGGGCGCAGCATTTTTTCTATAAACTTGGCATACTACAGCCGGCAGTACCGGGCTTTTTAGTACAGGAATGCGATGCGCTGCGGACTGAGGCTGCCATATTATGCACTTGTACTATAGTAATGCGCCTAACACGATTGTTTTTCGAAATTACGCGGAATACTACAACCCACAATGGCAAAAAGGAATTGATTGGAGGCTATACTAGTGGCTCTGTCCTGAGCTGAATATTTAGACTATTGCCATCGACATGATTAGGAGTTTTTTTATTGCTGAATGGGCCCGCTCTTGACCTCGATCACGCCTGATGGAAAGCGATGGAAGAGGTCTATGATGGAACGAGCGTGCCCAGAAGATGTCTAAGGCACTGGAATTCCCACTCATCGACGAAACACACCAGGCTGCTTGACGCCGGACTCCGGTGGGAGGGTGCTCGCTAACCAGGGGGACGTTAGCCCTACCACTGCAAAACAAGATGGACCTACTTACTATTCGTACACAATTGTGATTCCTTGTGAACAAGGTCAAATCAATGAACTGGAGAAACCTCACAGTAGTGATGGCTATCGGTATCTAATGATAGTAAAGCAAGAAAATTATTTTCTAAACCTTTCCTTCGTGGTTGTCGTAAAAGGTACGGTAAGCATTACTAGGCTAGGATGGGCTGCAGCGATGTTACTAGGTACTGCTAATCAGCGCCTGTGCTGGTTTTCAGCGCCGGCTGTCGCTGAAAACCAGCGCTGGGGCTCTGTCTTTCATAGGGTCGCAGCATAATGCTGAGCGATAGCCGTTTTGCGTGGATGTGACGCATGTTTCCCCCTACCTTTCTATGTTATTTTTTGTGTTTATGTTCTTTTTTGCGTCATTTTCACCGCAAATAAACGTATTTTCTTTCTTTCTAATAACAAACCTACTGCTACCATCGAAAGCGGTAGGGATCATAGCCATATTTTCTGTATGACTCCATGTTTATTCTAGAGGTCAGGATACCCAGGATCACCAGCTCCGCAGCAAACGTTTCTCACTAATATCATCTCAGTTTTTAATAGCTGTAGAAGCCCTATTCTCAAATATTCAAAAACTATCATAATATAGTAAATCGTTGCATTTTTTTTATTCTACACGAATAAAAAAAAATTAAACTTAGTCTTTTCATCGAATGTTTTATTGTGTGTAGATCTTCTTTACATAGTATAAAACAAAGTTGCTCTCGCTGTCTGTAAGAAAGATCTTTTGAACTACGCGACGGATTTTAATGCAGTTTTCAACAGTAGATACAGTGATTCAAGAGGAAGGTTTATATATATAATACATACATATTATAGTAGAGAAAAGCCGAGAAATTCAAAGATTTGTAATGTGATGTCGTAACAAAGAAATTTTTGTGCTCTTACATTGCAAACGCTGACTAAACCTTACGAGATAGATCAAATTAATGTACTACGGAATTGTATATCTTAAAAAGATCGATAAAAAAGTCCGCGATGGATATGTGTATCTCCTAAGGATAACCCACAATAACAATTTTTATCTTTTACATGTTACAAAAAAATTACGGGTTATTTACCAAGCTGTTTTAAATATTACTTATTTCTTATCCAATTAAATACATTAGATACGCTGTACATTTCATGTAGATCAAAATTTCCCTTTACAGCATATCATTCAAATGAATATCTTAGAAGATATCAGACATTTAAAAAGCGGGGTCAAAACGGCTGGCGGGGCGGTACGAAGTTCGCCGGGTCAGCTAGTCTATACATATAATAAAATCGTAGGAAAGTCAAAACGGTACATTGACTATTTTTTTAAAAGAATACTTGGGGCGTGATCTACAATCGATACCGAAGCCAAAAATATAGTTTTTAGAATTTTTGTCTGTTTGTCTGTTTGTCTGTATGTCCGGGATAAACTCAAAAAGTACTGCATGGATTTACTTCAAATTTTGCATGAATATTACTAAGAGGTCGGGTCAACATATAGGCTACATATTATCACGCTATCACCTATGGGGGAGGAGCTGTGAATCTTTATTTTTCTTACGCATTCTGTGACAGCGTGTAATCTAACGACGCATATTTAAATGTTGTTTTTCAGTAAGCCATGCTATTATCTAGCTTTACACTATAAAAACTACGCCATTTAAGTAACTTGGGCAGAAAAAACATAGTTTAATGAATTTTAGTAGTATAAAGAAAATTTTGAAGCAGCGCCATCTATGAGATTTCATAAAAATCAAATCAAGTTACATGTTGACACTTTTTGGAAATTAATAATTTAAATTTGATCATGTTGGCGAGGTTAGTAGTTAGTTATTCTTAAAATTCATAGATGGCAATGTGCATTTTCTTCATAAAAGTTGTATCGTATAGTTCGTTTTGACAAATTCAAGTTCCAACAAAACCCTTAAAATCTTGAGCAGAGTTGAGGACGACAATTAAAAAAAAATGCGGTGTTAAGTATTACAAAAAAGTTATGTTTCTACTGGAGACGAAGTCGAAGTAACTGATGAACGCGTGCTGAACACCTGTCTCAGTTCACTTCAAGATGTGGTCATTTCTATCGGCGGCAATCCACTGATCGAATATGGATTACCAGCTCCCCAATCATCACCGCATCAAGACCGTGGAAATCGGGAGTATAACGCTGAGACAAATTACGATCCGGGCGAAATGACCACCAAACGAAATGACCATGTCGCTTTGTTCTCTTCAGAGTAAAAACAAATTTATGACACCGTCCTTGAAAGCGTTGGGCATAACCACTGTAAAATGTTTTTCTTGGATGCTCCTGGTGGAACAGGAAAAACATTTGTTACCACTGACATACTTGCAGAGGTCAGGAGGTGAGGCAAAATTGCTATTGCTGTAGCGTCGTCGGGAATCGCTGCCACACTGCTTCCGGGTGGCAAGACAGCACATGCCATGTTTAAAATTCCCATCGATTTAGAGAGCGCCGAAACGCCTGTTTGTGGTGTGTCACGTAACAGCGATAAGGGACACGTGCTCAAGGATTGCTTTCTGATCGTATGGGATGAGTGTACGATGGCCAATAGGAAGGCAGTTGAGGCCGTGGACAGAACCCTGCAGAACATCCGCAGGAACGAACATTTGATGGATGGTGTCACAGTTCTGTTCAGTGACGATTTCCGGCAAACGCTTCCCGTGGTGACACGGGGATCGAGGGCTGACGAGGTGAATGCTTTGTTGTGGTCACGAGTTCGTACGCCGCACTTGACCATTAATATGAGAGCTCGGCTCGGCGGCAATGCACATGCTCAAGAATTCTCCGATGTCCTTCTAAGTCTTGGCGAAGGCACTCTACCAAAAGAGGTGGTGCTTCCAGACTCTCTCGGTAGAGTGGTATCCAGCTTAGAAGAACTCATTCGCTGTGTGTACGGGGACATTAGTCGTATATCGCACCAGCAGAATTCTTGGGTGTGCGAGCGGGCCATTTTGACGCCCAAAAATGATCAGGCTGCAGCAAGTAACGAATGCATTCTCTCGGAAATTGAGGGGAATGCAGTGGTCTACACCTCGATAAACACTGTTGTCGAGCAAGATGACGCCACACATTATTCCGTGGAATTTCTGAACTCCCTGTCAGCAAGTGGACTTCCAGCGCATACCATCAAGCTGAAGGTCGGTGTCCCGATTATGCTTCTTCGGAACCTATCTCCTCCGAAGTTGTGTAACGGGACCCGCCTTGAAGTCATCTCGCTCCACAGATACCATTAAGGCGAAAATTCTTACGGGTTGTGGCGTCCGCGAGGCAGTATTTATACCACGCATTCCCCTCATACCTCATAACTTCCCGTTCCAGTTCAAGCGCGTACAGTTCCCCGTGAGTGTTTGCTTCGCGATAACCATCAATAAGTCGCAAGGGCAGACACTGAGGGCAGCGGGTGTCAACCTTAGAACGAGTTGCTTCTCACATGGGCAACTGTACGTCGCTTGCTCCCGCGTCACCAGTCCTGACTCTCTTTACTTTTGGCACCTGGCAGCCTAACTACCAACGTAGTTTATAGGGAAGTGTTGTAAGGTATGATACCTTTGTACGTATTTTTACTCTTTTGTGTAATGGAATGTATTCTTGAATTATTTTCTCTATTTCCTTCAGTCACATCTTATGACTGAACTCGGCAGGATTCCCATATAACTCTCTTCACTTGCTTCGCTTGCAAAAAAAAACTTATATTTTAATGCTATTTTAAAAGTCGTTTACTTATAATGCTATAGCGACACTAATCTTAGGTATTTTTGGTACTGTCTTCACGCAGACGACGTCGCGGGCAGCAGCTAGTAATTAATAAAATAAATAAATTCAAACGAACACTTGCAACAACACTTTTAATTTTTTTTGCTAAAACAATATACTGAAACAATCTTTCAAAAACTCCGATTACATTTTAAATTATTAGATCGTGTGAACACATTCTCGAATCGTAAATACAATGTCGATCAATACTTAACCCTACACACGCCATACATACTTAACCATGAAATGCTAAACGATGTCCTTTACTGAATGAATGCACCACATCCTTATTGCTTGCTGGAGGGCTTAATAAAATTTGACCATTCTTATTTTATATTGACTACTACGTTTTATGTAGAGCAGTATAAAATACACTTTTGCTATCTCGCCCTATCAGCTTAGGGTAAGCGGGATAACATACTAGCAGCTGTCATTTGTTCCACGCTTTACGCACGCTCTGGACGCTGGTTATTATCCTCGGCGGCCATGACAGTTTAGTTCCAATAGCCTCGGCCTCGATAGATGGCGTTGAACATTTACGTCACGTTTCTGAATCGCGGTGTCAAGATTCTCCGCCGTTGAATGACCCTCACGAATTTTTGTAGAATATTCATACTTACCTGGCATAGGGGACACCGTGATCAATAAGGCGGTTCCCCCAGGGCGAGGCCTTCCCATTGCACTGCGGTTGGGTTGACCCCTGCGATTATCCCTAATGTGGATAACTCGGATGCGTTATTTTTGGTAGTGGGGACTGCGTTCGCGCCGTCCCCCTCAGAATTCACAATCACTATACATGTTCAAGTTGAACTAACTTACTAACACAACTTTGTTCTTAAAACTACAGTATGTTTGCGGATAAATCACAGTATAGTAAAATAGGATAAATAAAAGGATGTCAATCTGATTAACTGTTAATAAGATTTTTAACAATACGATGTTGCCCTTGGTGGTCGTAATTTAGGATGATAATTTTTACAAGGCTATGCAAGTTGTATATATGTAGTGGTCGCTCTTATATTATCGGTGCGTTTGTAGACAAAAACGTGTAGTTATTTATACTTACCTACAGAAACAATCACATTTAAAGTAATTGTTGTTTATTTTTCCATACAAGAAGTTTATAGTTTCAAAAGAATAAAAAGGGGGTATCATTTAAGCTATCACCAATTTAATTAGTTTTGTGTTTCTTAAATAATAGGGTTTGTCCTCCAAATAGTAGATCTGTCACCAAAATGTAGTCACCAAACAATGCAAGTGACCTAACCAAACCGAACCTCGGGGTGCCCTTCGCTCGCTCTTGCATCCTATGTCGACGGAGCCCCGCTTCGCGGGGCCCCTATTTCTGTGTAAAGGGTTTAAAGTAACCTAACCAAACCGAACCTCGGGGTGCCCTTCGCTCGTTCTTGCATCCTATGTCGACGGAGCCCCGCTATCTGAGAACGAAAATATTTCGTGGCGATAGATCTATTTATTAGGTGATACAAATATTTCGTGGCGATAGATCTATTTATTAGGTGATACAACTTGATGACAAATATAAATTTTGGTGATAGAAAATATAGTTCCATAAAAAGTATGTTAATGGAAAAATACGACGCACCCTGGTTGTCGCACGCTGTGGAGGTGCTGGTCAGAAGACCCCACGGCTAACTTTGATTTTTGTTTTTGTTTTGTTTCTGTTTTCTGTATGTGTTTACTAACAATAGTTTTTAAGAACTATGTTACTAACAATTGGGCCTAGTTGCCATCAATAAACAAATATTTAATTAATTAATTTAATTAATTAAAAAGGTCGTACTTAAGCAGTCATCAGTAAAAATGATGCTGACAATGTAGTCTAAAACACCAACAACGTAACATTTGCAGGCCATATCCGGCGCAGTATGTGCTGAGAACCTGGTGGTTCTGAGCAACCAGAAACATGCTCTCGCACGCGCAGCCGCCGTGCGCGCGCTGGGCGCGCTCACGCGTCGCGCCAGCGCAGACGTGGCGCGCCGGCTGCAGCTGCAGCACTACTACATACATCTAGCGAACCAGGTAGGTACCAACCAGAGACATGCTCTCGCACGCGCGGCCGACGTGGCGCGCCGGCTGCAGCTGCAGCACTACTACATACATCTAGCGAACCAGGTAGGTACCAACCAGAGACATGCTCTCGCACGCGCGGCCGACGTGGCGCGCCGGCTGCAGCTGCAGCACTACTACATACATCTAGCGAACCAGGTAGGTACCAACCAGAGACATGCTCTCGCACGCGCGGCCGACGTGGCGCGCCGGCTGCAGCTGCAGCACTACTACATACATCTAGCGAACCAGGTAGGTACCAACCAGAGACATGCTCTCGCACGCGCGGCCGACGTGGCGCGCCGGCTGCAGCTGCAGCACTACTACATACATCTAGCGAACCAGGTAGGTACCAACCAGAGACATGCTCTCGCACGCGCGGCCGACGTGGCGCGCCGGCTGCAGCTGCAGCACTACTACATACATCTAGCGAACCAGGTAGGTACCAACCAGAGACATGCTCTCGCACGCGCGGCCGACGTGGCGCGCCGGCTGCAGCTGCAGCACTACTACATACATCTAGCGAACCAGGTAGGTACCAACCAGAGACATGCTCTCGCACGCGCGGCCGACGTGGCGCGCCGGCTGCAGCTGCAGCACTACTACATACATCTGGCGAATCAGCTTGTTCCCTACATTATGTTCGCATAACTCGTCAAAATGTAGGGAACAGCTGATTTATTTTTCGTGATTTCATGTTTTGTCCCATAGTAAAAGTTGTTCATAATTATGAGTACAATGACCCCTTAAGAAGAAAACGGTGATTAAAATTTTACCATTATTAAAACAATATCCATTTTTTAATACGTAGTCAAATGAACATAAATTCACAAGACTAGAACTAACCCCACAGATATCACTGTACGAGGGCTCGTGGGAGCTGGCCAGCGCGTGCGCCGCGTTGCTCACCAAGTGCGACGTGCCGCTAGAAGATCAACTGGATGTGAGTTATTCATTGCCTATCTACTAACTACATATAATATTTTGTTTGAATGCTTTGTAAATCATTAAACACTTTCTGTCTCAACCACAATATATACAGGCTGTTACGGAAAGGGTATATCAATACAAACGGGTTGAAGAGTGTATCTGGTCTAGAATCTCTGTACAAAATTTCATGTCAAAAGCATTAACTTTGAAAATGCTTAATATTTTTTTATTGCGACATCACGGCGCTGCACTGGCGCGCGGCGGCGTGATGTGCGTGTACTAGGCGCACAGACACACTAAAGATAATGGATAATGACCCTCTTAGTGCGGTGACACGTTTGTTATGATTTCAATTTAATAAACTAGCGAAATAAAAAATTATTAAGCATTTTCAATGCTACTGCTTCTGAGCTGAAATTTTGTACAGCGATTCTAGACCAGATATACTCTTCAACCCGTTTGTATTGATATACCCTTTTCGTAACACCCTGTATAAAAAACTTGAGATACGGTCTAACCCCCTTATTCATAATCCTATTTTATCTCTATTTTAGCTAAAATAGGTTTATAGAACGTTTGTCTTTATCTGTCACGTTGACATTTCTGTGTGTAAGAAAGAGACAAACCCCATTTTAACTAAAATAGGTTTGATAAGTTTTATGAATAAGGGGGTAAGTTTAACTGATAGTTATTATGATAGTGTTTCTGAAAGTATAGTTAACTTGTCAATAGTCACATTTATGATGTGATTGCTAGAACAATCCTCTTAATAATTAATCGAGTATTAATAAATTGATAAAGTACAGTAGTACAGTAGTTTTTAAAATCCTGAATAAAATGTTGTGTTTAAATAGATGAAAAAAATGATCTTACAGAAACCTAAATGTTTAAATGATACTTATAATAATTTTTTCCTTGGTGTTTACAGGACGACATTTGGGTGGACGTGACGGAGGAGTCCCTGCACCGCAGCCCGCCGCTGTTGGCGCTGCTGCCGTGTTGCCTGCGCGACGTGCCGCTGGCGCATAACATCACGCTGCTCGCTAGGAGGATCATTGATAAGGTAAATAGTTGCTTACATCATTTACATAAAAAATTATTCATCAGTGTAACCTTAAAGTTTTTACAGCACTTATACTCGTTTTAGTAAATGATATTTAAAATTTTGTGGTCAGGTGAAAAGTGCTAACTCCTGTAAACTTTATACTCCTATTCTATTTTACTCTCATTTTAAAATCCCAGTTTTAAATTGGCTGGCTTTTTTCAGTCTATATTTTCATCTTCATTTGCTCCATTCCACAGGCTTCTCTGAAGGTCCTTAGCGAGATATCCTTGGTAGAGGTTGTGGTTCGTTCCATCCGTGCAGTAGGACAGATGGCAGACACCACGTTCGAGGGCCGAGAGCTACTGCTGGAGGATCTGTGCGAGCTGCTCAACAGGGTGGCCATTAAGGCACTGTCCACGCAACATAGCATGCAGGTTGGATTGGATTTATGGTCATTAAGATAAAATAAATAACATCGCTAATAACATAAACTATGAACACACTTTGTGAGCTATTGTTTGAGCTTGTCATAAGGTTCACACCTACCGAGTTGCCATCAATTGTTTGGTTACATATACATAATATAGTGCGGTCTCGGCTACAATTAGTTAAGTAAATAAAGTTGTATATGTTTACTGTTAGCCTCTATAATATTTGCATTTGAATTGCTACGTTAAGTAATCGTTTAAAATTGTGAATATGATAAAGTCGTTGTAATTCCAGACGATATCCGAACTCCACCACATGCTGACATACATCGAACTATCAGGCGACGCGCGAGTGGTGCGAGTAGCGAGGGACGCCCAATTGTCGTTATTTAACGCGCAACTAGACCACTTAGAGGACAAGTTGCACACGTCCTACAACGCGCACACCAAACACAACTACTTCACCACCGGTAGGTATATTCATTCAATCTACTGTAATCATAAGTCTTGGTTGTACTATTAATTACAAACTGTCTCTGCTGTGTTGAATACATCTTTGACTAAATGAACGCAGCGTAGTCTGGTCCAATCATACAAATTAGATGCACAACCGATTCTGGCGTCAATATTTTAATGGTGAGTGCGTTGAGCATGATCATACCTTACATAAAACATTTTACTTGTCGAGTTTACGGTATACTTTACCGTCTACTTTTACAATGTTTGTAAATATGTGAGCACCATATATCTATCACATAATTATTTGTCTGTCATGGCTTTATTTTTTATTCTAGGTGCATCATTTTCACATGTAATTATAATTAATGTATGCAAAATACACAATATTATGTAACACATTTTAAAAGAATAACTGTGGAGTTTCTTTACCATTCTTCTCTATACGAAACTTCCTTCTGGAATGGACGACTAGAATCAATTATATTTAGACAATTGGCACACTGCACCGCATTACGCAGCGGGGTGCGTGAAACGGAGCCAATTAACTTCCCCGCACGGAAGCGCGTTTTGATTGAATTTGTATGTAAAAAATTACGCGCCGGGCACGTTATCTGCGTCCCGCTGCGTAATGCGGTGCAGTGTGCGAATCGCCTTATTGTAAATTTTGACGTTCAAAAGTGCTTTTTATGTGCCTATGTGAAATAAATGCTTTGACTTTATGACTAAAGCTATCAGTAAAGCAAATATATTCTTCCCGTAGTGCTATCATCAGCCGTGTCCCTGGGCGGCGACGGCTCGTCCCGCAGCGAGCGCGGCGAGCTGGCGGCGCGACACCTCGCCACGGTGCAGCGCGCCGTCGGCTTGTTGCTGGCGCACTCGCCGCGCGAGCCGCTGCAGGCGCAGGCGCAGCTGGTGGAGAGGCTGCTGGCTACGCTGTTGTTGGGTAACTAATACATCTTGAAAGTAAACAGGGTGTGTTTTTAGGGCGAATAGCTATGAAAATAATAGAAGAGTTTTATGATTAGAGATTTTAGGTTTTTTTTTTCATTGGAATAAGCTTTGTACTGCTTTGGAATCCAATTGTTTTACAAAGTAAGTGCACAGATCTGTAAATTATGCAGAGTGATTTTTAAGAATAGATTATAGAATAAATAAAATAGAATTTATGTATTACAGCGAAACAATTGTAGTTATCTTAGAATTTAACACAAGAGCAATTTCCAAACTCAGTGCACTAATCCTCTTCCGCAAGTAGCTAGCTTATTTATTATAAGAGTTTCCCTTGAAATTACAATTCAAGATTTAATTATAATTACTAAAATTAGTTTATTTGGTTCATTTATACAATTATAAAAACTTAGATAAAAACAGATCAGGAGGAAATCCCATACAGTAAAAAATAGAAAAATATGACGCGGCAGGAGTCAAGTGTTACTGTACCCAGTAATAGTGTTGCTGATGAAACATTCTCAAGTAGGGTAGGTGTCAGACTGGCAGCCCACTGTTAAACTTTGCCAATACCTTTAACAACATGACTGGCAATGATATGATGCGCGATAAGGCTAGGGCGTACCCCACGAGCGACGCGCAGGCGCAGCGTCCGGCTTATGTAGGGGGTGGTGGTGGTGGCGTAGTCGCACCGGCGTGGGAGCTGTTGGGTTGAGGTGTGCGAGCTGGAATATACGTACGATGACTGGAAGATGACGAGAATTAGCAGATGTCTTAAAAAGGCGACGACTGAACCTAGCGTGTCTGCAAGAGATGAAGTAGAAGGGTGCGAAGGTACCCTAGTAGGTTCCCTAGTGGTAGGGAAATGGTGTGGGGATAGGAGAAGGATATAAATTTTATTACCGTGGAAGCGATGGCAAGCGAAATGGTGTGGGTTAGTTTTGGATAGTCAGTTGAAAGAATGTGCGGTGGATGTTAAAAGAATGAGCGTTAGATTTTTGACATGGTAAGTGTTTTTTGAATCAATTTACAGAAATAAATATCATTTATCATTTCCAGCCGTGAGCGGGTCCAACGCCTCTCGCCCTAAGTGGTGGGTGAGCAGCAGTGCGGACTGGGCCACTCCCCTGCAGGAGCTGTTCTGGTGGGCCGCCGCGCCGGGGCCCGGGGCCCGCGCGCTGCAGCCCGCCCTGCTGCGCGCGCTGTACCACGCGCCCGCGCCCGTGCTGCACGTGCTCACGCCGAGCGACCCCGCGCAGCTCAGGAAGGTACGTTCTGGTGGGCCGCCGCGCCGGGGCCCGGGGCCCGCGCGCTGTACCACGCGCCCGCGCCCGTGCTGCACGTGCTCACGCCGAGCGACCCCGCGCAGCTCAGGAAGGTACGTTCTGGTGGGCCGCCGCGCCGGGGCCCGGGGCCCGCGCGCTGTACCACGCGCCCGCGCCCGTGCTGCACGTGCTCACGCCGAGCGACCCCGCGCAGCTCAGGAAGGTACGTTCTGGTGGGCCGCCGCGCCGGGGCCCGGGGCCCGCGCGCTGTACCACGCGCCCGCGCCCGTGCTGCACGTGCTCACGCCGAGCGACCCCGCGCAGCTCAGGAAGGTACGTTCTGGTGGGCCGCCGCGCCGGGGCCCGGGGCCCGCGCGCTGTACCACGCGCCCGCGCCCGTGCTGCACGTGCTCACGCCGAGCGACCCCGCGCAGCTCAGGAAGGTACGTTCTGGTGGGCCGCCGCGCCGGGGCCCGGGGCCCGCGCGCTGTACCACGCGCCCGCGCCCGTGCTGCACGTGCTCACGCCGAGCGACCCCGCGCAGCTCAGGAAGGTACGTTCTGGTGGGCCGCCGCGCCGGGGCCCGGGGCCCGCGCGCTGTACCACGCGCCCGCGCCCGTGCTGCACGTGCTCACGCCGAGCGACCCCGCGCAGCTCAGGAAGGTACGTTCTGGTGGGCCGCCGCGCCGGGGCCCGGGGCCCGCGCGCTGTACCACGCGCCCGCGCCCGTGCTGCACGTGCTCACGCCGAGCGACCCCGCGCAGCTCAGGAAGGTACGTTCTGGTGGGCCGCCGCGCCGGGGCCCGGGGCCCGCGCGCTGTACCACGCGCCCGCGCCCGTGCTGCACGTGCTCACGCCGAGCGTTGCAGCCTTCTCAAACTTCTTTTATTTTTAAGAACGGTGAGGAGTGGTAGAAAATTTTTAAAGTTGACGATCCTCAGACTCATTTTAGTTTCTTATCGATGCATAAACTCACACTACTACTACTACTTCCCATGGGGGTAGGCACAAGCTACACCTCCTACGATCCTCGTGACCTTATCGAAGATGTTCTTCAGAAAGGGCAGGTGCGTAGTACTCACAGCCGGCGTGCGTGTATGATGTATGAACGTAAACGAAATTTTAAAAATTCACCCTTTATATGGCTTTTGGCATTTTTATATTTATTCATCAAACATTTTTAAAAATTTCTGTTTTCAGCCTAGTTTGAATTGGCTCATTAGCCTCATTTGAATTGGGCTAAGATTTTTAATAGTCTCCCAAACTGCACACCCTTTACCACTTCCTAATGTTTCGCTGGGAAGAAGAAATGGCCCAACAAATTCAACCAATATTTTTGTGTAAAATATCCACCTGCATTATATTGCGATGTGGGAGGCAGGAGGGAAATTAAAACCAAGAGCTACGAATATTAACTAACTTTATTGATATAAATGTTTTCTTATATATAGAGGTTACATACATGTTAGGTATACAATAGTATTTAATGTTTATAAAAGGATCACCTTACAGGGTGTCTTATTCTAATATAAACAATGCTATCATATAGACTTAATATCATATTATAGTCCTTATATGGGTCACACGTGTTTACACTCTTATTACTGAAACACACCTACTTATTGTATCTATAGTGCTACTACAATATAACGTTCGCCCCCTCGCCCCCCAGCTGGCCGTGTACCTGCTGACGATCCTCAAGCACATCCACGGCGCCGCGGCCGTGGGCGCGCCGGGCGTGGAGCTGGCCATCACGGACTGGGCGCGCGCCTGGGCCGTGGCCACGCAGGCTGGCCTCAGCGAGCGCGTGGGCGGGGCCGCCCTGGCGCCCGAGGCCGCGGCGCTGCTGCGCCAGGACGAGGAGCGCTGGGCGCGCCAGGCCGCGAGGACGCGCTCCGTTATAGCCAAGTGAGTATCGTTTCTATCTCTACACTAGCTCAAAATTAAAGTCACTTTTCTTTTCGTGGCTGTCTGTATGACGGCGTTGTTCTTTGTAAACTTCGCAACGGATTTTGATGAGATTTTCTCCATCATTTAGACAATTTACTCCGGAATATGTGTATAATACATGAATATTAAACCCACATAACATACATACCTAAGCTCTCGCCTTCTTCCCGTGGTGGTATGCAGAAACAGAACGCCAACTGTTACGATCCATACATACTCCTTTTGCTTGGTTTACGTTACCTATAATACCGAAATATCAGTTTTGTCAAGTCGTAACAACCGTACTTTAAACCGTACCTTATACTAATTATAATACACAGACTAACAAAGTCCAGGAATGAAAATGTTTCGCACCCTAAGGTGAATCTATACTTGCACCTTGTTCGAATTTTAATCAAACACTTAACGAAAATACATAATTGTATCGAACGCAAGGATTCACATTTGCTTATTCACCAAAATGTGGGCCAGTTCGCGTCTAGATCTATTTAGCGACATACTTAAAAAAAAGAAAACCATTTTACCAAATATTTCGTAATAAGTTAGTTATATACTCGTAGTTTACCCTTTTTACGATTTCTTGTAATAAACTTTTATAGTGATTTAATATAGCTATTGCCCTTAAAATTTAATACTTAAACTTTTACCCAAATATATGTATGTAAGTACCATATCCTATCAATAAGATGCTAGGTGACCATAATTATCATCGAACACTACTTCCTACGCGGTCCTTCGAGCCGGATGAACCAGCGACTTATTATTGCTCCGACTAACTAGTGAACATTTTGAATGGAAAGGTGGCATGCCCCGCTGTGTGGGAAAGGAATTTTTTTTGAAAATTGCTTAACATTTTCGCTCCTTGATCGAACCGTGTGTTGTAACTTCTTGTGTGTTCTCGGGTTAATACTTGAAACAATTTTATTATGATAAACAATACCTTAGAGGATTGGCTCGTTGGTTGGTAATCGCGTCAATAGTATCGTAACTGCTATTGGGTTTTTCTATCAGGAATTTTTCAGTAGCAGCCCGGAACCTGGATTTGTGTCCGGTCGATTGCAATAGGCTCGCCAGTTATGTTTAAGATCCAGGGGTTTACATGGAACTCAAACAGCTGGCAGAATGTGGGTGTACTATCGGTACCCACCGGCAAAGCAGGCGTGACGTTATGTTACTACTGTTTAGTTTTGGGTGGTATCCATTGTTCGTTCAATCTGTCTTCCAACGTAGAGTGGTGTGGAGCAAGGACGGCCTCGCCAGCAAGGTGACGGAGAGCGCGATGGCGGTGACGCGCGGCGTGGTGGACGCGCAGAACTCGCAGCGCAAGGCCTTCATGGAGCACCTGCGTCGTGCGCACGCGCAGCACGCCGCCGCCGCGCAGGCCTGGCAGCGCCTCATAGACACCTATACACACGAGCAAGGTAAGCTTCTTCTTATATCCTTCGCTAATACATCTTTTCTATTGTATTCAAACTCAACTCAAACCAATAACCAACCAAATTAATTTATATATCCGCTTAAATCAAAATGGGTCAACGCACTGATTCTGTTCCCTTATTCGATCAGTCATGTCTCGTGCCTTCTCAATAAGCTCAAATATACATGATTCAGTTAGTAAATATGAGGAATAATTGATTATTCATTGTTCCCTCACAGCGGTGTGGCACTCGCCGCGCTCGTACCCGCGCTCGTGGCAGCTGGACGCGACGGAGGGCCCGGGCCGCGTGCGCGTGCGGCTGCGTCGCGCGCATCTGCACATCGCCGACAAGTTCCTCAAGCCGCAGCATCGCCATAAAGCTGGTAAGATAAAATTACCACTATTTATTTGCCTTCATTACAAAACTTCATTTAGTTTTTGGCAATTCTAGCTAATAAAACTCTTTTAGCGTTCAGCATATCTCGTTTTCGGTTTTTTAGTTTATTAGAAAAAAAAACCACAGCTTCATTACACTTAGCTAGGATATATGTAAATGATCTTTATAACCGAATGATTAATGCACACTAACGTAAATTCAATTGTGAATCATTATGTAAAAAGAAGTCGTCAAGGATAGCGTGTGTCAGAGGGGCAATTCTGTAATTTCATGAACGTTCACAATCTGATCTCAGTCTGTCAAAAATACCTCTAATTTCCCTACATTTTGACAGATTCTTGACATTGATTATCGCTGAGATGAGATTGCGACTAGATTTTGAACGTTTTAAATTACGAGAATTGGCCTTCTGGTCCACGTCGTACTGTCGCGCCGCAGAGCTGGGCTTGGCGCCGCCGCCGCTGCACAGCGTGCTGGGCGGCTGGTGGGCCGTGCGCGGCGGGCTGGTGGCGCGGCTGCGTCTGCACGAGACTGTGGCGCACATGGCGCGGGCCACGTGCGTCACGGTGGCGGCGGAGCTGGAGGGCGAGCTGCTGCTGACGGACCAGTGCATCCACTTCGTGCCCGACGACGCGCCGCCCGCGCTGCCGGCCCGCAAGGACCGCCTGTACATACCGGAGGTGCAGGCCGCGCCGCAGGCGCAGTCTTGGGCGCTCGAGGACGTGCTACAGGTAAAGATTCGGGAGTCAGTACACAAAAACCTTCAGGGTCGTATTTTGCTTCATAGTCCTTGTCGTTCCAATTAAGTAACTTTATTATAGTTCCTAGTGAATCTGGTCGATGGTTTTGTTAATTGACTTGATCTTGGAGTTGCCAATTCTTTTTCATGAAGTCCTGATTAGTTTTGGAGACCGCTCGCTTCAAGGTGTTGAAGTTATACATCGGATTAGATAACAGCGTTGATAGGTGCTAGTCCGTTTCATGTCAGATTTGTCAGTATATTCCAGTTGTATCAAATTGCGGTGTTACAGGAGTTTCTAATATTTTCGTTTTGATATCGCCGAAAATCCAGGTTCGTTTATCAACTTATTTCGAAGTTGATTCATAGATTGCATTGTTCCGTCTAACATGCTTCTTGTTATGAATGTCCTGCTTAAAGTAATCTCATGACTCATACATCTTCAAGATATTTTATTTTTTGTAAAGTTTAAGAAGTTAAACATTTGGGTAAACTTAGTTGCAAGTTATTTTCCGGGCAGTAACAGGATAGTCGGTCTAAATACAGACAGGAGAGTAGTATGGCTCTACATCTTGAGGTCGTAAAAATTAGGTATTGCGAAAGTAGTGGCTCAGGCATTGATATATAAAATAAACAAAAGGGGACCAAGTATAGAGCTTTGAGGCACACCAGAAGTCACTTGTGCGATGTTAGATTGCTGACCATTGATAAAAACCCTCTGACTGCGATTGGTTATAATATAAGAGGTAAACCGCCTCAGAAGATTTCTACGGAATCCGATGAACGCTGTTTTATTTAGTAGTATTTCATGGTCTACCTTGTCGAAAGCCTTGCAGAAGTCCTTATAAGTGTATAAGGACATCCACCTACACACACTTGCAGATGAAAGTCGCAGTATTCCTAAGGAAATAAGGCGAAAGTCCGCGAAGACCAGGTCCTTTCGCTGGATCTAGGAATTTAAGCTCAATATTATGTTCTCTTCACTAAAAGAAAGGACGCAAATAGAGACATGTTCGTTATTATCCTGCGGAGGCATCCAATAAGGCAACGAAGAAGATATCGGTTCATATACTGAGTAAAAAAAAGTCAGAAAGCTTATACATACGCATATTACATGCCATGTTTAAAGTTGTTCCCATGTTATGTTATTATTGATCGACCCGCACGTTAGTACGTGATGATGATTTAGTTACGACTAAATTGAGCGATTAATAATTAGGTCCGCATGACCGTATTTTTGCTGTAAGAGCATTATTGGCTCGTACAATAGTCTTCCACGCACACTTGGAAACTTGACTCTGTGTACTTTACATTGTACCTAGATGCAATGGAAGAGCGTACAGTGTAAGGTTAGAGAACCCGTGTGTGTGCGGAAAAAATTACGAACGTACAAAATGTCTTCCTCTGTTTTTAACCCTTTTAGTTATTTATGGAACTCTTGTGCATAAATGTCATGCTTCTAGAACCCAGCTGGTTAGGCTGTGCGTTGTCTGCCAGTGAATTTAAGATTTTTATTGAGTACATGATCGCTAAAGAGTGTTGTTGTACAGGTGGCGACGCGTCGCTGGTGCCTGCAGGAGCGTGCCGTGGAGCTGTTCCTGAGCTCGGGCCACGCGCACATGCTGGCCTTCAGCGACACGCACGAGCGCGCCGCCTTCCTCAAGGCGCTGGCGGCCACGCACCACCCGCCTGCCAGGTGAGGACACAGCTTCCTCAGGAGCGCGCCGTGGAGCTGTTCCTGAGCTCCTGTATTCTGTAGACATCAAAATTTTCTACGAAATAAGAGCCCCAGCACACATGTTAGAGCTCTTCCTCATCTGCGACACTGTGCCGCGATAGCTGTTGCCGACGCTCGATTGCGGCACTCTATCCAGCAGCCGGCTGCGCATGGACTGAGAGACAGGACGTATTTCTTTTCGCAAAAATGAACGACTTGGACATCGATTTATTAATTGCTTCGATTAAAAAATATGAGTGTTTATAGAATTATAAAGTACGTAATAAAACGCTTAACCGGTCAAGCGGCGCGGTTCGCCGATCGGCGACGAAACAATAGAAAATCAATTGTGTCTCATTAGCGGCGCTTGACAGATTAAACCTTAGCTCTCATACTTACATTAATTAGGAAACCATCTGGTATTTAAGCCGTTCGCGGGCAGTCGCAAGCGGTCGTGCGACGATTGGGGACCGCTCGCGAAAGCTGTCGCGGCACGGTGTCGCAGATCTGTAAGAGCTCTTACATCCGACACCGTCACATCGAGTCTATTTAGCATACTGAATCCAGATAAATATGTATTTCATTCTTACGTGTATGTGTATCCGCTAGAAAATTAAAAGACACTAATTTAAAAATTGATCCCTCCAGAATCGAGCCGGACACCTTGAACGATGCCATGACGCAGTGGCGCAGCGGCAGCATCACGAACTGGGAGTACCTCATGCGTCTCAACGGGCTCGGCGGCCGCTCCTACAACGACCTCATGCAGTACCCCGTGCTGCCCTTCGTCATCGCCGACTACACCTCCAGGATACTGGACCTCAATGACCCGGCGTCGTTCAGGGATCTCAGCAGGCCCATGGCGATACAGAACAAAAACAGGGAGCAGCATTATATTGGTATTTATAATGTGAGTAACTTTTGGTATGTCTGTTAGTTACATATCTGTTGGTTTGATGGTTTTAACTGGCAATTCATTCATATCAAACAACAATTGTATATTCTTCTCTGATCATGAATCTAAGTGAGACAAATACGCTAAAAAAAATTATATCGTGCTTTAAAAAGTAATAATTCCGTAACATTGTAAATGCGGGGTTTGAAAAATAATTATTATATTAGGTATTTTTGTACTCACCATAATCGAGCTTAAAACTTTAAATACACTCCACCCCCCTAGGACCTGCGTGCGGCGCGACGCGAGGGCTGCAGCCCGCTGCTGTCCCGGCAGCCGCACCACTACGCGTCGCTGTACTCCAACTCGGGCGGCGTGCTGCACTACCTGGTGCGCGTGCCGCCCTTCACCGAGCTGTTCCTCAACTATCAAGGTTAGCATTTCATTTATTAAACTTTGTATGTACAATGGGGGTTTCAATGCCTCAGGCATTCTCTATCGGTCTACCAAGACTGGTGGAAGATAACAAAACAGGTGCATTTTTTGTTAAAGATAAAATTTAGTATGACATTATTATAAATAAATATGTAGGTACTTAAACAAGTACATATTCTGTGGGTAATTTATAATACACATACCTACCTCTATTAGTAAATGTTGAGCATATTTTGCGAGTTACAGCTATGACGCTTAAATTCCTCCCCGTAGACAACAACTTCGACATGCCAGACCGCACGTTCCACTCGCTGGCGACGACCTGGCGGCTCATCACCAACGACTCGCCCACCGACGTCAAGGAGCTTATCCCGGAGATGTTCTACCTGCCCGAGCTGTTCCACAACAACGAAGGTATTACTCATTTATTTATCAGCAAGCTGTGTTCCCGCGGTTTCACCCGCGTAAATGTCGATCCCGTGGGAATATCGGGATAAAAAGTAACCTATATGTTAATCCAGGATGTCAGCTACCTCCATACAAAATTTTATCCAAATTAGTCCAGCCGTTTGAGCGTGAAGAAGTAACAAACATATAAACACACACACGCACACACATACACTCACAAACTTTCGCCTTTATAATATTAGTGTGATTCATCCCCTATTTAACAAAAGAGGATGAATTTTTAACAAATCCTTCCTTAGTTGCTCACCTTCCTTGTAAAAGGAACTCTAGTACAAAATCTCATGCTTCTGTTTAGTATGTGCGTTGACTGTTAGTGAATTTAAGAATTCTATTAAGTAGATTTAAGTGTAACTGCATAACATTACACATCACAGAAGCCTTAAGGGGAATAAAGACATTGCGAGACTTGCGCCGCGCACGCCTCGCAACACACGCCTCGATATTACTTTGCCTCGAGTAACGAGTAGCCTCACCACGAATATGAACGTCCACAGATTGCGAAGCATGCGTCACAATGTCTGTATCCGCTTCTAGGCGTTGACTGAAATGTAACACTCGTGGTAAGTGCGCTCGATAGATGGCGTTGGCGTTGAATTAGAAGTTGTTATAGTTTCGTTACACAAAGCGATATAAGTATACAGTATTTTTATCTCGCAAAGAAAGTTTTCGCCGTCGAAGCGACTCACGCTTGTTGTAGTAACCAAATGTACAAACTCGCTGTGAATCTTTGCGTGAAGGCGAGTAGCGTCAGCACACGCACACACTTCGAATTCAGTTATTATCTCGAACGATAGAGCTTATATTTACAGAATTATAACCAGCAATACAACTATCTAAATTCAAATTACCCTATAGACTGACTTACAACCTGATACTGACCTGCAAATTGGAAAAAACGTAAGAAGAAGAAGAAGCTTTAATATAATTCTGAAATCGCCAACCTGTCTTAAGCAAGCGTGGTGATCACTGCTCGTGCTTTCTCTGTGTGGGAATACCTTGGCCCTGCAGTGGCACTGCTACATGTCGCGCGTGTCGCAGGCCTGGAGCTGGGCACGCGGCAGTGCGGCGCGGCCGTGGACGACGTGGAGCTGCCCGCCTGGGCCGCCGACGCGCGGCTGTTCACGCTCATGCACCGCCAGGCGCTGGAGGCGCAGCACGTCACCGAGCACCTGCCGCACTGGATCGACCTGGTGTTCGGCTACAAGCAGACCGGCCAGCCGGCACTAGACGCCATCAACGTGTTCCCAGCCTGTGTGAGTATAACTGCGACACTTAAATATTTATAATGATCGAGTTTTAATCGAACACTCAGCGAAAACGCATAATTGCATTGAACGCGAATATGCATTCGCTCGATTACCGAATAGTGAGCCAGTTAGCGTTCCAAATTTCTTTGGAGACACCCACGTATGTACTCAAAAACCATTACCAATTCACCACGAATTTACCAATAAGTTAATTATATGTACAGTTTTAAATTTTTGACCATTTCTTGTAAACAAGGCGTGTTATAGTGATTAAATATAGTTTGTTATCAAATCCCTATTCAGTATCTTTACAAACTACTGAAAATCAAAACCAGAGTGACGCAAAAATATGTTATAATTGAAGATACTTTTCCACTTGTATCCAGAGAAAGTTTCAAACTGATTGTGTAAGATAATACCTGTACCGCACCAAACAAACACCAGTATGTCCAAAATAATACCAGTGTCCGAATATGTGGCAGTCAACCTAAAGAAAGATTCCTACTTTAGCAAGTCCACACAGGAAGTAACGACATGTCCACACCATGGACCAACTTACGTATATCAGCTGCTCAAACCGAAAAATGATGAAAGTTTTTCGACAAGAACTCGCTATATTGAATCACTTTGTTGTTAATAAGGCATTTGCCTTATAATTCGATGCTTTTACTTTTAACTAATATACCACATCCTATCAACACGAGAAAGGTACAAGCACTACACTACTTCCTATATAAACACTTATAACTTAACGCTCAAACCTTTGTTAACTGCCTGTAGCAAACCGTACTCGTCGACGAACGCACGCTACGTATATGGACAGCGAGACAATATAATCTGTCTGGCGGTGGGTCCTCCCTTATCACCGTAACACACACACATACGGATTACTTTGTTCCTATAAATGGCCTTGTTTAGTTATATATTTTTTCTGTTTAGACCTATTACGGTTTCGACCCATCCGCTCTAGAGGAGGAAGTGGACCGCACGGCCGCAGCCGCCATGGTGCGCACGTACGGGCAGGCCCCGCGCCAGCTGCTGCGGGCCCCGCACCCGCACGCCGCGCACGACCTCACGCAGCACGCTACTGACCAGGTGCGGATTTATTAATACAAAGGTTCACCAACAGCTTCTGTGAATAATGTACCATAAGTATAGGTAATACTTAGCCTTGGACTTACACCGTCGCCACTTACAGGTTAACCAAGATTCTACAAAAAAAAAAGTGAATAAGCCTAAATATACAATTAGTGGCGCTAGAATTCAAGTATGAGAAAACTAGAACGTAAAAAAGATGAAAATACAAAACGAAACAAACAATATTGCAATTTTGGCCAATTTTTCAAACTAGGTATTATAACTACTAGGTATTATAACTACTAGGTATTATAACTACTAGGTATTATAACTACTAGGTATTATAACTACTAGGTATTACAACTACTAGGTATTACAACTACTAGGTATTACAACTACTAGGTATTATAACTACTAGGTATTACAACTACTAGGTATTACAACTACTAGGTATTACAACTACTAGGTATTACAACTACTAGGTATTACAACTACTAGGTATTACAACTACTAGGTATTACAACTACTAGGTATTACAACTACTAGGTATTACAACTACTAGGTATTACAACTACTAGGTATTACAACTACTAGGTATTACAACTACTAGGTATTACAACTACTAGGTATTATAACTTCTAGGTATTATAACTACTGGCTGACTTTGTGTGACAATCAAAGTATGAACAACGTTTACCAAGGTTTGCTGCAAGAGCGAAGAAATAATGTATCCTTTATATGAAACAACAAAATGTTTAGAATACTTGGAGAACAAATGTTAGAGTTGGAGTGAAGACACCATGTATTCAAAAACCATTACCATTTGACCACCACGATAAGTTAGTTATATAATTTACCACGTTTGACCATTTCTTGTAACTAAGTGTTATTTTTAGTGATTCAATATCCCCTTAGGCGCGTCGCTCACACGAGCTAGAGTCGAGGCGGCGTCGTGGCGCGGGCGCAAGTTTTCTATAGGAATAAATGGCAGTGCGCTCACATACCTATTTATTCCTATAGAAAACGTGCGCCCGCGCCTCGACGCCGCCTCGACTCTAGCTCGTGTGAGCGACGCGCCTTATAATTCAAGACTAACTTTTACCATCTAATATATAAAATTCTCGTGTCACAGCGTTTGTAACAAAAGTCCTCCGAAACGGCTTGACCGATTCTTATGAAATTTTGTGTGTATATTCAGTAGGTCTGAGAATAGGACGTAAACTCTGTGTTTTTTTTACTATTTTTCGTGTAGGGTAGGGGTATGAGTAAGGCAGAAGGGTAGGAGTAGGGTAGGGGTAGTATAGGAGTAGGGCAGGGCTAGGGTAGGGATGGGTAGGGGTAGGGTAAGGGGTAGGACACCACGCGAATGAAGTCGCGCTGAGCAGCTAGTATCTATACAGGGTGTTACGGAAAGGGTTTATCAATACAAACGGGTTGAAGAGTGTATCTGGTCTAGAATCTCTGTACAAAATTTCAGCTCAAAACTTTGAAAATGCTTAATATTTTTTTATTTCGACGTCACGGCGCTGCACTGGTGCGCGGTGGCGTGATGTGCGTGTACTAGGCGCACAGACACACTACAGATAATGGATAATGACCCTCGTAGTGCGGTGACACGTTTGTTATGATTTCAATTTAATAAACTATCGAAATAAAAAAAATATTAAGCATTTTCAAAGTTACTGCTTTTGAGCTGAAATTTTGTACAGAGATTCTAGACCAGATACACTCTTCAACCCGTTTGTATTGATATACCCTTTCCGTAACACCCTGTATACAGGGTGGGCAAAAATCGTGGATCAAACGAAACAGGGCGATAGTTGGGGTTACATGCAGTCAAAAAAAAAATGAATTCATGGGCATCCTTTTAAGGGGTCATTGTACTCATCATTATGAACAACTTTTACTATGGGACCAAACCTGAAATCGCATAAAAAAAATCTTCTCTTCCCTACATTTGACGAGTTATGTGAACATAAATGCAAGGAACAGCTGATTTTTTTTTCGCGATTTTAGGTTTAGTCCCATAGTAAAAGTTGTTCTTAATGATGAGTAGAATGACCCTTAAAAGGATGCCCATGAATTTAATTTCATCCTGTATATATAAAAGGAGAAACTGACCGACTAACATTTCAACGCACAGCCGAAACTACTGGGACTAGTAATGTGAAATTTTGCATACGGCTGCCTTTTGTAATGTAGGGCAGAAGGGGTTTTTGGAAATTCAAACTTTAAGGGGGTGAAAAGGGGGGATTTTGTTTGTATGGCCGGGGCGCTCTGCAACCTCAGCAAACGACGGGTGCGCTGGCGACGAAACTGCTGACGCGGAAATTGACGACGATACATCGAGGCCGGTTCCGCGACACATGTTTACGTTAGATGCATCGACTGATGATCTAGTTACCGCTACACTGTTTCGCAACTCGCTAAATTATTTGCGCAAATTGGCGACCGTGTTTTGGGATGCATCTAATTCTTTGCTAGAACATCCGCGAGGCGGGCCTTCAGTAAGACAATGTCCTTCAGAAGGCTTGTTACACCGACGTGGTCGAAGGTGACGGGTGGCAGCTTGTGCAGCTCCTTCGCCACAAACGTCGGCACGTCATCCGGGTCGGTCTCCTTGAACAGCGTGATAATGTCTTGCAAGCTTCTCTTAGTCCCGTCACGCCGGCGGGACACCATCTGGTCGCGCTTGTTTAGCACATTGAGCAACAATATCTTGGCAGCAGCTATGTCATCCTCGCTGAAGTTCGTTACGCAGATTTGGACAGCGGATACCTCGTCCATCACATCCATCTTCCGCTGCAGGAACGCCAGCAGTTCATTCGCCACAAGTTCATTACTCATGACGAAAACAAAAATACATGCGACAGGTTGCGCCGCTCTAGTCAATACACAGAATATGCAAACACGTGCGCATCGGAACGGGGCACAAGCAAGACTACGTTTTACGTCACCATAGCACTGAGCACTACTTTCTACACGGTTCGTTCATCGAACTAACTGATATAGTCCGATATGACGCTAATATGTGGTGTATACTCCTCAGACGCCGGTGTGGGCGGGCGTGGCGGGCGCGCGCTGGGGCCGCTACTGCGGGTCCCCGGCGCTGGGCCCCGTGGGCGTGGCGTGGCGCCGCAGCTGCGCAGGCGCAGCCCTGCTGCAGGCGCTGCCGCACGCGCGCTCCGTGGCCGTCGCCAGCCGCGCCACGGCGCTGCTCGCCTTGCACGGTAACTCGCGCCTATATCGAACTATAACTTGTGCAGCTGTTTCTGTACCTTCATTCTGTGAACAAAGCATACCTCAAGTTCAGTAATAATAATATTGTACATCGCAATACAATCAGATTATTAAAACGGACGTATAAAGCTCGTGCAACAATCGCGTTCTAGCGCCATCTGTCGCTTGTGGAAAAAAACATATTCTTAATTATTATTTTATATTTCTTTCTAAACATAATTGCCTACAAATGATCAGTCATTAACATCTTAATCCCCGTTCCAGGAGAGGCATCCAGCAGCACACAGAGCAGCGAGCACCCGGCGCTGGCGCTGGTGTCGTGGGGCCACTCGGACAACATCGTGCGCCTCAAGCGGCGCCGGGACGCGCGCCCCGACCTGCTGCTGCATGTGGGCGCGCTCGACCAGGTATGACACACAGAACTGTCAGCACCCGGCGCTGGCGCTGGTGTCGTGGGGCCACTCGGCCCCGACCTGCTGCTGCATGTGGGCGCGCTCGACCAGGTATGACACACAGAACTGTCAGCACCCGGCGCTGGCGCTGGTGTCGTGGGGCCACTCGGCCCCGACCTGCTGCTGCATGTGGGCGCGCTCGACCAGGTATGACACACAGAACTGTCAGCACCCGGCGCTGGCGCTGGTGTCGTGGGGCCACTCGGCCCCGACCTGCTGCTGCATGTGGGCGCGCTCGACCAGGTATGACACACAGAACTGTCAGCACCCGGCGCTGGCGCTGGTGTCGTGGGGCCACTCGGCCCCGACCTGCTGCTGCATGTGGGCGCGCTCGACCAGGTATGACACACAGAACTGTCAGCACCCGGCGCTGGCGCTGGTGTCGTGGGGCCACTCGGCCCCGACCTGCTGCTGCATGTGGGCGCGCTCGACCAGGTATGACACACAGAACTGTCAGCACCCGGCGCTGGCGCTGGTGTCGTGGGGCCACTCGGCCCCGACCTGCTGCTGCATGTGGGCGCGCTCGACCAGGTATGACACACAGAACTGTCAGCACCCGGCGCTGGCGCTGGTGTCGTGGGGCCACTCGGCCCCGACCTGCTGCTGCATGTGGGCGCGCTCGACCAGGTATGACACACAGAACTGCGAGCACCCGGCGCTGGCGCTGGTGTCGTGGGGCCACTCGGCCCCGACCTGCTGCTGCATGTGGGCGCGCTCGACCAGGTATGACACACAGAACTGTCAGCACCCGGCGCTGGCGCTGGTGTCGTGGGGCCACTCGGCCCCGACCTGCTGCTGCATGTGGGCGCGCTCGACCAGGTATGACACACAGAACTGTCAGCACCCGGCGCTGGCGCTGGTGTCGTGGGGCCACTCGGCCCCGACCTGCTGCTGCATGTGGGCGCGCTCGACCAGGTATGACACACAGAACTGTCAGCACCCGGCGCTGGCGCTGGTGTCGTGGGGCCACTCGGCCCCGACCTGCTGCTGCATGTGGGCGCGCTCGACCAGGTATGACACACAGAACTGTCAGCACCCGGCGCTGGCGCTGGTGTCGTGGGGCCACTCGGCCCCGACCTGCTGCTGCATGTGGGCGCGCTCGACCAGGTATGACACACAGAACTGTCAGCACCCGGCGCTGGCGCTGGTGTCGTGGGGCCACTCGGCCCCGACCTGCTGCTGCATGTGGGCGCGCTCGACCAGGTATGACACACAGAACTGTCAGCACCCGGCGCTGGCGCTGGTGTCGTGGGGCCACTCGGCCCCGACCTGCTGCTGCATGTGGGCGCGCTCGACCAGGTATGACACACAGAACTGCGAGCACCCGGCGCTGGCGCTGGTGTCGTGGGGCCACTCGGCCCCGACCTGCTGCTGCATGTGGGCGCGCTCGACCAGGTATGACACACAGAACTGCGAGCACCCGGCGCTGGCGCTGGTGTCGTGGGGCCACTCGGCCCCGACCTGCTGCTGCATGTGGGCGCGCTCGACCAGGTATGACACACAGAACTGCGAGCACCCGGCGCTGGCGCTGGTGTCGTGGGGCCACTCGGCCCCGACCTGCTGCTGCATGTGGGCGCGCTCGACCAGGTATGACACACAGAACTGCGAGCACCCGGCGCTGGCGCTGGTGTCGTGGGGCCACTCGGCCCCGACCTGCTGCTGCATGTGGGCGCGCTCGACCAGGTATGACACACAGAACTGCGAGCACCCGGCGCTGGCGCTGGTGTCGTGGGGCCACTCGGCCCCGACCTGCTGCTGCATGTGGGCGCGCTCGACCAGGTATGACACACAGAACTGCGAGCACCCGGCGCTGGCGCTGGTGTCGTGGGGCCACTCGGCCCCGACCTGCTGCTGCATGTGGGCGCGCTCGACCAGGTATGACACACAGAACTGCGAGCACCCGGCGCTGGCGCTGGTGTCGTGGGGCCACTCGGCCCCGACCTGCTGCTGCATGTGGGCGCGCTCGACCAGGTATGACACACAGAACTGCGAGCACCCGGCGCTGGCGCTGGTGTCGTGGGGCCACTCGGCCCCGACCTGCTGCTGCATGTGGGCGCGCTCGACCAGGTATGACACACAGAACTGCGAGCACCCGGCGCTGGCGCTGGTGTCGTGGGGCCACTCGGCCCCGACCTGCTGCTGCATGTGGGCGCGCTCGACCAGGTATGACACACAGAACTGCGAGCACCCGGCGCTGGCGCTGGTGTCGTGGGGCCACTCGGCCCCGACCTGCTGCTGCATGTGGGCGCGCTCGACCAGGTATGACACACAGAACTGCGAGCACCCGGCGCTGGCGCTGGTGTCGTGGGGCCACTCGGCCCCGACCTGCTGCTGCATGTGGGCGCGCTCGACCAGGTATGACACACAGAACTGCGAGCACCCGGCGCTGGCGCTGGTGTCGTGGGGCCACTCGGCCCCGACCTGCTGCTGCATGTGGGCGCGCTCGACCAGGTATGACACACAGAACTGCGAGCACCCGGCGCTGGCGCTGGTGTCGTGGGGCCACTCGGCCCCGACCTGCTGCTGCATGTGGGCGCGCTCGACCAGGTATGACACACAGAACTGCGAGCACCCGGCGCTGGCGCTGGTGTCGTGGGGCCACTCGGCCCCGACCTGCTGCTGCATGTGGGCGCGCTCGACCAGGTATGACACACAGAACTGCGAGCACCCGGCGCTGGCGCTGGTGTCGTGGGGCCACTCGGACAACATCGTGCGCCTTAAGCCGTAACTCATAACGTAATAGTGTTCGCAACGTGTCTTGGAAATTTGTGTTGCTGTGTATTTTTTCCGATGATTTATGTGTCTTTCGCTGCTGAATGTTGGTTTTCTCACAAAGAAAATCAAGCAGACCCTAATAAAACATGAATACTTTTATTTCAACTCTATACAGGGTGTAAAATTACACATCACATAGTCGTTAACATTCTGTTCATGAAATTAAGCTACATTGAGCAAAACTTATTGCTAGGAAACGACTTTTTTTGTGTGAAACATTGCTGTTTACGGCAGTGCGCAAAGTAACGCTTGCGAAAGATTGTGCTTATTGTTGCATGCAACGGTTAAAGGAACAATTACTTTACCGTTGCATATAAGGGGTTTGCGTAAAAAAGGTAACCATGCAGAAGGTACTCAGATATGGTCCACTACAAAAACGTATCAAAATGATGGGACTACAAGTAACTCTCGGCTTCGTTACGCATCGTAAATACCCGTTATTATTATTCCACAGATAACTAAAGTGGTATCCTCGTGCGTGACGGCTGGCTGCCCGTTCCCGCTGGTGCTGGGCCACGCGTCGGGCCGCGTGCAGTGCGCGCGCGTGCGCGTGGCGGGCGGCGCGGCGCGCGTGGCGCTGCGCGCGCTGCACGCGCACGCCGCGCCCGTGGCCGGCCTGCACGTGTGCGCGCGCGCGGGCCTGCTCGTCAGCGCCAGCACCGACGGACACATCGTGCTGTGGGACCTCTACAAGTACGCATTCACGTATAAACTACGGTCTAGCTAATGTTTACTACATTCATTTCTTACGGTTACGTTTTAGACCAGTTTATGTTAGGATTGTAATGCACTGTAATAAATGTAGATATAAAATATCATGAATTTTGACTTGTTAAGGGCAGTCAGTGTTGGACGATAAACTTCTGTAAGTAATAGAAACATTTTTTGTAAATCATTATAACATAAAGTCTATTTCGAACTTGACATACTCGCTTGGTTTCACAATAGACTTCTTTGAAAGAATATTAAGAAAACATTGGCACAAGAGATACTTTATTAATCACACTGAAAAGTGTTTTCTTCTGGATATTTTATATTTTTGACACTATCGAAGCAAATATTCTTCTACTTACCAGGTTAACCTACATTCGCACCCTGCCAAACCGCGACATGCTATCTGTGACCCACGTCACGATCAGCGAAACTCTGTGTGACATCGCGTCAGTACACGACATGGCGGGCAACGTCAACAACAGTGACGTCACTAACACTGACGCCAGCGGCGACGTCACGCCTGAAGCGACCGACGTGGGCGACAACCATACGGAGGCGTACGAGAAGGACGCGGCCTACAAGTATAAGTCGCTGATCAGAGTGCATACTGTCAACGCGAGGTTTGTTGGTGAGTACTGCGCTTAGTATTATTATTATTTCTGCGTCTAGCATATCTCACCAACTGACGATGTATGTACTTGACTATTATTTAGGTTGGTATTTAAGTTGATACCTACTTTATTAATGTAAAAATAAAATCCAGAGAAAAGTACTTTTGACGTGAATACGTCTTTGAAATTGCTTCCATAGTGAGAGGCACGTCAATAAAACCAATGGTAACAAAATCGGGGCATACAGTTTGGTGTTGCAGCTTCATATTTATCATCTCCATCCTAAATTAAATTACACCATTGGATAGCTAAAGGATCAAAGAATTAATTACGCCAAGTGAGGACTGTGACGCATCGCGCGTGGTGGAGGGAGAAGCGCCGCCATTTTGAGGTAATTTTGCTGCACATCGAGATTTCCACTTGGTATAACTTTTGACTCGGAAAAGCTACGATGTTCGTTTAAGTTTCAATCGTCAGCTCTCACCAAAATCTATCGATTGTATACAAAACATTAGTGTAAAATAGTGACAGTAAATATAATGTGTTAAAATAATAAGAAAAATAATATCAAAAATATATAATGTCGGCTAGTAATATATAAGTCAAAGAATGTCGGCCTATACTCGTCAAAAAGCCAAATCCAAATACCAAGATCGTATACGGTTCTAAAGGGCTTCTCAAGAGCAATCGAATGTTACCAATAAAACACCATATGACAGAGTCAAGCAGTGCCGGGAACGTAAAAGACTGAATGCGGCCGAGCGGATCAACCCCGTTACGTAAACGTATTCACGTACAACACACGGCCGTGTCCGTGACACTGTCACACCCCATTTTTTTAATGAGATAATATACCCATTTTGCAGGTAGTGTAAAAGTGTGCGAGCTCGTGACGTGCATCTGCTACTCCAACGCGCCCGAGGGCGTGAGCGTGAACTGCGTGGCGGCCGGCCTGGCCTCGGGCGGCGTGCGCCTGTACTCCTCGTGGGACCTGCGCGCGCTGCACTACGTCGCGCCGCCTGCTGCGCGTGCGCCGCTGCTGAGGTGACGCCCAAGGCGAACTGTCATACTCATTAAAGCGAACATTCAAATCATCAATACAAATAACAAACCTCAAGTTCAAATTACCCTATTGAATGACTTCATGAAACCATGACGTTTAAGGGAAGGTTCATATCTGACGGAACATGCGTCGCGTATTATCGGTCGCGTAACGCCAGAACAGACAAATGTATAGAAAAACACTTGACCGTTCACACTCAACCGATGATGCGTTAGTGCGTCGAGCGAATAAATAGATGCAATCGAAGTTACGCCCGACGCATTTTCCGTCAGTTATGAACCTTCCCTAATACCAATTCTATCATAGAAAGTTGTATCGATTCTAATAATTTTAATTCTATAAAAAATATTTCTTACGGTCGCGACTCATATTTTGATCAACATAAAATCTGACAAAGATCAGAAGGCCAATTCTCGTAATTTAAAACGTTCAAAATCCAGTCGCAGTCCCATCTCAGCGACAAGCAAATGTCAAAATGTAGGGAAATTAGAAGTATTTTTTGACAGATTGAGACTGAGATCAGACTGTGAACGTTCTTAAAATTACGAGAATCGCTCCTCTGTTTCGGACTCTTCGTCTTCTCTTTAGTCGGCGTATATCTTTACACCCTTCGAATCATTTAACGTCAAAAATAACTAAAAAGAACGTCGTCATCCCCAGCCTGACGTACAGCAGCGACTCGCAGCTGCTGTTCGGCTGCTACGCCTCGGGCGTCGTGCTGGCCTGGGAGAGCGCCACCGCGCGGCCCGCGCCCGTGCGCATCGTGCCTGCGCATGCGCTGGTGTAGCATCGTGCGCGGCCTGGGGCAGCTGAGCTACTGTAGCCTGGAACACTGAAGCCTAAAGGATCTATCTCTAAGTGACTCTGTAGTTGGTAAAAAAAATCGCCGATATCACTAAATCATATCACAGTTAAATCTTACCTGCCTGGTGATATCCCTATGATACATCACACTTTACCTCTAAAACGATTCACCTAAGAGTGTACAACGAGTATCTACCAACAAATGTGTATTTTATGTTAATGGACAAACAAAGGACTGCTAATTATGTGTGATAATTACTTAAAGACTGCAAGGATAATCTCCCAGTAGATTGTGTAAGCGTTTGTCGTTTGGTTTTATGTGTATTAACTAAAAATTTGCATTTCACGATGACTTGCGTGAGTTTTATCTTTTTGAACGTAAGGGCCAAATTACAATGATTTACGTGTCTTCGTATAATAAAACAAGTATACGTATAATGCTTCAAGCAAGATAGATTTGAGTCAGACAGATGGATTATATTTGATAGTCTGTAAAGACACTACTTTTATAAATAACGTTGCTGAAAAGTAAATATTAATATAAACAGTGGTCTTCCCCTGCTGTATGTAAGTATTGTATGCGTAAGACACTAACTAGGTAAACCTAGTTTTGTAGCCTTTGTGCCAAATATATACGAATAATTACGAATGGATATACGAACCAGATACTTTAGGAAGTAGGTACTTATAGCGGAGAATATTTAAAAAGGGCCACATGACTAAATTGGGATCCCTTCTTTTCGCATAATGTTCTTTGTCCTAATATACTTCGGCATAACGATTTTGGCACAATTTGTTTTGGCATAATAATACTTCGGCATAATTTTTTTAGGCATACATTTTATGTTGGCATAATCATCTTAAAGACTAATTTGTTTTGGCATAAATTTGATTCGCATAACGTTAGTAGGCCTAATGACTATTAGCATAATAATATTTAGGCATACAATTAATATAATTTATACATAACATTATGTAACTTAAACGATTTTTCAATCGCGAGATAACTTTTGTCTGAAGAATATATTAGATGTTTTGACAGTTTTTGTATAAAAAAATATGTCAATCAGTTAACTTCTATTATGAGAAATAAATATGGCGGTTATTCCTCAGATAGAAGTTAACTGATTGAAACGGGAACACCCAAATACTCCGAAATATTTTATTCCGAATTTCGATGTTCCGATTTTCAAAAGTCCGAATTTCATAATACCTAAGAATCATAATGTGTATTATTAAAAACCGGCCAAGTGCGAGTCGGACTCGCCCATGAAGGGTTCCGTAGCAGCAAGTAACATAATATAAAAGTTCTTGTAGTTCGTTGTAACTTTGTGAAAGGTAAATTGCGGTTTTCGATTTATGACGTATTAAAAAAAAACTACTTACTAGATCTCGTTCAAACTAATTTTCGGTGGAAGTTTACATGGTAATGTACATTATATATTTTTTTTTAATTTTATCATTCTCTTATTTTAGAAGTTAGAGGGGGGGACACACATTTTACCACTTTGGAAGTGTCTCTCGCGCAAACTATTCAGTTCAGAAAAAAATGATATTAGAAACCTCAATATCATTTTTGAAGACCTATCCATAGATACCCCACACATACAGGTTTGATGAAAAAAAATTTTTGGAGTTTCAGTTGTAAGTATGGGGAACCCCAAAATTTATTGTTTTTTTTCTATTTTTGTGTGAAAATCTTACTGCGGTTCACAGAATACATCTACATACCAAGTTTTAACAGTAGGTATAGTTCTTATAGTTTCGGAAAAAAGTGGCTGTGACATACGGACGGACGGACAGACAGACAGACAGACAGACAGACATGACGAATCCATAAGGGTTCCGTTTCTTGCCATTTGGCTACGGAACCCTAAAAATCACGAAATTTATTTTACCGAAAGTCATAAATGCGACTTGTTTTTTTTCCGATTTTCATATATTCGAAGAATCAAATGTTCGATGGGTTCGCGGTCCGAAAAACGACATTCCGATTTTCAATACTCCGAATTATTTCCGTTACCGTTACCGCACCCGAACTCAACGAACGCAATAGACGACGTAGGATGCAAGAGCGAGCGAAGGGCACCCCGAGGTTCGGTTTGGTTAGGTTACTTTAAACCCTTTACACAGAAATAGGGGCCCTGCGAAGCGGGGCTTCGTCGACATAGGATGCAAGAGCGAGCGATGGGCACCCCGAGGTTCGGTTTGGTTAGGTTACTTTAAACCCTTTACACAGAAATAGGGGCCCCGCTTAGCGGGGCTCCGTCGACATAGGATGCAAGAGCGAGCGCTTGAATGCTGCATGCTGCATGCTTACTTGCATGCTGCATGCTTGCTTGCATGCTTGCTTGCATGCTGTATGCTTGCTTGCTTCATGCTTCCTACAGCGAAAAATGAAAATATGTTTTAATATCATTGTGCGTAAATAAATTTATGCTTTAGGATATTATGCTTAAAAAAGTTATGCTTTAGAACTTTATGCTTAATAAATTTATGCTTTACAATATTATGCTTAATCATTATTATGGTTAGAGAAATTATGCTTAAAAAAATTATGCGTAAGCTGTTATGCGTAATTATATTATGCGAAAATATAATTATGCCAAACAAAATTATGCTAAGTTATATTAGGTCTTAAAATTTTATGCAAATGGATAGGGAACCGACTAAATTACTTACACGCCGAAATATTTTTCTAAAACTATATTTTGGGATCTGTAAATAGATTAAAGAACTGTTTTTTTTATTTTTGATGGCGATTCATGACGTGAATGAATTTTATAACTAGGCAGCTCAAAATTGCCTCCCAATAGGATATAAGTTATCTGAGAAACGCCTGTTAGTCTCGATTTATAATTTAGAAACAGTTGAATAAGAGTTATATGTATATAGTTTTAAACCAACATGAATGACTTCCGTCGCAGTCTGTCCGTGCAAGCAAAGCAGAGGGTAGAATATATATTTTTAACAAGGATAGTTAGAAAATAATTCATATCTTACGAATTTATTTTAGGTAATTATATAAAATGGTGGGTATATAATGCAACTTGTGATGGAACATGTAAAATAAAATTATTTTATCTTTAAATATTTTGTGTACACCTACGTGTAAGAAGACTGTTTTATAGTTTCAATAGTTTGTATAAGTGAGGTGAGCAATAATGCATATCTTAGCTAAGTGAGTTGTAAATATATTTTTATATGAACATTCCTGTAATTGCAAATGTTGCTCAGAATGCATTTCAAATCGCATACCAATACAACAATAGTGATAAGATTATATGTATTGTACATTATTTATTTATTTCCTTCATGTACGGTATGTGTATCTTTTAGGTACTTGTTTTATCCTATCTTAGTTGTTCAACACAAATGTTTAGAGGCTATAAAGGTCCAAGCTCTAGAGTATTTATCATAGATATGATTGTTGTTTAGATATTTATTATTTGAGCATTTACGGTCGATGTCAAGGCGAAGCTACGTTATATTGCCGTCCTGGTGTACATCTACCATTTGTACAATGGGCAATAACACGTATACTCCATTTATTATAACATTAGAAAAAAGAGGCTCGCAGAAGCAGGAGTACGAAACCTTTTATTTTTAAGTTAAGTTCAAACAATTTTAATAAATAATGTATGTGCATTTATTGTAAGTAACAATGTAAGGCATACAATGAAGCATATTCTATCTATCTACTCGTCACGATGCTTGGATAGGCACATGCTATGAAACAATTTTTAGTAACAATTAGTTTATTAAAAACAACTTTATCACAATGGCATGTCCATATTATGTTTTCAACAAACCAAACAAATACGACACAAAACACCACTTAAAAATTTAATCACTGCTCAAAGTCAAATCATTTATTTCAAATAGGCATATTAAAGGCACTTTTGAACGTCAAAAATTACAATAGAATAGAATCATACCGACAAAATAAAAAAACACGCGCTGCCACAACTTATGCAGGGAATAGGTAATATTTTAGATTTGGTAGAGTTATAGTGACATGAAAAACGTTCCCGGTACTGTCCGCCCCTGCTTCTTTTAGATTTTAAACATTGACACTACAATATTTTATGTAAAAACTAAATATTATTAAATGAAAGCCTTGTAATTTCAGAAGGTAGATAGGTTAAATAAGTACAATTTAGTGTAACTGCTGTTATTTAAATTGATTATATTCAACTCCACATCAACCTTGACTATAATAATGTTTGTTGTACTTTTATTCCAAAGTGTGCCCCTAAAAGAGCCTTTTTTAACTTCTGTCTAATGCTATGGTAAATGGAGTATAGATGCTTTGAAAATATTGAATAAATATATCCATCCTATACTATAAAGAGTAAATAAATGTATTCTTGCCGTGTTTGTATACACGCAGATAACGAGTGTGCTGTAAGTTGTTATTATATGCTGTTGAGTTTTGTAAATCAATAAAACATATTTTTAAAGAGATTTTTTTTATTCCAATCGGCTACTTATAATCAACATTTCGACTTTACCAAAAGAACAACCCTCAAATTGTGTAAACATTCAGATTGTGTAATCTCGTGCACATAAAATGTGCACGAGATTACACAATCTGAATTTTTGGTCGCTATAACTTCTTTAGGAGTACTAATTTTAGTACTCCTAAAGAAATATAAGCAATTATGTAGCAATTTTCTAATCAACTCTCATAGACCAAAGCCACAGGCAACCAGCCATTCTGACACACATTATTAATTTGGGAAGAAATCAGTTTTTAATAGGGAAATCTTGAAATGAAAATTAGCACCATGACTACCACCAATGGAATGGTGGTAGTCTCATAAACTACCGGAGTAATAATGTTGAATTTTGGGTACTACCTTTATCTTGCGGGGTACTCATCTTCTATGTAGGGTTGAGGAAAGCGACAAGCTTCTCAAACTTGGAATCAACATTCAAAGTTGTCCTGCTGAGCGATTCCGCAAAAGTTATCATCGTTGATCTCGGTAAATACAAATGTTTCAGTTCTCTTTTTTTTTGCGAAATGAATCACATATAATGGTACTAATTATTTGTATACTTCTTAGAATAGCTGTAGCAGGCCCCCATTTTCGGCGCTCATGGTGGTCCTGCTGAAGGGAGCGTGACCACTGCAGGACCACCTTCAAAGTCGATTTTCTCGAAAACTACTAAGGTACCAATTTTTTTGTTTGAGTACTAATTAGTACCAATTCAGTACTAATTATTTACCAAATATGGAAGCGATTGGCGTTGGTGGGGTGGCGGTAGTCACGGACATCGTCTCGTTTGCCCAATTTCGCGTTAAAGTCCCCTATGACAATGATGAAGTGAGTTTTAGAGCTATGCATGGCTCTGGAAATATCTCCCGGTAATAGAGCAAGTTTCCTTTGAGGATCATCGAGTCCCCCCCCCCCCTCTCCGGATTTCAGATAGGTGCTAAACCCCACCGTAACCTATTCAATTATTTCTCAAGTTCGGCGATCTTTAAATTTCTGTCTTCAACAATCTGTCAAATTTCTTTAATAGATTTTCAAGTTTATCACAAGTTATTTAAGGTTGAAAGTTGATTGGGAAAATTTTACAGTTTCGGGTAGCTTGATGTGCTGGCGTCATCTACATTAATTAGTACTGGAAATGAAACTTCAATTTGTCGGTCTAATTTGTATTTATTGCCACAAAATCAGGTCATACGAAAATATACAAACAAGTTGGTTATCAATACGTGTTCTGTGGAGTTGTGTATATGTATATATAGTATGTTAAGAGTTTACAATGGTTACTACATTATTGCGTGTAAGGATAGTTTGGTGGTTGAGCTGAGCTATACGGCGGTTCCCTTGTAGTCACATCACAGTGACAGGCAGGCGGTCACAGGAGTGCACACGGTTCCACCCGATACCGGACCATCACTAACACTTACCACTCAACAACGTTCGTCAGAACGTGATGCGAGTGACCACAGCTACTGCGCCACTCGCATGTTATCGTTAGTTATACTGGAGCCGCGATGTGCTAAGCTTACTCCAAATTACAGAACGCTCACGACTAGTAACATGAGGCACGGGCTGCATACATTTATATCATTGAGGTGTTTGTCTGTCGTCATTTTAGAGATTAATTTGGAAAGTAATTGATGCCGTGTCCTCATTGTGTCGCGTACTGCAGTGGACGGTGATGTTAATTGGCGTTCTCGCGCTTGACGCCGCTGAGCACGATGTACGGCGACTGTGTCTCGCGCTGCTTGTCCTGCAGCATCTGCAGTGTACCCAGAGGCGTGTCTGTTGAACTCATCTTCTTCATGAGCTGTAATCAGAACGTGGCTTATGACTTGAGGACTTTGGATAGATTTTTTTGTCTTTTGCTCTCAATGTAAAAACTTAATTGTTTTAAAGTTTTTTTTTTATTATCAATAATAATAGTAGTCTCCAAGATATCCTGGGTCTTCTATCCACGCAAAGCAGAAAGCAGACTTAGAGCACTATAAGGATCTTTTGGCGCCGGAAAGACATTGACAGGAGGCGTAGTTAGTAAAGGAGATCACCCATTTTGTTCGGCGACTTGGGATAAAAAATAAAAAGGCGGCGACCAGGAATTTTGTATGGCGACAACGCTGTAAGAACAAAGATATACAACGATCTTATCTTTCGATTCGCCTCCAGATATACAGGATGTCCCGTAATTAATGGATAACCTCTTAAGGAGTCATTGTATTTATCATTATGAACAACTATTACCACACCCCGGACACTCCATACAACGCTCGCAAAATAATTACCTACTACTACTACATTAAAAAACTTTTTAACAAAAAAATTAAACCTCCGAAAAAACTGAAAAGCAAAAAATAAAAACCTTTTTTTATTTTACCCTAATAAATAAGTTCTTAAATTAATGCAAGTATACCTAAGAAATTTTGAGTCGGCGCCAAACAAGCAACTTAATATCGTTGCGAGTAGTCGGGCGGAGAGCGCATTTTTTGTTTGGAGATTTCACGTTGCATTATTAATTTGATTTGGTTATTTCTTTAAATTTAAGGTAAGTGATCTTTGTTCATTGATTGTTTGGCGCCGACTCAAAATTTCTTAGGTATACTTGCATTAATTTAAGAACTTATTTATTAGGGTAAAATAAAAAAAGGTTTTTATTTTTTGCTTGTCAGTTTTTTCGGAGGTTTAATTTTTTTGTTAAAAAGTTTTTATTTTATAATTTTTTGAGGCTATAATTTACTAATTACTACATGCTTAATTTTTTATTAATTTTAAAATAGCTACCTACCTTGTATAATAAAATACTTAAAAAAACAGGCTTTATAAAGCTCAGCATTAAAATCTGTGAATGAACAATAAATCACCCCTATTTTCCCACCCTTAGCGTAGGAATTTTTTTTTCAAATTTACATGGGACCAACTTCAAGGTATGTCCTATCCAATAAAAAAAGAATTATCAAAATCGGACTACACTGTAAAAAGTTATGCGTGCTCATACATTACAATCAGTGAGTGAACAAACAATCATCCCCTGTTTTCCTACCCTTAGGGTTGGATTTTTTTTTCCAAATTTATATGGGACCAACTTCGGGGTATATCCTTTCCAATAGAAAAAGAATTATCAAAATCGGACTGCTCTGTAAAAAGTTATGCGTGATCATACATAAAAAAAAAAAAATATACGCGTCGAATTGATAACCTCCTCCGTTTTTTCGTCGGTTAAAAAATGACGTTTGTATACGTATGAATGTTTGCGTGAGGTACTTGTGTTTGCAAGCGCTCTTGTTAAAGAACTGACGAATACGCCGAAGTGCGGGGTGAGGTGCGGTAACTGATGTTAGTGCGGGGAAGGGAGTGTCCTTTCTGTACGTAGTACTTTAAGTAGTATTCTGTGCTATTACTATGGGACCAAACCTGAAATCGCGAAAAAAAAAAATCAGCTGTTTCTTACATTTTGACGAGTTATGCGAACATAAATGTAGGGAACAGCTGATTTTTTATATATTTCCGAATGCAGATTGTTCTCGACTTTGAGACCTTAATAAAAAATAATGAGTTAAGTATATTTGTACTTTTTGTCTCAGAAATTGTATTTACAAAACAAGATGGCGACGTTAGTTTCGATTTCGGTCATGCGCCTAAAGAACCTTGTAGCGTTGTTCACCTGCACCATGAGTATCATGAAGTCTATGCTTCAGAGAACCTTCGCCTCCGTAGGCAGTAGGCCTAAGTGAATATTGTATAAAATGGTGTAAGTACATGTAGGACAGTGTCTCACCCCTTCCTGCACCGCCTTCTTGATGCGCTTCTCCTGCTTGTTCTTGCCGGGCCCCTTGCCGTGGAACTTGTGCGACAGGTAGCGGAAGGCCTCCTTGGGACACAGCGGACGGCCGTCGTCGTCCACGTACTCCAGCTTGATGTTCGGCCGGAAGTTGTTCTTCTCGCGGAAGTCCTGCAGCGGGCCCGAGTGCCCGCCGCGCTCGCGACGGCCGTACTTGTCGTCCTCGCTGGAATTGTTATTAGTTAATGGTTCCGTTTTAGGTATAATAACGTGGTTATTTAATTGTTTTAACATGAAATTAGGTACTTTTTAAGGAGAATTATAAAACGAGCGAATAAAAAAATACTTAGCGACTGATGATAAGATACTGTTTTAATAACTTGAGCGGCGTGAATTTGAGTAAGCGAAAAATTAACTAACGACGAATATTGATTAATAATAAAACGAGCTTACAAAAAGTGTGGGTTGTGATTAATCCATTTCAGATACTAAAATTCTAGCCGTGCGACTAAATTACTAAGTGAGCGACTAGAAATACAGAGAGGGCACCCCGAGGTTAGGTTTGGTTAGGTTACTTTAAACCCTTTACTATTTCTGTAATAGTCGACATAGGATGCAAGAGCAAGCGAATGACAATACAAATACCTTTACCGTTCATCATGTATTTTAAGTAACTCAAATTAATGTTTGTAAGTTGCTGTTCTGCTGATTTCTCGTTACTCGCAGTCAGTGGCTCACTTAGTAATACTATAACGTAAATTCATCATTTTTGTCACTTAAAACTGTAATTTACAGTCACTCGTTTAAATACTGCCCATTTTTTAATGATAAAACAGAATTATTTAGGACGATTTTAGTGTCTTGTGAATTTTTCAGACGCGCATGACGTCAAAATGGCCTTATACATAATGAAAAATATGGACTATAGGTCAACGGAAGGTGGAATGTCGAAGGGTGTTTTCTAATAGCCCATCCATAGGATACAAACGTGGCGCACCCGTAGGTCTTGTCCTCGATGGAGTAGTGCCTCGCGGTGAGCAGATGCTTGGCGGCGGAGTTGGTCTGCGGCGCCGCCCCCGCGCGCTCCAGGTAACCCTTACTCAGCGCCAGTTGCAGCGCGCCCCACACTCCCGCCCCCAGCGCCGGCTCGGCCTGCAGCCCCACGCACGCGCCTGCGCGACACACACAGTTACACACATACAGTTGCAGCGCGCCCCACACTCCCGCCCCCAGCGCCGGCTCGGCCTGCAGCCCCACGCACGCGCCTGCGCGACACACACAGTTACACACATACAGTTGCAGCGCGCCCCACACTCCCGCCCCCAGCGCCGGCTCGGCCTGCAGCCCCACGCACGCGCCTGCGCGACACACACAGTTACACACATACAGTTGCAGCGCGCCCCACACTCCCGCCCCCAGCGCCGGCTCGGCCTGCAGCCCCACGCACGCGCCTGCGCGACACACACAGTTACACACATACAGTTGCAGCGCGCCCCACACTCCCGCCCCCAGCGCCGGCTCGGCCTGCAGCCCCACGCACGCGCCTGCGCGACACACACAGTTACACACATACAGTTGCAGCGCGCCCCACACTCCCGCCCCCAGCGCCGGCTCGGCCTGCAGCCCCACGCACGCGCCTGCGCGACACACACAGTTACACACATACAGTTGCAGCGCGCCCCACACTCCCGCCCCCAGCGCCGGCTCGGCCTGCAGCCCCACGCACGCGCCTGCGCGACACACACAGTTACACACATACAGTTGCAGCGCGCCCCACACTCCCGCCCCCAGCGCCGGCTCGGCCTGCAGCCCCACGCACGCGCCTGCGCGACACACACAGTTACACACATACAGTTGCAGCGCGCCCCACACTCCCGCCCCCAGCGCCGGCTCGGCCTGCAGCCCCACGCACGCGCCTGCGCGACACACACAGTTACACACATACAGTTGCAGCGCGCCCCACACTCCCGCCCCCAGCGCCGGCTCGGCCTGCAGCCCCACGCACGCGCCTGCGCGACACACACAGTTACACACATACAGTTGCAGCGCGCCCCACACTCCCGCCCCCAGCGCCGGCTCGGCCTGCAGCCCCACGCACGCGCCTGCGCGACACACACAGTTACACACATACAGTTGCAGCGCGCCCCACACTCCCGCCCCCAGCGCCGGCTCGGCCTGCAGCCCCACGCACGCGCCTGCGCGACACACACAGTTACACACATACAGTTGCAGCGCGCCCCACACTCCCGCCCCCAGCGCCGGCTCGGCCTGCAGCCCCACGCACGCGCCTGCGCGACACACACAGTTACACACATACAGTTGCAGCGCGCCCCACACTCCCGCCCCCAGCGCCGGCTCGGCCTGCAGCCCCACGCACGCGCCTGCGCGACACACACAGTTACACACATACAGTTGCAGCGCGCCCCACACTCCCGCCCCCAGCGCCGCACAGTGGGCTGGGATTACAAGGTTGGGTCTTAAGAACTAAAATGTATTTTTTTAGTATCTAGACATAAATATAAAAAGTTTTTACTCTTTGACTTTTTTTAATTGGACTCGTACTTTCGGAGATATAGCCATATCAAATTTGTATGAAGAGTTATGAAATTTTAGTTTCGCAATTTATTCCAATTAATTTGAAATTGAAAATAATGTACACTAAACGGCCTGAAGTACTTCAATACTTACTTAGTACCTACTTTAAATAAAAAAAAATTGTTCGACATTTTCCACCACCATAGGTAATATAGGTAGGTAGGTATGACGTATTTTGTTTTGACACTTATTTCCGGGAATCAAGACATAGGAATGCGCGACCGCAACATCAAGTTATGGCACGTGTCGTTACCTGATTGGTGCAACGATAATAGGGCACAAAATGTACTATTGCATTCAAACGTACTTCAGTGTTCTATTACCCACCATAATAGACGCACTACCCTCACATATTTATTACTTATACAAATAAGTGAAGTGAGTGTGAGTTATTTTGTGTTTGTGAAAATGTTTGAAGATTTGGTGACCAACCTTGACCTTTTTATTATTTTAAAAAACAGTGGCAGTATTAAAAATAATGAAAGTTTGTGTAGTGAGATAAGGTCTAAATTTTTAGTCGAATTAAGTGATCAACATGAAAAGACCTGAAAGTTATTTTGTGCAAAATTTTGTTATAATTTAAATAGAAGATGGGAAAACGCTCATCGTAAAGAAACTATATTCAGAACTAAAAATAGCGAATGGTTACAAGAAACCATAATGTGGCCAGACTTTATTAAGTGTTTAATAACCAGTAATGAAGATCAAACAGCACCGAGTACATCAACTCAGTATGTATCACCAGCAAAAGTTTCTGACGGTGTCTCCACCGAGCAAAGCCCTAGAAAACCGTTTTGTGAATTAGCGCTTAAACAGAAAAAAGACGAGCAGAAAACTTTCATTTATCTTCGGACGAAATAAAATATGCATATTTTGAGCAGTTGAAAGCGGATGGGAATGATGAGATTGCTAAAATACTAGAACATTTACTTAAGAATCCCCAAGATGTAAAAAAAGTTAAGAAGTGCATATCTGTTAAAGAAACAAAATCTGTATTTTCTCCGGATGAGGCTTTAGGATTATTTTTATCACTTAAGCTGACCAAATGGCAATACAATACTTTAAGAAAAAGTGTTAACGAGAATGACGGTAATATATTTCCATCTTATTTTCAAGTGCAACATGCGAAACAGGAATGCTATCCACCAAAAGATGCTATTACAGTGAGGGACACCTCAGCCAAAATAAAGTTACAAGCTCTATTGGATATAACGACAAGAAGAATAATGACGTCACTCGTCATAGATAGTGGTTGTAAAGAATTTACACTAATCAGTAAGTGGGGATTTGACGGTGCTTCAAATCAAGCCAATTACAAACAAAAAGTGCAAACAAACGATGAACAAGAAAGTGAACTGGACGATTCAAGCATATTTATGGGAAGTTTAGTGCCAATAAAATTAATGTGCGGCGAACAAGTTATCTGGAAAAAGGATTCACCAAATTCATCATACTGGTGTCGTCCAATCTTTTTCGAATTTGTGAAAGAAAATAAAATAACAATTTTGCGTGAAAAAAGTGCTATTGAGGAAGAGATTGTTAATTTAGTAAAAACAGAAGTTGGAGAAATAAAGATTTCACACTCTTTATTAATGACAATGATAGACGGAAAAGCAACATCAATTTTATGTGATACTTCATCTCAGAGATGCGACATTTGTAAAACCACTCCAACCGAGATGAATAATTTGCCCTTAATTGCATCAAAACCGACTGATCCAGATCTCTGTAAATACGGATTGTCATCATTGCATATCTGGATACGAATGATGGAATGCATTCTGCATATAGCTTACAGATTAACGATAAAGACATGGACAGTAAAGGGAGACAACAACTGCATCATGGAAAGCAGGAAGAAAAATATACAAGATGCTTTTAAAAATAGAATGGGACTTCTGATAGATGTTGTCAAACAAGGGCACGGCTCCACGAATGACGGAAATACTGCTAGAAGATTTTTTGCAAACCCAAACGTGACTGCTGAGATAACTGGTGTTAGTGAAGACTTAAATAGGCGGTTTGCAACCATTTTAGAGGCAATTTCATCAGGTTACCACATTGACAGAGTCAAATTTCACGAATATGCTTAAGTGACCATGCGACTGTATTTGGAATTATATGGCTGGTATTATATGCCTTCAAGTGTTCATAAAGTTCTTATGCATGGTGCAGCTATTATTGAAAGTTTTGGTCTAATACCAATTGGACAGCTATTTGAAGAAGCCGCTGAAGCTAGAAATAAAGACTTTCGTAGGTACCGCCAACACCATTCCAGGAAATGCAGTAGAAAAACTACAAATGAAGACATTCTAAATAATTTGTTGACCAGCTCTGATCCACTCATCTCAGCGAAACGCCACAAACTTCGCAGAAAATATAAAACTTTGTCAGAAGAAGCACAAAGTTATTATAATTATAATTGAACAAACGGAAACATTTGATGATGACGAATACGAAAATTTTGCATTTGTTAATATGGATAAGTACTCTTGATAGTGATTAAATTAAAAAAGTGCAGTGACCAGTACCTGATTGTGATTTTTACTTATTGTATTAGTCCTTAGTGGATTAGGCCTAACGGGGAGACCACTACATAAAAAAAAACGCGCCTGGTTCTTAAACTCTATGGTGGTGTGGAATAGAGAACAAAATTTGAAATTGCGACCAAATCGCAGAAAATCGCAACCCGACAATAGGTGCTAAAATAGGACAAAAATACGTACTATACATACGTAAAGTCAATTCTTTGAGAAAATTTGAGAATTTCTAGATTTTCAAGTTTTTTTGTTTTGCTTCATACAAAAATTACTTTGGTTATTAATAACTCCGAAAATACTCAAGTTATCTAAACGACCCTCATATAAATAATTACTTATAATCAATAGATAAATCCAACGCACTATTTAAAATTTCAGAAAAAGAAACTTTTTTTTTTTAAACGCTAAGTCCTCTACCGGCCCGTTTCAGCCCACTGTGCGCCGGCTCGGCCTGCAGCCCCACGCACGCGCCTGCGCGACACACACAATTACATAGTCGTCGAATGACGACCCGAAACACTACATTTATACTAATATAACAAAACTTAAAAGTTTCGTTTCTTAGTTTGAACGCGTTAATCTCTGGAACTTTCAGACAGATACAGATTTGAAAAATTATTGTTGCATTTGATAAGCAAAATTCTTAAAGGGTATCACACTACGACTCTTAGGAGCCAAGCAAAAAGAAACAAAAAAGTCAGAAATGATGTTAAATACTTGGAGAATACCGTCAAATATAGGGCGCCCTGTACCAAACGGAAAAGTCCGCTGTCACAACCAAACCTAGTGTATTTGGAGGAGAATTTAATGCCCTTCCTATATTGCTAACTATTTTTTACATGGATTCCCGCATTTTGTATTTATTTGCCATTTACCTACTTAATATTTTGTGGTTAAGTTCAAGAAAATGAAAAATGAACGATGACGATGAACGGTGGAGGCATTGCTAAGGATTATCACATTTATCACACAAAGACTACGTTATGGACAAGCACGGTGCTTTTAGGTGCTTTAAGCACCTAAACGTTTTCGTTAATAAGGATTTTAATTATATTAGTTCATATGAATAGTTCATAGTTTAGATGAAACCAATATTGAAAGTAACGTAAGATCCGTGACCGCGCAACAGAACAAAAATGCAATAGGTACGTCAAAATAAAAACGACTTCTTTTTTTTTTTAATCGGTCCTCTTTTCTATAAATGCTTAGAATTTACTCCAAAATAATAATTTAAATTAATACGACGCACAGTGGAACGAATGTATGGGAGCGGTTGGACGTAGACATGTCCGAAAAAAAAGAGTAAAATTATGCCAAACTAATGATGCCATCTTATTCGATTACTTAATGCCTTCATAACTTGTGGTGATGAATTTCTTCATAACTCCCATATTTCGGGAGTAATTTGAGAAAATGTGAAATTTTACTATGAAAATGAGTGTATCGAGCTCTCTCCCTCCTGATTCCGGGCTTGTTTCAAGTAGCGGTCTCTAATATCATAATGCTTATACTAAGAGCTATATTTAATACTAAGACACATAGTGCGCCAAATGTGCACTTTCTGGGATAAAGAGTGATGTTTATTTTATAACACAATTTTTTTATTTTTTGTTTATTTTGTTGATTAAAACCGTTTTTCTAAAGGTTTACCTTATTACAATAACATTTCTGAGCAGCCAATTAGAGAAGATATAAGCTAATTAGGATATATAATTAGGGACTTAAGGTTTACATATAAAACTGATGCACTAATGATTACTGATAAGAACATTGCTATTATTTAATTACTAAATGGCTCTTAATACACTAATTTAGCATGCATCATTTACTAATTATCACAATAACTAATTACCTTGCAATATTTAACAAAGGATACCTGGGATACCTGGATTTTATATAAATAGGTCACTATTAG